>CM055318.2:68317135-69517135 GCA_029255685.2 Silene conica | reverse complement strand
TTATTAGGAATATCGGAAGATGAGAAGAGGATCGGGATTGGTAACTGATACCATAATAGATGAACCATCTCAACCAAAACCTTAAGGTGATGGTTGAGGCCCAACTATTATTATATTCCTAATAAAGATCTTTAAGTTTATGAGATAAATATTAGTATGACTAAATTTTAATATGAGTTTAAGAAACCCAACAATTGGTATCAGAGCAAATGGTTGTTTGCATGTATAATCGGTGTTGTTTTTCCGAGTTATTGTAACTTAAATAAAACTATAAATTTCGACTTATATGTTATATCACTTAATATCTGGTGCATATAGTGTACGTAGGGCAGCGACCAAAGTACATGCCAATTGAACTAGGGTTTCTCTAAAATTTTAGTTGAGCTTATATTTACCATAAACCATATACTTATTCTGTGCGAGTTACATAGTATATGTTAACTTTGATTAAAATATTGCATTAAAATTATTGACAATAATTTACTGATTTAATTTGTCTATCAATATCAATTAGAATTAATTAATTTACTCAACTCAATACAAACCCAATAGAGTTTAAAATTTTGGTAAACTAGAAGTCCACAGATAAGTACTAATTGACTTAACATAACATTAAACTAAAACAAAAAACACTCACACATATATGGAACAATTATGTGCATGCATGGAACGTGCATGTCAATACAATTTTTCAGTGTTGTCGATATCTAAATTTTTGTATACCACCGTTCATTAGTTATCATTTGGTACGTAAACACTTTAAAATTGCTTTTTTCAGTTATGGTATCACTATTAATGGAAATTTAAATTCTATTGTCCGTGCGAATATAATTTTAAAAAGTATAATATCGTTATACTAATTTGAGGAGTGAATAATTATCTAATTAAACTATATTCTAACGGGCAAGAAATAAGAAATTACTAATGCAAATATTAAATAGCTAAAAAAACAAGATTAAAATGCTTTAACTCGATTAATTAAAAGCATAGGGCACGATTAAGCTCCAAGCATATCTTATCACACACGTCATTACTACCCTGCGATTGTCGTACCACATAAGATATACACGGATGATTACAAAAGACTTAGAAGTATGACTATCCCACCCAGAATCATACACCCTACATAAATTATCACATATTCTCATTTGTGACGGACATATTCGTCGCAAACTTGTGACGAGTCAAATATTATCCACTTGGGTAGGAAAGGACATGATAATGCATTTGAGATTTTCAACGTCGCATGTGTCATAGACTTAGTGTCTGATACAGTTATTCTTCGTGAAATTTTCTAAGTTTTTGGTCTAAAATTAAGTGTTTTGTCATGTTGGACACTTCCAAGTATTTGACACGCGACCAAAGTAGAGCATCGGAGTAATATAGATTTAGATGCCTGCCAACCTACTGAAACATAGGGGTGAGAATATTGCACAATGGAGTACAGAAGTAGAAGCAGTTTTTAATAGGATTGACACACCCCAAGCAAAGTTGTCACGCAAGATCTCCATAATTATTGCTGGCAAATTTGGTTTAAGCCACTCCTTTTCTTTTCAGGGGGTATTTGAGAAATTTGATAGAGATCGATGTGGAAAAATTGATGTCGGAGAACTAAAAGATGCACTGTACAGTTTAGGATATGCAGTCCCTCCGTCGGACACGATTATCACATACTCTCATTTAAGTTAAACCAATTAGGTACATTTCCCATCTATCCACACTACATCATTTATCATGATGTTATTAATGTATGACAAAAAAAAGAAAAGAGGTAAATTTCCCATCTACCCACACTACATCATTTATCATGATGTTATTAATATATGACAAAAAAAGAAAAGAGGTTTATATAAAGCGCAACAATTGAATATTCGGACAGGATTTCATCAATACGTGGCTACAGAATATTTCATGTTGCAAACAATCACTACAATTATCAAAATATCAAACTTTATCATGGATCTTCGCTTTGAAAACATTTTGAAACTTTTGAAACATTGAAGTGGTAATTGTGGCAATTTTTTAACACGAATCGAAAATGCAATTTTACTAGCTACAAATCGAAAACAAAGCTACACGAAGACATTCTGACTCTTCTTTACAAAAAGATTGTCCTTGTAAATTGTAGCTCATGAAATATGAAAATTTAACAATAAAAGTAAACGAATTCACAAGACTATCACTTCCTTAATTCACATGTATACCAATTAATAATTCAAAATATTGTGGTCAGATTTTAAGCATAGCATTATGCAAATCATTTTGTGGCATAACAATATACATGAAGAAGTTATAAAGATTATTATCGCGGGGAATTAAACACAGATATACCATTAATATATGAAAGGACATCAACATGATTCACATTGTTAAAAATACTAACAATTACTAATAACAATTAGATTGCTATATCATGCTAATAAGTTTACCAGTTAAATTCATTCTACCACGTGTCTAGACTCTTCTCAGATGAACATGACTTTAACATTACATATGAACACCACATAATTATTTAGAGGTCATATCAATAGAAAGCGCTAGCGTCTGTATAGTTGAAACTACTTTGCATAAAACTCAAGGAAATAACAAGGTTATAATATCATATAATAACGTTCATCTTCATATCATATGTCTATCGTACATACTACTAATGCCATGCTAGAACATTACATAGTTACATTACAGAATTCATATTGATTAAACTTTTATATTGAAACTTACGTAACTTACAATTTAAACAATCAAATATCATGTTGCAACTTCCAAAAATTGTAATTAAATAACTGTCCAACCATTTTGTGAACCATTATAGTTTTTGAGAAATATAATGAATTCACTAATCATAGGAAAAATAATCAAATGCAAAACTTAAGGGAATTATTTATAACAAATTTTTCAACTCGGTTGGTCTGAACAGAAACATTACAGCAATTAAACAGAAAATTAGGCAAATTGCAAAAATCACTATTAAATAACGACTCGTTAAGATTTTACGTGACTTATCATTTTGAAAACGTGAATGAATATTCTAAAAAGTGGAGTTGGAATTATACATAAAAAATAAATACGTTTTAAATGGTTTATTTTCCAAAAACATGGGTTAAAACAGAACTGTGCAGTGACAATCTGACCACTGTCGACTAAAATATTTATTTCTCTCAAAATATAAGTCTTTTTAACATGAAACCAAAAGCATAGGAAATCTAACTCAAAATTTTATCATACATAAAATTTTCACATTCATATAGAAAACACATTTTAAATGGCAGCCCGTACAAACAAGGTAACATTCTGAAAATTTATCAAAATTTTTGTTCCTAAAAAAAACAACTTAACATTATCACATTTAAATACAACCATTCTTCTTCCAAATATGTTGACATATAATTTGAAGCATTGAAATCACATTGTGCCAATTTAACGGGTATTCATTATTTCAAACTGAAATTGCCATCTACAAGACGGTAAAGATTGTGAAATTGAAAAGTAGCGTCAACGAAATAATTCAATAGTTATACATATATGAACAATGCATTAGTTCTTACCATCGTAACAATCACAACATAATAGTACGTAAATGTGTATCCCAGAAATCACCAAGGTGCCACTTATTGAATACTGACTCTATAGCTAAACTAATTGTGTGTAAAAAGAAATTGCCATGTAACACTAGTACAAAAATACCCTATTGCGTCAAGTGATTTACGTCGGTTCTAAAAGAACTGATGAAAAAAGTACTTAATTTTGGCGGGAGTCCAATTTTACACCATAGACCACTTATTTGCGCCAGTTCTTAATAAGGAACTGACGTTTTTAGCGTTCACTTTTGCATCAGTTGTGCCCAAAACTTACGCATTTACCTAATATTATACTTTTGCTTCAGTTTTTTCCTATAACCGACGTATTTACATAGAAGTTTTTGCTTCAGTTTAAAATTGAAACTGACGCATTTAAAATGGACTTTGAAAATTTACGACTTCTAATATCTTAACCTAGTATTCTTTTCCATAACCAAAATCGAAAAAACTAATACGCGGAAATTGTTTTTTCGTCTTCATCAGTTCACCAGTTCGTCTTCATTAGTTCGTCTTCATCAGTACACCACCGTCTTCTTCAGTTCATTGTCCGTCACCGTCTTCATCATCTTCAGCGTGCTCAAACCCTTGCTTTTTTGCCGATTAGATGTAAGTTTTATTCGCTTATTTGACTCGAATTGAAACCATTTTCTGTGAATTTTGGCCTTAATTTCTCGTTTTAGTGACTAAATTGTTGTTGTTACTGGTTCCCTTTGACACGAATTCATGCCATTGATACCCTTTTCGCCTATTACAGTACTAATTACGGGTAAACCTTCTGAAATTGTGTAACTTGAGGATTATTTCAAGTAATAATCGTGAGTTCCTGTCCAAGTATAATTGCAAATTGTGGGGAGAAAATGCTTATAATTGTTTATATGTTGGAAGAAATTATACATATTCCTCCATATATAAAGGATAATAATCGTGTCCAATGTACAAGGGCACGGGTACGGTAGAGTAGCAGAGAAAGATGCAGTAGAGTCAGTTGTGCGGGGCTGTTTTGTTGCGGCGACTATTGCTGGGCAGATCAGTCTCGTGGCAGCGTGAATAAGACAGGAATGGAGTTCGTATCAATGGAACGGTATTTAATGGATACCTGGACACTTTATTTTTCTTCTATGGTTTGATTCAATTGAAATTTATGGCTGATTTGTGCATTGCAGCCTGTTAAAATTATCAATTGTTAATTTGTTTGTTTACTTAGCTGCTTAAATGATTTTCAAATCTTCAATGGCCCCATATAGATAATTAGCCTACATCTGAAACGAGTCCTAGCTCAGTTAGGCTGCACCCTAGAAACAATCATCGGCAATGGAGTTACCCACTAGGCTTTATTGACACGTCTCGTCTCATTCATTCTCTGGTCTTCTTTCTTTAATAATGTTGTTTCCGCTGTTTCCATTTCCAATGAAGTCAAAGACTCGTTTACCTTCTTGTTCTCAATTATGATTGAATAAATCAAAATGACTCCGTAAAGGTTGCTCTTGTTTCTATTGTGAAGAATCGATGCACTTCTCGACACAATTTTCATTTTCAATCATTCGGAAATAGCCTCTTTCTGTTGCTAAGTACTAACACAGGGTTAAGGCTTCCTACCCCCTTGCCCCACAATTTGCGAGAGCCATTGAGGCAGTGGGGTAATGTTGTGTCGGCAGTAGAATAAAAGAGAGTAGAACACAAGTCATTGTAGGTATGTCGTAAAATTTGTGCACAATTGTTGGTTACTGAAGTATAGTAACTTAAACTGGATTTTGACCCATTTTGAAATAGTTCATTAGAGGAACTCATAATTACTAGGTGCGAAGTTAGTATTAAGACAAGAAAAATTACCTTGTATGATGTATTTAAATGTTGGATTTGTTGTAATTGAGTTAATAATAGTTTAACTAATTTTATTGCTAAAGGTTGGTGCTTGTTTGGTCAGCCAGAATGGCGTAATACTCGGTTAGATTCTACACAATCTTTCATGGTTAGAGATCTGCAAGAGCTAATTTTATTTCGCTATGGTGTAATCTTCATATTCATAACACACGTGGTAAACTCTTTATTCAGGCATTGGCTATAATGGATTTCCTCGAGGTTGTTCAGACGATAAACATCCATGGGCAAAGGTTAGTCATTAATGAGTGATTTTAAACTAGAACCATACTCATACTCATGCTATTACTTATTAATCTCCTTTTTCCTCTAGAGACAAAGTATCCGTAAGCACTTTCGTCCCTCAAACCTGTCTCGTTCAACCTTGTTTGTGTTCATGCTGTTCCCTTCATGTGTTTAGTGCATAATCCACTCATGGTTTTGAGTGTCATAACTCATCATTTTGTTACTGCGTGTTCCCATCTCTTATTTGGTCTAAATTAACTCTGCACTTTTCCTTGAAATGTTATTAGGTATGTCTGTCATGCTGAAGTAAATGCCATACTCAACACAAATCACGCATCAGCCGCAGGGGAGGTATGATAAAGTTATAAAACAACCTTATTCATGCCTTAAGATGTAGTTTGTCCGATTATGCAAACAATTTTGTAGCAGTGTTCTGTATTTCAGACTTTGCAATACATCATTGTCCATCAACACAGTCAATAAAATTTTCTTAATGACTTTGCAGAAACTTTATGTTACAATGTTTCCCTGCAATAATTATTCAGGTAATATTGTTACTACTGCTGAAATTTGTACTCTCCGGTATTCATATGAGCTGTATCTAAACCTAATTCTGCTTTTACTTAACTGCATGAGTGTTAGCCTTGTTAAATGAGTCCAGTGTTCCATACTTACCTGTAACGGTACTAGTTCTCTGGAAATCAAGTTAAACAAAAAAGGCAAGTTTTTCTTGTTATGTATCGAAGTTGATGTGGTATGGCTCTGAATACAATTTTACAAGGATAGTTTCTTGATTATGTTTGAACATCAGGGTTGGTTAAAGTTCTACTACTCAATTGAGGAAGCTAACGTCTATGCAGCTATGTTATCTCGGCGTACAGAAAACAACCTTTGAAAACATTTTTGTCTTGGGCATTCTGTCATATGACTCGTATTTTCTGTCTTGCTTTTGACTGCACATTACTAATTTTATTTGATTAATTTCTCAAATCTTATTCAGTCGGGTGTCACTGAAGTAATTTATTTTGTGGAGAAGAGGCTTGAAAATTCGGATACCTGCTACATTGCCTCCCACAAGCTACTATCATTGGCGGGTATAAAAGTAAGCTTTCTTCCCCATTTTAATTTTGTATGAGATTCATATCAGACCTTTTTTTGCCATGGTTAATCTTGTACCTTCATTGTTGAAAGTCGTCGAACTTCTTAAGATGTAATCTATGAGGACATCCATTTGCCGACCTTTCGAGATTGAAGACGTTACACGACTAGCATCATAAAATGCCAATTGAATAAGTAACTTGTCTAATCACTAAGCCGGATTTTTAATGCAGGTCAGGAAACATCAACCTCAAATGAACCAGATGAGCATAAAATTTGAAGAACCTTAAGGAATTGCTTCATGAAAGTACTGCATTTGTTGTAAGCAATTGCCTTGTTTTAATTGTCGATAAAGTTCAATTTATAATCCATCAATCTTTTCAGTCCCCTAGTTGAGTGTGTGCAGTGCACGTAGTGTTTTTGGTTTCTAATACCCAGAGACCAAAGTGTCTAGGTATCCAAAATTTCTTTATTTCCAGATTACAAATAAATTTCTTTATTTCCAGATTACACATCAAGGTACCTCTAAAGCTTGAACTATTTAGAACGTTCATTAGATTTTTTCTCTCCTTTATGTAAATTCTTTTCTTTGCCACCATTCCAATTCTCGAGTTCTTATAATGTAAGTTATAGCTAATTAGTTGTTATATGTATTAAATAATACTTATTATATTGTTTTTTTTAATTTTAGTGTCCGCAACAACCAGGGGATTATGAGTGTGGTTATTATGTCATGAAATGGATGTATGACATAACCTTCTATCATTGTAAATCTACGGAGGTACACTTTGAAGAGATAATTCAATCTTGCTTTAGCTTTTCATTGTCAATTATCATTCTTCATTACATTTATTATTACTATAATATTTATTTTGAAAATGCAGAAAATTGCAACTACACCGGTGTCAATGGTCGATCTCAATGTGGTTAGAGAAGTTTGGGCTAACAAATGTTTAGATAATCTACATTATTCAAAACAGATTAACTTTGGTATCGCTATGACTTTTGTTGGATTGTTACTTAGCTTAGATTGTATATATTTGAACGTTGTGGAAACGTTCGTTGTTATGTTGGATTGGATTTCGGAATGAATGTTGTTGGTTCGAAGGAAATGTAATGTCCTTTGGTTGGATATTTTAATGCAGGTGGTTTTAAATTTCTGGTGTTTTGGATATCAGCTTTATAGGAAGGTGCTGCCGAAATTTCGGTAGCGGAATTTTTTTAAAAAACATAAAAATAAAATACATCAGTTCTTACAAGAAATGACGCAAATGGTAAGCAGTTATTGCATCGTTTTGAAAAGAAATGATGCAAAAAAATAGAGCAAAAGAGTCAGTTCCTATCATAACTGACGTATATATTAATAAATTTGGCGCTAAAACAACATATCAAATACATCAGTTTTAAGAAACCTGATGCAACAAGTCAAGAAAACACGTCAGTTTCTATTATAACCGACGCATATACTATTCACTTTTGCGCTAAATTAAGGTACTAATTGCATCAGTTGGAAACTGAAGCAAAAGTTAAGCGTAAAAGCTTCAGTTATTGGAAAATTGATGCAAAAGCTATGGTATTTGCGTCGGTTCTTCGAGAAATTGCATCAGTTGTATTCTAAGAACTGATGCAAATGATGCTATTTTTGCGTCAGTTGTAGCTTTGGAACCGACGCAAATGGCGGTTTTTTGCGTCAGTTTCAGAACTAACGTTTCGATAATAAACTTCATCTCTATATACGTCAAGCAAGAACCGACGCAATAAGTCATATAGAACGGATGCAATAGGGTATTTTTGTACTAGTGTAAACTTTAAGTACGATCTATGCAACACATAACTTTATAGCATTCATGGCTTGGGGTAACACATTCCTCATATCACTAGACATGGATTACTATAACATATAAATCTGATCATTCATATCCAAATACCAACCAATATATTACATAGCTACGATAGTCATTTAATAACCAGATATCATATGGACATTTCGAAACACCAAAATCATATGATCTTATCACCCAAATTATTGTCCAATAAATATACATCTTTTCTCTGAAAAGTCCACATTCAATCATTCAGATCAATTAATATTTCAGTATCAATCACATTCTTCCAATACATACATTAACCATAACTCACATCATTACTTACCTCATTCCGCTCCTGCATAACTGTTAGTACAATATAGGCAAGGTCTGATCTTTTATTTTGATACTACCCACTCTCTGCATCACTCACGGTTTACCAGATTAGACTGAAAGGGCCAGTGGCTTGGTTTGAGGGGGCCCTAACTCATCCCAATCCTGGGGGCTCTTAACAGTTACTAACCTGGGGTTCATTTTATTAGACTCTTCCTATGTTCATTATTATTCTTTTAGTTTAGGATTGAGGATCGTTCGCTCTGATACCTCTTTTTAACACCCTCGTTTACCTAGGAGCATGTACTAGGACTTCCAGGATAAATGAGACTGTTACCATCCTGGATAAACCGGGGTAGTAGATAATCATAGTGAAAGTCAAACAGTACTTTAAGTTATTTAAACGATAGTCTGAAAACTGATACAAAGTATAGTCCAAAACCAAAACTCTAAAACAACTGAAACTTTAACAAATGAACTATTACAAGTGAGACTATGTGTACTATAGCTAAGTAAGTCCAATTCATGTCTCTCTCCAAGCCCCACTTCCTAGTCCATCTGTCTCTGACCTGAAAAGTCTACTCCCTATTCCGGATCATAGTAGGTGAATACGAATACACTGTCAACCTCGCGGTTTAGTATGATAACACAATAATAATAAATACAACAAAGATGATATACAATGCTATGATATGTTCGAGCTCAATCTCAATCTCATTCTCATTCCCATCCTCAATTTCATTTTCAAACCCGTAACAGCCAGCCAGCCATACCGAACCTCCCGGCAGACTATAATCGGCCGTCGCCGAACACCAGCATAACAGCTGAGGTCAACAGGTGTAGTCCTGCAGAACTAGCCTGGGCCCAATAATATATCATCATCTCGAATCCGTATCCAATGCATATGCCATGCTTATGAATGCAACAATAATAATAATGATGTGATGATTAGGAAACAAAAACAAAGAAACAAAACCAACAATTCTTAGACCACGACATACTACCGTGACCAACATACAACAGTACCCAGAATCGCGACCGAACACCTCGTCAAACACCAGTCACAATACTGTCTTCAACCCCTGACTTCCTTACTGGCACCACCACGCTCGCCTCTGAGCCACGGTGGTTCCAGGGAGGAGGTCAGTGGCCGCTGATTACTACCGCCACCACCCAAACGCCTGCATCCAGACCCCAACACCCACGATATTCTGTTCTAATCGCAACAGACCCTTACCACGAGACTCCTTATTAACACCGACACGACACCTCACAACCACCGTGACAACAACCAATCTAACACCCTGACTACCACCTTTATAAAAAAAGCTAACACCCATAACAACCGTATACAGGAGATATATCGAATCCATACACAAAACCATGCGTTCAAATACTCTGTTCTGAAACGGCAAACACTGCTTTTGACTCAGGCGACAAACAACCACTACTGGTGGTCCTAGGTGGTCAACGACGGTGTCACTATGGTCCAAAACACAACTACTAATATCATAGATTGCCACTATAAAAAGAATCACGACTACAACATTAAAACACGATTGGAATATGTGGTTCAAAAGAGAAGGAGAAACTGCGAATATGGGGACATCGGTGAACTTACCCTCTTCCTGGTGTAAACAACGGACCTTAGGACCCTTAAACCACCGTGTAAAACCCTCCTTGGTATACCCAGATGTGGCGGCAGCAAAGTTGTGGGTGAGTTGAGTGTCGATTAGGTCAAAGTAGGGTTGGGGAAGGGGTTTGTAAGGCGGCAGGGAAACAACAAGTGCTGAACGTGTGTGTAAAATTGTGTGATTGTTGATATGGGTTGTTTAGTTGCACGCAAAACAAGGCCCAACCGTGTAACTTAAAACACGATATATTAACTAACACTCAAACCCGACACTACACTAATAACATATAAAATATAAAAACACGTATTCGATAAATTAATTATCGAATATAAACTAATCAAATATTATCAACCACATCCAAATAATAATTAAATATTTAAAATAAATATAGTAAAATACGGAGTATTACAGTTTGGCGGAAAGAACAAGGCAAGAATAAGGGGTAAGGCTCTGAGCCGGCCGGCAGCCGGTCTCCAACCGGCTCACTGTCCCGCTGTCGCATATTATAAACAAATAAAAACCCCATTTTCACCTCATTTCTTCCCATTTTTCAGATTTCCCCTTCCCTTTCTACCTTCCCTCTCTACAAAAACTCCCCAAAAACCATCCCAAAACAAATCAATTCAAAACCTTCATCCATTTCCTCCAAATTCATCATGTCAGGAAGAAGTGAAAGGCGATCAAAATCTAGGAATGATCCTACCGCGGGGCGCGAGAGAGGAGAAAACCCTGATATGTTCACTTATTATATATCTTAGAAAAAACAATATAGTTATGATGTATATTCTATATGCATATTATATATAATGTCATCGTTATTCATTTGTATAACTGTTTTGATTTTATAGCAATATTTACATTTTTTGGTACTCAATTTCATGTTTAAAATTTTAATTAAAATATGCATTTTAACGTATTATCAATATAATAGAAATTGAATGCAAAATATTCACGTATTATTGACACTATTCTGTAATATTAATTATGCACCATATTTTTTCTAAAAATATACCCGTGCAATTTTGCACTGGTTGAAAACTAGTTTATTTTAATATTCGTGCAACACAGGGATAAGAAAACTAGTTATTATAATTTAAAACAAAAAAAACTAATTGAACACAACAACAATACAACGTGCCTGGTCATCAACCACGCCATTCGACTCTGATACAAGATCATCACCATTAGCAACTGACCTCCGTCCAACGTCAACGTCGACCATCGTGTCGTCCACCACAAGACTACAAGAGCTGTGTTTTTATGTTTAGGGAAAAGGTAGAGTTTCAAAACTTTAAGAAAAAAAAAATGTACGTGAAAGAATAAATTTCGTATGTAAAAAAAAATAATTCCGTTAATTAATGTCAGGTCATCAAAATCTAAGGTTTATTTAACATCCGTTAAGATAGAGGATATCATGGCACAAACATAACATCTCAAGAATATCATGAAACAATGCCCTTTCTATAAAAGAGAGGGTTGAGCGAGCTTGTGAAAAGTTGGAAACACGAGCTTTTCTGCAATCGTTTTTAGAATAATAATTTCCAGAATATTAATATTTATTAATAACTAAACCGAATTTATTTTTTTAAGAAAATTCAAAACTTCAAAAATAATAATTATTATTGTTTATTTACTAACTAAAACAAAAATTTCAAAAATAAATTTCAAAATTATTAATTGATTCTACTAGATATATATTACATAAATATTTATTTTACAAATAAAATCGATAAATTTTGTTAAGAGAATAAAATTTATACAAAATAACAAAATTTCCTATATTAATGTTAACTACATGTTAACTAGACTTGTAAAATTTCTAAACTACCCTAAAAATAACTAATATTGTTTAGCTTTGGTTATCTACGTGTCACGACGTGATTCGTTGTGTATTGACTTTATCATACACAATGTGTATCCGTAGCCTTTTCCGAAGTATATGTCATGTTAGTTATATCACTAACTTTTAATTAAGTTACTTTTTTTCAAGATAAAAATGATTGTAAATTTATAAGACACTTGACTCCATTATATCATTTCAGATGTATTGTTTGGAACCTTTTATTCCTTAATCATTCTTTCATACCACATTTTCTAAATTTTCTAATTCTCTCAATATAGACACGACGTTAAGTTAGTAACTGACTGAAGACTAAAAGGATAGTATATCAAACATTAAATTTATGATTAGTGTTTTACAACTAAAAAGGTAGTACAATACACTATAATTGCAACTTATTTTAATATTTGTGTAACGCACGGACAAGAAACTAGTTATTATAATTTAAAACAAAAAAAGCTAATTGATATTAAAAAAAAGAAAAGAAAAGATGAACAATGAAACGCAACAACAACATTACAACGTGCGTGGTCATCAACAACTCCATTCGACTCCGATACCGACCATCACCATCAGCAACTAACCTCCGTCCAACGCCAACGCCGACCATCGTGCCATCCACCACAAGAATTGTGTTTTTATGTTTAGGAAAAAGGTAGAGTTTGAAAACTTTAAGAAAAAAAATGTACGTGAAATAATAAATTCCGTATGTGAAAAAAATAACTCTGTTAATTAATGTCAGGTCATCAAAATCTAACGTTTATTTAACATCCGTTAAGATAGAGGATATCATGGCACAAACATGACATCTGGAGATATCATGAAACAACCCTCCTTCTATAAAAGAAATAAAATTTAATCATATCTATTGGTTGATTTTGTTAAGAGAATGAATTTTTTTAATTTGTGTAGGACTCTCACTTTCTATGAGGTATTTAATTACCCTATTTCATCTCATCTCATTTAATTATTCTCTATCGCATACAATTTAACATTAAAATTTATTGAATATTAAAATTTACAAATAATTATTACAAATAAAATATGAATAATAAAAAGTTACATATTAAAAAACACAAGTACGAGTAAAAAAAAAACACAGGATCAATATTTCTAATAAAAAATCTGCCAATTCTAAAACCATGACAAATAAAATTTATCTTTTATATTAGTAATGAAATAGATTGGATTTTATGGTAGAAAGAAATTAAATGGCATATATAGATAATTGATAATTTAAAATAATTTATATATTTCTTACTTATTTTTTATATTGAATTATATTTGTATTAATTAGTCAAACAAATTAATGAATAATGAGATATTTAAAAATAGACTTGTATATTTATTGTACAGCTATAAAACTAATTCTTGAAAAGAATAGCTTGAAAGACTTGAAAAAAATTAAAAGGTGCAATAAAAATTTGTGTTTAATTTAAAACATTATACTCCTATATTTAATTATGACATGCATCGATCCTTCACTTCTGCTTAAACTCTTTAAAAAATCTGTTTGATTATTTATCATCTGTGTGCTTTCAAACTTGATCACTATTGTACTTAGACTACTCACATACGATCTCTAACTAAAAAAATCCGACCGGCCTTAATTACATACGATCTCTAATTAAAAAAAATCCGACCGGCCTCAATTACGTAGAATCTTAATTATACTCAAAGACGTTGTCCTAGCTATTGTAGATTTACCTTATCAGTAATCCATTCAATATTGCTAATCTCTACTTCTTTGTTTATTTAAATTATTATTACTACTTGTATTGTATTGTATTTGACTTGATATGAAACACATGCACCATGAAATACTATATATATATAAACCCCTACTGCCAATTCCATTCACATATCTCACAATTCACCTCTCAATTCTCTCTTTCAATACACAAACAAATCCCGAACACAAAGATAACATCACAATGAAGGTTTTTGCAATCTCTTTTCTCGTTTTGTTGTTGGCCATTATCGGCAATGCCCAAGTTGAACAACAAACGAAATCCGAAACTGACCCGGAAGCCATATTTATGCATCCATGGTTCCACCCGCATCCATTCCTACACGAACATCACCGTTTCCCATTCCCACACCCACACTTCCACCCACACTTTCACTTTCCCGGTTTCCCATTCCCTTACGCCGCTCAACCCCCAACCTCTCCGAGCACCGGTGACTCTGACAACTCGGAGGACTTAGACGCACTTTTGAAATTTCCATTCCACCCACACCTTAGATTCCCATTCCATCCCCACCATATGGCTACCAAAGAACAGAGGGAGTGCTTCATGGCCGTCCACGACAAGAAGATGGGAGCTTGTTTACACGATCTTCATCACTATATTATGACACGTAATGTTAAACTTGGCGCGCAGTGTTGCGGTGCTCTTGAGAAGATCGAAGATGCTTGCCAACCACTTGTTAAGCATCCTCTACCAATATTGGAGGGTATCATTACCCACCATTGTTCCGCTTCTGCTCCATCGCCATCGAGTTAATTATATTATTGTGTTTTACAGAGATTTAATAGTTATAATTAGATTATTAATAAATGTCGTTAGATTATGTTAATTAGGATAATGATTAGCATGATATTGATATACGTAGTTAGATGGAATAAAGATGTGCATGACTGCATGCATGGAGCTTCTCAACGTAGTCTTTTGGTCTTACTAAATTGCTACTATTATCATACGATTATTAAATTATAAATAGTTGCTCTATCAGTGCATGACTGCAGCCTGCAGGCATATAGCTAGTGTACGTAGGGCAGGACCAAAGTACATGCCAATTAAACTAGGGTTTCTCTAAAATTTTAGTTGAGCTTATATTTACCATAAACCATATACTTATTTTGTGCGAGTTACGGAGTATATGTTAACTTTGATTAAAATATTGCATTGAAATTATTGACAATAATTTATTGATTTAATCCGTCTATCAATATCAAATAGAATTAATTAATTTACTCAACTCAAGACGAACCCAATAGAGTTTAAAATTTTGGTAAACTAGAAGTCCAAAGATAAGTACTAATTGACTTATCATAACATTAAACTAAAACAAAAAACACTCACACGTATATGGAACAATTATGTGCATGCATGGAACGTGCATGTCAATACAATTTTTCAGTGTTGCCGATATCTAAATTTTTATATACCACCGTTCATTAGTTATCATTTGGTACGTAAACACTTTACAATTGCTTTTTTCAGTTATGGTTTCACTATTAATGGAAATTTAAATTCTATTGTCCGTGCGAATGTAATTTTGAAAAGTATAATATCGTTATACTAATTTGAGGAGTGAATAATTATCTAATTAAACTATATTCTAATGGGCAAGAAATAAGAAATTACTAATGCAAATATTAAATAGCTAAAAAAAAAACAAGATTAAAATGCTTTAACTCGATTAATTAAAAGCATAGGGCACGATTAAGCTACAAGCATATCTTATCACACACGTCATTACTACCCTGCGATTGTCGTACCACATAAGACATAAACGGATGATTACAAAAGACTTAGAAGTATAACTATCCCACCCAGAATCATACACCATACATAAATTATCACATATTCTCATTTGTGACGGACATATTCGTCGCAAATTTGCGACGAGACAAATATTATCCACTTGGGTAGGAAAGTATTAGAATAAATTATTTTCATTATAATTGGTGGATTATAATCATTTACTAATAACTAGTGGTTTTGATATAAAATTAAGCATTACCATTAGTTGTTTTGCAGACACCTATAAAAGTTAATATGTAATAAGAAATAAGTTCTCTCTTCTCTAATTTTTATTTATCTATATTTATTTTATTTTCAGTGGTATCAGAGCCCGGCAGGTAGGGATGTCAATGGGGCGGGGCAGGTGCGGAGGGGGGTCAACCCGCGCTCGCCCCGTGAAATTTTAATGCGCACCCGCGGCGGGTTGAACTTTTCAATTCATCCCCGCCCCGCGGGGACCCGCGGTTGACCCGCCTATCTCCTCAAGAAATGTAAATCTTAAATCTAAAATATATTTGTCGTACTACTTATGCAAATAAATTTTCGCAAAATGCTTTAACATTCAATTAACTAGAGTCCGTGGAGCCATAAAACGGTTTTAACATTCTTCATCTTCAGTTCTTCAGCTCCGTTTGTTTTATCAGTTTGGGAAAATGGGAATTTTGGGGATTTTGGGGAGTTAGTGAATGACCTGAATGTAGTGATAACGATTTACGAATAATTATAGTTTATTGCCTTCTTGGACTGGGGAAGTGGGTAGTCTGGGTTAGTGGGTTATTTTACTTATTTACTTGTTTGGGCCTGGGGAAGTGGGTAGCTGGGTAGGATAGATTTAATTTATTAAAAGTTTTTTTATTATTATTTAAATTTATATTTATTTTATCTTATTATTCTTATATATTACTATTAGATATTATTATTTATTAGATATTATTATTTATTAGGTGGGTATAAGCGGGGCGGGGACATGTGGGGCGGGGCGAGCGGTGTGGGTGTGGGGCGGGGTGGGTATGGGGCGGGTCTCATGTGAAACCCGCACCCGCCCCGCGACCCCCGACGAATGATGCTTTTGAAACCCATCCCCGCCCCACGACCCGCCAAATTATTACCCACACCCGCCCCACGTGTGGCGGGTGCGGGGCGAGACCCGCCAAGACCCACCCCATTGACATCCCTACCGGCAGGGCTGGAAACGAAAAAGTTAAAAAAAAAAAACAAAAAAAAAGGCTAAAAGTTGTAAAATATTTTTTTTTGTCCAATAAAATTCATTGGCCTCAGAAACAATTCTGGTTTTGTCCAAGCAGCGATTTCACGCTTTGATGGTCATTATGATCATTGGTGCATGTTAATGGAAAAAATTTTGCGTTCAAAAGAATTTTGGGTTGTTATTGAGTCGGGAATCTCAGAGTCAGCAACAAGCTTGACTCTTACCGATGCACAACAAAAGAAACTTGAAACCAAAAAGCTAATGGATTTGAAAGAGAAAAACTTCTTATTTCAGGTTATTGATCGTTCAATCCTTGAGACTATTCTTTGTAAAGATACGTCTAAGGACATTTGGCAATCAATGAAAAAGAAATACCAAGGCATTACTACGAGAGTGAAGCGTGCACAACTTCAAGCCTTGAAAAGTAATTTTGATACATTAGAAATGAAGGACAAAGAAAGTGTCACAAGTTATTTCGGCCGTACAATGGAAATCTGCAACAAGATACGATTCCATGGAGAAAAGATGATTGATACAACTTTTGTGGAAAAGATTTTGCGCACAGTAACAAAAGATTTTAATTTCGTTGTGTGCTCTATTGAAGAATCAAAGGACATTGATATACTTTCAATCGACGAGTTGCAAAGCTCACTGCTAGTCCATGAACAAAAAGATAAATAAAAGTTCTCCAAAAGAAGATCAAGCATTAAAGGCTTCTACCAATACCCAATTCAACAACTTTAGAGGAAGGGGTAGAGGAAGAGGTCGAGGTCGAGGTAGAGGAGTTGGTGGATACAAAGATGATTATAGGAGTTATAAAACAAATTATGACCAATCTCATGGCAGAGGTCGAGGTCAAAGTTCAGTTAAGTCAACTACTGAATGTTATAGATGTCATAGATTTGGGCATTATGCTTCTGAATGCAGCACGAAACTACCACATAACAAAGAAAATGGAGAAAGTTCAAACTTTGTTGAGAACATTGAAGTGGAAACATTATTGATGGCAACTCAAAATGACATAAAGCCCGATAGTGACATTTGGTTTGTGGATACAGGATGTAGTAACCACATGAGTGGCTGTAAGTCTTCTTTCTCATATATAAATGAAGATTTATGTTCTACCGTGAGCTTTGGTGATTGTTCTACCGTGAAAGTTATGGGTAAAGGTGACATTCAAATAAAAACCAAGAATGGTTGTATTGAAATAATCTCAAATGCATGTGATGTATGTTCCGGATCTCAAAAGCAATCTTTTGAGTGTGGGACAACTACAAGAGAAAGGATATAAAATAACCAGACAAAATGGTACATGTGAAATATACTCTTCCTCAAGAAGATTTATTGTTGCTATTATACCAAGGACTACAAATAGATTGTTTCCTTTGAAGATTAAAAGCATTCATTCTTCCTTGTTGGCAAAATTGAAAGATTCAACTTGGATATGGCATTTTCGTTATGGACATTTAAGTTTTGGTGGATTGAAGACACTTCAAACAAAAGGGATGGTAATAGGACTTCCTCATATCACGGCTCCTTCTCAAGTCTGTGAAGAATGTATGGTAGGAAAACATCACCGTACACAATTTCCAAAAGGTAAATCTTGGAGGGCGAAAAATGTTTTAGAATTAGTACACTCGGATATTTGCGGTCCTATAAATCCGTCTTCGAATGAAGGTAAGAGATATGTGATTACTTTCACTGATGATTATTCAAGAAAAACATGAGTTTATTTTCTACAAGAAAAATCAGAAGCATTCTCTATGTTTAGAGTTTTCAAAGCTTTAGTTGAAAATGAATCTGGAAAGACGGTTAAGACCCTCCGAACTGATCGTGGAGGTGAGTATTGCTCTAACGAGTTTGAAGCTTTTTGCAAAGAGCATGGTATTCGAAGAGAGATTACAACGGCCTGTACACCACAACAAAATGGTGTATCAGAGAGGAAAAACAGAACTATTTTTAATATGGTGAGAAGTTTAATGGCAAATGGGCGATTGCCGAAGACATTTTGGCTAGAAGCAGTAAATTGGCGTGTTCATATATTGAACAAATGTCTAACATTTGCAGTTCAGAATATGACTCCGGAAAAGGCTTGGAGTGGAAGAAAACCTAGTATTGAACATTTTCGGGTAGTTGGGTGCCTTGCTTATGCACATGTACCAGATGTGCAAAGAAAGAAACTTGATGACAAGGGTGAAAAATGTGTTTTTCTGGGAGTCAGTGAAACTTCCAAAGCATATAAACTATATAATTCGGTCACACAAAAGATAAAGGTTAGTCGAGATGTTGTATTTGATGAAGAAAGTACATGGAGTTGGAACGATAAGCTATCAATATCGTTAACTTTAAATGATGAGCAAGATGAGGAAGTAAGAGAATCACCATTACATAATGAAGAAGCAACCAACAACACAGAAAATTTAAGAAATAATGATGAAGAGACACCAACCAATCACGAAGAAAATGAAACACGCCGGAATTGTAATCGTAGAAGGCCGGCATGGATGGATGATTACGAAGTAACAGAAATTAACCAAGATGAGAGTTCTATTTCTCATTTTGCTTTATTTGGATATTGTGATCCAACAACATTTGATGTTGCAAAACAAGAATCTAATAAGTGGCGTAAAGATATGGATGATGAGATAAGACCTTTGAAAAGAATAATACTTGGGAGTTATGCGATCTTCCTGAAGGAGACACGACAATAGGTGTAAAATGGGTTTTCAAAACAAAGTTGGATAAAGATGGTCAAGTGGATAAGTACAAGGCACGATTAGAGCTGGCAAATAATGACACGACACGAAAACACGACACGAACCCGACACGAAATTAGCGGGTTTGGGTTTAGGCTTCATGACCCATTTATGTAAGTGGGTCGACACGAACACGACACGATATTTAATTGGGTCGGGTTTGGGTTGAGCTCTTTAAACACGAACACGACACGAATGACCTGTTTACTAAATTAATCCTAATTTTTTTTATCCTCCATCACATAAATATACTTAAACTTTCCAAATATGGACATGACACGAAAACACGACACGAACCCGACACGAAATTAACGGGTTAGGGTTGAGGCTTGATGACCCATTTATCTAAGTGGGTCGACACGAACATGACATAAAATTTAATTGGATCGGGTTTGGGTTGGAGGTTTTGTGACCCGTTTACATGTGACACGAACACGAACCCGACACAACCCGATCTGTTTGCCAGGTCTCGGCACGATTAGTGGCCAAAGGATATAAGCAACAATTTGGAGTTGATTATACCGAAGTGTTTGCTCCTGTAGCGAGACATGATACGATTAGAATGGTCGTTGCATTAGCAGCACAAAATTCATGGCCTATTTTCAGTTAGATGTCAAATCAGCATTCTTGAATGGGTATCTATAAGAAAAGGTATATATTGATCAACCAGAAGGTTATATTCAGGTCGGGAAAAAAGAAAAAGTTTACCGATTAAAGAAGGCTCTTTATGGACTAAAACAAGCTCCAAGAGCTTGGTATAGTCGCATTGAAACGTATTTTCTTAAACATGGGTTTGTGAAATGTCCTTATGAGCATAATATGTTTCTCATATTTACCGGCAGTTGCGATGGGAAAATATTTGTTGAATTTAAAAAGTGTATGATGAAGGAATTTGAAATGTCTGATCTTGGATTAATGAATTATTTCTTGGGCATTGAAGTTATCCAATCCAATGATGGGATATTTATTTCTCAGAAGAAATATACGGGTGATGAGCCCAAATTTGGTCATTATTTTCCTTTCTTTTCCTCTCATTTCGATTCCGTTTCGCCCCCGTTTTACATGTTATTGCTCCTTTTTATGCCTGATATCTCTATTCTACGTATTTGGTTGCCATTTTGCAGGACTTGAGGCGGGAATGAAGAAACGGGAACAAACGAGGCGGAATCATGGCAAAAAGAGGAGAAAAAGTGAAGAAATGGCAAAATGGGACCCCCTCTCAACACTTAGCTTATTTTTCGAGGCCCTCAGCCAGTGGACGACCAGCAGCCAGTCCACCGGCTGGGGAGGAGGTTATCAACGAAGAAAAGTTCAGTAGCAGCTAAAAGGGTCCTCAGTCGGTCCCCGACTGGCAGCCGGTCGACCGACTGGGAGCCCTTTCTCAGGAAATCGAGCACTATATAAACCCGCCCTTAGTCTGTTTTCATTTACGCAACTTTTTATTCTTTAAGGCACACTTTTTCCTAGGGTTTTACTATTTCATTGCATACAATTCTAGACTCAAAAACTCACACCAAAACTCATAATCTTTCCTTAGTTTCTTGCTTAATCTTTTAGTTAGGCCCTGTTCTTTTGGACTTATTTTTGCTTAATTTAAGTTAAGTTCAGCAAAAATAAGTTAAGTTCAGAAAAGTTCAGCAAAAATAAGTTATTTTCAGAAAAATTAAGTTAAGTTAAGTTCAGCAAAAATAAGTTCAGAAAAGTTCAGCAAAAATAAGTTAAGTTCAGCAAAAATAAGTTAAGTTAAGTTCAGCAAAAATAAGTTAAGTTAATTTCAGTAAAAATAAGTTCAGAAAAGTTCAGCAAATACTCATACCCGTTTATAGTATTGACGAGTTTTGAAAATTTTAAGATTTTCACAAATTCTCTCGTACAAACGCTTCATGTGCGACAATTTTTTTATTTACCCAAAAGTGTCACTATTAACAAAAGAATATTCGGATTTTCCAAAAATTACACACAATAATTCTCGTACAATAATGAACATACTATATTTATATAGAAATAGATTATTAAAAAATTGTGATAATATAGAAATAGATTATTAAATTTTTTTTAATATATATAACGAAATTATTATTATTATTATTATTATTATTATTATTATTATTATTATTATTATTATTATTTAAGTTAATATTTATTTAGTTCGAAAAGTTAGACTAATACTGTATAAATTAAGTTCAGAAAAGTTAAGTTCATAAATGTTAAACAGATATGCGTTAACTTCAGCAAATATAAGTTAAGTTAAGTTCAGCAAAAATAAGTTCAGAAAAGTTCAGCAAAAATAAGTTAAGTTCAGAAAAAATAAGTTAAGTTAAGTTCAGCAAAAATAAGTTCAAAAAAGTTCAGCAAAAATAAGTTAAGTTCAGAAAATATAAGTTAAGTTCCGAAAAATTCAGAAAAAATAAGTTACGTTAAGTTAAGTTAAGCAAAAATAAGTCCAAAAGAACGGGGCCTTAGTCATTTAAGTAATCTCCCTTAGTTGTTCTTAGCCCTTTTCATAGTGAATTTTTGGTTGTAATTTGGAGGGTTTGAGAAGACTCTTCTTTTGTAATCAAAGTTCCTCACTTTATTCAAGTTGTTGGTATAATCTCTCATCTCTTTATTTAGTCATTTCATTTGTTTAAGTGTTCTTTGTTCATTTGTTTACCTTTGCTTTGTCCAACATGTTTAGGTTCTACTCCTCATATGTTTACATGTTTTGCCTAAGTATCTAAGAGTCGATTACTTCTAGGGTTAGGGGGGACCTATGTTGGGTGGTTAATGATGGTATG
Organism: Silene conica; assembly: GCA_029255685.2. NCBI lineage: Eukaryota > Viridiplantae > Streptophyta > Magnoliopsida > Caryophyllales > Caryophyllaceae > Silene > Silene conica. The sequence goes on along the minus strand of CM055318.2, from coordinate 69,494,474 downwards.
TGCTTGGTCTTAAACTACTTTTCTCAATTTCTAAAGGTCATTCATGGGTTCGCATGTTGGGTGTTCGATGTATTGTCACAACGACGGTTGGGCCTTAGATTGTCACCTTTGTTAGTCTTTAGCGATAGTTCAAGACTTGCTTATGTTTGTTCCTATGGTGGTTGATTGAATCATAGCGATAGCTAGGTTACCCTCGATCTAAGGCAAGTTGACTCAAAAGACGAGACGAGCCAAGACCAATACTTTTGAGTAGTTTAGTTGACCGATTTGCATGTTTCGTTAACCACCCCTCATAACAACCCCGACACCCTAGTTTCCCTTTATTGATTTTTCATCTAGCATATCTCTTTTTACTTAGTAGTTTATCAACTTTCTCAAAAACCTATTACCCCAACTAGACTTTAACTTGAACCGAACTAGGCAATTATCTCCACCATCCTTGCGATCGACAACCCTATTATACTACTTAATTTGCGTTTATAAATTTTGTTTGGTGAGCGGGAACCGACGACTTAATCTCGCGCATCAAAATGGCGCCGTTGTCGGGGATGGTGCTAGAAATTGCGTAGTTTAGTTTTAATTTTAAGTCTTAGTTAGTTGTGTTTTTGTTTGCTCTTGCTTAAGTTTTCTTAGTTATTTGTAAAGTGGGTGTGCTTATTATTCTCCCTAGTGCCTAAAAACACTAGGACTACTTACATTTGTGCTAAGTTTTATGCCAAGGGGTGATACATCTTCTCTACTTTCTAGTTCCGAACCAGAGCGGCTTTTTCGAGCCTTAAGGAGCCGAACTCTAGCTAGGGTGAGAATTTCATCCCAAGCCTCTACTAGCCAAAACAACCTCACTACTTCACCCGAGCTACAAAGTCCTAACCAAGAACATCTAAGCCCAACGTTCGAAAACTTCGATAACCCATTCTATGCCACCGAAACCGAAGAACAAACACCCCCAATCACACCTCACAATCAAAACTCACCTCATCACCTCCATATCATGGCCGCCTTACGAGACCATAACCGTCCAAAACACAATGATACAACAAATCCCATCAACTTTGGTAACTTTGTCCCACAAAACTTCGAGATCCACCCATCACAAATGAGTTCCATCGAGTAACATGCATTTGGTGGGGCCTCTCACGAGAATGCTCACGGTCACTTGAGGAAGTTTAAGGGCAAGGTTGCGATGATAAAAAAGACCGGAGTCCCGGAAGAAACATTGAGATTAATGTTATTCCCGTATTCGCTCACCGACAAGGCGGATCGTTGGCTAAACATCCATCCTCCCAATACCTTTACCACATGGGATGATTTAGCGAAGGCCTTCCTTGAAAAGTATTACCCCTCTTCGAAGACCGCGATGATTCGTAATGAGATTACCCAATTCCAACAGGATGACAGGGAGAGTTGAGGGGAAGCGTGGGATAGATACCGAGATCTTCTAGTTACGTGCCCTCATCACGGCATCCCGACGTGGTATACTACTCAAACGTTCTTCCAAACCCTTCTCCCGCGCACCAAGGAGATGGTGAATGCATCGGCGGGGGGAAACTTTGACCACCTACCGGATGAGGAAGGTACGGAATTAATCAAGAAGATTGTGGACTCCGAGGAAAACTATGGTACAAGCGGAAACATGTTGAGAATGAGTAGCAAGTACCCTAATAAGAGCATATCTAATAAAAAGGCTAACGAAGAAACGAATGCAAAATCGACTTGTTAACCAAAAAGTTGGAGGAGTTAACCAAAGGACCGACGATAAAAGCTAGCGGGAGTCTTGGCCCCGGGATGTATCAAGTCAATAATATCGTTTCATGTGACTTGTGCGGAGGTAGTGGCCACACGTTCGAGGTGTGTGCTAACAACAACTCTTTTGGGGGAAGTGGAAGTGAATAAGAGTTATACGCTTTCCAAGCCTTCAACAATTCAAGGAATCCAAACACTTTCAACCCCAATTCAAACTACTACCATCCGTCCATGCGAGGCCAACCCAACCTAAGCTACAAGAGTACGAATGTTCTAAACCCTCACTAACTCACACAAACCAAAGCTCAAAATCCACCCGGATTCCAACCAAGGGGTGGAAACTTCAACCCAAGGAACAACTTTCAAAATCAAAACTACTACCAAGGGAACCAATTGAATCAAGCCAATCAAGGCTTTGCGCAAAATTTCAATGACCCAAACTACAACAACCCCAATTTCAACAACAATCAAAACCAACAAAACTTCAACCTACCAAACCAAAATTTCAACCAATTTCCATTCCGAAACAACCACTTCAACAACAACCCAAATCAAAATTTCAACAACAATAGTTTCAACTAGGGCTGTGCATCGGTCCGAAACCGGACCGGACCGGACCGGAACCGGAATAGACCGGAACCGGAATGACTAAATAGCGTGGACCGAAGACCGACCCGGAATTCAATAAGTGAGGACCGGGACCGGACCTGAAAATTCCGGTCTTGAACCCGGTAGGACCGGTTAGGACCGAGTAATCCAAATTGGGAATGTCCATGTAATTTGTCCCTGTAATCTGAAAATTTCAAGCTGACATTGTAAATGCTAGCAAACCAAATTTCATTCCAATTTCCAAGTAATGGAAAGGTCAAACTTGTACCTTCTTTGCTTACAAACTAAACTCAAAAGTCCATTGTACTACATTCTAAATGCTAAAGTCCATTGTTTAATTAAAATATTAAATAACCAAAAAGTCCATTGTTCAATAAGTTTTACATCACCAAAGTCCAAAACAAAGTTATCAGAGTCAAGACTCAAGAGCTGCGGTACCGGTACGTCTTCACTTCCATTCCAAGATTTCAAGTCACGAATACCATTTCGTCATCTACCTTCAACTTTTCAAAATCTGTAGGAAACCAACAAGCAAACAACTAATTACAAATGACTGGGCAGTTCAATTCTGAATTGGTTCATGTCTGGGGACAGTTCTGATTTCTAAATGCAAAACAGTAGGAAAAAATAGAGCATATACCTCTGTCCAATTTTTCAAGTTCTTCCAAATTCTCTTCCATATCAAGCTTCAAATTCTCTTCCTTATCAAGCTTTGTTTCGCGGAGCGATGCTCGAATCCAATCTTGAGTACATATTTGAGCTTGAACCATCTAACATAAGAAAGAACCATGGTAATTCATTAGTAAAAGATACATTAAACATGATTAAATTAAATTGTAAACAGTCTTATTGATTAAAAATTAAAGTTTACCTATGGTGTCAAAGAGCTTCTAAATGGATCAAGAGTGCGCCCTCCGGAATTAAATGCCGATTCTGATGCCACGGTAGATATAGGCATAGCTAGAACATCTCTAGCCATATGAGCTAAAATGTGAAATCTAAAGGCATTTTTTCTCCACCAAGCTAATATGTCCTTCTCTTCATCCTCACCTTTTTGTTCACTCAAGTAGCGATCAAACTCACTTCTAACAAGTAGATTTGACCCACTCATTCTCTTAACTTGTTCCTCAATATTACTCATATATTTTGATGTTGTTCGTGAACCACTTGATGTCATATTAGACATAGGTTCAGTAATTTCACCATTATCACCGGTCACAGGCGCATATATGCGCCTATACTCATCAAACATGTCATATGCAAACTGTTTTACTTTTTCAGCCAACAACTCACCTTTTGTTTTTCCATACATATTACATAAAGCAATACTCACCCTAAGAAATTTGAAACTTGGGTCTAAAATTACCGCCAAATAAATAAGCATGTTCATTTTCTCCACATCACCCCAATACTTATCAAACTTTAATTTCATTTGGACAGCCATATTCTTAAACTCAAGATCCTCATTAACCAACCAATCATTAAGTAAATCATATGTGTGGCCAATTTGAAAGAAAAGAGTGTTACTTGTAACATATAGAGAACCTGAGATACGGTTAGTCAAATCATAGAACTCTTTTAGGAACACAACCAATTTATCAACTCTATCCCAATCCTCATCAACAATGGGGCCCAATTTTTCAGGTTCCAAGATAGAAGGAAGTCCAATCCTACCAAAAACATCTTTATAAATTAAAGCTCTATCCAACATGGAGTAAGTTGAATTCCATCTCGTAGGAACGTCAAGACACAATGCTAACTCACAATCAATTTTACACCTTTCCACTTGTTCTCTAAACAAGACAATTCTAGCCGGAGAATTTTTAACATATTTTACCGTACCTCTTATCTTGTCTATGTATGTCCCATGATCTTTTAAACCATCCCAAACAATAAGATTAAGAATGTGAGCTATGCATCTCATATGCAAATACTTTCCTTCACTAATCCCACCATTTTTTTTCACCATTTTTTTCAAATAAACACATGCTATATCATTTGAACTTGCATTATCAACTGTGACGGTAAAAAGTTTATGTCCTAAATCCCATGTATTCAAACACTCTTCAACCGCCTTTCCAATAGCCTCCCCTTTATGACTTGAAATTGGACAAAAGTTTAAAATTCTTTTTTGTAGTCGCCAATTGTTATCGATAAAATGGGCAGTAAGACACATGTAATTTATCCTTTGAATAGAAGTCCAAGTATCAGTGGTCACACACACCCTTTGACAAGAATTTTTAAGAAAGGCTTTGAGACTTGCTCTCTCATCAAGATAAAGTTGGTAACAATCTCGTGCAATTGTAGTACGAGAAGGGATGTGAAAGGCATGCATAACAATAGACATAAAATATCTAAACCCAGGCCTCTCAACAAATCTATATGGCAACTCATCAAGTATGATCATGTAAATTAATGCTTTTCTAACATCCTCCATACTAACATCTTTAATCCTCAATCTAACTTCATGCTCACTACCATTAATAGGGTCAAAGGCTAAGTGAGATTGTTTACCTTTACTTTTGTTGACGGGATTTTTTGAGCAAACAAACCAATGTTTACCCACATTTTTAGACCCATTTATGCTAGAATCGGCTGCAAAGGTCGCAGTTTCACAGAAGTTACATTCTGCCCTTAGACAATCATTATCGTCTAAATACTCCGTGTAATCTGCCCAATAATAACTTGCCCTCCTTTTATTTTTTCGGATGATATATCGACGACCATCCTTTAGCTTTTTTGTTGGGTGAGGCTTGTAACTTCCACGAAAGGTGCGCTTTGATTGAGACCCCATTGATTGATCTGGCATTTCATCATCTGAAACGTCCACCGTCGGTGGACAATTTGTTGCTTCCTCAGATGACAAATTGTGATTGAGAGACTTGGATTGGGATCCTGACATCTATTGATTCAAAGGACAAAAAACAGATGTAAGTTTACAGTATATCATTCTACTAAAGCATTGGAAATAAACAAAACAGAAAATAAAAGGCAGAAAAAAACAAAACAGAAAAATAAAAGGCAGAAAATAAAACAGAAAATTATAAATACCAAACCAATTCTTTGATAAAAGATTATATAAACAAAACAGAAAATAATTATAAATATCAAACAAGGCTGCAATATATCATATGTTAGATCGTTTGATCTAACAGAAGGTGAAAAACTAAAAACTACTTTGCTTTTGATTGTGGTCACTACCTCACTGAGTCACTGGTCAGTGGTCTCTACTAAAACCAAGTTGTTTTCTCTAGATAAAACAAATGAAATGCATTGCAAATACAAAAGCCAATTCAATTAAAGCATTGCAAATAATCAAAAGAGGATTCATTAATCTATCAGATGCCAAATCATTCAACAAAAGCATTGCAAATACAAAAGATTAAACCCATTATAGTTTTAATAAGTCTACATTCTAGTCTACAATGCTATATTTACTGAACCCACATAAATAATCAGCAAAATAAATCAAATTAAATCATGAAACCCATAATTAAACAAAACAGAAAATAAAAGGCAGCATACATTGCAAGAATTATGAGTAGACGCCGTGATTACAATCTGATAATACTCTTGGAGTCTTGGTGAAGTGGTGAACTGGTGATGCTTATTCAGTGTTGTCCTTTACATCTGCATCATTACACCATACAATAGAGTTTACCATCAGTACATTTATATGATTATATTATCATTTACACACCCAAAACAATGGAATACCAACATTCCAAAATCATAAACACACAAGTTATGGAACACCAGCGACGATTAATGTCCCTGCTAGATTAAATAAATTAATAAATATATATATATAAAAAGGGAAAAATCAAGTGTGCCTACTAGCTTCCTCTGCGACTCTACTAATCGAGCTTCTAACACCATTCCTGTTCTCAGTAACAGGAAGAAGATGAACTAAAAGTAAAATCAATATAGTTTACACTTGCAACAAATATTACTGACCTACTGAAACGTTCAATGTACTGAAAGAGGCCAAGAGCCATGACCTTTATGTAAAGCTATTCTGATTTATGTACTACCAAACTTAATAATTTTGAGCTAACCACCATTAAATTATAAGCAGAGCAGTGACTAACATAATTTATCTATTTCGTGATTGGATATCGAAAGATTATCCAAGTTCTCCGAGAACAAGAAATTAAACAAGCCAAACAAATTAGCCATTAGTAGTCTTCGTAGTAGTAGCCATTAAATTAAACAAGCCAAGCAACTTAAACCTAACAATTTGTTACTTAACTTAAACCTAACTTAAATCTGATTATTTGAATTATCTAGAGCATCATGCATTCATACAATCATACGTTTTTTGTCAAACTATAAAACCAATCAATTAATTAATGACTACAATATTGAGAAAACTACAATTAATTAATGATCTAAGTTAAGAAAGAAACATACCAAGCAGGCAAGCATCGTAGAAGCGTAGAAGTGGCGTGAAGTATGAAGGTCTGAACTCTGAAAGACGATGAATGAGCAAGAATCAGAATGTTGGTCTAGGGTTTTTTTAAGAGAGGAGATTAGGGTTTAGAGGTAGAGAGAAGGAGGAGGCGTGAATTATGAAGTAGAGAGAAGGAGAAGGCGTGAATTTAACCTAGCCCATTACTTCAGTTCAAGCCCACTATAAATTAGGTTTCCAGGAAAAAAAATAATAAATTGGTCTTAACCGGTCCAAACCGGTCTGGACCGGAAAAAACCGGGTTTGACCCGGTCCGACCCTAAACCCGGAATTAGGGAAAAGTTGGGACCTAAGACCGGACCTGAATTTTACGGTTCCGGTTCCGGTCCGCCCATTCAGGTCCGGTCCGGTCCAAAATACCGGTCCGGCCCATACTTTGCACAGTCCTAGTTTCAACAACCAAAACTTCAATGACCCAAGTTTCAATCAACAATTTCCTACCCACAACCCAAACCCTAACTTTAACAACCAAGGACCTAAGACAAATTCTCAAGGTGGGGACGCAAGGAATGACTATGGGTTCCCCTTGCCCCTTACCAATGCTCCTCACCAAGACCCTTCGAGTGACTCTCAAGTGGGGGAGTTGCTTAAACTTGTGAAAAACATGCAAGCAACGCATAAGCAAGAGATGTTGAATTTAAAAAACGCCAACCAAAAGGAGATCCGGGAAATGGAGGCTAGAGTTGCCTCCCAAGCCTTAGCTAACCCGCAAAGGCCACCGGGCGGTTTTATTGCCCAAGGTCAAAGCTCCCGAGACGCTTCAAAGCCACATGACGCCAACGTTATCATGACAAGCAAGCAAGAGCAACCTATGAGAGAGAAGAGGAGTGGTGAAGGAGGGTCCAAGTGTGAACAAGTTATGACGGTGTTTGAAAATGGAAGTGAAGATAGTGTTGAGGAGGAAGTGATGGTGATGGTGCCCATTACTTCTCCCAATGATTATAATGTGGTCGAAATTGATGACATAGACTTTCTGATGCAACAAGTCTTGGAAACTCTAAAGAAGATTAGTGATGAGAACATGTGCATCAAAGAGAATGAAGTACATGTAATCGAAGAAGAGAACCATGGATACGAGGAGAGCCTCACGGAGAAACGAACGTGAAAATTCATTCAATAAAATCACCAAGGGGGATCCTCGGAGCAAGGAATTAATTAAGGTTGTTGAGGAGGTGGAGGCCACAATCCCCTCCACCGAAGAAAAAAAGGAAGTGAATGCCATTTCATTATCGGCAAAGAAGGTTCCATATGACTTGCCAATCAAGTTAGGAGATCCGGGGAGCTTTTCTATCCAATGCTCCGTAGGAGGGAGAAACATTGAGCACGCTTTGTGCGATCTTGGGGCAAGTGTGAGTGTCATCCCACTTGCCATGGTCAAGAGACGAAACATCAAGCGCTTATCTCCTCCTATAACGGACATCACTCTTGCCGATGGAACGGTTAGACCTACTATTGGGGTCCTAGAAGATGCGGTGGTCAAGGTGGGATCTTTTTCCATCCCCACCGACTTTATGGTCGTTAATATTCCGGTCGGTGAAAGCTCTTTTGTCATCCTTGGGAGGCCCTTCTTGGCTACCGGGGGAGCGATCATTGACGCGAAGAGAGGTCGACTATCCTTCCATGTCAGGGATGAAACGTGTGAGTTATGCTCCCGGATGCTCCGGAAAAGTGCATTGAAGATGAAAAGAAAAGTGTTAACTTGATTGCCACAACTAGGAGAAGTGAGGCCTCGTTGGAGTTCGATGCCAAAGGGCCTATGAAAGATGTTGGCTTTGATTATTGCGAATCGCTTGTTGAAAAAGTGAGGAAATCCGATGGCAAGCAAGAATAGACTTGTTCTAGTAGTTTCTTCAAAGGCCCCGAAAGTGGAAAGGGGTGTTGAAGGAATTGCTCTTGGAAAAATAAGCAAAGGTTCGAGAACCGATGTTGGGTGGATTGGAAGCCCCTAGTGCAAGTAAAGTTGAGGCCCCGACCGAGGCCTTTGACCGTTTCTTAAGGTCCCTAGCTAGCATGGATGAGGTTTCCATCTATAAGAATTAAAACGCTTGATCGTGTAAGGTTTGGTGGAGTCACTAAATAACCACCGTTGGTAAGTATTCGCTTTTTTGTTTTGCATGTAGCTTGCATTTTGGTTTGGATTCGGAATTTTGGAAGTGAGATTACTTGTTTAATTTGAGTTGTGAGAGTGGTCATCTTGTGGTGGGTAGCATTGGTTAGGCATATTTGATATAATTCCTTTTGGAAAAATGATTTTCATTGTGTAAGTTAAGTTGTTTTTCGTATGGTGTATAAAGGTCCTGAGCCTGTGAGCCGGCCGCCGGTCCCCCACCGGCTCAGAACCCCATATGCACCTACTGTTTTTTACGATTTAACTTTCCAGATCTCGGGAATTAAGCCACAAAGGGCTCTCAGCCGGTCAATCGGCTGGGAGTCCCTACTACTTGAAGAAGAGAAAGAAGAAAAGAAGAAGAGAAAGGGTCACCAGTCGGTCGGCCGGCAGCCGGTCCGCCGGCTGGGAGCCCCATTTGAAGAGAAAGCAAAGAAAGAAAAGATGAAGAGGAAAAGCACGGGGAAGGGGTCACAAGCCGGTCCGATGGCTGGGAGCCCAGATTCAAGAGAAGAAGAAGAATAAGAAGAAGAAGAAGAAGAAGAAGAAAGAACAAAGAAAAGAAGAGAAGAAGAAGAAGAAGAAGAAAGGGTAACCAGCCGGTCGGCCGGCAGCCGGTCCGCCGGCTGGGAGCCCTATTTGCGAAGGAAAAGAAGAGGAAAGAAAGGAAGAAAGGAGAAGAAGGAAAACGAAGGAGCAAGGGCTACCAGCCGGGTGGCCGGCAGCTAGTCTGCCAGCTGGGAACCCTCAATTCAATGTGTGGCGGAAAAAACAAGGCAAGAATAGGGGGTAGGGCTCTGAGCCGGCCGGCAGCCGGTCTCCAACCGGCTCAGTATCCCGCTGTCGCATATTATAAAAAAATAAAAACCCCATTTTCACCTCATTTCTTCCCATTTTTCGGATTTCCCCTTCCGTCTCTACCTTCCCTTTCTACAGAAACTCCCCAAAAATCCTCCCAAAAAAAACCAATTCAAAACCTTCATCCATTTCCTCCAAATTCATCATGTCAGGAAGAAGTGAAAGGCGATCAAAATCTAGGAACGATCCTACCGCGGGGCGCGAGAGAGGAGAAAACCCCGATATGTTCACTTATTATATATCTTACAAAAAACAATATAGTCATGCGGTATATTCTATATGCATATTATATATAATGTCATCGTTATTCATTTGTATAACTGTTTTGATTTTATAGTAATATTTACATTTTTGGGTACTCAATTTCATGTTTAAAATTTTAACTAAAACATGCATTTTAACGTATTATCCATATAATAGAAATTGAATGCAAAATATTCACGTATTATTGACACTATTCTGTAATATTAATTATCCACCACATTTTTTCTAAAAATATACCGGTGCAATTTTGCACGAGTTGAAAACTAGTTTAATTTAATATCCGTGCAACACACGGATAAGAAAACTAGTTATTATAACTTAAAACAAAAAAACTAATTGAACACAACAACTCTACAACGTGTCTGGTCATCAACAACGTCATTCGACTCTGATACAAGACCATCACCATTAGCAACTGACCTCCGTCCAACGTCAACGTCGACCATCGTGCCATCCACCAGAAGAGTTGTGTTTTTATGTTTAGGGCAAAGGTAGAGTTTGAAAACTTTATGAAAAAAAAATGTACGTGAAAAAATAAATTCCGTATGCAAAAAAAATAATTCCGTTAATTAATGTCAGGTCATCAAAATCTAAGGTTTATTTAACATCCGTTAAAATAGAGGATATCATGGCACAAACATAAAATCTCAAGAATATCATGAAACAATGTTAACTACATGTTAACTAGACTTGTAAAATTATTAAACTACCCTAAAACTAACTAATATTGTTTAGCTTTGGTTATCTACGTGTCGCGACGTGATTCGTTGTTTATCGACTTTATCATACACAATGTGTATCCGTAGCCTTTTCCGAAGTATATGTCATGTTAGTTATATCACTAACTTTTAATTAAGTTACTTTTTTTCAAGATAAAAATGATTGTAAATTTGTAAGACACTTGACTCCATTATATCATTTCAGATGTATTGTTTGGAACCTTTTATTCCTTAATCATTTCTTTCATACCACATTTTCTAAATTTTCTACTTCTCTCAATATAGACACGACGTTAAGTTAGTAACTGACTGAAAACTAAAAGGATAGTATATCAAACATTAAATTTATGATTAGTGTTTTACAACTAAAAAGGTAGTACAATACACTATAATTGCAACTTATTTTAATATTTGTGTAACGCACGGACAAGAAACTAGTTATTATAATTTAAAACAAAAAAAGCTAATTGATATTAAAAAAAAAAGAAAAGAAAAGATGAACAATGAAACGCAACAACAACATTACAACGTGCGTGGTCATCAACAACTCCATTCGACTCCGATACCGACCATCACCATCAGCAATTGACCTCCGTCCAACGCCAACGCCGACCATCGTGCCATCCACCACAAGAATTGTGTTTTTATGTTTAGGAAAAAGGTAGAGTTTGAAAACTTTATGAAAGATATGTACGTGAAATAATAAATTCCGTATGTGAAAAAAACAACTCCGTTAATTAATGGCAGGTCATCAAAATCTAACGTTTATTTAACATCCGTTAAGATAGAGGATATCATGGCACAAACATGACATCTGAAGATATCATGAAACAACCCTCTTTCTATAAAAGAAATAAAATTTAATAATTTCTATTGGTTGATTTTGTTAAGAGAATGAATTTTTTTAATTTGTGTAGGACCCCCATTTTCTATGAGGTATTTAATTACCCTATTCCATCTCATCTCTTTTAATTATTCTCTATCGCATACAATTTAACAATAAAATTTATTGAATATTAAAATTTACAAATAATTATTACAAATAAAATATGAATAATAAAAAGTTACATATTAAAAACCACAAGTACGAGTAAAAAAAAATATGATAAAAAATTGACAATTAAAAAAAATACACAAGTATATAGATAATAAAAAACACATGATCAATATTTCTAATAAAAAATCTGTCAATTCTAAGACCATGACAAATAAAATTTATCTTTTATATTAGTAATGAAATAGATTGGATTTTTTGGTAGAAAAAAATGGCATATATTGATAATTGATAATTTAAAATAAATTATATATTTTTTACTTATTTTTTATATTGAATTATATTTGTATTAATTAGTCAAACAAATTATTGAATAATCAAATATTTAAAAATAAACTTGTATATTTTTTTCTACAGGTATAAAATTAATTCTTAAAAAAAGAATAGCTTAAAAGGCTTAAAAAACATTAAAAGGTGCGGTAAAAATTTGTGTTTAATTTAAATCATTATACTCCTATATTTAATTATGACATGCATCGATCTTTTACTTCTGCTTAAACTCTTTAAAAAATCTGTTTGATTATTTATCATCCATGTGTGCTTTCGAACTTGATCACTATTGTACTTAGACTACTCACATACGATCTCTAACTAAAAAAATCCGACCAGCCTCAATTACGTAGAATCTTAATTATACTCAATGGCGTTGTCCTAGCTATTGTAAATTAATTAATCTACTACGTACCTTATGTAATAACCCGTATTTTCATAATTCGTTTTAAAGAATGGTTTCAATTAATTCTCAAGACGAGGTATGATGATATGTCATTCGATACGTATTTACTAATTTATATAATAATTATATTAGTCTATGTGCTCGCTTATCCATAATTAAGTCGAGAACGGGATATGGGTAGTATAATTCTTGGAAATGCGTGATGGGTCGTTATATATGGGCTGGATTTGGTTGGGTCGTGAGAAATAAGGGTTGGACTTACCAATTATGTTTATGCTTATGATGTTACGCAGCAACTAAAAACACTACTCATCATTCAAACCCTAATCCCCATCTTAATCTGCCTTCACCGTTTCATGAAAACCCTACTACTACCACTACTGCCTACACCTAATCTGTCCCTACAACTCCACGTTAAACACCACCCAAACTACCGTGTGTATTAGGGAGAACAAGAGGAGGAAACGCAGCAGGAACAACACCTCACCACCATCGTTTATCCTTGCGCACATACGTGTTTGTAAGTAGTTTATTGTGCTTTTCGATGCCTTCGAATCAGAATTCTATGGTAGTGTTTAATGTGTGTAGTATGAATAACATAATTATCATCTTCAAACTACCATAAGACCACCGTGGTTATTGTTTTAAACGCCATAAGAATGGACTGTAGTTACACGTTTTTTTATACTCTGTTTATATACGGGTTTTTCGCGCTTCTTTTATAATGGTTTAATTCAGATGTATGGGGTTGTTTTGAGGTCGAGACCATGAGGGGTGGTAATGGGATGTCGGTGGATAGTGTGGTGGTTAGAATGTGTTGGGTGGTGGTCGGAAGACGAAGAGGGAGCAGTCGTAGTTCGGGGGTCTTAGAAGGTTGCAGGAACACGGGTTTGGGCAGGAGTTTTGAGTGGTTGTTCCAGTGGGTAGTGAGGAGTGTCGAGGGCTAGTGTGTAACACCTGGAGGTTGTGGGTAGTGAGGAGTGTCGAGGGGTCGTGAGTGGTGGTGGTAATGGTGGTGTTAGCTAGTGGTTAACAGCGTAGTTATAGATGGGGGTTGAAGTACGGGAAACAGGAACAAAGGATAGCAGTCGTGACCAGGCGGTTTTGGGATTGGATTCGAAGGAAGTTTGAGGCTAGTTAAGTGTAGGGGTTGGCGTAGTGGGTTGCGTCATGGTACAGGAAGGCCAACCACCGTGGTGAGGTGGTGGTTAAGGCGGCAGGAAGGGGGTCTTTTGGGCTGGAAAGTAGTGGTGTCGTGAGGGTATGGTTGGTTATGGTTTTGGGTTGTTTGCATTATGCGTGTTACGTACAGTGTTGTTATATATTGTTGTTATTATTATATTATTATTATTACTATTATTATATTATTGTTATTATTATTATTATTACTATATTTTAGTGTTAACTAGTGTTGGATTATTATTGGTTATTATTTGTGTTAGTCGAAGTTTATGAGTCGGGAAATAAATAAGTTATGAAAGTTTCTACTTTGGGAAAGTTTCTATTTTTGGAAACTTTCCACTTATAGAAGGTTACTACTTATAGTAAGGGTAAGTTGGTTTATGGGGGTTCGTGAAGTTTATTAATTCGTTACGTATACGTGTTTATGTAACGATTTTCGCGTGGAACACTTCTAGCAAGCTTGTGATTGACTGTGCTTCTGCAATTTGAGGTAGGGGAATACTGTATACATGGTGATGAGTAATCTGTTTATTATCTGATGTTAATTATGTACATCTTATTGTTTGAATGGTGTTATATTGTGCTTAATTGACTGCATATTTCTGTGATACGATACGATGTGGTGATTACTGGGTCTTGTGATATGGAGCGGAGTATATTGGGTATTGTGATATGGAGCGGAGTATATTGGGTCTTGTGATTGGTGTGGAGATAATGGGTCTTGTGATTGGCGTGGAGATAATGGGTCTTGTGATTTGGTGCGGAGATAATGGGTCTTGTGATTTGGTGTGGAGAATATTGGGTCTTGTGATTCGGAGTGGAGATGATTGACCTTCTATTTATAGTAATGCTTTGACTGCTTAATGTTTCCTTTACTCAACCTCGTGGTTGACCCTGTGTATTCGTGTGACACCTGTGATGATCCGTAATGGGGAGCAGTTTTGACAGGACAGATGGTGCTGTGGGAGCATGGGATGACGTGAGCACTTGGATGGACCGACTTAGATTTAGATCACATACTTGAAGTTATCAATTGTACTTTAGTGTCTGCTGTGTAGTATTTGTAACATCAAACTTTAAATTTAATCAGTTTTGTATAAAGTACTTTGGTTTGATTTACTTTGTTATTCACTACCTCGGATATTCCGAGATGGTAACAACTCGATTTACTGAGGACGTCTTGCTAAAGGCTCCTTAATAAATCGGGGTGTTACAAAGTGGTATCAGAGCGAACGATCCTCAGGCCTAAACCAAATGAATAATAATGAACGTAGGAAGAGTCAAATAAAATGAACCCCGAGATGAAACTGATAGAAGCCCCAAAAAGGAACGGGATGAGTTATGGGCCCCCTCACACCAAACCATGGGCCCTTTCGATTCTGTCTCGGAAACCCTATAAGAGTAATTGAAGAGTGGGGTGGACTGTATAGTGACCTAGTTATATGGTACTAACGTTCTTGCAGGAGAAGAATGAGGTAAGTAATATGTGAGTTTTGATTAATGATGTGCGTTAGAAGAATATGTGTGATAAGAAATGTGGATCGATCTGGATGATTGATGAATTGAAATTTCCAGAGTTCGGAGGTGTATTGGTTGAGCAATAGTTAAGGGTGATGTGACCATATGATTGTGGTATTTTGAAATGTTCATACGATTATCTGATATTTGAATGACTATCGTTACTATATGATAGATATTGGGTTTAACTCCTTGTAAAGACGACTAATTCTATTGATCTTCTCATATGTTCTGGTAATCCATGTCTAGTGATATGCGGAATGTGTTGCCCTAAGCCATGAATGTATATAGTTATGTGTTGCATATATCGTGCTTAAATTCGTTATGAAGTTAGACATCAATAAGGGATACGTAGTAGTCCCTAGTTTATATTTTCGTACTCGGATAAGTGGTGATTGTGCGATGGGAGAAACTATTTTTTTTTTTTTATATACATGTATAGCTATCAAGCTGTTTAGTTGATCCTATTTTCAGTTTTGAAACCTTTACTATGTTTTAGATAACAACTACAATTGAAATGAGTAATGAATGTTAATATGGTACAGAGTGATATCCATATGTGTTACCTGGATTATACGGGCTGCCATTCTATATGTGTTCCATATCGAATATATATGTCCCGTCTAAAACGATTAGAAAACAATTTAAATAATTAGAATAAACATTATTATTATTAACAATTTACAGCAATAAAAATACCAACCATACAAAATTTTAAAAAAAAACTATAATAACGTAATATTAATATACAACCAGGAACAGTGTACAAATTCAAATATTTTAGAAAATCAAATTATAAACAAAACCGTTAAAACCAAACCTTAGAATAAAATATATTCGATATTATAAACTCCTCCACAATTTCCTATCCTTATCGGAGGATTCAAAAACGAACCATTCAATATCAGAGGACCGTAATTCATATAACTCGAAATTAAACCCTTAGACAAAAAATCAATTAACAAAAAAAATATAAATTAATTTTAAAAAATTAAATATAAATTAATTTTAAAAAGCATGACTATATGTTCAATTATTATATATCTTACAAAAAACAATATAGTCATGCCGTATATTCTATATGCATATATATTATATATAATGTCATCGTTATTCATTTGCATAACTGTTGAAAACTAGTTTATTTTAATATCCGTGCAACACACGGATAAGAAAAGTTGTTATTATAATTTAAAACAAAAAAAACTAATTGAACACAACAACAATACAACGTGCCTGGTCATCAACAATGCCATTCGACTCTGATACCAGACCATCACCATCAGCAACTGACCTTCGTCCAACGTCAACGTTGACCATCGTGCCATCCACCACAAGAGTTGAGTTTTTATGTTTAGGGAAAACGTAGAGTTTCAAAAACCTTTATGAAATAAAAAATGTACGTGAAAGAATAAATTCCGTATGTAAAAAAAATAATTCCGTTAATTAATGTCAGGTCATCAAAATCTAAGGTTTATTTAACATCCGTTAAGATAGAGGATATCATGGCACAAACATAACATCTCAAGAATATCATGAAACAATGCCCTTTCTATAAAAGAAATACTCCGTAATATTTAATGCATTTCTATTGGTTGAGTTTGTTAAGGGAATGATTTTTTTAATTTATGTAGGACCCCCACTTTCTATGAGGTATTTAATTACCCTCTTTCATCTCATCTCTTTTAATTATTCTCTCTCTGATCTCATGCAATTTAACAATAAAATTTATTGAATATTAAAATTTAAAAATAATTATTACAAATAAAATATGAATAGTAAAAAGTTACATATTAAAAACACAACTACGAATCAAAAAAATTAGGATAAAAAATTGAAAATTAAAAAAAATACACAAGTATATAGATAATAAAAAAACACAAGATCAATATTTCTAATAAAAAATATCTTAATTCTAAAACCATGACAAATAAAATTTTCTTTTATATTAGTAATGAAATAGATTGGATTTTATGGTAGAAAAAAAATGGCATATTTTAATAATTGATAATTTAAAATAATTTATATATTTCTTACTTAATTTTTATATTGAATTATATTTGTATTAATTAGTCAAACAAATTAATGAAAAATCAAATATCTAAAAATAGACTTGTATATTTGTTGTCTAGGTATAAAACTAATTCTTAAAAAAAACTAGATTTAATGCCCGGGCATCGCCCGGGCCATTTGGTAAAGTTTTTATGAACTCAACTGGATTACATAAAGTTTATCTATATTGAATGTAGCTGAAGCAAGAGTTAATTTATTTTGAGTTGAACTGAACTATACGTAGTTGAAGTAAGAGCTAGCTTGGTCAACTTCTTTTCGGTTGAAAAGGCTGAACTGATATGAATAAAACTGTTCTGAACTGAACATAACTAAATGAAGCTGAACTGGGCTGAAATTTGTTGACATAAGAGTGATTTGTGAAGTGATGAGCTTAAATGAGATGAACTACACTAATTCTCATTTCAGACGGCCACTTTTGGTCTAAAGCTTCAAACGGGCAAGATGTGACCATTTTATAGTGAAATGTAACCATAATAGTGTGGCCAATGTTACAGTTTATGATAACTTATTTGTTAATAATGGTGACATTTGACTGTAAAATGGTTACAAAATCTCGTCTTATTATTTCAGACCAAAATTACCGTTTGAAGCAAGATCAAGTGGATGAACTAAATAAAACTGAACTGAAGTGTAATGAAATTAAGCCAAAGAAACACAAGTTCTAATTTATGAAAAGATAAGCTAAACAATATTGGATGAAGCGGACAAAATGAAAATGGGGAGCAATTGTGAATGTTATCTCGAATATAAATAATACACAATGATAATAGTACTTAAAGTTAGTGATAGATCAAGAACGTAAATATACAACAAAAACCCGATAAAAAATTAGTAAATCTTGTTTGCGACGGGTCGTTATTTGTGACGGATATTTTGTGAGATAAAATGGATATAAAATGAGTTAGTGGAGAAAGGGGACCACAGGAATAGTATTGAAGAGAGAGAAAAAGTGGGTATTTTGTGAGAGAAAATGGTATACGTCACAAGTTTGCGACGGTAGTGCCGTTGCAAATAAGAATTTGTAATAAATAATTAGGTAGAGTAAGATGGTACGATGTTTTACTTATTTGCAAACCTTGCACAACTGGTATGAAAATAACGATATAGAACTTATTAGAATTAAAACTGCTCCAAATAAATTATAATTATAAATCACGATGAGAAGAAATAAATAGTTAAATAAAGTTGGTGTCTCAAAGCAACGGAACTTCATGGCCCTAATGTATTTATCTATTAAATTATAATAATAATAATAACAATAATAATATCAACTAATTAATAATAGGAAGATGAATTTTATAAGACTGCAAACATGTAGTAAAAACTACATAGAAATTTTATCTAACCTACATAAAACTCGAACACTTTTTTACTTTTTTTTTTTTTTTTGTTGATTCTTATTTTCTTATTATTACTACCCAATCCTATGTAACTTAGATTACCAAACAAAATACAAAGATAAAAAAATAATTTTTATGTAAAAGCACTAAGATAATCTAAAAATAATTTTATGCATACTAAAACACTTAATACAGTACTAACTACCCATAAGAGAATAGAATAGTCTGAGTCCTCGTTGATATTGTATACCAAGAAGACTCGGTTTCTTCTATCAGCTATGGTCTACAAATATCATTATTGATCGTTGCGTGATGGAGTTGTTTTAATAACTCAACTCTAAGTTTTATGATATATGTAGGATATAATTCTTTTCTTAATCACAATATTAATTTATTGCTTATTATGTAATTAGGTAGTTCGTAAAAATTGAAGATTCTAATATCCCTTATCTTTTTTATTATTTGTTAAAAGTATTTTAGTCAAATGAAATAAGTCACGCACAAACAAAGTAAACAATGTGTATGAGATTTTTCTTTAATTATACTTTTTATCATACCTAAATTTTAGTAGTTACATTTGGTTAGTTGCACATCTGACCATCGTAGAGTATAATTTGTGTTAAAATAAGTATAACAACTTTTAATGGTGATATTTTTTTATCTTATACTCCTTATTTATTATCTAATAAATTGCATGATATTCGTACTGATTAGATATTCAATGCTTGTGACAGTAGAAGAAGTATACATGTGACGATGGAAGAAAGTTCTCCGTAACTCCTACTAAGGCCATTTTTCAATTGAGTATTTCATAAATTTTAAACTTAATAATCTTGATTGCATAATTAAAAGGAGGACGAAAAAAAGACTTTCATAAAAATCGCCGTATGTAATAACATGAGTCCATTAAATATTAAATAGTATCAAATGTATGTCGATAGGTTTGTGAGTACATGTCTCCAAATTATGAAATTACTCATAGCATGTAATTTTTATAATGTTATAAATTTACGGTCTAACTCGTATCATATTTTGTAGACGATTAAAAAAAAGGATCAAATGCAAAGTATAGGTTTAACTAGTTTTTTTGCCCGTGCGTTGCACGGATACTAAAATAATATGTGATAAACTTAACGATAAGATGGGATATGGTACATAGTTTATATATAAGATTTTATATATGCCACATGACCAACAAATAATTCCCATCAACATAATATTGACATGGAAATAAATGAATGTTTAATTAATAAATATTTTTTGTTAGGGAAAAAAATCAAGATAAAGTTTATACAAATGATACTCCGAAAAACATTAATATCTACTTTACATAATCAGCTCAATGATGTAAGTAATCTCCTTAATTCTTTGGAATAACAAACCATAACTAATCATTGTTCGATCAAATGGCATCGAACAAAAACATTCAGAAGTTGTTACATTGTTATATCTCCCGGTCAAACTATAAACGTACTCTTGCATGTGAATGAAGCTACGACTGTTTATGACCCCCCATCCCCCCCAAAAAACAATCATTAGATAACACTACAAGCACCATAATCATTCATTATGCCGGAAATCGACATCTGATTTACTCTCCGATAAAATGATCTATTCTTCCTTTGTTTAATGATACTGTTCATACCAGTGCATGCAGTAATTGAGATATACCTTTTGCAAACTCAACATGATTTCATCCCCAATCAATTTTCGCGCATAATATCAACTCAACTAACCACCCTAATCTTGCCCCATTTTCTCGTTTGAAACAAAATATTTCTCGCAAACCCCTATTTATATATTCCTTATTCACACATGATCTAAAACAACCTCATCCCTTGAAAGATCCTTCTTCAAAACTTATCTCAAATTTATTCAACCAAGTGAAAAACTAAACCTCTGCCTCTAAAAAATCCATCATCTAATGAAAACTAACCCTTACTCTTGACAATGTTCTTAGGATTAAGATTTACTTTGGATCGATGGTGTCGAAAATTAAGCATATTCATATGATTTGTAGAGGTTTCTTGCCATTGTTCATGATACCTATTTATTTTAAGCAAATAATATTTTATTAATAAATAACCTTAATTCTTGATCACTATCATTAACAAACTTAACACCCTCCACCAATGTACACTCTCCCCCCCCCCCCCCCCCCCCCCACCCCCCCCACCCATACACACACACGCACGCACACACACTAAATTTACCCTCAAAATAGAACATCGAGGACACCTTATTAGTCCTTATTACTTGAAACAACCTTCAATCAACTACCACTACTAGGGATGGCAATGGGTAGGGTCCGGCAAGACCCGACCCGACCCGGCCTAAAAATCCTTAGACCCATACCCGACCCATACCCGGCAGGGTCTGAAATCAATCGACCCATACCCGACCCTAACGGGTCTGGGTCTGGGTAGGGTCTACCCTAGGGTCCAACGTTTTTTAACGAATCCTTCGATAAAATGTACCAAGGTTTAAATTAAATTACAAAGTCTTAATTAAAGTATTACAAAGTCTTGGAAAAATTCTTAAATCTCTTACAAATTACAAATACCAAACACAAAGAAATTGTTTGACAATTAACAAACCTAATCAAACCAACTGTAAGCTTATATTTTTAATCTCACATGTCCCTATTAAAGTATTATGAGAAACATGAGGTACCAATGTACCAGCAAACCACCAATTGTAAGCAACTAAGCATATATTTTTAATCTTACAATTGTAAAGAGGTGCTCTCCATGTTGATTAAGGAACAATTTTATGATAGACGCGACATCACAACTATTATTTTAGCTCACATGTAGTTCTAATGACATTCACTGTTAGTCCCAAACATCATAAGAGAAGAGAGTATTTTAAAAAATGACCCTGGGAACGTAAGTTGACTAGTTGATTTATAATTTTAATTTTTTTTTTTTAAAAAAAATACATGGGTCCACGGGGCGGGGCGGGTCTCAATAGTTAGACCCAGACCCGACCCTACATTTTTTATATTGGACCCATACCCGACCCATGCCCGAGCGGGTCCCAAATATTCAAACCCATACCCGACCCATTAGGGTCCGATCCTAAGGGTCTGGGTTGGGTACCCGACCCGCTGCCATCCCTAACCACTACCTTGCTACATGTTTTACGTCAATCCTAAATCGCATTCAGCTCCATAAAACACCAATCCCTTACACCAATTGGATCCTCGTCACCCTTATCGAAAACAATTCATTTCTCTTTCAACAAAAAAAAGTTTAAGAAACAATCTTCCTTATTTCTCCCCATCTCTCTCCGTTCCTAGTCTTTTCCCTTCCCTGTTTTCTCATCCCCTCTCACTGCCTCATTTCTGATACTCAAACAAAATGTTCGAGTACTATGTTGGTAAATCAAATAATTTTTAATATTATAAGTATATAGACACGAAGTTTGCTATTTATTTCATTTTGCATAAATATATCATACTCTCTCCATCTCACTTTTATTATCTCTTTTACTTCAAATTTTATCTTATAATTATGGCCATCTTTATAAATCTTGTAAGGAAAAAATTTAACCAACCAACTCGCCGCAATTATCCACGTTCCCACTCGAAACGACCCTTAACTCACTACTAAAACCATTAGGTTCACAAATAAAACGGTCTAAAATTCAAAGTTTTCACCAATCCTGCTTCCATCCCCTCTACACCTATAATGAAATTAACTACCACCAAATTCGATGCAGTTAGCCTTATTACTATCTTAAGCAACCATCTAACTCATTATTGACAGTTTTGACACCCTTCTCTTAGCCCCGATAAACCTAAAATATCCAAGTTACCTTTCTTTCGCGAAACACCCACACTTAACCCCCAAAAGTCATTTCTCTTTTTGAAAAGTTCATCCACCTAACAAAAAACTAACCTCTCCTTTCAAAATCTCTTTTTTACATACCATAATGGTGAAGTTGAACATGACAACAAAATGCAGAAACTTAGGTTTAGTTTGATAACGGCAGATTGAGCATTTTTTTAGCATTTTGAGATTTTTTACACTATTTAAATAACAAATGTGTTATTTTGAGTATTAATTATTGTCGACACATTGAAATAGTAGACTGAGGTGTAATTTCCTATTTTACATTATGACCCTTTAATTAGTACAATATATTATAAAAAAAATAAAAATTGAGTTTTTTTTAACTCTAAGTTATAGATCGAACTCTATCTTTATCGTAATTATAACTAATATTCTTAGTGAAATATATAAATCTCTGTAAGTTCAAATATATTGGCTAAAAGTCACAAACTATACGAAGTAGTATATTCAATTTTTGTTTTTTTAATAGGACATAATTGTCATAAACTATAATTAAAATATTAATGCAGTAGATAAGTAGAGAAGAGTTGCTAAGTGCGTGACCCCCTTCGAGTTTTAATTTTTTTTCAATTATTTTTATGTTTTTGCCTAAGGGTGTTTATAGCATCAAATTATGTATCAATAATATATGTTTCATCCTTCCCAATCTATATCTCTCCCTAAATTATAATAATAATGTGCTCAATTTACAAAAATAAAATAAAATGGTATAGCATAACAATAATTAGTTTGGTCCATATAATTGAATAGTACCGTTTTTATGCATGTAAATTTGTCATAATTAGTTTGGTCTATATTCTTCAATAGTACCGTTTTATGTGTGTTTTTGTGACTTTTATTTTAATGTTGATTGTTGCTTAAAGTGACTCTCTAACCTTATACATATTTTTATGATAAGTGTATGTACCTATTTTATCTTTAACCCTCATCTGAATTATTTTATCTCTTGGCACCATTTTTACTTTCAATTGTAAAACAATTGCACAGTAAAGTTTTTAAGACACTTACTCATTTGTCATAATATGATATATCATTTCGCAAATTAGCATCAACTTTTTTTACCTTTTAAATACACTTTAAAAAATAGATATCAAACTTTATAGTTATCAATAATTTTGAAAATATCGTATTTAAGTTTGGATTAATATACTTTTATATACTTTATAAAATAAAAAATGGATGTAAATAATATAATAATAAATTATCGATAGAAGTTGAAGTGTGTAGGGAGAGGGAATTAACACTAAAATTAGTAGGAGAAATGGAGTATATGTGTCTTTATTTACAAAGTAAACCGGGTATTATGCCTATTTGAACATGATGACATTAGAAATAACAAAAGATGTAGGGACGCATTTTAGCATTTATTTTGCTCTTTACATGAATAAATTTCATGTAGTACGTATTATGTATGCACATTTGTCACAACCCAACTCGGTCGAGGGCCTTTTGGCCTTTCTAACGCCTCTATTTTTTAATCGGACATTATTACAATTTTTTTATATTGTTAATCTTTAACAAACATTTTATGTTGTGAATTATCATATTTAACACTTAATATAAAAATGGATATTATAAGTATATCAAAGGTTTTTTTTTCCTAATTTAATAATAAGGGAACAAATATTAATGGATAATTTCCTAATATAAATAAATCGTAGATAATTAATTTATTTCCTATTTCTAATAGGAAAATTGTATTCCTTGTTCTAATATGAAAATTTTAAATAATTTATTATTTTATATTTCTAATAGGAAAATTGTAATTAATTAATTTTTATAATAGTATTTTGTAAAAGTTAGAGACTACCAATTTATTTCCTATTTCTAATAGGAAAATTGTATTCCTAGTTCTAATATGAAAATTTTAAATAATTTATTATTTTCTATTTCTAATAGGAAAATTGTAATTAATTAACTTTTTATAATAGTGTTTTGTAAAAGTTGGAGACTACCACGCGCTTAGAAAAAAGTCTCCTTTAATTATATATATATATATATATATATATATATATATATATATATATATATATAGAAATTGAATCACGTGAGGCCGCTCTCTTAGCGCGAGGCTGCCGGACCATTGTAAACCGTTAGATGTAAAAATCATGGGCGGCCCAGATCGTGCCACGTGTCGGTATATATTAAACAAAAAAAGGAAACTGACCTTTCTTTCTCACTCTCTCAACGTCTTTTCAAATTCTTCTTTCTCACTCTCTCTCGCTCTCTCGCTTTCTCACTCTCTCTCGCTCTCTCGCCTTCTCACTTTGCGCGCGGTAACCGTTTGAACTTCTCCCCGGAATCATCAACAACCTGCATTATCATCTTCTTCGTATGTTCTTCGTATTTGTTACATTTTTGTTCTTTAATTAGTTTAATTACTTATTTTTGCTCTTTATTTTGTATTTTTTTTTCTATTTTCTGCTGGATTATCATTATTTGAGTGTTTATTGTTTGAGAGTGTTTTTGATTATTTTAGTACGTTATAATGTGATTTGTTTGTCGTTCTTTGGATGTGTGGTTTTATTTTCGAAGATTTGAGGCGAAATAAGCAAGCATTGTCGTTCTTCGAAGTTTTTAACATGAACAACCTCCATTATCATCTTCTTCGTATGTTCTTCGTATTTCGTATGTTATTTGTTACATTTTTTTCTCTTAAATTAGTTTAATTACTTATTTTTGCTCTTTATTTTGTTTTTGTTTTGCTATTTTCTGCTGGATTATCATTAGTTGAGTGTTTATTGTTATTTTTCATTGTTAGTGATACCTAGGGTTGTGATGAAAATATCTAGGTTTTGAGAGTGCTTTTGATTATTTTAGTACGTTTCAGAATACGAATCCAGTTTCACAAGTTAAGCTTCTAGTTTCACAAGTTTAGCTTCTAGTTTCACAAGTTAAGCTTCTAGTTTCACAAGTTAAGAATTCAAAAAAACAGGCGATTTTTTAACAGGTTTCACAATATAGCCAACTAGTTTCACAAAATAAGCATGTAGTTTCACTTCATAAGCTTCTAGTTTCACAAGTTAAGAACTCAAAAAATCAGGATATTTTATTAACAGGTTTCACAATATAGCCAACTAGTTTCACAAAATAAGCATGTAGTTTCACTTCATAAACTTTCTTGTTTCACAAGTTAAGAATTCAAAAAAGACAGGCTGATTTTTCAACAGGTTTCACAATATAGCCAACTAGTTTCACAATGTAAGCATTTAGTTTCACTCCATAAGCTTCTAGTTTCACAAGTTAAGAATTCAAAAAAACAGGCTGATTTTTCAACAGGTTTCATAATATAGCCTTCTTGTTTCACAAAATAAGCATGTTGTTTCACTTCATAAGCTTCTAGTTTCACAATATAACTCTTAGATTCACATAATAAGTTTCTTTCAGTTTTAAGTTTATTTTCTATTATTTTCAGTTTAAAGTTTTTTTCCTGATTCTGTGATTCTCAGTCATTATTATGTGAAACTAGAAGCTTAGGTTGTGAAACTAAGCTTTTTATTATGTGAAATGTAAAAGTCTGTTTTTCACAATGTATGCTTTTTGATTTCTATTTTTGTAATGCTTGTAGGTTACTTTTGTGGTTTTAAAGTTAATTACATTTGGTCAAATATGGAAAACTGGTGCAAGGGGTGGGTAGTGAATCTTCATGCAGAAGATAAAGCAGAATATGTCCAGAATTACATAACAGAAAAAAAAGAGGCCATGGCATTCTCATTTACTCCCTTACGGACTGTTGAGCTCACAAACAACCGTTATCAAGCCCAACTGGCTGTTTTTAATAATCAAGATGTAATGACTAACATCTTCAAACAACTTAAGTGTAACTTTGATAAGGCAAACATGGCATTGGTCTGTCGGAACTGGTGTCAGCTTTTCCTCCTACACCCTAGTGCACCTGTCATTCGAGTTGCGTATGGGATTTCTCTGCGTATCAACGATGTCAATGGTGTGAGAATAGTTCGTAGGGGTTCTAGAATCATTTATAAAAGATGCAAGTGCTTTATGACAAATGATCCGGGATCTAAATTACTCCTACATTGTGCGCAAAGTGAAAATCCTTACCAAAGTGAACACCTTAGAGATCTAACTGATGCTGAAATCGACCAAACACAAGAGTTGCTTGACATTTTAGATGTGCCATCTCCAGAACTTGACTTAGCAGTTGCTACTTCGTTAGAGTTGATTACTCGGGCGAAATTATCTTGGTTTGATTTACCTTTCTTGGCATTCGATATGTAGCATAGCTGCTCAAGTTTGTATTACCTTTTTGCATCTTAGTGGCTGGCCTAAATTTCTTTTTGTAGTGCTCTTCTGTAATTAGATGTATCAAGCCAGCCTTTTTTATGTAATTATCTAGCAATGTATGAATGATATTTTTAATTAATGAAGCTTCTTTTCGTTACTATCTTAAGTTTCTTTTTCTTATTCTGTGAAAAACTAGAACTTATGTTGTGAAACTAGAAGCTTACCTTGTGAAACAAGAAGCTTAGTTTGTGAAACAGGAAGAACCTACTGTGAAAGTGTGAAACTGTGAACTTGTGAAACTAGATGCTTTACTTGTGAAACAAAAATCTTAACTTGTGAAACTAGAAACCTATTCTGTGAAACCAGAAGTTTATTCTGTGAAACTAGATGCTTCTTTTTGTTTCACAGTTTAATTTTCTTTATCTTCTTCTGTGATTCTCAGCTCTTACTCTGTGAAACTAGAATCTTTGTTTGTGAAACTAGAAGCTTAGCCTGTGAAACTAGAAGCTTAGCGTGTGAAACTAAGCCCTTATTATGTGAAATGTAATAGTCTGGGTTCACAATGTATGCTTGTAGGTTACCTCTGGTCAATTATGGAAACATGGTGCAAGGGGTGGGTAGTGAATGTTCTTGCAGAGGATAAAGCATATTTTGTCCGGAATTATATAAGAGAAAAAAAAGAGGCTATGAAATTCTCATTTGCTCCCTTACGGACTGTTGAGGTCACTAATAATCGTTATCAAGCCCAACTGTCTGTCTTCAACAATCAAGAACTAATGAATAGCATCTTCGAACGACTTAAGTGTAACCAAGATAAGGCAAACATGGCGTTGGTCTGTCGGAATTGGTCTCAGCTTTTCCTCATACACCCTAGTGCACCTTTCATTGCAGTTGTGTATGGGATTTCTCTGCATATTAATGATATCAATGGTGTGAGAATCATTCGTAGGGATTATAGAATAATTTACAAAAGATGCAAGTGCTTTATGACTAATGATCCGGGAGCTAAATTACTCCTACATTTTCACCAAGGCTACAATCTCTTGCAAAGAGGACACCTTAGAGATCTCACTGGTGCTGAAAACCCAAAAGTGAAAGAGTTGATTTCCAATTTACGTGTGCCATCTCCAAAACATGACATATCACTTGATACTGCAACACGCTTGCTGACTCGGAGAACTTTATCATATTTAGATTTACCTGTGTTGCTCGATATGTAGCGCAGCTCCTCAACTTTTGTATCACTTTTTGCCGTGATAGTGGCTGTTCTAAATGTGCTCGGTTTTAGTGTTTTTGTAGTGCTCTCTTGTAATTACGTCTATCAAGGCAGCCTTTTTTGTGTAATTACCTAGCTATGTATGAATGATATTTTTAATGAATCAAGTTTATTTTCCCTATTCTGTGAATGTCAGCTCTTATTCTGTGAAACTAGAAGCTTATTTTGTGAAACTAAGCTCTTATTCTGTGAATCTAAGAGTTTGGGTTTCACATTGTAAGCTTCTTTGTTTCACAGTTTAATAATTTTCTTTTTATTTGTTCTGTGAATGTTAGCCTTTCTTCTGTGAAAGTAGAAGCTTATTTTGTGAAACTAAGCTCTTATTCTGTGAATCTAAGAGTTTGGGTTTCACATTGTAAGCTTCTATGTTTCACAGTTTAATAATTTTGTTTTCTGTGAAACTAGTAACTTATTTTGTGAAACTAGATCCTTCTTCTGTGAAACTTACTTTCTTAATTCGTTTGTATTTTCTTTTTACCTGAGATTCACAGATTAAGCTTCTAGTTTCACAATGTAAGCTTCTTGTTTCACAGAAAAAGTTAGTATTTTCCTTTTTCTGTGAAACTAGAAGCTTATTTTGTGAAACTAGATCCTTCTTCTGTGAAACTTATTTTCGAAATTCGTACCATTTATGCATAACAGGAAGCAAGCTAATATGAAGCGATCGGAACATCCACCTTCTACTAGTGGAACAGTTGAACCTGCTGCAAAAAAGAAACGAAACTATAAACAGCGATTGCCGTCATTGAGGACCCGGATGTCTCCCGCTGGGCTTTACAACTTTATTCATAATGAGGATAGTCCACCCTCAGAACAGCAGATTCAAGCTATCAAAGAAATGGGGTTTGGGGGTCTTTTACTTCTTCAAACGGATGTTCTTCCCGGAAACATAGCATATTGGCTAGTTGCAAATTACGACCCAATAAAAGGATGTTTGTTGGGTGGGAAGCTTCCGATTTTAGAGGAGGATATTCATCTATCTCTAGGATTGCCAATGGGTCCTAATGTTGTTGTTGAAGCAATAAATGGAGATAAGGACCCCTCTTATTTATCTGCTTTGAAGCAGTTCACTAAACAATATGGTGTTGCTTCCATTGACATCAAACTTGTTCTGCAAAAGTTGATTACACAAAGAGATGGAGGAGAGGATTTCAAACGCAACTTCATCGTTTATATTTTCTCTTCTCTTTTAGGCGGTGTCATTGGGAACAAGGTCAGCTTGAAAGTGCTGAAAAGTTTGGTGAATACTGAGTTGATCTCCAGTTTCAACTGGTGCAACTTTATAAAAAAGAAATTGGCTAGCCAAGTTCAGTCTTGGCAAAAGGAAGAGTTTGTGGAAAAAAAGGCGAAAGAGAATTGGTTTGGGGGACCGATTATTGCGCTGCTCTTCATTTATTTAGACCGTTGTGTCTTTAAATCGCGCATTGTGAGTCGTCAATATCCTACGTTATCGACTTGGACAAGAGAGGCTATATACAAGAGAATTAAGGATGAATTGGATGGCCCAACTAGAACTTTCGGCAGGGGTTCTGTTGAGCCTCCAATTGTGAGACGTGAGCAGCACGGACCTTTCCTTGCTATTGAGTTTGCAACAGACAAGCAAGCACAAAAATCAAAATCAGCTGTTCAGGAACTTGTTGTTCGGCAACCTGAACAAGAAGAATCTGGGAAACCTGAACAAGAAGATTCTGGAAAATCTGAACCACCCAAAGATGAAGGAGAAACTGGAAAGCCTGGCATTTCTGAAGAGAACAGTGATGTGAAGCTTGTTACTGATCTTGCAAATTCAGCAAAAGTCATGGCTATTGCTTTCATGAACTACAAATGTCTTGTCACTCAAGCTTCCTTGAAATTACCTTCATCAGCAACAGTTTCTAAACTAGTTGCAGCTGTTGATGGTATTGCAGATGGATTTAAGCTGTCTCAACAAGATAAAAATGAGGAGAATGAGGAGAATGTTGAGACAGCAAATAATGAGGAGAATGTTGAGAAAGCACATAATGATAGTGGGGAGGTTGATGATAATTTGGAGATTGATGATAATGAGAAGGCCATTGTGGATGGTACTGGTGAGAATGTTGATGAGGATGCGGGTAAATTTTATGGGTGGTCTGAAGCTGAACTGTTGGCGGCATTGGACATAATGGATGAGTCCTTTCAGCCAATACAGCCACATCGTTCACCAGCAAAACCAGAAATGCCAAGCTTTAGGCTCTTTCCAGATGATGACCACTTTTTATCTCCACCCTCTCCACCTGAACGTGAACCTGAGCTTGAATCTGAATGTGAACCTGAACCTAAACCTGAGCCTGAACCTGAACCTGAAGCTGAACATGAACGTGAACCTGAAGATGAATCTCAACTTGACGATTCAACACGTTGTGATGAAGCCGAACTTGATGCTGAAGGACCTGGAGGACCTGGAGGACCTTGTGTTCATGCTGAAGGACCTGGAGGACCTTCTATGTCCACACCAGTGGTAGAGGATCTTCCTGTGGTAGGGAGTACTGATAAAGAGGTCATTGACGTAGGAGATACTCCTCCGAATGTTTACAAGCGTCGATCCAAAGGTGAATGTCATTCACCTGTCAATCCAAAGGTGAAGAGGGCCATAGTTCCATCAGAGGTCTATCGATCTCCGTATTTGCAAAGAAACATGAATGTTATTAAGGGTTTTACTCAAGCGGAGAAGCCTGTATTGGATTTCATCTTTTTGGATTCATGTGAAAGGTATTGACTTATTTTATTAATTTTTCAAACCTTGTATTTTAATATTTTCAGTCTGTTTTATTAACATGTTTCACATTATAGCCTTCCAGTTTCACTTAAGAAGCTCCTAGTTTCACAGAATAAGCTTCTTGTTTCACCACTTATTCTGTGAAACTAATCCCTTGTTCAGTGAAACTACAAGCTTATGTTGTGAAACTAAGTTCTTATTCTGTGAAATTTAAAAGTTTGGGTTTCACAATGTAAACTTCTTGTTTCACAGAATAAGCTTGTGGTTTCACAGGATAAGTTTCTAGTTTCACATGTTAAACATCTAGTTTCACAGTTTCACAGATTCACAGTATGTCCTTCCAGTTTCATAGAATAAGCTGCTAGTTTCACAAAGTAATCTTCTAGTTTCACAGTTTCACAGTTTCACAATATTTGCTTACAGTTTCTTATCTTAAGCATCTAGTTTCACAAGTTAAGCTTCTAGTTTCACAGAATAAGCTTCTAGTTTCACAAGTTAAGCATCTAGTTTCACAGTTTCACAGTTTCACAATATTTGCTTCCAGTTTCACAAGTTAAGCTTCTAGTTTCACAAGTTAAGCATCTAGTTTCACAGTTTCACAGTTTCACAATATTTGCTTACAGTTTCACATCTTAAGCATCTAGTTTCATAAGTTAAGCTTCCAGTTTCACAAGTTAAGCTTCTAGTTTCACAAGTTAAGCATCTAGTTTCACAGTTTCACAGTTTCACATTATTTGCTTACAGTTTCACATCTTAAGCATCTAGTTTCACAAGTTAAGCTTCCAGTTTCACAAGTTAAGCTTCCAGTTTCACAAGTTAAGCTTTTTAGTTTCACAAGTTAAGCATCTAGTTTCACAGTTTCAGAATATGTGCTTCCTGTTTCACAGAATAAGCATGCAGTTTCACAAATTAAGCTTTTTAGTTTCACAGTTTGGTCAAACTTAATAAACATTAAAATACTCTTCTTTTTTAATTTTGATCGTATATTTAATACCATTTGAGGGTGTGACCTGTGCTTTTAATGATTGTTTCCAGTGACATTCTTTTCAAAAGTCAAACTCAGAAATTGACAAGGAAGCAATTGACGAGTTTGTCTGAAAGTGATAAACTATCTTCTGCTGTGATAGATGTTTGGTGTGAGTTTCTAAACAGTAGCGAGAGCTTGAGATCACGAGATTCTGCTTGTCGTTTATTTGTGCCACACTCCACACACAGTGTTAGTCTCTCTACCTCTTTTCTATAATCCCATTTTACATGGTGTGCACTTATAATCATTACTCACACATGATTCGATTTTTGTTCCAGTGTCTCGACAATGTTGATGTTGCTGCTACCCAATTAGTAAGTTTTTTTTATATTTGGTCTTATTATATTCAAGCTTTAAGGTGGACTTGTCTTTTTTATTCAATGCATTTTTATCTATTGTATTTCAGATTTTGACTCCGATCATCTGTCCCGAATGCCCACCATTCTTGTTTTGTTTTGATCTGAGACCGGAGTCTTGCAAATGCCAAGTCATCCATGCTATGAAAGACACACCTGTTGATTATACTTCTTTTCTAAAACATACGGTACATCTATTTTACCTATTTTTGGACTCGTTCTTAATCCATTACCTTATTAATTGCTGTTTGTAATTACTCTTTTGTTCATACAGCAACACAGGCTCATCAACCTTCTTCAATCAAAGTTGCCAGCAGTGACAAGTATTGTTTCAATGACGATTCCAGAAGTGTTTATCCCAAAATCAAATCTGAAATCCAAAACCGTTGATAATGGCCTCTATCTGCTGAACATAATGGAGAATTACAAAGGGAGCAAAGATAATTCTGTAATAACCATAAATACTGTAAGATTGCTTTTCTATACAACCTAATTAATTTAATTTCTATACAATTGCCACAACTTTATTTCCTAGTTTTTTTGAAACCCATTTTGTTTGCATCAATAGGAAATTCAGCGCAAGCGTTTTGCATTGCGGGTGTGCTATCATATTGTTACATGTTCTGTTAATCTGTCCAAAGAAATAGTGACAAAAGATGCACTAGAATCGAGCTTCTCTATGACACCACCTTTTACTGAGAAGGAATTGGAAGCTTGTGTTGGGAGAAGAACAATGGCAACCAAATTGTAATGTCATATTTTTTATGTGATTTCTTGAATTATGTTTTGTTTAAATTATGTGAGATATATTGACTAATTGCATTTTTTGTTCAATAATTAAGTGAGGTTCTGTTGTCCACTCCTTGGATGGATGTCACTAGAGACGCTTTTCAGACCCTTACATCGCGTGGCTTTATAATGGATCAGGTAAGTATTATATTCCCATTCCTTACCATGTTTCTTTTTTTACATGGTTCCTTATTTGGTGAATCTCAGACCTTATTCTGTGAATCTTTATTTTGTGCACGTTTTATTTGTAGATCATTGATATTGTTGGGATTAAGCGCACAGTTGGTAAACCAAATGTGATTTACTTGCCAACGACAGTATATGTGAGCTTCAAATCCTTCAGATGTTGATATTCAGGTGTTTTTCATTCTGAAAGTTGCTCATCCAGAGACGAAAATTGCCTTTTTGTGTCATTCAGGGTCTTAATGCAGATACTAACCCAGAGATTTGGGGTCAATATATACAGCCCTCATACACTCCAGCAGATGGTAGCCAGATTGATTTGGTCAGATCCTTCAGTTCTGCTTTTCATTTTGTTATTTATTTACTGTCATTCATGTGTGTTTTTTGATTTATTATTCTTGTACATTTACTATCTCAGGTTTTTATCCCTTTGCATTGCAATGATTCGAAGCATTGGTGGGCTTGTGTTTGCGACATAAAGAAGCAAAAAAATTACATCCTTGACTCATGCATGAATCTAAAAGTGGATAAAGAAAACAATAAGGCCATGAACATTGTATG
Organism: Silene conica; assembly: GCA_029255685.2. Taxonomy (NCBI): domain Eukaryota; kingdom Viridiplantae; phylum Streptophyta; class Magnoliopsida; order Caryophyllales; family Caryophyllaceae; genus Silene; species Silene conica. Next base: position 69,460,829 of record CM055318.2, on the reverse strand, counting down.
ATTTTGTTTTTTCCAAAATATTGTAGAATTTTTGTTTTAGTATACCCCAAAATATATTTTTTGATCTTTTATTGTCACTTTTCTTCTCAGTTGTACAATGTTGCAACTATTTTGGGAGAGTCCTACAAATCTTTGAAGAACATGCACATGCATGATTATGTCAATCTCGAAGTCACTCAACAAAAAACAGGGTGCGTAGTTTGACTTGTTTTGTTAAACTTAGTCTGTGATCATTTGTTCAGTGAATCTCAGACCCTATTCAGTGAATCTCAGACCTTATTATGTGAAAATTTGTTACACTCATAAGTGCTTATATGTCTTTTTGTCCAGTTTTGATTGTGGAGTCTTTCTGCTAAAGTGGTTGAGTGCATTGGAAGATCAGAGTAAATGGACGAACAGTGACTATTTTGAGGTGAGTTCATTACTATATGAAAATAAAGCCGTGCATTCCACGAATATTAGCATGAATACACTAATTTAATATACGTCACTCTATGCAGGGTTTACCAGATTATCGAAAGTCGATCATGGTGGAACTTCTTATGTGGAATGAGAATACTGTCAGGTATTACTTTGTGAATCTACACATGAAAGTTTTTAAATTCTTAATTCTTTTGGCTGAATGTATTGTAATATGTATATTTGTACTTGTTTTGGTTTTATAGGTCTTCCCTTGTTAAACCGAAAAAGCCAAAAGGCAAAAAATTAAGCTAAAGCATGTCAATTGTATCTTGAAGTTTCCTCAACAATAAACAAGGTGTGTAGTTTTGTTAAACTTAGTCAGTCATCATTCAGTGAATCTCAGCACTTAGCATTCATCAAAACTGCTTCTAGTTTCACAAGTTAAGATTCTAGTTTCACAATTTATGAGCTTAGGTTTCACAATATAAGAAAACTTATTCTGTGAATGTCAGTTCTTCTTCTGTGAATCTAGAATCTTAACTTGTGAAACTAAACCCTTAATCTGTGAATCTTTAGATTTGATGGATTTTATGGAGTTATATTGCTTCTCATTGCTTGATTTTAACTCCACTTGTAGATGATGAAAACGATGAAAACGAGATGGTCGAGTCATTGCAACTGGACTTCGACATTGTTAAGGCCGCAACAAATAAATTTTCGGACAAGGTGAAAAGGAATTACAGTCAGAAGAAACTTGTTGCTGTAAATTGACATTGTAAATTTTTGTAGTTGTAATATAGCCATCTAGTTTCACAAAATAAGCATATAGCCATCTAGTTTCACAAAATATATTTCTTGCAGTTGTCTACCGCCCCGAAGGGAAAAATTGCTTGAAAGAAAACCGAGGAAGCGAGCACGTAAGTGATCTCGTGATCTTCGCTTTGTGAAATATATTTTTACGCGTTGCAAGCTTCACACTTGAATCCTTTTTTTAAAATATATTTTTTCATTCGTCTAAATCGGGTGCGTTCGGGTTTGGTCAGTTGTTTACTTCTTCAGAAAGAGTGTAGATAAACAACTACCTCAAAAATAAATGCTCCAACCTATCACCTAACCACTTTTGCTTAGGAACCCTATTTATTGCATCAGTATTACGGTGTTTGAATGAAATTGAGGGATATCAATCTTCGTAGATGCACCTATTGACATACACATAAGCTTGTGTAAAAGTAAGCAACAACCCCAAATTTATTGCATCCTATTTATTGCATCCTAACCACTTTATTAAAAGTAGTTGGCGTAGTAAGCAACAACCCCAAATTTCACTATATAAGAGAAGGGAAGTTGATATCATAAATCACCCTATTCCAATATACAACCATTTATTTACACTACAAATACATATTGGTCAGTTGTTTCAGAGTTTTCTTCTTATCATCAAACTCCTTGGCCATGACCATCCACGGTGATTGATCATTGCCGTCTCTTGTCGCTATCTTGAGATGGTAGCGACCAATCACTTGGGATGGTCATAGCTGGGGAGTTTGGTCATGCACGTAATGGTAATTGACAGATATTTCAATAAAAACTGCTTCTAGTTTCACAAGTAAAGGTTTTAGTTTCAAAATATAAGAAAACTTATTCTTCTGTGAATGTGAGGTCTTCTTCTGTGAATCTAGAAGCCTATGTTGTGAAACTAAGCATGTAATCTGTGAAACTAAGCCCTAGTTTCACAGAATAAGCCCCTAGTTTCACAGTATAAGCCTCTAGTTTCACAGTCTATAAAACCTAAACTACTTCCCCGCATCACTATACATCTTCGTCTTCTTCTTCTTCTTCTTCTTCTTCTTCTTCTTCTTCTTCTTCTTCTTCTTCTTCTGTTGTATCTCCCTGAAACGTAACATGCATTGCTTAAGTAATAAAAATTATACTTAAAATTAAAATCAACAATATAAGCCCCTAGTTTCACAATATAAGCCCGTAGTTTCACTTAGTTTCACAGTTTAAGGCCTAGGATTCACAATATTATAAACAACCTAAAATCAGCCCTTTATCAACAGGTTTCACAGTATAAGCCCTTAGTTTCACAGTATAAGCCCCTAGTTTCACAGTATAAGCCCCTAGTTTCACAGTCTATAAAACCTAAACTACTTCCCCGCATCACTATACATCTTCGTATTCTTCTTCTTCTTCTTCTTCTTCTTCTTCTTCTTCTTCTGTTGTATCTCCCTGAAACGTAACTTGCATTGCTTAAGTAATAAAAATTATACTTAAAATTAAAATCAACAATATAAGCCCCTAGTTTCACTTAGTTTCACAAACTAAGGCCTAGGATTCACAATATTATAAACAACCTAAAATCAGCCCTTTACCAACAGGTTTCACAGTATAAGCCCTTAGTTTCACAGCATAAGCCCCTAGTTTCACAGTATAATAAACATGAATAAAAAAAAATCAAGTAAAGGAATAATACATACTTGATTCTCAGGAGGATGCTCTTCAAAATCATATGGACAATTTCTTTTATCATGGTGTGACATTCGTTTACAATTAGCACACAACCGTTTTGGTTTTTTTGCTTTTATGATTGCCTTATTTTTGCTACTGACCAGCCGCTTCCCGCTACCCTTGTTCTTAGAGAACTTAGGTGGTAAGACCTTTCCTTCTTTTGGAGCCTTGCAGTTTAGAAGGATTTCCAATTCTTGTTCTTTTGTCAAAGCCTTTGGGTTTGGCTCCAACTTATCTCGGAATTCTTTTACAAGCTTAGCAAATTCTCTCACATCAGACTCTTTTTTTCTTTTGAGGATCCCCACAGTTGCATAAATCTCAGACCACAACCGAGACATTCCAAATTTCGGGCTACTAGTAGGATTGTAGTTGTCCAAAAGATTTCCATTCGAATCATAAATAGGGTTTCTAAGTGCATTCTTACTCCACCTACCCAAAATATATTTCTCAGGTATTTCCTTAGTTTTACCCGAGCAAACCCAAATTATGTGATAACATAGAATACCTCTCCGTTCAAATAGTTTACAGGAACATCTCACGTCCATTGTTCCTTTATTGTACTCAACTGCGTAGCTCTTTTTCTTGATCGCGTCTTCAACTATCAAAATCTCATATTTAGTTACAGGATCTGGTGGGGTGTATCCACCCACACTACACCCATTTATCGAGCCCTTAACCTCATTTTGAAAGTCATAGAAGACTTCATGTGTATATACTCTCGCTCCATGGGCTTCCCAGTTTGAACGATATAAGGTTTCAGGCATTGAATTATCACTCTGTGCTTCAAGAAGTTTTAGAGCATGCCTTTGTTGGTCGATGGCACTCTCAAACCTCATCCAAAACTCAACCAAGGTCCCATATTTATTCTCAAATCTTTTAAAAAAACTATTAGCACTCGCTGATCTCTGTGTGGTTCTTAAAATGTTACCCATCGGAACATTTCTGAAATACGCTGGTATCCATTTGTGTCTTTCAGCAAACTTTCCACTCAACCATATATTATCCTCTAACGAGAATTCTGTGATGACCTTAACCCAATTCTCCTCAAATTCCTCAGGTTCCATATCATTGCTCCAAACAACATTGTTCAAACGTGATAAGAATTCAGTGTCTTTGCAATTTGTGCTCCCAACCTTGTCTGTTACTTTTTTCATAATGTGCCACATGCAAAACCGATGTCTTGCTGTTTTGAACACAACTGCATGTAACAAAATAAGATTACTCAAAAAAATCATCCTCATTTATCAACAGGTTTCACAAATATAGACTTGTAGTTTCACAGAATACGAATCCAGTTTCACAAGTTAAGCTTTTAGTTTCACAAGTTATGAACTCAAAAAATCAGGATCTTTTATCAACAGGTTTCACAATATAGCCATCTAGTTTCACAAAATAAGCATCTAGTTTCACTGCCTAAGCTTCTAGTTTCACAAGTTAAGAATTTAAAAAATCAGGCTGATTTTTCAACAGGTTTCACAATATAGCCATCTAGTTTCACAAAATAAGGATCTAGTTTCACTTCATAAGCTTCTAGTTTCACAAGTTAAGAACTCAAAAAATCAGCCTCTTATATCAACAGGTTTCACAATATGGCCTTCCAGATTCACAGTATAAGGATCTAGTTTCACAAGCTAAGCATGTAGTTTCACAGTGTAAGGATCTAGTTTCACAAGTTAAGAAAACTAGAAAACTTGCACGATATACAAACATACCAGGGAACGCCTTTTTTATTCCTGCATCTTGGTCAGTGATAATGTAATTAGGTTCTTTTCCACCCATTGATTTCAGAAATTGCTGAAACGCCCAGATAAATGCTTCATCGTCTTCATGATCTAAAAGAGCGCATGCAAATGTTATTGACTTTTTATGATGGTCAATGCCAGTGAAAGGGGTGAATATCATGTTATATTTGTTAGTGCCATAGGTTGGATCGAATGAAATTGCATCACCAAACACTGAGTAACATCTCTTTGCCTCAGCATCTGTCCAAAAAATCCTTGTCAAAGCTTTCTCAGAATCGATTTCATACACAAATTCTAACCCTTTTGTGTCACGGAGGGTTTCCAAACGTGAGATAAACATGTCTCCATCCTTACTCTTAATGAAACACTTCAAATCCCGTTGGAAATTCTTGAATTGTGAAAGGGAAGCCCCCACATTTTGGAACCCTTCGACTTGCTCTTTGCATAGCTGGTATGTTAAGCTAGCCCCAACATTAACTCTTGAATTCTGGACAATCATTTGCTTATGAAATTCATTCATATTTGCTGCAAGTTTATCAAATTCCCTATTCTTTATAAAGGTCACTGGGTGATTGTGACCCTCATGAAATTGTTCAACGATGTACTTGTTATAATGGAACTTGTATTTGACCATTGCACGACAACCCCACCTTCTAATTTTGGTTGTTCTTGTAAATGCTTGCTTATTTGAACTTTCAGCCTCATCTCCTTCACTTCCCTTCACACCAGTTTTTGGTTTTGCACTTTTTCCAATATTTGAACCAGTTTCAGAACCAGTTTCACTTGCAAGAGTTTCAAAGGGTTTTCTTTTCCTCTTATTATGGCCTTCACGATTACAAACCATGGCTTTAGTTCGAATATTACCATCACGAAACCTCTTCGTTGTAGATTTCCTAGCTTCAAACCCACAAGCAGTAGCATACACTTGATAGAACGTCATTGCCGACTCTAGATTTAAAAATAACTTCCCAACAGTAGGTGTAATATCTTCTGCAACTCTGACAATCCATTCGTCACTACCACCCGGTGTGTGATTCAGCAAAGTAATAGGCGTACCAACCTGTACTGTAGGTGTGGATTGTGCTGTTAAAATTGTAGAAACCTCTCCGTTGGTGTTGACAATGGAATCAGTACCTATACAATGATCTCACAACATATAAACTAAATCAGCCTTTTTTTTACCAGGTTTCACAATGTAAGTTTCTAGTTTCACAGATTAAGCATCTAGTTTCACAGACTAAGCATCTAGTTTCACAGATTAAGCCTCTAGTTTCACAGATTAAGCCTCTAGTTTCACAGATTAAGCATCTAGTTTCACAGATTAAGCATTTAGTTTCACAATATAAAAAGACTAAACAAAATCAGACTTTTTAATAAGCATGGTTTCACAATATCAGCTTCTAGTTTCACAGTTTATTTTGCCTAGGATTCACAATATAAGAAAGCTATAATAAATCAACCTTTTTTAATCAGGTTTCACAATGTAAGCTTATAGTTTCACAGTTTAAGCTTTCTAGTTTCACAATATTTAAACCTGAATTAAGTCTTATATAGTCAACAAAATTTAGCAGAAATTGAATCAGAAAACAATAATGTAAACGACAAAAAACGACATACCTGATTCAATAGTAATATTATCATCAACCGTGGTGATATCTAGATTCTCCATTGCTATTAGAGCTGCAAAATAATCGAAATAATGTCATAAGTAGTATGAACTCGAGATGTAAAGAAAATCGTGAGAAAAATTGATCAAATTCGAACAATCGCATGAAATTCGAACAATCGTTGAAAATTCGACGAATCAAATCATCAAATTACCTGAAATTAGTCTTAATCTTCTTCCAAAATCAATTGAATTGAATTTGTATGTTGCTTTGATGGAATTTACGAACAATTGGAGGACAAATCGATTTTTGCGTTGAATTTGAGGTTTCTGCGTTGAATTTTGAGGTTTCTGGGTTGGAAGAGAGAGAGAGTTTAATTATGTTTTTATTATTTTTAGTGAGAGAAAGTTTTTTGGCCCAATGGCAAGATTTGGTTTGACCCATAATTTTCAGCCCAATGGCAAATTCGCCCAACAGCAATATCAAACGTGATTTTGGCCCAATTAGGTTGTGGATGCGTGAGGTCCGGCGGCCTCACCGTAAGAGGCGGCCTCACGTGATCCGGCCTCTATATATATATATATATATATATATATATATATATATATATATATATATAGAGGCCGGATCACGTGAGGCCGCCTCTTACGGTGAGGCCGCCGAACCCTTACTATGTTGCACATGATTTTCAATGTTCATTGGACTAATTTCAATGGGATGAAAATTATGGGTCATTTATAACAATTCATTTGGCCCAAATATTTTCTCTATCTAAAAAAATTATCCATTTTGCTCTTTTTCTTATTTCGTGAAATTTGGGCTTAAAATATTTGTTTACTCACAAAATTTTTAATTTCTTATTTCGTGAATCTTGGACCTTAATTTGTGAAACCGGAACCTTATTTCGTGAAACTTTGACTTAAAATGTTTGTTTACTTACGAAATGTATAATTTCTTATTTCGTGCATCTTGAACCGTAATTTGTGAAACCGAAACCTTATTTCGTGAAACTTGGAATTAAAATATTTGTTCACTCACAAAATGTTTAATTTCTAATTTCGTGAATCTTGGACCTTAATTTGTGAAACCGGAACCTTATTTCGTGAAACTTGGACTTCAATTTTTGTTCACTCACAAAATGTTTAATTTCTTATTTCGTTAATCTTGGACCTTAATTTGTGAAACCGGAACCTTATTTCGTGAAACTTGGACTTAAAATGTTTATTTACTCACAAAATGTTTAATTTCTTATTTTGTGAATCTTGGACCTTAATTTGTGAAACCGTGACCTTATTTCATGAAACTTGGACTTAAAATGGTTGTTTGCTCACAAAATGTTTAATTTCTTATTTCGTGAATTTTGGACCGTAATTTGTGAAACCGGAACCTTATTTCGTGAAACTTGGACTTAAAATGTTTGTTTACTCACGAAATGTATAATTTCTTACTTCGTAAATCTTGGACTTTAATTTGTGAAACCGGAACCTTATTTTTTGAAACTTGGAACTAAAATGTTTGTTCACTCACAAAATGTTTAATTTCTTATTTCGTGAATCTTGGACCTTAATTCGTGAAATCGGGACTTTATTTCGTAAAACTAGGACTTAAAATGTTTGTTTACTCACAAAATGTTTAATTTCTTATTTTGTGAATCTTGGACCTTAATTTGTGAAACCGGGACCTTATTTCGTGAAACTTGGACTTAAAATGTTTGTTTGCTCACAAAATATTTAATTTCTTATTTTGTGAATCTTGGACCTTAATTTGTGAAACCGGGACCTTATTTCGTGAAATCTGGCTTTAAAATGTTTGTTTATTTACAAAATTTTTAATTTCTTATTTTGTGAATCTTGGACCTTAATTTGTGAAACCGGGACTTTATTTCGTGAAACTTGGACTTAAAATATTTGTTACTCACGAAATGTATAATTTCTTATTTCGTGAATCTTTGACCTTAATTTGTGAAACCGGGACTTTATTTCGTGAAACTTGGACTTAAAATGTTTGTTTACTCACGAAATATATAATTTCTTATTTCGTGAATCTTGGACCTTAATTTGTGAAACCGAGACCTTGTTTCGTGAAATTTGTACTTAAAATGTTTGTTTACTCACGAAATGTATAATTTCTTATTTCGTTAATCTTGGACCTTAATTTGTGAAACCGGGACCTTATTTCGTGAAACTTATACTTAAAATGTTTGTTCACTCACGAAATGTATAATTTCTTATTTCGTGAATCGTGGACCTTATTTTGTGAAACCGGGACCTTATTTCGTGAAACTTGTACTTAAAATGTTTGTTCACTCACGAAATGTATAGTTTCTTATTTTGTGAATCTTGGACCTTAATTTGTGAAACCGAAACCTTATTTCGTGAAACTTGGACTTAAAATGTTAATCCTAGACCTTACTTTGTGAATCCTAGACGATACTTCGTGAATCCTAAAACTTATATTGTGAAACTAGCTAGAAGGTGATATTGTGAAACTTGGTCATAAATGGTAGGATAATTAGTGTATATCGACCGCTAGTTTTAATCGTATCAACATGCCATCGGAACAAAAAATTCAATCAAACATAACCTTATTCTCAAAGTTCATGAACGTTGAAAGATCAAATCAGAGAAACAGAACTTCCCAAATAGCAACTCCAGGAGAATCAAGGCAAAGATCTACATCCAGTTAAATTTACCTTACATATTACTTCAAAATCCTAACTCTGCTTTATGTCATAAGGAGGCCGTAAACACCGCAAGGCTAACGTCCAAATCTCTACTTTTGCGAAACGAGAGCTGCCTCTTAAATCCTCACTCCCTGGAATAACCCTCGGAAGTTAACGGGTGGAAGAATTTTCCACAGAAAAAGCACTGCAGACAAAATTAAAATCACAATTATAAAGTTAAATCCATTCCAAAAGATTGCTAACAAACACCATTTTATTCCTAAAGTTAAATGTTGATTGGTTCACCTGAAATCGTTTATGAAAATACCCTAATATTATCATGACTTTCTTCATTTCTTGGTCTATAAATGAGTAATTAAACTACTGGAGCTTTAATTTAACAACTTAATATAAGTTCATCAGAAGCTAGCGGATACAAATGATAGCGGGATGAATTGAAATAGGAATTATTTGATCGAAATTACCTAATTTCCAGTTGATAATGGCGGTCGGACAACTCAGTGACAATGGTGATCAGGAAATGCAGGAATAATGACAGGGGAAAAGCTTAGAGATAATGGCGAAGACGGAGGTTGGGTTGAGGAGATGGAGATGAGCTGAAGAAATAGAGAGAGAATGAAGACAGGTGAATAAGCAGAAGAGGACTTGGTTTTAGGTGAAAAATTATGTAATAAAGATAATTGCACGTGGCATCATCTGGTGCTTTCTAATATTCAGATCTAACGCTTTATATCAGGTCCAGCTGCCTCACCCTAAGGAGGGTGCCTCACATGATTCAACTTCTATATATATATATATATATATATTGATTACCCTAACAGATTGCTCTATAAATGTATTTAACTTGCGGCCCAACCTGTACTATTCCGACTAAACCGGAGAAAAAAAGGCCAAAAGCGACGTAAGACCAATTATATATCTTAACAAATTCCCATCACGGTCGATACTCCGTAACTCCATTAGTCAACTATTTTTTTTTGCTAATGGCATGATAACCACTTTCAAAATAATATAACATTTACAACATACCTAGTGATTCTTCTATGGTAGAAATCGATACCAACACACAAAACTTAAGCTTTAATATTGTAATTAAGCAAGATACTTGACAAAATATAAGACGAAGTTAAAAAGTTTCAATAGATTTATTGTATGTAACTTTGGTATAAAATAAACATCAATTAACGTAAAACTTACAAAAACAATGGAAGGCAATTTAAAATTCCATAATCAATCAATCAATCAATATATATAATTAAAGGAGGCTTTTTTCTAAGCATGTGGTAGTTTCCAACTTTTACAAAACACTGTTATTAATAAATAATGATTTATTTACATTTTTGTACTAGAATTAGGAGATAATTTAATTATTTTCAATTTTTCTATTAGAATTAAAAAATTAGAAAATAGATCATTAAATAATAATTTATTTATAATTTTCCTATTAGAATTAGAAATTAATAAAATAATAAATTATTTACAATTTTTCTATTAGAATTTGAAAATTAAAAAAATAGTTAGTCATTTACAATTTTCCTGTTAGATTCAGAGCATTCTATTCTTTAAATTTGTATGTTTACTATTAAAGGTTATTAACTTTATTTAATTGATTATTTACAATTTTTCTATTAGACTTAGAATATTATTTTTTTAATATTTATATACTTACTATTTAAGGCTATTAACTTTATTCAACATTCTATTAAAAATGTAAATGAGAAAGCGGGAGAAATAACTAATCATTTTGTCTTCGTCTTAACATTAAAATGGGTCAAAAATAGTTTTTTCATTATGTATTATCTTCTTATATTTTCCATATTACTTGACACTTCAAATTTAAAATGAATACCTACGCCTGGATTCAGAATGTGTGGAACTAAAATGAAAGTAGTTAAGTATTTAACTATATACAAATTTCTATTTCAAAGGAACTAAAATAAAAGTAGTTAAGTATCAATCACACATTCAACCAAATTAAGAGCAACACTACTATTTTTTTGGTACTAGGGTAGTATTACTATTCAAGTGAATATTATACACTTTTCGTACTTAATTATGCGAAACAAATGAGATAATTTCTTTAATTAAGTAAAAAAAGAAAATAAGATAAATGTCAAAAATATTATACTTTAAAGAAATCCAAAAAATGTCAAATTTCAATTTAAGGGCTATAAATAAATATAAATATTAAAGACCGTAATGATGTAGATAGGTCAAGTGGAATAATTGTGTGGATGACATGCATTTCATAAACAACAATATATTTGTTCCGACATATTTTTACCTTATTCTTTACCGATGGGACATTGTGTTATAGATTGACATATTTTTTACAGGGGTCGGGATAGATAGGTTATGAGAGAGGAGGTAATTTTTTTCAGCGGTAGGGTTACTCTCCGACGTTTAAGAGTGTGATTTGAGTAGTACAAACAAATAGGTCGGGTTTTTTAGGTGTACAATTGATGATTCTGATGATCAAGTTGGTTAGTTGGGTTATCAAAATTACGATTTAAAGAGTATAAATATAAATATAAATAATAAAAAACACAATGATGTAGGTGAGTTAAGTGGAATAATTGTGGTGATGAGATGAAATGTCTGTGGCTATTAGAAGGTATTCATAAACAACAAAGTAATGACAAATAAATAGTATTTTCGAGACAGATAAATTAAGTCGTAAAAAGATCAAAATTATTATTTAATTAATATTAGATTATAGTTTATTATAGGGCATATTCCCTTTTTTCTCCATATTTTCAACTTATTCTTTACGGTCGGACATTGTCTTATGGGGTAGGGTTTGATTTTACATTAGATGTGTCAATTTTTTAGGATGGAGATAGATAGGTCTCGAGGGAGTTTGTAAGTATCTTCGGGGATAGGGTTACTCTCTGACGTTTAAGAGTGTGACTTGAATTGTACATGAAAATGTCTACAAGTTAGGGTTGTTCAGAGATATGGTTGATACAATTGATTTTGATGGTTAAGTTGGTCAGGTGGGTGAGAATAGTAATCGACAGGTAGGATTACTCCTTGGCGTTTACAGTGTGATTTAGGAGATAAAAAAATATATTTATATGTGGGGATGAGTTATTTAGGAATATGGATATGATTAAGGTTGATTCTGATGTGTTTGATTGGTTAGTCGGGTGAAAATGGTTGAATATGGAAAACGATAGATAACGTGAGATATTGATTGGAGAAGGTAAATAAACAAATTTTATTCGAAAAAGTGTATAATTTGAAAATATGAATCGACAAATAGTATAAATATAAGCTAAAAATGTTTAAAATATCATGCGTATAAACTCAATTTTATTTCTTTGTTAGACACAAAACTAAACAAACATTCAAATGTTATCCTTCCTTCAATCCAATCAAATACTTCCTTTTGTAGGGAATAAATTTTAATATCGAATGACTTTATAATGTTTTTTGTGTCAATGTTTTTGAAAATATTTAGGGGTGTATAAAAAGATGTTGTTATGTGGACTTTTAGTTGCAATTGTATCATTATAAATATAAGAAATAGAAGAAGATATTTATATCAATTATTTTACCAAGTATGAATGGAAAATTGTACAAAAATGGAATGTTGAAACATTGGATAAGAATGAAGTTTATATATTATGTCAATATTATATCATTAACTTTTAATTGGGCTATTTTTTTCATGATGAAAATGTCTATAACATACTTAGCCCCATTACATCATTTCAGTTGTATTGTTTGGAATCTTTCGTTTTTTCACCATTTCTCTCATATCTCACTTGCCAACTAAATAGAGAATTCTCTACTTCTTCCCAATATTGACATTACGTTAAATTAGTAATTGACTAAAATAATAGTATATCAAACATTAAATGCACAATTAATATTTTACAACTAAAATAAGTAGTATAAAACACTATAATTACAATTTATTTCAATATCCGTGAAACGCACGGGCAAAAAAACTAGTAATTATTAGAGCAGACTATTAGACCTAATTTGTAGTGCTTTACATCAAATTGTTAATCTAACCATCTTCCTTTTTGAAAATACACAAACAAAGACTGTCAAATGTCAAATATATATCAAAGAAAATTTTAAACAGATTCTACTAAAAAACAAAAAACAGAAGATACATACAAGATTTTAACATCGATCTATTGAATTCGCGAGTAAATGAAAAAAAAAACATAAAACAAAAAAATCAATATTAGGTAATAGTATGATTTATGCAAGAACATCAATGTATATGATTTAAAAGTCATACAAAAATGACATACTACATTCCAATCTCGGTATTCTTAATACTCAAATAGTAGAATCAAACATGAAGCGAGTCGGTGTAGTTATAACCTGCAAAAAAGAAATTCCTTGTAAGATTATTGTTCAAAAAATTTGCAAAAAGTTACATATTAAAAAACACAAGTACGAGTAAAAAAAATATGATAAAAAATTGACAATTAAAAAAAATACACAAGTATATAGATAATAAAAATAACACAGGATCAATATTTCTAATAAAAAATCTGTCAATTCTAAAACCATCACAAATAAAATTTATCTTTTATATTAGTAATGAAATAGATTGGATTTTATGGTAGAAAAAAATGGCATATATTGATAATTGATAATTTCAAATAATTTATATATTTTTTACTTAATTTTTATATTGAATTATATTTGTATTAATTTGTCAAACAAATTAATGAATAATCAAATATTTAAAAATAGACTTGTATATTTTTTGTACAGGTATAAAACTAATTCTTAAAAAAAAAAAATAGCTTAAAAGGCTTAAAAAAAATTAAAAGGTGCGATAAAAATTTGTGTTTAATTTAAATCATTATACTCCTATATTTAATTATGACATGCATCGATCCTTCACTTCTGCTTAAACTCTTTAAACAATCTGTTTGATTATTTATCATTGTGTGCTTTCGAACTTGATCACTATTGTACTTAGACTACTCACATACGATCTCTAACTAAAAAAATCCGACCGGCCTCAATTACATACAATCTCTAATTAAAAAAAATCCGACCGGCCTCAATTACGTAGAATCTTAATTATACTCAAAGACGTTGTCCTAGCTATTGTAGATTTACCTTATCAGTAATCCATTCAATATTGCTAATCTCTACTTCTTTGTTTATTTAAATTACTAGTTTAGAACCCGTGCAATTTGCACTGGTATGTATAAGAGAGTATATATATTAATGTATACACAATATTTAATAAATTTATGAATTATATTGCTGATTGTTGAGACTCTCGGTATTTTTAACGTCTGTTACAATATTTGTTAAGATATATTATCACCCTCTTTCACCAAAAGTTTGTATTTGAAAAATAATCTTTTGGCCATTGTAGCCTTAATTTTGGTACCCTGAGAAGGCATATAAATATTAAAAGTTAGTGATATAACTGATTAGTTTTTTTTATGTGCAAGGATATATACATCTAAATAAATAGTAATTTTAACTTGTATTTACCTCCGAGTCGATAATTATGAAATCGATATTACTTACTACATTTTCATCTACCCAAGTTTGCTCCCAGAAATAAAATATACTCTCTCTTACCCAACTTAAATGTCCCATTATACATTTCCATCTTTTCAGGATATTGTCCCATTGTGCATTTTTGGTAAGTTTTTTACCAAGTTTTTATCATTCTATCCTTATTAATTTTCATTTATTAATCACCCACCCACCCATTACCCCACTTACTTTATACTTGTACAAATCATAACACCCTGTCACCCTCTCTCCAATCTACATACCCTTACTCAACCAAAATATTAAACAACTAATATCTCATAAATTTTGTCCTTTCATCACAATGGGACATTATAAACGGGTAGGAGGGAGTACTTTCTTTGATACGCCACGATTCTTTGGCTTGTGTTATGTCCTCAATCATATCGTGAGTTGTGTTTTCGGCCATAATTTAAAGTTTTGTTTGGGTAATCGTTTGTTGTTTAAACTTTTATCATCGATTATATTTTGTAGTCGTATATATAAGGCATTCGTACGTAATATTCTGTAATCGTACAAAATAGGAAATTATATAATCGTACAAACTTTTGTTATCTATTTTAGGGCAAAGAGATTTTTTTAAAATATCTTTTGTATATCATTAAATTAATTGAATTTTTGTACGTCATTATATTTTATAACTTATGAATTAATTGAATTTTTGTACTTTTTCCAAAATTGTGATTTTTTTTGTAATATCTTTTGTATGTCGTTATATTTTGTAACTTTTGATAGAATAATAACTCATTAAATTAATTGAGTTTTTATATTTTAGCCGTCATTCTATTTTGAATATTTAAATATCTCATTGAATTAATAGAATAATATGTCATTGAATTAATAGAATAATATCCCATTGAATTATGTTTTTATACGTATTTTTATATTTGCAATGAGAATAATATCTACCATTAATTTTGTTTTCATGATTTTTGGTTTAAGAATATATTAATATGAATATTTGGTTTAAAAATATTTGATTTAAAAATATAGTAATACGAATATCTGGTTTAAGAATATACAAATATTTTTATAGAATATTTGGTTATCACGCTTTGTCTATGTTTCCATATCTGATTGATTCGACCTCATTGCATCATTCAATTTTCTATTTTAAAAAAAATTCTACAATATTTTCCAAAATCGATTTACAACATGAGAAGTTGGGCGGGAAAATTTTTAACGTGAGTGTGACACGTGTCCAATTAATGTTCAGTGGTTGTTGTTATATACTTTTATATAGATTATTACTACTTGTATTGTATTGTATTTGAGTTGATATGAAACACATGCACCATGAAATACTATATATATATAAACCCCTACTGCCAATTCCATTCACATATCTCACAATTCACCTCTCAATTCTCTCTTTCAATACACAAACAAATCCCGAACACAAAGATAACATCACAATGAAGGTTTTTGCAATCTCTTTTCTCGTTTTGTTGTTGGCCATTATCGGCAATGCCCAAGTTGAACAACAAACGAAATCCGAAACTGACCCGGAAGCCATATTTATGCATCCATGGTTCCACCCGCATCCATTCCTACACGAACATCACCGTTTCCCATTCCCACACCCACACTTCCACCCACACTTTCACTTTCCCGGTTTCCCATTCCCTTACGCCGCTCAACCCCCAACCTCTCCGAGCACCGGTGACTCTGACAACTCGGAGGACTTAGACGCACTTTTGAAATTTCCATTCCACCCACACCTTAGATTCCCATTCCATCCCCACCATATGGCTACCAAAGAACAGAGGGAGTGCTTCATGGCCGTCCACGACAAGAAGATGGGAGCTTGTTTACACGATCTTCATCACTATATTATGACACGTAATGTTAAACTTGGCGCGCAGTGTTGCGGTGCTCTTGAGAAGATCGAAGATGCTTGCCAACCACTTGTTAAGCATCCTCTACCAATTTTGGAGGGTATCATTACCCACCATTGTTCCGCTTCTGCTCCATCGCCATCGAGTTAATTATATTATTGTGTTTTACAGAGATTTAATAGTTATAATTAGATTATTAGTAAATGTCGTTAGATTATGTTAATTAGGACAATGATTAGCATGATATTGATATACGTAGTTAGATGGAATAAAGATGTGCATGACTGCATGCATGGAGCTTCTCAACGTAGTCTTTTGGTCTTACTAAATTGCTACTATTATCATACGATTATTAAATTATAATTATTAGTTGCTTTATTACTTGTTTTATTATTTGATTTTTATTTAGTCATCAATCCATCTGCCGCTTCATCGTTGTTACGTTGTAACTCTAAAATTTTCGTTGAGCTGATATTTACCATAAACCAGAGTTACGGAGTATATGTTAACTTTGATTAAAATATTTCACATACTGGAGAATTCACAATGCTATCGGAAAGCTTTTAATAATCTTGGAAAAAGAGACTTGAACTACTTACATTGTCCGACCGAAATTGAGTGGCTTGGGATAAGAATTAAGATTGGTAAAATTTGCAAGTTCTTGAAAGTTTTCTATGATGTAACTTGTGTTTTTTTCTGGCACCAAGTTTCCTACTGCAAATTTGTATTTCATCCATGTATTGAGGGTGAGGTTGTTGCTTAAAGAAGAAATGGGAAGTAAATATGGATTCATAAGAGGCATGACTACTAAGATGTTTGTCAAATTTGACAAATACTGGTCGACTTTTACTACAATTATGTGGCAATTGTTGTGGTCTTTGATCCTAGATATAAATTTAACGTTGTTGATTAGGTTTATAAAAAAAGTATTGGTGACTCGTATGGTTTTGAGTTGGAGTTGTTCAAGGACAAACTGTTTGACTTCTACAACCAATATGTTTCCTTTGCAAGCGACTACGCTCCACGAACTTCTAATGGTGTTAATGGTTCCAATGTTCATGTCAATATATTATCCGACGTCTTTATGATGGTAAGTTTGGTATAAAACTAATATTTTTTTCTAGTTTTATTTCTATACCCTCTCTAAATTGCATCAATTTTTTTCAAGTTTTTTACTCTTGTATATTCCATATTTAATTTATATAGGATTATGATTGTCACTCAAGCAATGGGTTTTACCTCTCCTGGAAAATTGAGTTAGAGTTATACTTGGAAGAAGCTATATTGATTGCCCCGTACTACTGATGTCAATGTGCTTGAGTATTGGAAGACACACTGAGCGTCTGAATCAACTTTCAAAATTCGAGGTAGAATTCTTGTTCCTTATAGAAGCTCTTTAAAACCTTCTACTGTTGAAGCTCTTGTATGCCTTAGAAATTGGGCATTTAAACCAGGTAATTCTAGTTCTCAACCATACTTTATGTTCATGAGCCTGCTTCATCTGCATTCTGTGTTGGATATAGGTTTGAGTCATGCTTTGCCGATCATATTAGATTGTAGTATATGAGTTGAATGGACGTGAATATGCAACTTTGATTAAAATATTTCATTGAAATTATTGACAATAATTTACTGATTTAATCTGTCTATCGATATCAATTAAAATTAATTAATTTACTCAACTCAAGACGAACCCAATAGAGTTTAAAATTTTGGTAAACGAGAAGTCCAAAGATAAGTACTAATTGACTTAACATAACATTAAACTAAAACAAAAATCACTCACACGTATATTATGGAACAATTATGTGCATGCATGGAACGTGCATGTCAATACAATTTTTCAGTGTTGTCGATATCTAAATTTTTGTATACCACCGTTCATTAGTTATCATTTGGTACGTAAACACTTTACAATTGCTTTTTTCAGTTATGGTATCACTATTAATGGAAATTTAAATTCTATTGTCCGTGCGAATGTAATTTTGGAAAGTATAATATCGTTATACTAATTTGAGGAGTGAATAATTATCTAATTAAACTATATTCTAACGGGCAAGAAATAAGAAATTACTAATGCAAATATTAAATAGCTAAAAAAAACAAGATTAAAATGCTGTAACTCGATTAATTAAAAGCATAGGGCACGATTAAACTACAAGCATATCTTATCACACACGTCATTACTACCCTGCGAATGTCGTACGACATAAGACATAAACGGATGATTACAAAAGACTTAGAAGTATGACTATCCCACCCAGAATCATACACCCTACATAAATTATCACATATTCTCATTTGTGACGGACATATTCGTCGCAAACTTGTGACGAGTCAAATATTATCCACTTGGGTAGGAAAGGACATGACAAGGCATTGGAGATTTTCAACGTCGCATGTGTCATAGACTTAGTGTCTGATACAATTATTCTTCGTGAAGTTTTCTAAGTTTTTGGTCTAAAATAAAGTGTTTTGTCATGTTGGACACTTCCAAGTATTTGACACGCGACCAAAATGGAGCATCGGAGTAACATAGATTTAGATGCCTGCCAACTTACTGAAACATGGGGGTGAGAATATTCAGGCCCGGCTTTTAGGGAGCGCAGCCGGTGCGGGTGCACAGGGATCCCAAAATTTGGGGGCCCAATTCTGTTAGATACTTAATGATATGTAAATATTAACATAGTTAATGACATGGTAATTCAGTAGCAGAGATGGTAGAGCCATTAGTATTTTGTGACAGTGGCCTGACTTCGAGCCTTCCCATGAGCCTCTTGCTCCATTTTTATTTTTTTTACGCCGTAGGGCCCTCACTATTATTATTAATAGTCTCCAGCTTTTTTTTTGTTTCCAATTGTAATTTTTGTTCCATTTTGTCAATCAAAATAAACACAAATTCTCGACGGCAATATCCGTCACAAATAATATCCATTTTGGAAGATAAATACAAACTATTTGTGATTCTCTATGCATTTTTATTGTTGCCAAATTTAAACAAGTGAGTGTACTTGATTCGTCGCAAGCTTGTGACGGATATACCAGTCACAAGAAAGACCTATTGCAAAATAAAAAAACAAGTAAATAATTGGTTTCACGAGTATCACTTATACAACAATATCTAGTTCATATTGGGAAAAAATATGGATAAAAGTTGATAAATTTATTAATAGCTATAAAATTAGTTTTCTCATTTGATACGTAGTAGTTAAAAAATGAGATATTTTATTTATTTATAATTTAGTGGAAAATTCAGAAAATAAAATATTCTACCCCATAATTTTGTTTCTTGGGCCCTTTAAGAAGAGTATTTTTTATTTGAGATACAAAAATCAAAATAAACTTTTTAAACGAGATATACAATGCTTAGTTGGGGCCTCGTTATAATATCTCGCACAGGGCCCCTTAAATCTCAGAGACGGCCTTGAGAATATTGCACAATGGAGTACAGACGTAGACGCAGTTTTTAATAGGATTGACATTAGGTGGCTTTTTTTTGTTAGCAAAATTGTCGAGGAGATATTGGCAATGAAGCCAAAGATCATTGGATTTCAAGCATATTGTCATACGAAGTGTTACCAAATAATTCACTCAAATATCTGTGCTACTTATATTATGAATGTAAAGTAGTAGTCGCCACTGAACTGTAGTTAAACTTGTAAAAGCTTCATTAGGATCCACGACTGACTCTCTGGAAAGGGTTGCTAACTTGCTATTAGCCACCGATGAAGCCATTTTATGTCAATCTTAATTCAAACTTGACACACCCCAAGCGAAGTTGTCACGCATGATCTCCTTAATTATTGCTAGCAAATTTGGTTTAAGCCACTCCTTTTCTTTTCAGGGGGTATTTGAGAAATTTGATAGAGATCGGTGTGGAAAAATTGATGTCGGAGAACTAAAAGATGCACTGTACAGTTTAGGATATGTTGTCCCTCCGTCGGACAGAATTATCACATACTCTCATTTAAGTTAAACCAATTAGGTACATTTTCCATCTACCCACACTACATTATTTATCATGATGTTATTAATATATGACAAAAAAAGAAAAGAGGTACATTTCCCATCTACCCACCCTACATCATTTTTCATTATGTTATTAATATATGACAAAAAAAGAAAAGAGGTTTATATAAAGCGCAACAATTGAATATTCGGACAGGATTTCATCAACACGTGGCTACAGAATTTTTCATGTTGCAAACAATCACTACAATTATCAAAATATCAAACTTTATCATGGATCTTCACTTTGAAAACATTTTGAAACTTTTGAAACATTGAAGTGGTAATTGTGGCAATTTTTTAACACGAATCGAAAATGCAATTTTACTAGCTACAGACCGAAAACAAAGCTACACGAAGACATTCTGACTCTTCTTTACGAAAAGATTGTCCTCGTAAATTGTAGCTCATGAAATATGAAAATTTAACGATAAAAGTAAACGAATTCACAAGACTAGCACTTCCTTAATTCACATGTATACCAATTAATAATTCAAAATATTGTGGTCAGATTTTAAGCATAGCATTATGCAAATCACTTTGTGGCATAACAATATACATGAAGAAGTTATAAAGATTATTATCTTGGGGAATTAAACACAGATATACCATTAATATATGAAAGGACATCAACATGATTCACATTGTTAAAAATACTCACAATTACTTATAACAATTAGATTGCTATATCATGCTAATAAGTTTACCAGTTAAATTCATTCTACCACATG
This sequence comes from Silene conica, assembly GCA_029255685.2. Lineage (NCBI taxonomy): Eukaryota > Viridiplantae > Streptophyta > Magnoliopsida > Caryophyllales > Caryophyllaceae > Silene > Silene conica. The sequence continues at coordinate 69,439,781 of CM055318.2, read as the reverse complement.
TCCAGACTCTTCTCTGATGAACATGACTTTAACATTACATATGAACACCACATAATTATTTTGAGGTCATATCAATAGAAAGCGCTAGCGTCTGTATAGTTGAAACTACTTTGCATAAAACTCAACGAAATAACAAGGTTATATTATCATATAATAACGTTCATCTTCATATCATATGTCTATCGTACATACTACTAATGCAATACTAGAACATTACATAGTTACATTACAGAATTCATATTGATTAAACTTTTATATTGAAACTTACATAACTTACAATTTAAACAATCAAATATCATGTTGCAACTTCCAAAAATTGTAATTAAATAAATGTCCAGCCATTTTGTGAACCATTATAGTTTTTGAGAAATATAATGAATTCACTAATCATAGGAAAAATAATCAAATGCAAAACTTAAGTGAATTATTTATAACAAATTTTTCAACTCGGTTGGTCTGAACAGAAACATTACAGCAATTAAACAGAAAATTGGGCAAATTGCAAAAATCACTATTAAATAACGACTCGTTAAGATTTTACGTGACTTATCATTTTGAAAACGTGAATGAATATTCTAAAAAGTGGAGTTGGAATTATACATAAAAAATAAATACGTTTTAAATGATTTATTTTCCAAAAACATGGGTCAAAACAGAACTGTGCAGTGACAATCTGACCACTGATGTCGACTAAAATATTTATTTCTCTCAAAATATAAGTCTTTTTAACATGAAACCAAAAGCATAGGAAATCTAACTCAAAATTTTATCATACATAAAATTTTCACATTCATATAGAAAACACATTTTAAATGGCAGCCCGTACAAACAAGGTAACATTCTGAAAATTTATCAAAATTTTTGTTCCTAGAAAAAACAACTTAACATTATCACATTTAAATACAACCATTCTTCTTCCAAACATGTTGACATATAATTTGAAGCATTGAAATCACATTGTGCTAATTTAACGGGTATTCATTATTTCAAACCGAAATTGCCATCTACAAGACGGTAAAGATTGTGAAATTGAAAAGTAGCGTCAAGGAAATAATTCAATAGTTGTACATATATGAACAATGCATTAGTTCTTACCATCGTAACAATCACAACATAATATTACGTAAATATGTATCCCAGAAATCACCAAGGTGCCACTTATTGAATACTGACTCTATAACTAAACTAATTGTGTGTAAAAAGAAATTGCCATGTAAACTTTAAGTGATCTATGCAACACATAACTTTATAACATTCATGGCTTGGGGTAACACATTCCGCATATCACTAGACATGGATTACTATAACATATAAATCTGATCATTCATATCCAAATATCAACCAATATATTACATAGCTACGATAGTCATTTAATAACCAGATATCATATGGACATTTCGAAACATCAAAATCATATGATCTTATCACCCAAATTATTGTCCAATAAATATACATCTATTCTCTGAAAAGTCCACATTCAATCTTTCAGATCAATTAATATTTCAGTATCAATGACATTCTTCCAATACACACATTAACCATAACTCACATCATTACTTACCTCATTCCGCTCCTGCATAACTGTTAGTACAATATAGGCAAGGTCTGATCTTTTATTTTGATACTACCCACTCTCTGCATCACTCACGGTTTACCAGATTAGACTGAAAGGGCCAATGGCTTGGTTTGAGGGGGCTGTAACACCCCAAGAGTATGAGAGGAAAGTTGTCCCACATCGGTAGAATGTGAGGCTTGTGATATGTTTATAATAGCTTCCACCCACCACTTAATAACAAGGCCTTGTGCTTTTGGGCTTAAGTGAGGACAAAGATGGGCCCAAAGGCTTACCTCCCATCTTATTGGGGTGTGTTATGACCGTGGTGGGTCGGGTTGTTACAAATGGTATCAGAGCGACCCTGCGACCGTGTGGTGAGCCTGTGGTCAGGAGTACCCGGGTCACCCACCTAGCGGGGAAGGATTCTGGGCTTGGCTGCGGTCAAGTTTGAGGCACAACGAGGACGTTGTGTTCTTTAAGTGGGGGAGTTTGTAACACCCCAAGAGTATGAGAGGAAAGTTGTCCCACATCGGTAGAATGTGAGGCTTGTGATATGTTTATAATAGCTTCCACCCACCACTTAATAACAAGGTCTTGTGCTTTTGGGCTTAAGTGAGGACAAATGATGGGCCCAAAGGCTTACCTCCCATCTTATTGGGGTGTGTTATGACCGTGGTGGGTCGGGTTGTTACAGGGGCCCTAATTCATCCCAATCCTGGGGGATCCTAACAGTTATTAACCTGGGGTTCACTTTATTAGACTTTTCCTATGTTCATTATTATTCTTTTAGTTTAGGCTTAAGGATCGATCGCTCTGATACCACTTTTTAACACCCCCGTTTAACTAGGAGCATGTACTAGGACTTCCAGGATAAATGAGACTGTTATCATCCTGGATAAACCAGGGTAGTAGATGATCATAGTGAAAGTCAAATAGTACTTTAAGTTATTTAAACGATAGTCTGAAAACTGATACAAAGTATAGTCCAAAACCAAAACTCTAAAACAACTGAAACTGTAACAAATGAACTATTACAAGTGAGACTATGTGTACTATAGCTAAGTAAGTCCAATCCATGTCTCTCTCCAAGCCCCACTTCCTAGTCCATCTGTCTCTGACCTAAAAAGTCTACTCCCCATTCCGGATCATAGTAGGTGAATACGAATACACTGTCAACCTCGCGGTTGAGTAGGATAACACAATAATCATAAATACAACAAAGATGATATACAATGCCATGATATGCTCGAGCTCAATCTCAATCTCATTCTCATTCCCATCCTCAATTTCATTTTCAAACCCGTAACAGCCAGCCATACCGAACCTCCCGGCAGACTATAATCGGCCGTCGCCGAACACCAGCGTAACAGCTGAGTTCACCAGGTGTAGTCCTGCAGAACTAGCATGGGCCCAATAATATATCATCATCTCGAATCCGTATCCAATGCATATGTCATGCTTATGAATGCAACAATAATAATAATCATACTTATGAATGCAACAGTAATAATTACTCATCATAACCAATATGATCTGCATATCATTCATGCTCATCATCCACATCATACACTCATCATCCATTCATAACATATAACAGTAGTATAGTGGCAGTGTATCCTACCTGGAATAGTAAGTCTGCAAATAGCAACCACCGTCTAGAAATATTCCACTTCAAATTCCGTTCCTATAAATATTACTTATATTAAATTCTACTCATACAATCAACACTACTAAATCACTTGATCATGTTCATAAGAGATTTACGTATAACACATTGTGATTATATACATATAAACATGCCCATATACATACCAATTACCATTAATTAATCATACATATCAATTATAATTAATCAAGTATAAACTTACTATTTTAGACTTATTAATTATAGACGTACTAAATAGAGCTTACGATCAATTAATCAATTATCACAATACTCATTAATAATAATAATAATAATAATATCAATAACATATTATTATACAATTATAACTCATAACAATAATAATTAATATTAATTACACTAATAAAATTAATAATACTATTATCATTATCATCATACCATTACATAAAAATAATAATAATAATAATAATAATAATGTGATGATTAGGAAACAAAAACAAAGAAACAAAACCAACAATTCTTAGACCACGACATACTACCGTGACCAACATACAACAGTACCCAGAATCGCGACCGAACACCTCGTCAAACACCAGTCACAACACCGTCTCCAACCCTTGACTTCCCTACTGGCACCACCAGGCTAGTCTCTGAGCCACGGTGGTCCAGGGAGGAGGTTAGTGGCCGCTGATTACTACCGCCACCACCCAAACGCCTGCATCCAAACCCCAACACCCACGATATTCTGTTTTAATCGCAACAGACCCTTACGACGAGACTCCCTATTAACACCGACACGACACCTCACAACCACCGTGACAACAACCAATCTAACACCCTGACTACCACCTTTATAAAAAAAACCTAACACCCATAACAACCGTGTACATGAAATATATCGAATCCATACACAAAACCATGCGTTCAAATACTCTGTTCTGAAACGGCAGACAATGCTTTTGACTCAGGCGACAAACAACCACTACTGGTGGTCCTAGGTGGTCAACGACGGTGTCACTATGGTCCAAAACACAACTACTAATATCATAGATTGCCACTTTAAAAAGAATCACGACTACAACATTAAAACACGATTGGAATATGTGAATCAAAAGAGAAGGAGAAACTGCGAATATGGGGACATCGGTGAACTTACCCTCTTCCTGGTGTAAACGACGGACCTTAGGACCCTTAAACCACCGTGTAAAACCCTCCTTAGTATACCTAGATGTGGCGACAGCAAAGTTGTGGGTGAGTTGAGTGTCGATTAGGTCAAAGTAGGGTTGGGGAAGGGATTTGTAAGGCGGCAAGGAAACAACAAGTGCTGAACGTGTGTGTAAAATTGTGTGATTGTTGATATAGGTTGTTTAGTTGCACGCAAAACGAGGCCCGACCGTGTAACTTAAAACACGATATATTAACTAACACTCAAACCCGACACTACACTAATAACATATAAAATATAAAAACACGTATTCGATAAATTAATTATCGAATATAAACTAATCAAATATTATCAACCACATCCAAATAATAATTAAATATTTAAAATAAATATAGTAAAATACGGAGTATTACAGTTTGGCGGAAAGAACAAGGCAAGAATAGGGGGTAGGGCTCTGAGTCGGCCGGCAGCCGGTCTCCAACCGGCTCAGTGTCCCGCTGTCGCCTATTATAAAAAAATAAAAACCCCATTTTCACCCCATTTCTTCCCATTTTTCAGATTTCCCCTTCCCTTTCTACCTTCCCTCTCTACAAAAACTCCCCAAAAACCATCCCAAAACAAACCAATTCAAAACCTTCATCCATTTCCTCCAAATTCATCATGTCGGGAAGAAGTGAAAGGCGATCAAAATCTAGAAACGATCCTACCGCGGGGCGCGAGAGAGGAGAAAACCCCAATATGTTCACTTATTATATATCTTAGAAAAAACAATATAGTCATGATGTATATTCTATATGCATATTATATATAATAATGTCATCGTTATTCATTTCTATAACTGTTTTGATTTTATAGTAATATTTACATTTTTTGGTACTCAATTTCATGTTTAAAATTTTAATTAAAATATGCATTTTAACGTATTATCAATATAATAGAAATTGAATGCAAAATATTCACGTATTATTGACACTATTCTGTAATGTTAATTATCCACCACATTTTTTCTAAAAATATACCCGTGCAATTTTGCACTGGTTGAAAACTAGTTTATTTTAATACCCGTGCAACACATGGATAAGAAAACTAGTTATTATAATTTAAAACAAAAAAACTAATTGAACACAACAACAATACAACGTGCCTGGTCATCAACAACGCCATTCGACTCTGATACAAGACCATCACCATTAGCAACTGACCTCCGTCCAACGTCAACGTCGACCATTGTGCCGTCCACCACAAGAGTTATGTTTTTATGTTTAGGGAAAAGGTAGAGTTTGAAAACTTTATGAAAAAAAAATGTACGTGAAAGAATAAATTCCGTATGTAAAAAAAATAATTCCGTTAATTAATGTCATGTCATCAAAATCTAAGGTTTATTTAACATCCGTTAAGATAGAGGATATCATGGCACAAACATATCATCTCAAGAATATCATGAAACAATGCCCTTTCTATAAAAGAGAGGGTTGAGCGAGCTTGTGAAAAGTTGGAAACACGAGCTTTTCTGCATTCGTTTTTAGAATAATAATTTCCAGAATATTAATATTTATTAACAACTAAACCGAATTTATTTTTTTAAGAAAATTCAAAAATTCAAAAATAAAAAATTATTATTATTGTTTATTTACTAACTAAAACAAAAAATTTAAAAATAAATTTCAAAATTATTAATTGATTCTACTAGATATTACATAAATATTTATTTTACAAATAAAATCGTTAAATTTTGTTATAACAAAATAACAAAATTTCCTATATTAATGTTAACTACATGTTAACTAGTCTTGTAAAATTACTAAACTACCCTAAAACTAACTAATATTGTTTAGCTTTGGTTATCTACGTGTCGCGACGTGATTCGTTGTGTATTGACTTTATCATACACAATGTGTATCCGTAGCCTTTTCCGAAGTATATGTCATGTTAGTTATATCACTAACTTTTAATTAAGTTACTTTTTTTCAAGATAAAAATGATTGTAAATTTGTAAGACACTTGACTCCATTATATCATTTCAGATGTATTGTTTGGAACCTTTTATTCCTTCATCATTCTTTCATACCACATTTTCTAAATTTTCTACTTCTCTCAATATAGACACGACGTTAAGTTAGTAACTGACTGAAGACTAAAAGGATAGTATATCAAACATTAAATTTATGATTAGTGTTTTACAACTAAAAAGGAAGTACAATACACTATAATTGCAACTTATTTTAATATTTGTGTAACGCACGGACAAGAAACTAGTTATTATAATTTAAAACAAAAAAGCTAATTGATATTAAAAAAACAAAAGAAAAGATGAACAATGAAACGCAACAACAACATTACAACGTGCGTGGTCATCAACAACTCCATTCGACTCCGATACCGACCATCACCATCAGCAACTGACCTCCGTCCAACGCCAACGCCGACCATCGTGCCATCCACCACAAGAATTGTGTTTTTATGTTTAGGGAAAAGGTAGAGTTTGAAAACTTTAAGAAAAAAATGTACGTGAAATAATAAATTCCGTATGTGAAAAAAATAACTCTGTTAATTAATGTCAGGTCATCAAAATCTAACGTTTATTTAACATCCGTTAAGATAGAGGATATCATGGCACAAACATGACATCTGGAGATATCATGAAACAATCCTCCTTCTATAAAAGAAATAAAATTTAATCATATCTATTGGTTGATTTTGTTAAGAGAATGAATTTTTTTAATTTGTGTAGGACTCCCACTTTCTATATATGAGGTATTTAATTACCCTATTTCATCTCATCTCTTTTAATTATTCTCTATCGCATACAATTTAACATTAAAATTTATTGAATATTAAAATTTACAAATAATTATTACAAATAAAATATGAATAATAAAAAGTTACATATTAAAAAACATAAGTACGAGTAAAAAAAAACACAGGATCAATATTTCTAATAAAAAATCTGCCAATTCTAAAACCATGACAAATAAAATTTATCTTTTATATTAGTAATGAAATAGATTGGATTTTATGGTAGAAAGAAATTAAATGGCATATATAGATAATTGATAATTTAAAATAATTTATATATTTCTTACTTATTTTTTATATTGAATTATATTTGTATTAATTAGTCAAACAAATTAATGAATAATGAGATATTTAAAAATAGACTTGTATATTTATTGTACAGCTATAAAACTAATTCTTGAAAAGAATAGCTTGAAAGACTTGAAAAAAATTAAAAGGTGCAATAAAAATTTGTGTTTAATTTAAAACATTATACTCCTATATTTAATTATGACATGCATCGATCCTTCACTTCTGCTTAAACTCTTTAAAAAATCTGTTTGATTATTTATCATCTGTGTGCTTTCAAACTTGATCACTATTGTACTTAGACTACTCACATACGATCTCTAACTAAAAAAATCCGACCGGCCTTAATTACATACGATCTCTAATTAAAAAAAATCCGACCGGCCTCAATTACGTAGAATCTTAATTATACTCAAAGACGTTGTCCTAGCTATTGTAGATTTACCTTATCAGTAATCCATTCAATATTGCTAATCTCTACTTCTTTGTTTATTTAAATTATTATTACTACTTGTATTGTATTGTATTTGACTTGATATGAAACACATGCACCATGAAATACTATATATATATAAACCCCTACTGCCAATTCCATTCACATATCTCACAATTCACCTCTCAATTCTCTCTTTCAATACACAAACAAATCCCGAACACAAAGATAACATCACAATGAAGGTTTTTGCAATCTCTTTTCTCGTTTTGTTGTTGGCCATTATCGGCAATGCCCAAGTTGAACAACAAACGAAATCCGAAACTGACCCGGAAGCCATATTTATGCATCCATGGTTCCACCCGCATCCATTCCTACACGAACATCACCGTTTCCCATTCCCACACCCACACTTCCACCCACACTTTCACTTTCCCGGTTTCCCATTCCCTTACGCCGCTCAACCCCCAACCTCTCCGAGCACCGGTGACTCTGACAACTCGGAGGACTTAGACGCACTTTTGAAATTTCCATTCCACCCACACCTTAGATTCCCATTCCATCCCCACCATATGGCTACCAAAGAACAGAGGGAGTGCTTCATGGCCGTCCACGACAAGAAGATGGGAGCTTGTTTACACGATCTTCATCACTATATTATGACACGTAATGTTAAACTTGGCGCGCAGTGTTGCGGTGCTCTTGAGAAGATCGAAGATGCTTGCCAACCACTTGTTAAGCATCCTCTACCAATTTTGGAGGGTATCATTACCCACCATTGTTCCGCTTCTGCTCCATCGCCATCGAGTTAATTATATTATTGTGTTTTACAGAGATTTAATAGTTATAATTAGATTATTAGTAAATGTCGTTAGATTATGTTAATTAGGACAATGATTAGCATGATATTGATATACGTAGTTAGATGGAATAAAGATGTGCATGACTGCATGCATGGAGCTTCTCAACGTAGTCTTTTGGTCTTACTAAATTGCTACTATTATCATACGATTATTAAATTATAAATAGTTGCTCTATCAGTGCATGACTGCAGCCTGCAGGCATATAGCTAGTGTACGTAGGGCAGGACCAAAGTACATGCCAATTAAACTAGGGTTTCTCTAAAATTTTAGTTGAGCTTATATTTACCATAAACCATATACTTATTTTGTGCAAGTTACGGAGTATATGTTAACTTTGATTAAAATATTGCATTGAAATTATTGACAATAATTTACTGATTTAATCCGTCTATCAATATCAAATAGAATTAATTAATTTACTCAACTCAAGACGAACCCAATAGAGTTTAAAATTTTGGTAAACTAGAAGTCCAAAGATAAGTACTAATTGACTTATCATAACATTAAACTAAAACAAAAAACACTCACACGTATATGGAACAATTATGTGCATGCATGGAACGTGCATGTCAATACAATTTTTCAGTGTTGCCGATATCTAAATTTTTATATACCACCGTTCATTAGTTATCATTTGGTACGTAAACACTTTACAATTGCTTTTTTCAGTTATGGTTTCACTATTAATGGAAATTTAAATTCTATTGTCCGTGCGAATGTAATTTTGAAAAGTATAATATCGTTATACTAATTTGAGGAGTGAATAATTATCTAATTAAACTATATTCTAATGGGCAAGAAATAAGAAATTACTAATGCAAATATTAAATAGCTAAAAAAAAACAAGATTAAAATGCTTTAACTCGATTAATTAAAAGCATAGGGCACGATTAAGCTACAAGCATATCTTATCACACACGTCATTACTACCCTGCGATTGTCGTACCACATAAGACATAAACGGATGATTACAAAAGACTTAGAAGTATGACTATCCCACCCAGAATCATACACCATACATAAATTATCACATATTCTCATTTGTGACGGACATATTCGTCGCAAACTTGCGACGAGACAAATATTATCCACTTGGGTAGGAAAGTATTAGAATAAATTATTTTCATTATAATTGGTGGATTATAATCATTTACTAATAACTAGTGGTTTTGATATAAAATTAAGCATTACCATTAGTTGTTTTGCAGACACCTATAAAAGTTAATATGTAATAAGAAATAAGTTCTCTCTTCTCTAATTTTTATTTATCTATATTTATTTTATTTTCAGTGGTACAGAGTCCGGCAGGTAGGGATGTCAATGGGGCGGGGCAGGTGCGGAGGGGGGTCAACCCGCGCTCGCCCCGTGAAATTTTAATGCGCACCCGCGCCCGCCCCGCGACCCGCGGCGGGTTGAACTTTTCAAATTCATCCCCGCCCCGCGGGGACCCGCGGTTGACCCGCCTATCTCCTCAAGAAATGTAAATCTTAAATCTAAAATATATTTGTCGTACTACTTATACAAATAAATTTTCGCAAAATGCTTTAACATTCAATTAACTAGAGTCCGTGGAGCCATAAAACGGTTTTAACATTCTTCATCTTCAGTTCTTCAGCTCCGTTTGTTTTATCAGTTTGGGAAAATGGGGATTTTGGGGATTTTGGGGAGTTAGTGAATGACCTGAATGTAGTGATAACGATTTACGAATAATTATAGTTTATTGCCTTCTTGGACTGGGGAAGTGGGTAGTCTGGGTTAGTGGGTTATTTTACTTATTTACTTGTTTGGGCCTGGGGAAGTGGGTAGCTGGGTAGGATAGATTTAATTTATTAAAAGTTTTTTTTATTATTATTTTAATTTATATTTATTTTATCTTATTATTCTTATATATTACTATTAGATATTATTATTTATTAGGTGGGTATAAGCGGGGCGGGGACATGTGGGGCGGGGTGAGCGGTGTGGGTGTGGGGCAGGGTGGGTATGGGGCAGGTCTCATGTGAAACCCGCACCCGCCCCGCGACCCGTGACGAATGATGCTTTTGAAACCCATCCCCGCCCCACGACCCGCCAAATTATTACCCACACCCGCCCCACGTGGGACGGGTGCGGGGCGAGACCCGCCAAGACCCACCCCATTGACATCCCTACCGGCAGAGCTGGAACCGGAAAAGTTTTAAAAAAAACAAAAAAAAAAGGCTAAAAGTTGTAAAATATTATTTTTTGTCCATTCAAATTCAATGGCCTCAGAAACAATTCTGGTTTTGTCCAAGCAGCGATTCCACGCTTTGATGGTCATTATGATCATTGGTGCATGTTAATGGAAAATTTTTTGCGTTCAAAAGAATTTTGGGTTGTTATTGAGTCAGGAATCTCAGAGCCAGCAACAAGCTTGACTCTTACTGATGCACAACAAAAGAAACTTGAAACCAGAAAGCTAATAAATTTGAAAGAAAAAAACTTCTTATTTCAGGCTATTGATCGTTCAATGCTTGAGACTATTCTTTGTAAAGATACGTCTAAGGACATTTGGCAATCAATGAAAAAGAAATACCAAGGCTTCACTACGAGAGTGAAGCGTGCACAGCTTCAAGCCTTGAAAAGTAATTTTGATACATTAGAAATGAAGGACAAAGAAAGTGTCACAAGTTATTTCGGCCGTACACTGGAAATCTGCAACAAGATGCGATTCCATGGAGAAAAGATGACTGATACAACTGTTGTGGAAAAGATTTTGCGCACATTAACAAAAGATTTTAATTTCGTTGTGTGCTCTGATCTATTGAAGAATCAAAGGACATTGATATACTCTCAATCGACGAGTTGCAAAGCTCACTGCTAGTCCATGAACAAAAGATAAATAAAAGTTCTCCAAAAGAAGATCAAGCATTAAAGGCTTCTACCAATACCCAATTCAACAACTTTAGAGGAAGGGGTAGAGGAAGAGGTAGCGGTCGAGGTAGAGGAGTTAGTGGATACAAAGATGATTACAGGAATTATAAAACAAATTATGACCAATCTCATGGCAGAGGCCGAGGTCAAAGTTCAGTTAAGTCAACTATTGAATGTTATAGATGTCATAGATTTGGGCATTATGCTTCTGAATGCAGCACGAAACTACCACATAACAAATAAAATGGAGAAAGTTCAAACTTTGTTGAGAACATTGAATTGGAAACATTATTGATGGCAACTCAAAATGACATAAAGCCCGATAGTGACATTTGGTTTGTGGATACAGGATGTAGTAACCACATGAGTGGCTGTAAGTCTTCTTTCTCATATATAAATGAAGATTTTTGTTCTACCGTGAGCTTTGGCGATTGTTCTACCTTGAAAGTTATGGGTAAAGCTGACATTCAAATAAAAACCAAGAATGGTTGTATTGAAATAATATCAAATGTGATGTATGTTCTGGATCTCAAAAGCAATCTTTTGAGTGTGGGACAGCTACAAGAGAAAGGATATAAAATAACCATACAAAATGGTACATGTGAAATATACTCTTCCTCAAGAAGAATTATTGTTGCTATTATACCAATGAGTACAAATAGATTGTTTCCTTTGAAGATTGAAAGCATTTATGCATTCTTCCTTGTTGGCAAAATTGAAAGATTCAACTTGGATATGGCATTTTCGTTATGGACATTTAAGTTTTGGTGGATTGAAGACACTTCAAACAAAAGGGATGGTAATAGGACTTCCTCATATCACGGCTCCTTCTCAAGTCTGTGAAGAATGTATGGTAGGAAAACATCACCGTACACAATTTCCAAAAGGTAAATCTTGGAGGGCGAAAAATGTTTTAGAATTAGTACACTCGGATATTTGCGGTCCTATAAATCCGTCTTCGAATGGAGGTAAGAGATATGTGATTACTTTCACTGATGATTATTCAAGAAAAACATGAGTTTATTTTCTACAAGAAAAATCAGACATTCTCTATGTTTAGAGTTTTCAAAGCTTTAGTTGAAAATGAATCTGGAAAGACGGTTAAGACCCTCCGAACTGATTGTGGAGGTGAGTATTGCTCTAACGAGTTTGAAGCTTTTTGCAAAGAGCATGGTATTCGAAGAGAGCTTACAAGTTACAACGGCCTATACATCACAACAAAATGGTTATCAGAGAGGAAAAACAGAACTATTTTTAATATGGTGAGAAGTTTAATGGCAAATGGGCGATTGCCGAAGATATTTTGGCCAGAAGCAGTAAATTGGCGTGTTCATATATTGAACAAATGTCAAACATTTGCAGTTCAGAATATGACTCCGGAAGAGGCTTGGAGTGGGAGAAAACCTAGTATTGAACATTTTCGGGTAGTTGGGTGCCTTGCTTATGCACATGTACCAGATGTGCAAAGAAAGAAACTTGATGACAAGGGTGAAAAATGTGTTTTTCTGGGAGTCAGTGAAACTTCCAAAGCATATAAACTATATAATTCGGTCACACAAAAGATAAAGGTTTGTCGAGATGTTGTATTTGATGAAGAAAGTACATGGAGTTGGAACGATAAGCTATATATCAATATCGTTAAGTTTAAATAATGAGGAAGATGAGGAAGTAAGAGAATCACCATTACATAATGAAGAAACAACCAACAACACATAAAATTTAAGAAATAATGATGAAGAGACATCAACCAATCACGAAGAAAATGAAACACGCCGGAATCGTAATCGTAGAAGGCCGGCATGGATGGATGATTACAAAGTAACAGGAATTAACCAAGATGAGAGTTCTATTTCTCATTTTGCTTTATTTGCATATTGTGATCCAACAACATTTGATGTTGCAAAACAAGAATATAAGTGGCGTAAAGATATGGATGATGAGATAAAAGCTGTGAAAAGAATAATACTTGGGAGTTATGCGATCTTCCTGAAGGACACACGACAATAGGTGTAAAATGGGTTTTCAAAACAAAGTTGGATAAAAATGGTCAAGTGGATAAGTACAAGGCACGATTAGTGGCCAAAGGATATAAGCAACAATTTGGAGTTGATTATACCGAAGTGTTTGCTCCTGTAGCGAAGCATGATACGATTAGAATGGTCGTTGCATTAGCAGCACAAAATTCATGGCCTATTTTCAGTAAGATGTCAAATCAGCATTCTTGAATGGGTATCTAGAAGAAAAGGTATATATTGATCAACCAGAAGGTTATATTCAGGTCGGAAAAGAATAAAAAGTTTACCGATTAAAGAAGACTCTTTATGGACTAAAACAAGCTCCAAGAGCTTGGTATAGTTGCATTGAAACGTATTTTCTTAAACATGGGTTTGTGAAATGTCCTTATGAGCATAATATGTTTCTCATATTCACCGGCAGTTGCGATGGGAAAATATTTGTTGAATTTAAAAAGTGTATGATGAAGGAATTTAAAATGTCTGATCTTGGATTAATGAATTATTTCTTGGGCATTGAAGTTATCCAATCTAAACATGGGATATTTATTTCTCAGAAGAAATATGCGGGTGATGAGTGTAAAACCCCTCGCGAAAGCGGAAATATAAACATACAAAAGTACTAAAAATGCAGCGGAATTAAAACTTTTTAACAAACTAAACAACATGCGAGAAGTCTTAAACTGAAACGGAAACTGAAACTGAAATAAAATCAAAATAGATAAGTAACAGTTCTAAGTACTGAAATGAAATATATACACAGCCGGGGATGGAACATCCCTACAGACACCAAAACGTAAAGTATCAAAAGTCTAACAGTCTAGCTAACGATAGGGTATAAGTCATATGATGAAGGATCATCACTCGCTAGCCCTCCTGTGATCCCACCTCCAACCTGCATGTACCTACATACATGAAAGCATGTACGCCACAATCAGTGGGGAGTGACTAGAGTTCTCCTAGCCACCTTTTGTGACAACACGTAACACATAAAACAATACAGAATACTCCAACATATATCAACATGTGAAGCATAAACAACTCATCAACTGATCTCAGACTCTCATGCAAACTCTAGTGCACGGCTCTCAACCAACTTCATAAACTGTTAGGAAGGACAGCCGGTTTCCCTACTGGCTACCCAGTCGGGGGGTCTTTCAATCCAACTATTTATGAAACCGAACTAAGAGTCACCCAATGCCTTGGATGATCAAACCACGACTTAACAAACAATCATTTACTCATCGTTATCAAACTCTATATCTGACACGTACCAACTCAAGGCAAGCAGATAAAATCAGCAAGTAAAAGGTTCAGCGGTCAACTTAAGACATAACCTAATACCAAATCAATCAGCAAGTGTAAAGGTTCAACGGTCAACTTAAGACATAACCTAAACACCAAAACATTCAGCAAGCAAGGACTCAGAGGCCAACTTAAGGCATGGACCTGCCAATCAGCAAGACACTAGACTCAGCAGCCAACTTAAGGCATAGACTAGCATCCAAAAGTAAAGGACTCAGAGGCCAGCTTAAGGCATGTCCCTTCACCACATCACAAGGTACTAAACTCAGAGGCCAGCTTAAGGCATGTTCTAGCACCAAACATCTGCACCCCGGGCAAGGTGTCAGTTCCTTAGCTACCCCGTTGTGCAGCTGCTCTACTCGTCAGACTCAGAGGCCAACTTAAGGCATGTTCCAACGAGATCACTATCACACATGTCTGAACTCAGAGGCCAGCTTAAGGCATGTCCCAGACACGACAAACATACACATATAGGGCTCAGAGGCCAGCTTAAGGCATATCCCCATATATGACAAACAACTCACGTATTAAGTTCAGAGGCCAGCTTAAGGCATAACTTAATATGCATCAATACAATATCAACCAAAGTCTATGAACTAATCTATAGTTCTACTTTTCTTAACTTCTAATCAACACTTAATTGACCCCGGGATAAGTTGAGGGAGAGCCGGTTTCCCTTTCGGTTACCCGACCGGGGGGTCTCTATCCTTACTCCATTCCCGAACCCAATATAATGTTGCCCGTCCTCCGGGGACCTCATATACATATCACGGGTATACAAAACGAATTTCAATTAAAACCGATTAACCGTTTGAAAGTTACGAAAGAATTACGATTTAAAAATCCAAAATTAGCTTACAGGGGTCCCCAGCCGGTCGGCAGGCAGCCGGTCGGCCGGCTGGTGACCTCCTCAGCCTTCCCTTCCTTTTTCCAAAACAAACAACACAAGGACTCCCAGTCGGTCGGCCGGCTGGGAACCCCATTCCCTAGCCTTTGCTATTTCGTAAACCAACCCACACGTACTCCCATCTACCTATAGTTTTCGCAAAAACATGCACAACACAAGGGACTACCAGCCGGTCGACAGGCTGGCAGTCCAAGGCCAAATTCTCAAATACGAAAAACACACAAACGCACTCTCAACCGGTCGACCGGCGGCCGGTCGGTCGACCGGCTCAGAGAGCCTGTAATGAAAATCGCATTTTTCCAATCCTTTTCAAACTTCACAAATCGACCTATAAACTTCAATAATCACTACAAGTATGATTTGCCCAACATTATAAACATCAAATATCACTATCCTAACAGCATACAAATCCCTTAACAATCCTCAAATGATTATATCGAGTATCCGTCGCAAAATGTGCAAATTTCAGAAGAACAACATATGATCTTAAGAACATCAACAAGCTTGAATTCAACACAATAACACATTCCTAAACATGTTACTAAGTCCTTTAAGCATTATATTTCAACAAAATCAGAAACTAAACACAAGAACACAACAAACTTGCTAATATACACATAAAGGCCGAGTTATCTCATTATCGTCACCTTTCAAGCGATTCCGGCTAAAGATCCTCCTCAACCAAGTAGCTATCGACCTCTGGATCGTCTAAGCCCACTCCTACAAACAAAGAAAACGGATTTAAGGACTCAAAACGGAATTTAAGGGAAAACAGTCCCATTTTCAAAGTTAAGGATTTACAAAAAGAAAGTGATAGATGGCTTGGAAATCGAATGAGGATTCCGAAAATGTTATTGTTACCTCGATTTGGTTAACGGATGATGAAGAAAAGCTCAAAAGAAGATGTTAACAATGGAGGTTTTTGTGAGGATTTGTTTTACAGTGAAATGAGTTGAAGGAGGAAGCATTATGTCGACTAAGGGGGTTTGTGGGGGTTTTATGGACTGTCCTTTCCGAGTAAATAAAATGGGTCGGACACTTGAGCGGATATTTAAGATACGAGTTTAAGTTTACCAAGTTTGTATTCGTCTTAAGGACTTAAGGTTCTTAAGACGGATCTTACTAATTAAATTAAAACCTTTCACAATAAATTATTAAGATATTATTTTATTACTTAAAATAATTTAAAACGCTTAAATTAGATTTTACGAAAATACGGGATGTTACAATCACCCCAACTTCAAAAAGTTTCGTCCTCGAAACTCGAACGGAGATAAATTCTAACTAACTCTACCTCAATCGAAAAGAGAAGGATGCGCGATATGCATCGATGCCTCGGTCTCCCACGTCTGCTGCTCAACATCACCGCAACGCCAAAGGATCTTCACTAGCGGCACCACCTTGCTCCTAAGCTTCATATCCTGACGGTCCAGGATCTTCACGGGACGCTCCTCGAAAGCAAGACTCGGCTCCAAGTTCTCGATCTCTCTAGGCAGGACATGACTCGGGTCACTAACATACTTACGGAGCTGAGAAACATGAAAGACACTATGAACCTTGCCCAAACTAGGAGGCAAGTCCAAACGATAAGCAGCTGCGCCAATCCTCTTCACGATCTCAAAAGGTCCAATATACTTAGGACTCAACTTGCCCTTAACTCCAAACCTCTTAACACCCTTCATCGGTGAAACCCTCAAGAAGACTCTGTCACCCACCTCGAACTCTAAAGGTCTACGGCGAACATCAGCATAGGATTTCTGCCGATCCTGTGCGGCCTTCATCTTACCTCTGATAAGCTGGACCTGATCAATGGTAACAGCTAACTGGTCCGGTCCTAGGTCATGCACGTCACTCGCCTGATCCCAACAGATCGGACTACGGCACTTCCTGCCATAAAGAGCCTCGTACGGAGCCATACCAATAGATGATTGGTAACTGTTGTTGTAAGAAAACTCTACCAACGGCAAACACTGCTCCCAAGAACTCTGAAAGTCGAGTGCACAAGCACGGAGCAAATCCTCTAGTGTCTGAATCGTCCTCTCGGACTGACCATCGGTCGCGACATGAAATGCGGTGCTCATCAACAAACGGCTACCCATAGCCTCCTACAAAGCCTTCCAGAACCTGGAACAAAATCTCGGATCTCGATCTGAAACTATCTCCCTCGGGACACCATGATAGCGGACTATCTCAGCAATATAAGCCCTGGCTAAACGGTCCATATCCCATGTCTCTCTGATAGGCACAAA
This sequence comes from Silene conica, assembly GCA_029255685.2. Classification (NCBI taxonomy): domain Eukaryota; kingdom Viridiplantae; phylum Streptophyta; class Magnoliopsida; order Caryophyllales; family Caryophyllaceae; genus Silene; species Silene conica. The sequence goes on along the minus strand of CM055318.2, from coordinate 69,421,692 downwards.
TCTGGCACACTTAGTTAGCCTATCCACTATAACCCAAATCGCATCCTTGCCTCCCACAGTCTTAGGCAATGCTGTAACGAAGTCCATAGATATACACTCCCACTTCCACTGAGGAACGGGAAGCGGCTGTAGCAAACCACCAGGTCTCCTATGCTCTATCTTGACTTGTTGACAAGTCAAGCACTTACTAACGTAATCCAAGATCTCCTTCTTCATACCAGGCCACCAAAACATAAGCCTCAAATCCGTGTGCATCTTCTCTCCTCCTGGATGAACGGAATACGGTGACAAGTGAGCCTCATCAAGAACCCTCTTCCTCAAATCTGGCACATCGGGGACATACATCCTACCACGGAACCTAAGGAAACCATCAGCATCAATCACCAAGTCAGGTGCAACACCACTCAAAATCTTAGCCTCGAACTTCTTGAAATCGGCATCAGAAGGTAAACTCTGGCGAATCTCCCAATATAAAGACGGCTCGGCAGTCATAGCAGCTAACCAATCAAAACCACTACTCACCATCTCTAATCTCAGCTTCCGGAACTCGGAGCAGAACTCATCCGGCAATACTCTCATGGCACTCATCGAGTGAGAAGTCTTGCGGCTAAGCGCATCTGCAACCACATTGGCTTTTCCCTCATGATATAGCAACTCGATGTCGTAATCTTTCACTAACTCTAGCCAACGTCTCTGTCTCATGTTAAGGTCTTTCTGGGTGAAAATGTACTTAAAACTCTTGTGATCGGTGAAAATGCGGCAATGGGATCCAATCAGGTAATGACGCCACATCTTCAAAGCATGTACAACCGCAGCCAACTCCAAATCATGTGTCGGATAGTTCACCTCATGAACACTCAACTGTCTAGATGAGTAGGCTATCACCTTACCACTCTGCATCAGTACGCATCCAAGTCCTAACATCGAAGCATCACAATACACATCAAAGTCAACCCCGATCTCTGGCAAAGCAAGTATAGGAGCGGAGGTCAACCTAGTCTTCAACTCCTGGAAAGAACTCTCGCACTTATCGGTCCACACGAACTTAGCTTCCTTCTTCAGCAACTGAGTCATCGGGCGAGCTAATCTAGAGAAATCCTCAACAAATCTACGATAATAACCAGCCAATCCAAGGAAACTACGGATCTCTCCAACATCTTTAGGACTCTCCCAATCAACAACAGCCTCAATCTTCGCGGGATCAACCATAACTCCCTCACTAGATATCACATGTCCAAGAAATGCAACCTTAGAAAGCCAAAACTCACACTTAGAGAACTTCGCGAACCACTTCTGACGACGTAAAATCCCAAGAATCAATCTAAGATGCTCAGCATGCTCCTCATCGGTCTTAGAGTAAATGAGGATATCATCAATAAACACCACAACACAAGTGTCAAGATACTCACTAAAGGTACGGTTCATCTGATCCATGAAGATAGCGGGTGCATTAGTCAACCCAAAAGGCATAACCACGAACTCAAAATGCCCATATCTGGTACGAAAAGCAGTCTTCGCAATATCAGCCTCTCTCACTGGAATCTGATGATAACCCGATCGAAGATCAATCTTAGAAAACCTAGAAGCACCTCTCAACTGATCAAACAAATCATCTATCCTAGGCAAAGGATATCTGTTCTTCACGGTCACTCGGTTCAACTCTCTATAGTCAATGCAAAGTCTCATGGAACCATCTTTCTTCTTAACAAACAAAACTGGAGCACCCCACGGAGAAGCACTCGGTCTAATGAACCCTTTCTCGATCATCTCTTCCAATTGCTGCTTCAACTCTTTCAACTCTGGCGGAGCCATACGGTAAGGAGCTTTAGAAATCGGTCCGGTACCTGGAACAAGCTCAATGGTAAACTCCACATCTCTCTCTGGCGGTATCCCTGGCAAGTCATCTGGGAAAACATCTGGATACTCTCGAACAATGGCTACATCCTCAAGCTTCGGTAGCGATGGTTTAGCAGCTGTAACAACACACAGGAAGGCTTGGCAACCCTTCCTAAGAAGATGAGATGCTTTCATCGAAGAGATAACACGAACACCCCTTTGAGGGCGAGTTCCCCTATAGGAAACACGAACTCCTGAAGAACTCCTCAAGCAGATTTTCTGGTCGCGACACTCGAAGCAAGCATGGTATCGCGATAACCAATCCATACCGAGGATAATGTCAAACTCCTCGAGAGGAAATCTCAGTAAGTCCGCTGGAAATGTGGCTTGACCAATAATAATAGGAACATCCCTATGGGACGAAGAGCAGGAAAACACGTCTCCAGAAGGTAAGGAAATGGAAGTCTCCTCAACCAATGAAGACTCAAGAGCTAAACGGTCGGCGAACTGAGTCGATATAAATGATAAAGAAGCTCCAGTATCAAACAAAATAAGGTACTCAGCGCCAAGAACAGAAAAGATACCGGCAACAATATCTGGATGAGCCTCAGCCTCAGCCCTAGTCATCACAAAAATCTTCCCTTTCGGCTTTCCTCCCTTAGTTGCTGCAGCAGCAGTGGCAGCCTTGCCAAGTGCGGTGTTCCTCTCAGGACACTCATAAGACTTGTGCCCAAATCCATTGCAAGTATAGCACTTGAAAGCATTCTTGAAACAGTCAAAACCCGGATGACAAGGTTTACCACAACGGTGGCAAACACTAGCAGCTGTGTCGGTGTGAACAATGGTCTTAGCAACCGGAGCAGAGAACCTCTCAAACCGCTTCTTCTAAGAAGAAGGCGAAGAAGTAGAAGGAACAAACGGTCTCTTCCCCTGGTACACTGATCTCTGGTGAGGAGTCACACTAGAAGTAGCAGCACGGGTCTCAGCATCTATGGCACGAATAGAACTCTCGGCCCAAATAGCATCATCATATACCTCCACAAAAGAAGTAGAGTCACGACGAACCATGCTCTCGATGCGTGGCCCTAGCTTGCCACGGTAAAAGTAGACTCTCTCGGCCTCATCTCTGACAAATTTCGATGCGAAGTGATCAAGTTGGTTGAAACGGTCTGTGAACTCCTGCACTGACATCTTGCCTTGCTTCAAATCCATGAATTCTTTGAGTCGCTGTGATCTGAGCTCTTTAAGATAGAACCTCGTCTCGAGCTTATCCTTGAAAGCCTCCCAATCGAACAAAGGATCAAGAGTGAAAGTAGGTCCTGTCAACGCCCACCACCTATCGGCCTCAAGGGTAAGAAAGTGAGTGGCTAGCCGCACTCTATCCTCTCTACCCACCGAATACATAGCAAAGCTCCTCTCCATCTCCCTGAACCACTCGGTAAGAGCTACCGGATCAACCTCGCCACCATAAGTCTTCACGTGGCTACGTGACATCTGCGAAGCTATCCATGAGAAACTACCAGGACGATTAGCTTCGTTGCCTGGCGGTGGAGGAGGTGGAACATTCCCTGCTTGCTGTCTCTGTGTCTCAAGCAAATGCTGAATTGCTTGCAGCACAATGTTATCAGCAGCCCTAGGTCTCACCATCCTTCAAAAGAGAAAACAAGTATTAGCTTAGCAATTCGCAATCACAATTAGACTACAAAATAAGTCCTTAGATCTACCCATCTCTCATTCATTATTTGTTTATTTGGTCAAGTTAAGGTTGGGGTCACATGAGTGCGTCGGGAGCAATAATGCTCTGATACCAACTGTAAAACCCCTCGCGAAAGCGGAAATATAAACATACAAAAGTACTAAAAATGCAGCGGAATTAAAAACTTTTTAACAAACTAAACAACATGCGAGAAGTCTTAAACTGAAACGGAAACTGAAACTAAAATAAAATCAAAATAGATAAGTAACAGTTCTAAGTACTGAAATGAAATATATACACAGCCGGGGATGGAACATCCCTACAGGCACCAAAACGTAAAGTATCAAAAGTCTAACAGTCTAGCTAACGATAGGGTATAAGTCATATGATGAAGGATCATCACTCGCTAGCCCTCCTGTGATCCCACCTCCAACCTGCATGTACCTACATACATGAAAGCATGTACGCCACAATCAGTGGGGAGTGACTAGAGTTCTCCTAGCCACCTTTTGTGACAACACGTAACACATAAAACAATACAGAATACTCCAACATATATCAACATGTGAAGCATAAACAACTCATCAACTGATCTCAGACTCTCATGCAAACTCTAGTGCACGGCTCTCAACCAACTTCATAAACTGTTAAGAAGGACAGCCGGTTTCCCTACTGGCTACCCAGTCGGGGGGTCTTTCAATCCAACTATTTATGAAACCGAACTAAGAGTCACCCAATGCCTTGGATGATCAAACCACGACTTAACAAACAATCATTTACTCATCGTTATCAAACTCTATATCTGACACGTACCAACTCAAGGCAAGCAGATAAAATCAGCAAGTAAAAGGTTCAGCGGTCAACTTAAGACATAACCTAATACCAAATCAATCAGCAAGTGTAAAGGTTCAGCGGTCAACTTAAGACATAACCTAAACACCAAAACATTCAGCAAGCAAGGACTCAGAGGCCAACTTAAGGCATGGACCTGCCAATCAGCAAGACACTAGACTCAGCAGCCAACTTAAGGCATAGACTAGCATCCAAAAGTAAAGGACTCAGAGGCCAGCTTAAGGCATGTCCCTTCACCACATCACAAGGTACTAAACTCAGAGGTCAGCTTAAGGCATGTTCTAGCACCAAACATCTGCACCCCGGGCAAGGTGTCAGTTCCTTAGCTACCCCGTTGTGCAGCTGCTCTACTCGTTAGACTCAGAGGCCAACTTAAGGCATGTTCCAACGAGATCACTATCACACATGTCTGAACTCAGAGGCCAGCTTAAGGCATGTCCCAGACACGACAAACATACACATATAGGGCTCAGAGGCCAGCTTAAGGCATATCCCCATATATGACAAACAACTCACGTATTAAGTTCAGAGGCCAGCTTAAGGCATAACTTAATACGCATCAATACAATATCAACCAAAGTCTATGAACTAATCTATAGTTCTACTTTTCTTAACTTCTAATCAACACTTAATTGACCCCGGGAACTAAGTTGAGGGAGAGCCGGTTTCCCTTTCGGTTACCCGACCGGGGGGTCTCTATCCTTACTCCATTCCCGAACCCAATATAATGTTGCCCGTCCTCCGGGGACCTCATATACATATTACGGGTATACAAAACGAATTTCAATCAAAACCGATTAACCGTTTGAAAGTTACGAAAGAATTACGATTTAAAAATCCAAAATTAGCTTACAGGGGTCCCCAGCCGGTCGGCAGGCAGCCGGTCGGCCGGCTGGTGACCTCCTCAGCCTTCCCTTCCTTTTTCCAAAACAAACAACACAAGGACTCCCAGCCGGTCGGCCGGCAGCCGGTCGGCCGGCTGGGAACCCCATTCCCTAGCCTTTGCTATTTCGTAAACCAACCCACACGTACTCCCAGCCGGCTGGCAGGCGGCCGGTCTGCCGGCTGGGCTCCCATCTACCTATAGTTTTCGCAAAAACATGCACAACACAAGGGACTACCAGCCGGTCGGCAGGCAGCCGGTTGGCCGGCTGGCAGTCCAAGGCCAAATTCTCAAATACGAAAAACACACAAACGCACTCTCAGCCGGTCGACCGGCGGCCGGTCGGTCGACCGGCTCAGAGAGCCTGTAACGAAAATCGCATTTTTCCAATCCTTTTCAAACTTCACAAATCGACCTATAAACTTCAATAATCACTACAAGTATGATTTGCCCAACATTATAAACATCAAATATCACTATCCTAACAGCATACAAATCCCATAACAATCCTCAAATGATTATATCAAGTATCCGTCGCAAAATGTGCAAATTTCAGAAGAACAACATATGATCTTAAGAACATCAACAAGCTTGAATTCAACACAATAACACATTCCTAAACATGTTACTAAGTCCTTTAAGCATTATATTTCAACAAAATCAGAAACTAAACACAAGAACACAACAAACTTGCTAATATACACATAAAGGCCGAGTTATCTCATTATCGTCACCTTTCAAGCGATTCCGGCTAAAGATCCTCCTCAACCAAGTAGTTATCGACCTCTGGATCGTCTAAGCCCACTCCTACAAACAAAGAAAACGGATTTAAGGACTCAAAACGGAATTTAAGGGAAAACAGCCCCATTTTCAAAGTTAAGGATTTACAAAAAGAAAGTGATAGATGGCTTGGAAATCGAATGAGGATTCCGAAAATGTTATTGTTACCTCGATTTGGTTAACGGATGATGAAGAAAAGCTCAAAAGAAGATGTTAACAATGGAGGTTTTTGTGAGGATTTGTTTTACAGTGAAATGAGTTGAAGGAGGAAGCATTATGTCGACTAAGGGGGTTTGTGGGGGTTTTATGGACTGTCCTTTCCGAGTAAATAAAATGGGTCGGACACTTGAGCGGATATTTAAGATACGAGTTTAAGTTTACCAAGTTTGTATTCGTCTTAAGGACTTAAGGTTCTTAAGACGGATCTTACTAATTAAATTAAAACCTTTCACAATAAATTATTAAGATATTATTTTATTACTTAAAATAATTTAAAACGCTTAAATTAGATTTTACGAAAATACGGGATGTTACAATGAGCCCAAATTTGGTCATTAATTTCCTTTCTTTTCCTCTCATTTCGATTCCGTTTCGCCCCCGTTTTACATGTTATTGCTCTTTTTTATGCCTGATATCTCTATTCTACGTATTTGGTTGCCATTTTGTAGGACTTGAGGCGGGAATGAAGAAACGGGAACAAACGAGGCGGAATCAAGGCAAAAAGAGGAGAAAAAGTGAAGAAATGACAAAATGGGACCCCCTCTCAACACTTAGCTTATTTTTCGAGGCCCTCAGCCAGTGGGCGACCGGCAGCCGGTCCACCGGCTGAGGAGGAGGTTATCAACGAAGAAAAGTTCAGTAGCAGCTAAAAGGGTCCTCAGCCGGTCGACCGACTGGGAGCCCTTTCTCAGGAAATCGCGCACTATATAAACCCGCCCTTAGTCTGTTTTCATTTACGCAACTTCTTATTCTTTAAGGCACACTTTTTCCTAGGGTTTTACTATTTCATTGCAGACAATTCTAGACTCAAAAACTCACACCAAAACTCATAATCTTTCCTTAGTTTCTTGCTTAATCTTTTAGTTAGTCATTTAAGTAATCTCCCTTAGTTGTTCTTAGCACTTTTCTTAGTGAATTTTTGGTTGTAATTTGGAGGGTTTGAGAAGACTCTTCTTTTGTAATCAAAGTTCCTCACTTTATTCAAGTTGTTGGTATAATCTCTCATCTCTTTACTTAGTCATTTCATTTGTTTAAGTGTTCTTTGTTCATTTGTTTACCTTTGCTTTGTCCAACATGTTTAGGTTCTATTCCTCATATGTTTACATGTTTTGCCTAAGTATGTAAGAGTCGATTACTTCTAGGGTTAGGGGGACCTATGTTGGGTGGTTAATGATGGTATGTGCTTGGTCTTAAACTACTTTTCTCAATTTCTAAAGGTCATTCATGGATTCGCATGTTAGGTGTTCGATGTATTGTCACAACGACGGTTGGGCCTTAGATTGTCACCTTTGTTAGTCTTTAGCGATAGTTCAAGACTTCCTTATGTTTGTTCCTATGGTGGTTGATTGAATCATAGCGATAGCTAGGTTACCCTCGACCTAAGGCAAGTTGACTCAAAAGACGAGACGAGGCAAGACCAATACTTTTGAGTAGTTTAGTTGACCGATTTGCATGTGTCGTTGACCACCCCTCATAATAACCCCGACACCCTAGTTTCCCTTTATTGATTTTTCATCTAGCATATCTCTTTTTACTTAGTAGTTTATCAACTTTCTCAAAAACGTATTACCCCAACTAGACTTTAACTTGAACCGAGCTAGGCAATTATCCCCACCATCATTGCGATCGACAACCCTATTATACTACTTAATTTGGGTTTATAAATTTTGTTTGGTGAGCGGGAACCGACGACTTTATCTCGCGCATCAAAATGGCGCCGTTGCCGGGGATGGTGCTAGAAATTGCGTAGTTTAGTTTTAATTTTAAGTCTTAGTTAGTTGTGTTTTTGTTTGCTCTTGCTTAAGTTTTCTTAGTTATTTGTAGAGTGGGTGTGCTTATTATTCTCCCTAGTGCCTAAAAGCACTACGATTTGTGCTAAGTTTTATGCCAAGGGGTGATACATCTTCTCTACTTTCTAGTCCCGAACCAGAGCGGCTTTTTCGAGCCTTAAGGAGCCGAACTCTAGCTAGGGTGAGAATTGCATCCCAAGCTTCTACTAGCCAAAACAACCTCACTACTTCAGCCGAGCAACAAAGTCCTAACCACGAACATCTAAGCCCAACGTTCGAAAACTTTGATAACCCATTCTATGCCACCGAAACCGAAGGAGAAACACCCCCAATCACACCTCACAATCAAAACCCACCTCACCTCCACATCATAGCCGCCTTACGAGACCATAATCATCCAAAACACAATGATACAACAAATCCCATCAACTTTAGTAACCTTGTCCCACAAAACTTCGAGATCCACCCATCACAAATGAGTTCCATCGAGTAACATGCATTTGGTGGGGCCTCTCACGAGAATGCTCACGGTCACTTGAGGAAGTTTAAGGGCAAGGTTGCGATGATAAAAAAGACCGGAGTCCCGGTAGAAACATTGAGATTAATGTTATTCCCGTATTCGCTCACCGACAAGGCGGATCGTTGGCTAAACATCCATCCTCCCAATACCTTTACCACATGGGATGATTTAGTGAAGGCCTTCCTTGCAAAGTATTACCCCTCTTCGAAGACCGCGATTATTCGTAATGAGATTACCCAATTCCAACAGGATGACAGGGAGAGTTGATGGGAAGCGTGGGATAGATACCGAGATCTTCTAGTTACGTGCCCTCATCACGGCATCCCGACGTGGTATACTACTCAAACGTTCTTCCAAACCCTTCTCCCGCGCACCAAGGAGATGGTGAATGCATCGGCGGGGGGAAGCTTTGATCACCTACCGGATGAGGAAGGTACGGAATTAATCAAGAAGATTGTGGACTCCAAGGAAAACTATGGTACAAGAGGAAACATGTTGAGAATGAGTAGCAAGTACCCTAATGAGAGCCTATCTAATACAAAGGCTAACGAAGAAACGAATGCAAAATCGACTTGTTAACCAAAAAGTTGGAGGAGTTAACCAAAGGACCGACGAGAAAAGCTAGCGGGAGTCTTGGCCCTGTGATGTATCAAGTCAATAATATCGTTTCATGTGACTTGTGCGGAGGTAGTGGCCACACGTTCGAGGTGTGTGCTAACAACAATTCTTTTGGGGGAAGTGGAAGGGAAGAAGAGTTATACGCTTTCCAAGCCTTCAACAATTCAAGGAATCCAAACACTTTCAACCCCAATTCAAACTACTATCATCCGGCCATGCGAGGCCAACCCAACCTAAGCTACAAGAGTACGAATGTTCTAAACCCTCACCAACTCACACAAACCAAAGCTCAAAATCCACTCGGATTCCAACCAAGGGGTGGAAACTTTAACCCAAGCAACAACTTTCAAAATCAAAACTACTACCAAGGGAACCATTTGAATCAAGCCAATCAAGGCTTTGTGCAAAATTTCAGTGACCCAAACTACAACAACCCCAATTTAAACAACAATCAAAACCAACAAAACTTCAACCTACCAAACCAAAATCTCAACCAAGTTCCATTCCGAAACAACCACTTCAACAACAACCCAAATCCCAATCCAAATCAAAATTTCAACAACAATAATTTCAACAACCAAAACTTCAATGACCCAAGTTTCAATCAACAATTTCCTACCCACAACCCAAACCCTAACTTCAACAACCAAGGACCTAAGACAAATTCTCAAGGTGGGGACGCAAGGAATGACTATGGGTTCCCCTTGCCCCTTACCAATGCTCCTCACCAAGACCCTTCGAGTGACTCTCAAGTGGGGGAGTTGCTTAAACTTGTGAAAAACATGCAAGCAACGCATAAGCAAGAGATGTTGAATTTAAAAAATGTCAACCAAAAGGAGATCCGGGAAATGGAGGCTAAAGTTGCCTCCCAAGCCTTAGCTAACCCGCAAAGGCCACCGGGCGGTTTTCTTGCCCAAGGTCAAAGCTCTCGAGACGCTTCAAAGCCACATGGCGTCAATGTTATCATGACAAGCAAGCAAGAGCAACCTATGAGAGAGAAGAGGAGTGGTGAAGGAGGGTCCAAGTGTGAACAAGTTATGACGGTGTTTGGAAGTGGAAGTGAAGATAGTGTTGAGGAGGAAGTGATGGTCATGGTGCCCATTACTTCTCCCAATGATTATAATGTGGTCGAAATTGATGACATAGACTTTCTGATGCAACAAGTCTTGCAAACTCTAAAGAAGATTAGTGATGAGAACATGTGCATCAAAGAGAATGAAGTACATGTAATCGAAGAAGATAACCATGGATACGAGGAGAGCCTCATGGAGAAACGAAAGTGCAAATTCATTCGGAAAATCACCAAGGGGGATCCTCGGAGGAAGGAATTAATTAAGGTTGTTGAGGAGGTGGAGGCCACAATCCCCTCCACCGAAGAAAAAAAGGAACTGAATGTCATTTCATTGTCGGCAAAGAAGGTTCCATATGACTTGCCAATCAAGTTAGGAGATTCGGGGAGCTTTTCTATCCAATGCTCCGTAGGAGGGGGAAACATTGAGCACGCTTTGTGCGAACTTGGGGCAAGTGTGAGTGTCATCCCACTTGCCATAGTCAAGAGACTAAACATCAAGCGCTTATCTCCTCCTATAACGGATATCACTCTTGCCGATGAGACGGTTAGACCTACTATTGGGGTCCTAGAAGATGCGGTGGTCAAGGTGGGATCTCTTTCCATCCCCACCGACTTTATGGTCGTTGATATTCCGGTCGGTGAAAGGTCTTTTGCCATCCTTGGGAGGCCCTTCTTGGCTACCGGGGGAGCGATCATTGACGTGAAGAGAGGTCGACTATCCTTCCATGTCAGGGATGAAATGTGTGAGTTATGCTCCCTGATGCTCCGGAAAAGTGCATTGAAGATGAAAAGAAAAGTGTTAACTTGATTGCCACAACTAGGAGAAGTGAGGCCTCGTTGGAGTTCGATGCCAAAGGGCCTATGAAAGATGATGGCTTTGATTATTGCGAATCGCTTGTTGAAAAAGTGAGGAAATCTGATGGCAAGCAAGAATAGATGACTTGTTCTAGTAGTTTCTTCAAAGGCCCCGAAAGTGGAAAGGGGTGTTGAAGGAATTGCTCTTGGAAAAAGAAGCAAAGGTTCGAGATCCGATGTTTGGTGGATTGGAAGCCCCTAGTGCAAGTAAAGTTGAGGCCCCTACCGAGGCCTTTGACCGTTTCTTAAGGTTCCCAGCTAGCATGGATGAGGTTTCCATCTATAAGAATTAAAACACTTGATCGTGTAAGGTTTGGTGGAGTCACTAAATAACCACCGTTGGTAAGTATTCGCTTTTTTGTTTTGCATGTAGCTTGCATTTTGGTTTGCATTCGGAATTTTGGAAGTGAGATTACTTGTTTAATTTGAGTTGTGAGAGTGGTCATCTTGTGGTGGGTAGCATTGGTTAGGCATCTTTGTACTCTTAGGCCTTAGCTTATTATTGAACTTTTTAGCATGTAATTTGGATTTTTCCACTGGTTGTTTTTGAATTTGATATCCTGGTTTTGATTTTTAGTTTGGAAAAAAATTATTTGGGTTACACAGCTTTATTGGGTTATTCGGGTAAGTAGGTTGAGCAGGTTACACAAAAGAGTTGTATACCAATAGCGGGTTAAACAGATCAGGTCGGGTCGTTGGTTTGTAAACAGGTCGGGTTCAGGTGAGGGATTCCGACCTATTTAATTAAACGGGTCGTGTACATGTTCAGGTCATAGGGTTTATGACTCGTTTATATGGGACACGTACACGAACCCGTCACGACCTGATCTGTTTATTTTGGAATAGTTTTTAATGTGGAATGACTTTATAGTGTTTTTTGTGGGACTATTCTTGTAAACATTTAGGGATGTGTATAAAAAGATGTCGTAATATGGAGTTGCAGTTGCAAATTTGCAATGATATTCATTTTTCCTTTTCGTTCTTTTTCTTGAATTTTTTACGTTAATAACTTCTTGCCTCTCCTTTATTGGAGACTTGTTCTCACCTTTGTGTGAGTTTTGTTCTCACTTTTGTGTGAGTTTTGTCCTCACCTTTTGGTGAGTCTGTCCTCATCTTGTGGTGGGATTTTCCCCTCTATTTGAGAGGTTCAAGAATTAAGTGGAAGATCGGCGCCTTCATTGTTGATCGTATGGAGATAGAATTGTTGTTAGATTGCTCGTTACAAACTTTTTGGTCAAAAGAACTTGATCATTGTCAATGCTTTAGAAAATTTGGAGACCCTCTTGTGAAAAGCCGTAGAAGGCGATATGTTAGAGGATGTGCAGAAACGTCTCATGAGCCCATCAAGTTTAGAAATTTTCTGTTGATCCAGAATGTAGTTTATTTGATTGTAATCGTTTTGTGACCTGTCATTCTTGACATATGTTGTAACTACCATGAGACTTTTGATTAATGAAACGATTTTTCCCCTCAAAAAAAAATACAAGAAATAGAAGAATGTATTTCTATCACTTAATTACCAAGTATGGAAGAAAAACATTAGATTAAATTGCACAAAAATAGAATGTGGGAACGTTGAATAAAACATTGAATAAGAATTAAGGAAGTACATGTCATGTTATTATTATTATATCACTAACTTTTAATTGAGTTATTTTTTTTCAAGATGAAAATGATTGTAAATTTGTAACACACTTAACTTCATTATATCATTTTAGATGTATTGTTTCGAACCCTTAAACGCATGTTTTGATTTTTTTTAATTCTCTCAGGTGGGTCCCCTAATGTTTTTAATGAATTTTCTGAGTCGTAACCGCCCGATATTCTAAATAAATGACCGATATCGTAGTTTCAGAAATATTACGTAACATTTTTATATAAATTCGTAAACAATAATTCATACGAAAAACGGTCAATTTGTATAACATAAAATTAAATATTATATAATCGATTATATATGTCTCGTCTAAAACGATTAGACAACAATTTGTTATTATGTTTTTTTAATTCTCCCAGGTGGGTCCCGCAATGTGTTTGATAAATTTCCGGAGTCATAACCGCCCGATATTCTAAATAAATGCCTGATATCGTAGTTTCAGAAATATTACGTAACATTTTTATATAAATCATGAATTTCTACGAAAAACGGCAATTTGAATAACATAAAATTAACTATTATATAATCGAATATATATGTCCCGTCTAAAACAATTAGACAACAATTTAAATAATTAGAATAAACATTATTATTATTAACAATTTACAGCAATAAAAATACCAACCATACAAAATTTTAAAAAAAATTAAAATAACGTAATATTAATATACAACCAGGAACAGTGCACAAATTCAAATATTTTAGAAAATCAAATTATAAACAAAACCGTTAAAACCAAACCTTAGAATAAAATATATTCGATATTATAAACTCCTCCACAATTTCCTATCCTTATCGGAGGATTCAAAAACGAACCATTCAATATCAGAGGACCGTAATTCATATAACTCAAAATTAAACCCTTAGACCAAAAACAATTAACAAAAAAAATATAAATTAATTTAAAAAAATTAAATATAAATTAATTTTAAAAAGCATGACTATATGTTCAATTATTATATATCTTACAAAAAACAATATAGTCATGCCGTATATTCTATATGCATATATATTATATATAATGTCATCGTTATTCATTTGCATAACTGTTGAAAACTAGTTTATTTTAATATCCGTGCAAACACACGGATAAGAAAACTTGTTATTATAATTTAAAACAAAAAAAAACTAATTGAACACAACAACAATACAACGTGTCTGGTCATCAACAACGCCATTCGACTTTGATACCAGACCATCACCATCAGCAACTGACCTTCGTCCAACGTCAACGTCGACCATCGTGCCATCCACCACAAGAGTTGAGTTTTTATGTTTAGGGAAAAGGTAGAGTTTCAAAAAAAAATTTATGAAATAAAAAATGTACGTGAAAGAATAAATTCCGTATGTAAAAAAAATAATTCCGTTAATTAATGTCAGGTCATCAAAATCTAAGGTTTATTTAACATCCGTTAAGATAGAGGATATCATGGCACAAACATAACATCTCAAAAATATCATGAAACAATGCCCTTTCTATAAAAGAAATACTTCGTAATATTTAATGCATTTATATTGGTTGAGTTTGTTAAGGGAATGATTTTTTTAATTTATGTAGGACCCCCACTTTCTATGAGGGATTTAATTACCCTCTTTCATCCCATCTCTTTTAATTATTCTCTCTACCATGCAATTTAACAATAAAATTTATTGAATATTAAATTTAGAAATAATTATTACAAATAAAATATGAATAGTAAAAAGTTACATATTAAAAACACAACTACGAATCAAAAAAATTAGGATAAAAAATTGACAATTAAAAAAAATACACAAGTATATAGATAATAAAAAAACACAAGATCAATATTTCTAATAAAAAATCTCTTAATTCTAAAACCATGACAAATAAAATTTTCTTTTATATTAGTAATGAAATAGATTGGATTTTATGGTAGAAAAAAATGGCATATTTTAATAATTGATAATTTAAAATAATTTATATATTTCATACTTAATTTTTATATTGAATTATATTTGTATTAATTAGTCAAACAAATTAATGAATAATCAAATATCTAAAAATAGACTTGTATATTTGTTGTCCAGGTATAAAACTAATTCTTAAAAAAAGTAAAGTTTTTATGAACTCAACTGGATTACATAAAGTTTATCTATATTGAATGTAGCTGAAGCAAGAGTTAATTTATTTTGAGTTGAACTGAACTATACGTAGTTGAAGTAAGAGCTAGCTTGATCAACTTCTTTTCGGTTGAAAAGGCTAAACTGATATGCATGAAACTGTTCTGAACTGAACATAACTAAATGAAGCTGAATTGGGCTGAAATTTGTTGACATAAGAGTGATTTGTAAAGTGATGAGCTTAAATGAGATGAACTACACTAATTCTCATTTCAGACGGCCACTTTTGGTCTGAAACTTCAAACGGGCCAGATGTGACCATTTTATAATGAAATGTAACCATAATAATAGTGTAGCCAATGTTACAGTTTATGATAACTTATTTGTTAATAATGGTGACATTTGACTGTAAAATGGTTACAAAATTCCGTCTTATTATTTCAGACCAAAATTACCGTTTGAAGCAAGATCAAGTGGATGAACTAAATAAAACTGAACTGAAGTGTAATGAAATTAAGCCAAAAAAACACAAGTTCTAATTTATGAGAAGATAAGCTAAACTATATTGGATGAAGCGGACAAAATGAAAATGGGGAGCAATTGTGAATGTTATCTCGTATATAAATAATACACAATGACAATAGTACTTAAAGTTAGTGATAGATCAAGAACGTAAGTATACAACAAAACCCGATACACAATGACAATAGTACTTAAAGTTAGTGATAGAGTAAGATGGTACGATGATTTACTTATTTGCAAACCTTGCACAATTGGTATGAAAATAACGATTTAGAACTTATTAGAATTAAAACTGTTCCAAATAAATTATAATAATAAATCACGATGAGAAGAAATAAATAGTTAAATAAAGTTGGTGTCTCAAAGCAACGGAACTTCATGGCCCTAATGTATTTATCTATAATAATAATAATAATAATAATAATAATAATAATAATAATAATAATAATAATAATATCAACTAATTAATAATAGAAAGATGAATTTTATAAGACTGCAAACATGCAGTAAAAACTACATAGAAATTTTATCTAACCTAGATAAAACTCGAACACTTTCTTACTTTTTTTTTTTTTTGCTGATCCTTATTTTCTTATTATTACTACCCAATCCTATGTAACTTAGATTACCAAACAAAATAAAAAGATAAAAAAATAATTTTTATGTAAAAGCACTAAGATAATCTAAAATAATTTTATGCATACTAAAACACTTAATACAGTACTAACTACCCATAAGAGAATAGAATAGTCCGAGTCCTCATTAATATTGTATACCAAGAAGACTCGGTTTCTTCTATCAGCTATGGTCTATAAATATCATTATTGATCGTTGCGTGATGCAGTTGTTTTAATAACTCAACTCTAAGTTTTATGATATATGTAGGATATAATTCTTTTCTTAATCACAATATTAATTTATTGCTTATTATGTAATGAGGTAGTTCGTAAAAATTGAAGATTCTAATATCCCTTATCTTTTTATTATTTGTTAAAAGTATTTTAGTCAAATGAAATAAGTCACGCACAAACAAAGTAAACAATGTGTATGAGATTTCTTTAATTATACTTTTTATCATACCTAAATTTTAGTAGTTACATTTGGTTAGTTGCACATGTGACCATCGTAGAGTATAATTTGTGTTAGATAAGTATAGCAACTTTTAATGGTGATATTTTTTTATCTTATACTCCGTAGTTATTATCTAATAAATTGCATGATATTCGTAATGATTAGAGATTCAATGCTTCTGACAGTAGAAGAAGTATACATGTGACGATGGAAGAAAGTTCTCCGTAACTCCTATTAAGGCCATTTTTCAATTGAGTATTTCATAAATTTTAAACTTAATCTTGATTGCATAATTAAAACGAGGACGAAAAAAGACTTTCATAAAAATCGTCGTATGTAATAACATGAGTCCATTAAATATTAAATAGTATCAAATGTATGTCGATAGGTTTGTGAGTACATGTCTCCAAATTATGAAATTACTCATAGCATGTAATTTTTATAATGTAAATTTACGGTCTAACTCGTATCATATCTTGTAGACGATTAAAAAAAGGATCAAATGCAAAGTATAGGTTTAATTACCCTAACAGATTGCTCTATAAATGTATTTAACTTGCGGCCCAACCTGTACTATTCCGACTAAACCGGAGAAAAAAAAGGCCAAAAGCGACGTAAGACCAATTATATATCTTAACAAATTCCCATCACGGTCGGTACTCCGTAACTCCATTAGTCAACTATTTTTTTTTTTTTGCTAATGGCATGATAACCACTTTCAAAATAATATAGCATTTACAACATACCTAGTGATTCTTCTATGGTAGAAATAGATACCAACACACAAAACTTAAGCTTTAATATTGTAATTAAGCACGCAAGATACTGGACAAAATATAAGACGAAGTTAAAAAGTTTCAATAGATTTATTGTATGTAACTTTGGTATAAAACATCAATTAACGTAAAACATACAAAAACAATGGAAGGCAAATTAAAATTCCATAATAATTATTAGAGCAGACTATTAGACGTAATTTGTAGTGCTTTACATCAAATTGTTAATCTAACCATCTTCCTTTTTGAAAATACACAAACAAAGACTATCAAATGTCAAATATATATCAAAGAAAATTTTAAACAGATTCTACTAAAAAACAAAAAACAGAAGATACATACAAAATTTTAACATCTATTGAATTCGCGGATAAATGAAAAAAAACATAAAACAAAAAAATCAATATCAATATTAGGTAATAAAATGATCTATGCAAGAACATCAATGTATATGATTTAAAAGTCATACAAAAATGACATACTACATTCCAATCTCGGTATTCTTAATACTCAAATAGTAGAATCAAACATGAAGCGAGTCGGTGTAGTTATAACCTGCAAAAAAGAAATTCCTTGTAAGATTATTGTTCAAAAAATTTGCAAAAAGTTACATATTAAAAAACACAAGTACGAGTAAAAAAATATATGATAAAAAATTGACAATTAAAATAAATACACAAGTATATAGATAATAAAAATAACACAGGATCAATATTTCTAATAAAAAAGCTGTCAATTCTAAAACCATGACAAATAAAATTTATCTTTTATATTAGTAATGAAATAGATTGGATTTTATGGTAGAAAGAAATTAAATTGCATATATTGATAATTGATAATTTAAAATAATTTATATATTTCTTACTTATTTTTTATATTGAATTATATTTGTATTAATTAGTCAAAGAAATTAATGAATAATCAGATATTTAAAAATAGACTTCTATATTTATTGTACAGCTATAAAACTAATTTTTGAAAAGAATAGCTTGAAAGACTTGAAAAAAATTAAAAGGTGCGATAAAAATTTGTGTTTAATTTATATCATTTTACTCCTATATTTAATTATGACATGTATCAATCTTTCACTTCTGCTTAAACTATTTAAAAAATCTATTTGACTATTTATCATCGTGAGTGCTTTCGAACTTGATCACTAATTCACTATTGTAGTTAGACTACTCACGTACGATCTCTAATTAAGAACAATCCGACCGGCCTCAGTTACGTAGAATCTTATTTATACTCAAAGACGTTGTCCTAGCTATTGTAGATTTACCTTATCAGTAATCCATTCAATATTGCTAATCTCTACTTCTTTGTTTATTTAAATTATTATTACTACTTGTATTGTATTGTATTTGAGTTGATATGAAACACATGCACCATGAAATACTATATATATATAAACCCCTACTGCCAATTCCATTCACATATCTCACAATTCACCTCTCAATTCTCTCTTTCAATACACAAACAAATCCCGAACACAAAGATAACATCACAATGAAGGTTTTTGCAATCTCTTTTCTCGTTTTGTTGTTGGCCATTATCGGCAATGCCCAAGTTGAACAACAAACGAAATCCGAAACTGACCCGGAAGCCATATTTATGCATCCATGGTTCCACCCGCATCCATTCCTACACGAACATCACCGTTTCCCATTCCCACACCCACACTTCCACCCACACTTTCACTTTCCCGGTTTCCCATTCCCTTACGCCGCTCAACCCCCAACCTCTCCGAGCACCGGTGACTCTGACAACTCGGAGGACTTAGACGCACTTTTGAAATTTCCATTCCACCCACACCTTAGATTCCCATTCCATCCCCACCATATGGCTACCAAAGAACAGAGGGAGTGCTTCATGGCCGTCCACGACAAGAAGATGGGAGCTTGTTTACACGATCTTCATCACTATATTATGACACGTAATGTTAAACTTGGCGCGCAGTGTTGCGGTGCTCTTGAGAAGATCGAAGATGCTTGCCAACCACTTGTTAAGCATCCTCTACCAATTTTGGAGGGTATCATTACCCACCATTGTTCCGCTTCTGCTCCATCGCCATCGAGTTAATTATATTATTGTGTTTTACAGAGATTTAATAGTTATAATTAGATTATTAGTAAATGTCGTTAGATTATGTTAATTAGGACAATGATTAGCATGATATTGATATACGTAGTTAGATGGAATAAAGATGTGCATGACTGCATGCATGGAGCTTCTCAACGTAGTCTTTTGGTCTTACTAAATTGCTACTATTATCATACGATTATTAAATTATACTCCGTAATTATTAGTTGCTTCATTACTTGTTTTATTATTTGATTTTATTTAATTAATATTGTAATTTTTTCCCTCAATGGTGTCGTGATTATAAATTTAGAAGTAGATCTTTAAAGTCGTTCTGTTTTTGCATTTTTATTATCCGCTTTAATTAATTCTTTAATATGAAGATATATTAGAAGAACAACAATGGTTGTTCTTAAGCATGGTTCTTAATGACGAACGATCCCAACACCATTGTTCCACTAGATTTCATGCCCGGGCGTTACCCGGATAATATCCTGACATGATTGCAAAAATAATTATTGTAACCGTTAATCTTCTAAAAATACTTAGTATAATAGGCATATATAGAGAATATTTCAAGTATGATTGTTTTTTATCGCTAATGAAACCTCAGATGTATCATCATCAATGGAACAACATGGAACGTTGTCAGTGCATGAAACATCAATGGAAACGGAAACATATAAAACAATAGTCAATGAAATCAATTATTTTATTAACTAATTCAATAATTATCCAACTGTTATTCAATAATTATTCAATTTAATTTTATTAGTATTTAATAGCCGACCTAATCGCTCTAAAAACAATAATTATCCAATTGATATTTTATTACTATTTAACCAAAGTAATAGCCAATGAAATCGCTCTAAAACAATAGACAATGAAATCAATTATTTTATTAACTAATTCAATAATTATCCAACTGTTATTCAATAATTATCCAATTGTTATTTTATTAGTATTTAATAGCCAACGTAATCGCTCTAAAAACAATAATCATCCTACTGATATTTTATTACTATTTAAATATATTTTTATCTATATACTTAATTTATTTAACCAAAGTAATAGCCAATGAAATTGTTCGAATACAATAGCCAATGAAATCGCTCGAAAAGTTCCTCTTTTAAGTATATATATATTCAATAATTATCCAACTGTTATTCAATAATTATCCAATTGTTATTTTATTAGTATTTAATAGCCAACGTAATCGCTCTAAAAACAATAATTATCCTACTGATATTTTATTACTATTTAAATATATTTTTATCTATATACTTAATTTATTTAACCAAAGTAATAGCCAATGAAATTGTTTGAATACAATAGCCAATGAAATCGCTCGAAAAGTTCCTCTTTTAAGCATATATATATATACTAGATTTCATGCCCGGGCGTTGCCCGGGTAATATCTTGACATGGCTTTAAAGTAATAAACGTAACAATTAATCTTCTAAAAATACTTTGTATAATAGACATATATAGATAATAATTTAAGTATGAATTTTTTCAATGACAATGAACGTCAAATGTATCATCATCACTAGAACAACATGGAACATTGAAACTCATGAAACCTCAATGAAAACGGAAAGATGTACCTCTGATTTAATGGTCTTGGAAAGACACTTCCATATTACGCATTATTGTCGAAGTAATTTTCTAGTATATGAAGATAAATTGAAACTCGTATGTTTTTAACAATATGTCGTATTCTTTTTACATTAACTCGTATTTTTATCTTAATAACTCGAATTTTTATCTTAATAGCTCGTATTTTATCGTATTAGCTCGTATATATTTTTTTATATTAGCTCGTATTCCTATCTTAATAGCTCGTATTCTTATCTTATTAGACCCGTATTTTTCTTACATTAGCTCGTATTCTTTTAATATTAACTAATATTCTTATATGCTCATATTTTTAAATTCGTGATCCTCTAATATGCTCGTATATTTTTTAGTTCTTATGTGCTCGTGTTCTTATGTACTCGTATTTTTTAGTTCGCAATTCTCTCAAATTCTTATTATTTTTTACATATTTTTTATATATTCGTATTTTGTAGTTCGTATTCTTTTAATTACACCTCGTAATATTAAGTGCTTAATTTATCATGAAATTTGACGTGTCGCAAATTTGATTCTATTTTTTTTAGCTCGAGAAGTGTTTCAATTAGCTCGTGTTTTCGTATTCTATTTACATTAGCTCGTATTCTCATCTTATTAGGTCGTATTCAATTCTTATGAGCTCGTATATTTAAGTTCGTGATCCTTTTAATCACATATTCATATTCATTTGTGCTCATATTTTGAAGCTCATCTTATCTTAACAGCTCTTATTGTTTTTTCATTAGCTTGATTTATTTGTGCTCGTATTTTAAAGCTCGTCTTATCTAAATAGCTCGTATTATTTTTACATTAACTCGTATTTTTAGCTTAATAGCTCGTATTCTTTTTATAATAGCTTGTATTCTTTTTATATTATTTTTCTCCGTGATTAGTAATTGCTTGTGGGGCAGGGGGCTTCAATATAGCTATAATTTAATCCGCATTTTTTTTTCTTTATCTTTTCTTTTTTTTATTAATTTATTTCAAGCAGTATACAAAATTTGGACTCTATATTTTATAACTTAAATAATTCACGAAACTTAAAGCGTAACTTTTGTTAATTGAATTCGTAAAAATTTATCTTTTTTCAACTTAACTAAATTTATTATGATGTAAGCGAATGAAATTCAAATTTTAATAAAAGCTTTTGAAAACTCAAATTTAATGAGAGCCCTTAAAAATTGTCTGTGATTGTTCGGCGGTTTGTATACAAAGTAGAATTGGTTGACTTGTAAACATTCTTGTATGCATTGAGAATTAGAGATACATTTAGGGAAGCATACCGATTGGACAACCAAACAATCCACTAAATCTGTCAAACAGAAGAAATTATTTTAGTTAGTGATAATTATAGACACACAAAAAATAGAATTATCAGGAATCAAAAGTTCTCTTTTGTGGGCTTTATAAAAAAAAAGAGACATTAAATAATATTTGGCTAAAAGACATGTATATAATTAGATATGGTAATAATAGTGGATAAGTCTTCAGGAATACCAAATTAAAATAAACTTGACATAAAATAAAAATTAAAGTTACCTATAATGAGGATAAGAGCAAATTCATAAAAACCGTATAAAAACCGTGATCATCAATCTACATATATCATGCGAAGCGAAACCTGAAAAAACAGAATTCAATTGACATGTCAAATATATACTTCCTCCGTTCAAATCCAAAGTGTATTTATGCTTTTTTGCACAAATATTAAGAAAGATGTTAATAAATTATTAAAAGTACAATTGGAAGTGTGTAAGATGTTTTTTTATTAATTTAAATGTGTGATGGTTGATTAATGATGTGTCATCCAATGACATTTTGTGTAAATAATTGATGTTTATAAGGATACTTTAGTATTTTTTGTGCCTTTATTAGGAAAGTGGTGGGGTTTGGATATGAATGAATTAAAATGGAATAGGTGTAGATTGGATTTGAATGGAGGAAGTATAGTACAAAATTGATTACTAAAAAAATCACTATAGAATATGCATGGTAAGTAATAGTCATATAATTATTGGTAAGTTTCAAACGTGACCAAAACCACATTGAACACAATTTTATGCATTATCATTTATGCGTATATATATGCATAGAAAAGTGTTTAATCACAAATAAAATTCTATTATTTTAAACTATCATTTATTTTGAACCCTTTTATTATATTATTCAACCAATCCTTCTTATTATATTATTCAACCAATTATATCGCTCGAAAAAAGTTTCCTTTAATAATATAGATAGATATATAGCTATAATTTAATCCACATTATTTTTTCTTTATTTTTCTTTTTTCATTAATTTATTTCAAACAGTATACAAAATTTGGCCTGTATATTTTATAACTTAAATAATTCACAAAACTTAAACCAATAATATCGCTCGAAAACTTCCTCTTTTAAGTATCTTATCTATATAAAACCAAAAACATTTCAAGCATTCTCCTTAAGCCACATCATCACATTAATGTTTTTAATTTTATTCATTTTAAGTAATGTGGGACCCACAGAAAAAAAAGTAATTAATTGCTAAAAAATCTCTATGTTTAAGTTTTGAACGTAAATGTTTACGTTTATATTTTCTACACGTAAATATTAGTGAATAATAAGAAATAATGAATAACTTAGAACGTAAAAAGTCAGCCCAAGTTTTACTAATATATCATGTAAATTAAGTCAACTATTAAAAATTCGGTCCAAATTTTTACTACAATTATAAATTGCAATTACAATAACAACTAAAATAAAGTACGAAAAAATACATCCACTATAATACTAATAAGCTAAAATAAAATTTTAAAGAAGAATATAATAATACACATTAACTCTAAAAACGCAAAAAGAAATGTTATAAATTTTATCGAATATATATTGCATAATTCCGAAAAAATGACATGTGATCGATTTAAAAAGTAAAAATAAAATCTTTTAATTAAGATATATGACGAAAACAACATCTCAATCAAAACATTCTCTTAACATAGTTACAAAATGAAGTAAAGTATGGTAGCAGATAACATAATAGACTAGTAAGTTCCGAGCATCGTTAATTTGCAGCTATGATATAAAATGAAACAAGAATTTGAAAAAAAACATGCACATTTAACTAACTAAAGGTACGAATTTTAACAAATGAAAATAATTTATTTAAAACAAAAACTATAGACATGCATGATTTTTAAAAAGATGATAATATAGTGTAAATAAAATTAAATTAATGAGAGGAGTGATTTTGCTGCGGGTAATAAATTTCCGTTAACATATAAAAGTTTTGGTTCATTGACAAAAAAATGTTTTAGCTAATAATTCGTAAATTGTGATATACTAAAATGATTCATCGCAAATCACAAACAACTTTATCTAAGGTGGGCATCTGTCTTTCAATATCAATTCTTAATCAAGAACAACTTGAATTGATGTGGGATTTTCAAACTTATAAGCAAGTGAGGCTTGAAAAGTTTGATTTTCGATAATATATTTTTGTCTAATACAGCATCTAAAATAGTTTAAAGACTATTTCAATATGTAAATTTTAAGATTACTTATCTTATCTACATTAATATAAAAATATTTCGTGCAATTTCGTACGTTCACATCATCACATCCATTTTATTTTATTTTTTATTTTTAAATAAATGTAGGATCCACCACAAAAAATATGGAATTAATTTATGAAAACCAACTTTATTAATAGAATTTTATCGAATATCAATACAGAACTCCAGTAATGAACCATCATTCTCAATTTCATTTATGTTGCATAAATAATACAATATGAAAATGCAGAATTTTCCCAATAGTCCACATAGTCTATCAATACATACTAAAAAAAAAGGTGAACAAAAAACATTATTAGACAACGAACATAAAAATGATAAAAATTGGTAAAACAAATAACGTCGTTATATTATTTTACAAGTTTTTAACTCTAACATTTGACCATAATAATAACACACTTTCAAGATATTACTAAATTTGAATAAATTTTTTGAATAAATAGTACTGTTTTAATTTTTAATTTTAAAAATAAGATCTACAAAAAATTAACAAAGTAAATGAACTATAAAGCTCTGTTAAGTAGATTTTAGATCATTCCGTTCAAATAATATTCTAAATAAATTCGTTATAGATATTGAACATATCCACTAAAATGAGTAGATCTAAAAAAATTGTTATCATGTTTTAACACTGAATTCGTGCATTTTTTCACGGATTGCAATTTTTGCACGTGTTTTAAACTATGATCGTTATAAAAGAAATAGATTATAAGATATACATGTATTTTGGTTTACCATTTTTAAATATTAATTAATCATTATATCGATGTTTAATTTTAGAACTATATCCGTATGATAATTTATTGGATTTAAATATATAATAAATTAATTAAATCATTTTAAAGGTGCACAAGTCTATTCTAATTTTGTTCTATTTACTAAGTGACATTTTGTACTAAATGAAAATTGAGTTAGAATTTGCATTTTAGGATATTACGGGTCAAAAGTTTCATTTTGCCCTGTGCACGGGTGTAATTAAATGAAAAAATAGGTTACAATTTGTAATTTCACTAATTCTATGATAATTTCCGCAAGAATAAATTTTGTTTTATCTATCTAAGTCAGCATTTTTTTAGGCCGCCACCTAAGTAACAACGCCTAAGTAGAAATTCAAATTTACTATTATATGATTTTTAATTGCAAGTGAAATTTTCAAATGAAATTCATAATTTTTTTTAATTAACCAATTATTACATTGGCCAATAAAATTGTCAAATAACAAGTAGGGGGAAATTTATTACTTTATTTTAAAACTTAATTTACATTTACAACTTTTATAATAACTTCTTAAATAACATACCCGTGCAATTTGCACAGGTTTAAAACTAGTATATATTAATTGGGTTTGCAACATGTTCTTAATTTATGGTAAAAAAAATGAGTGGATATGAAAAGCATGTGGGACCCACTAACACTCTCCTTGTTTTATTTTGACACAAATAAATTATACATTTTATTATTAAATTTGTTATATTATTAAATTTGTTGAATTTGTTATAGTGCCCACTAACGCCTCTATTATACATTTTATTATTAAATTTATTTTTTTCGTTTTAAATTTAACATTTTAAATTTATGTCATATTTGGTTTTTATGTTTTAAAAATTAAAGTTATAAAAGTTATTAAATAATTAACTACAAAATATTTTTATAATATGTCTTTTTTTATGGTTGGTTAATAGATAATGGATTGTGGGTCCCATCTAATTAAAAACAAGAGAAGAACCTTTGTCATTGTTGTGACTAGTTCTTAAAATGTTGAGTTTAGTTTTAAGTGACGTGACGTCTATATGACAAAAACAAACTCATTTTAGGTTTGTCCATTGCTAATGCTCTTAGTTATCTATTGTCTTTGTACAGCATATTTAAAAAATATATGCAATTAACCACAGCTTACACGTCAGCAGATTATATAAAGGAGTATTAATCAATTTATCCTTCATATAACGGAATTATTTTTCACATACGAATTTTACTTTTCACATTACATTTTTTTTATAAAATTTTCATATACTACCCTTTACCCTAAACATAAACCATACTGAACATAGACAAAACAACTCTTATTTATACAATTTGCCCTAAAATTGAATGTTTGCAATTATTAAGTTTATATTTTACTGAAATTATTTACATAGTCAAATGTTAATTAATTATGGTTTGTGAGTGGTGGATGACACGGTGGTTGACGGTCATTTTGGGTTTGCACAATGGTTAACTATGGTGATCGGCTCTTTAGGTTGTTGATATCGGGTTTCTAGATTGTCAGCATCCAGGGTGGTCGACGACCGTCGATGTTATTGTTGGTTGTGTTTGTGCGTATAGAGTTCTCGACTTCTCGCTAGGTTTCACCTTCCCCTTTTTTTTCTTTTTTTATTAGTATTACATGTTGTTTAATTTTTTCACTTCTCTTTTTTAGTTTTTGTTTTTGTTCCCAGTTTTTCTTTCTCTTTTTTAAAATTTTGTTTTGATTTTATTTAATTAATTATTACTTCACGGTGAACGGGTAGGTCGGTGGTTGTTGTTATCAATCGGTGTTTAAGGGGATGAAGGGAGAGAGAAAAAAAAATTAATTGGCTGGATGATAAAAGAAATGAAAAGGACAATGTGGTAAAAATCGTATGTGAAAGAGTAAAATCCGTATGTGTAAAAGCACGTCCCTAAATTGATGTTCAAATCGTTTGCAAATGATTTCGATCTTTGAAATTAAATT
This sequence comes from Silene conica, assembly GCA_029255685.2. Lineage (NCBI taxonomy): Eukaryota > Viridiplantae > Streptophyta > Magnoliopsida > Caryophyllales > Caryophyllaceae > Silene > Silene conica. The sequence continues at coordinate 69,394,504 of CM055318.2, read as the reverse complement.
GATTGGCCTGTAATTTGTATGTGAATTAGGTTTTGCTCATCAATTGTAAATTTGTTAATGATCATAAAAAATATCATAAACGTGGTCTATTTGAAATAAGAATCACAAATAGGATTATTATATATCCAGATGTATATGAGTTTTGTGCATCTAATACAAATCTAATTGAACTTATATGAAATTTTTTTGAGCTTTTAACAATTTTTTCTTGCACTATAATTTTTTGCGTTAAAATTTAAATCTTTGGGTTTTATATGTATTATTTTTGAGTTTCAATATAATGTTTTGAGTTACAATTTTTGTATAACGACGCTCAGATTATTTTCAATAAAGCTCGTAAAATATATGTATAAACTCTAATTATTTGTTATAAAGCTCGAAATCTATATTACCAGATGTATACAACTGGTTGTATAATCATCTATTTGAAAATGAATGCCTCATTCGGAACTCGCTACAAAGAGGTACGGTCGGTCAAAGTTTAAAGTTTGACTGACCATAATTTTTGCCACGAGTTTATAAATTGAAATTTTTTTGACCATATCAAAGATTTAATAAAACGAGTCAATTTGCAAAAAAAATTGCCGCTTTTAGAACTTTTAATCGTGAGTTATAGCTTGTCAAACACTTTTTTTGGTTAAAAATGAGGAAGTAAATAATAATAAAAAAACACGAAATTATCACTTCAAAATTCCCAAAAAAAAAGGTTAATTACAGACTTACAGTTGTACTGATACACACCAAAAATATCAGGGAGGGCAACTTAGTAATTTAACTCTTTTATTACTTATTCTCCAAGCTAATTAATCTATAAATAGTTGGGTTAGGTGTAATGCAAGGATTATCATGAATGAAATTATCAATTTTCTTGTCTTAACTCTCTGCTTACTATTTCAAGTTAGAAACCAAGTACTCTTTCTTTTCCCGAGTACCGCATTTCTTACTCATTTGAAGGCCTATCAATTATCAAATTGAACAGCTTTCCTCTATCATTTTCATTGTTTCCCTTTACTCTTTTATGATATCTCCCCATTTATTTTGGCTTGCATCATTTGGTATCAGAGCTAGTCCATCCTCGGACTAGTGACGGCCATCATATTAATTATAAAAAAAAAGAAAAAAAAAACAGAAGAAAACAAAAAAATCGCCAAAAAAAAATGAGTATGAGTATTATCGAAGAATTCTACAATAGTTTGAGGCTTGACGGCTCAGATGAAGAACGAATTGCAGATGCAAAACGAGATGGCATCATCACTTTCTACCTACTCTACCAAGAGTGCCATGAATGCAAGAAGAGTCAGGGATTTGTGTTTGTGGTGCGACGAATTATGGTCTGTCGACCATATTTGTGACAGTGCCCCTGATTATAATTGTAGGTTTACTTTTGGTAAGGACGGTGAAGGTGTTGCTCTTGTAAGGGTACCTAAAGAGGTGTTGAAGCCCAGGAAAAAGAAGATTGCTCAAACTGAAGCACAAGTTCTTCTTGCATATGAGATGTTCGATGAAATGAATGTGTTGAACTCTCGTATTTCAAAAAAGGGGGTAATTTCCAGTGGTGACCAGAAGGTCTTCGACGAAATACCACTACCGGAATTTATTCGTGAAATTGCTCAAAATGCAAAAATTGAGGGGGATAAATCTGATGATATTGATCATGAGAAACAAAATGGATGTGGTTATACTAATGATGAACAATTGTTAGACGAATACCAGGTGTTCAAGACAATGCCTGAACTAGGTGTGCATTCTGTCGAAGATGTACAACAATCAAACATCCACCACATGTTCGACAAAATCCCCGAACCAGAAATCGAGCTTATACCAGCATTGACCACCGTTGAGCATGAAAATACAGTAATGCCAACATTGACTAAGGTTCTAACTAAGCTTTTTCTCCAATTTGCTGATATAGATAATAGGTTTTTGAGCTTGGATAAAATATTTCCTTATTTTGCTTGGGGGGCTGGGGTGAAGAATACAAGTTGGTCACCTTGTTCTCAGCATGAGTATGGGTTGTTGTGTAGCCAGCAGTACCTTAAAGCTGAGTTTGAAAGCGTTGTTACGCCTGTTAGTATCCCAAAAAGGCCAATATGGTTTCAATCCTTTGATCTTAGTAGGTTGATTTTTTTTGCAAACCTCAATACGTATACTCTGCAAATACCTTTATTATATGTTGTCTACGACCTTCAACTAATTCTTTTTGACCCTGGAGGATATAGGTGTTCATTGCTCCCCCAAAGTGGGTTGGATGATGGACATAAGTTGATGTTTGCCAACACGCTTCACTCCATGGATGATATAAAAGCCTTGTTCTTGAGTGTTTTTACAACTTGTGTTAGTCAGTTACTAAATGGCGTTATTTTCATCACCCTTGAGGACAAGGGTGTTTTCAAGGGGAAGGAAGACAAGGTACACATAAGATCCCCTTGTACACCTCTACACACCATGATTTTACAATCTGCCTTTATTTCTAGTCGCACAAAGCAGAGGGCATTGTTCTTTATCCACACCTTTGATGCAAGTAGCCTGCATTATCAATGTGCTCTATGGGATGATTATCCACACAGTTTTTGGTTATTTGTGGTAACAAGTTTGGCACTGGGAGTGTGCCAAGGAAGAGGTGATTGTGTTCTTACTATACATAGTATAATGCGTACTATGAAATTAGGAGGGAACACCCTACTACATGCTAAGGAAGTTGCTTGTGTGTCTCTTGCCCCTCTCGTTGGTAGTCCTTGTGCAATTCTGAAATACAAGCTAACGAATTTGCTTTTTTCAAAAGCTTTTTGGTGTGTTTGCTCAAGCAAGGATAAATTCAAGGCAACTGAAACGATTTGGGCTTTTGATATTGACTTGGATGTGGGATTGTTTGATCCAGGCCAACTAGAGATATATAATAGCTTACTTGCTAAAGCTATGATTGTGACTTGGCTATGGATTTGCCGTTACATGAAGCATCAACCTTTAGTAGTTTGGGTATTTGATCCTGGAGGCATTGGCATAGGTATCATGTTACTCGTGCTTAGGAAAATGATCGAGATAAGGTTACTTAACAAACTTCAGGTTGTGGCTTTGAAGTATTTCCTCGAGATCGATACTTGTATGGGTTATGCGGTCCCCTTGATTATTGATCGATGGGAAAACAACAGTTTTGTCATAAGAAAAACTTGCCAGTTACTCTTTGAGGCATTCAAGGTTAGAATAATGCTGAAATTGGAGCCAGGAGTGTTGCTAGAGACTCGGGGGTATGACATACACTATCACATCGACACGATCCTTGTGTTTGATCCAGGGGGATTACATGTATCTACCTTCTCTTATATATCTAATGAGGCATCTGGACTTTTTATCAGCCACCTAGGGAATAACTTTGTGAGTCGAAGTCTGATCCTTGAGGACAAGGATCTTTTCAACGGGTCGGTAATGATACACACCAAAAATATCAGGGAGGGCAACTTAGTAATTTAACTCTTTTATTACTTATTCTCCAAGCTAATTAATCTATAAATAGTTGGGTTAGGTGTAATGCAAGGATTATCATGAATGAAATTATCAATTTTCTTGTCTTAACTCTCTGCTTACTATTTCAAGTTAGAAACCAAGTACTCTTTCTTTTCCCGAGTACCGCATTTCTTACTCATTCGAAGGCCTATCATTTATCAAATTGAACAACTTTCCTCTATCATTTTCATTGTTTCCCTTTACTCTTTTATGATATCTCCCCATTTATTTTGGCTTGCATCATGTACACTTGTACCGCTCGTGTTACCCAAATTGAGTAGGAGACTATTTCATTTTCCAAAACTAAATTCATAACTTTCGTGATAAAACTAAATTTATACTTGAATTTATCATTAAAATATCTTATATTTTTCCTTATTAGAATATCTTAGAATTAGTTTTGAAAAAGAAAGAGTAAAGAACTGTGGGAGACAAAAACCAGATGAAGTCGCTGCGGAATTACCGAGAAATCAAAATGTACCTCTGAAAATCAACCGTTATTCCTGTGTGCCGCGCTTTTTATTTATTCAATCTCATCCTTCTTCCCCCTCTTCTAATCTCATTATTCATCCCAATTCCGACTTCAATTAATTAATTAATTAATCAATCAATCGGCGATGAGATTAACTCGCCAAAATTACAATCATCAAAAGCACACATCACCGTCAATTAAGCTAATTCTCACAATTTCCTTACTCGCATTCGTCGCCGCCGCCGTCATCGCCGATATTTTCTGGACGACGTCATCTACAACTACCACCGCTTTACGATACGTCGCCGCTACTTTTCCTGCTGTTAATCCAACTCCTCGTCTCGGTATTCCTTCCACTAATCCTACTTCCGATACTCAGGTCTCACTCCAACTTCTCTTTATTGTGATTTACTTTATTATATTTGTTTAATTTTGATTTTATTGTTGTTTGATCATTTCGCGGTGTTCTGCTCTACAATCGTTGCTTATTTGTCTCCGAATTGATCATCTTGTGGCGGTGTGTCATCGTGAAGTTAGCTTCTTGTGCTGGAAATCTGTTGTCTTCTGCTATATTGCTCTGATACGGTGTTTTCCGTGAGGTTTTCAATATTTTGGTCTAAAATGATGTGTTAAGCGCCGTGTTGTGACACACACCTCTAGGCTCTAATATCCGCTAGACGCGACTAAAGTGAAGTAGTGTGGAAGTAACGTAGATCTCCTGTGTGCAAATGTTGTTTTAGTGCGCATGATGATTAATGTGTTGGTGTTGAAGCTTTTCTGTATTGTCTAGGGCAACTAGCGCTAGGTAAGACCCGAGTAATTTAGATAGCGAAAAATAAAGAGAAAAATAGATGAGGAAGCGAAATTTATGATTAAGCATGGCTGCATTGGGATATAGCAGTCTTGTTAGTTGTTAGCTTGTGTAAAGAATTGATTATTGATGATATTATTAACATACAAACTAAGCTTTTATACAATGGTTAGGACTCTACTTATGGTAGCTATATTACAAGTATAGAAAGAATAAACAAGAGCATAAAATAACTAATATATGGTAACATAATATATGATAATAAATATAAAAGATTTACGGAATATTCGGTGGAATATCCTTAATACGCTCCCTCAAGATGGACTGTCCTTGGACAAGACCAATCTTGGAAGTTAGATGGGAGAATCGAGTTCGTGCCAGCGGTTTTGTTAGTGCGTCGGCGAGTTGGTCATCGCCGGAGATGTGTTGAACTCGAAGTGTGCCCTGTTGTACCCGTTCACGAACGAAGTGAAATGCCAAGGCTAAATGTTTCATGCGGGAGTGAAAAACTGGGTTAGCGGCATAGTGAGTGGCGCTAAGGTTGTCACAGTAGATAACCGGTGGTGTGGCTGAGTCGAAATGTAGTTCGGATAGGAGAGACTGGACCCAAGCAAGTTCAGAAGTGACATCGGCTACAGCACGAAATTCGGCCTCAGTCGATGAGCGCGATAAGGCCCTTTGCTTTTTGGAAGACCAAGAGACGGGGTTGCGACCGAGGTAGACCAGAAATCCAGTTGTGGAAACAAAATCATCTTTGTCACCGGCCCAGTCCGCATCACAGAAAGCTTGTAGTATCGGTGGACTGGTTTTGTGTAGCATTAGGCCATTAGTCATGGTACCCTTGAGATAGCGAAGAAGTCGCTTTAAGGCAAGCCAATGGGGAAGACGAGGGGCCTGCATAAATTGCGCTAACTTATTGACAGTGAAGGAAATGTCGGGGCGGGTTAGCGATAAATACTGCAAGCTGCCAACAGCAGCCCTATAGTCTGTATGATTAGAGATAAGGTCTCCACTTTCTTTTAGTAAAATGCAATCAGTGGCGAGTGGCGTGGGAAGTGGCTTTGCGTCCAGCATTTTGTGACGATCAAGGAGATCATGGATATATTTTTGTTGTGATAAGAAGAGGCCGGAGGACATGGGTCGGACTTCAACACCAAGAAAATACGATAAGGGACCCAAATCCTTGAGGGAGAACCTGGCAGACAAACAGGAAACAAACGAAGCAATGGTAGTTGAACACGGACCAATAACTACAATATCATCCACATAGACTAACAAGTAGACGGGTTTGGTAGTGTGAGACAAAATAAACAAAGATGGGTCAGCATGAGAACCACGAAAACCGTATGTGAGTAAGTAGGATTTTAGCTCCGTGTACCATGCCCTCGGAGCTTGCTTCAAGCCATAAATGGCTTTGGACAATTGACAGACATGGGACGGTTGTTGAGGATCAATGAAACCAGGGGGCTGTTCCATGAATACGGTTTCGGTGAGGGTGCCTTGTAAAAAGGCATTATTAACATCCAGCTGTCGTAAGTGCCAGCCATTGGTAACTGCAAGAGATAACAAAACACGAATAGTAGTAGGTTTAACAACGGGACTGAAAGTTTCCGAAAAATCAATACCTGCACGTTGATGAAATCCTTTGGCTACGAGTCGAGCCTTAAATTTGTCAATGGTATTGTCGGGTAGGTATTTAACACGGTAAACCCATTTGCACCCTACGACATTTTGAGAGGTAGCGCAGGGTACAAGAGACCAAGTCTGATTACGGATTAGTGCATCATACTCGGCCTGCATAGCAGCACGCCAACGAGTGTCTAGGAGTGCTTGTTTCGTGGTTGTGGGAAGGGAGGTAGCGGGAAAGAGAGCTGCGTGTTTGGCATATTTAGGATTAGGTTTACGGATGTTATTGAGAAGGCGAGTGGTGACAGTGCGTGAAGGGGGTGGAGGAGGAGGGGGAGGGGGAGGAGGGGAAGGAGGAGAAGTGGGGGAAGAGTCAGGGGCTGTTCTGGAAGAAACAGGAGGTTCAGAAGACACGTTTGGAGCAGAATCAGGGGAAGTGGCAGGGGCAGTTGACGAGTGTGGCTGGGCAGGGGGATCAGGGACACGGGTATGAGAGGAAGGGGGAGAGGGAGGTGTTGTGGTGATAGGAATAGAGGCAGCAGATACAGGAGAGGGAGAGGAGAGGATAGGAAGAGATAGATGACACCATTGAGTAATAGAGGGTAAGGAGAGGGACACATTGGAAGCATTGTAGGAGGGGAACTTTGTTTCGAAAAATTTGACATGCCTGGATGTATATATTTTGTGGGATGTGGGATCAAAACAGTGATAGGCAGACTGTGTAGCAGAGTACCCAAGAAAGATGCACGGAGTGGAACGAGGTGATAGCTTATGAGTGGCATATGGCCGAAGCCAAGGATAACACAAACAACCAAAGGCACGCAATTTCGAATAGTTGGGTTTGTGATTAAAGAGACGGGTGTAGGGAGAATCGTGTTGCAGGGTTGGAGTAGGAAGTCGATTGATGAGGTAAGACGCAGTAACGAGGGCATAGGACCAGAAGTTGGAGGGTAATTTGGCTTGATGAAGTAGGGCGAGACCGGTTTCGACAATATGTCGATGCCGGCGTTCGGCAAAACCATTATGCTCCGGGGTATGGGGGGGATGTAAGATGAGAAATACCAGCAGAGAGAAGGGAGGGAGTTAATTTGATATACTCACCACCATTATCCGAGTATAAGCGACGGATACGACGATTGAAGTAGTTTTCGACGAGGGCACGAAATCTAGTGAAAGTAATTGCTGTATCAGATTTATTTTTGAGCGGATACAACCATATGTAATGAGTATAATGATCAATGAAAATAACGTAATATTTAAACGCATCAATAGAGTGAACGGGGGAGGTCCAAACATCAGAGTAAATTAAATCAAGAGGTGCGGAAGACGTAATGGTATTATCAGAGAAAGGCAACTTATGACTTTTATTAATCTCACAGGAATTGCAATGACCAGAAAACACAGTACTGGGAATTAAAAGCTGACGACAAATAGTAGAAAAAATTTTGTGAGACGGATGTCCAAGGCGATGGTGCCACAAATCAGAATTGGCAGCGACACCGACATGAACTTGAGGAGGAGTCGGAGTCCATTCATAAATGCCACAACTAAGAGGTCCCTGGAGGAGCGGTGTTGTCGTTGAGGGAACCTTTAAAGCGAAAGAAGAAGAGGAAAATTCAAGTATAAGATCGTTGTCTTTGCATAGTTGAGAGACAGAAATTATTTTACGAGAAATGGAAGGAACATATAAAACATTGTTAAGGTGCAAAGTATGTGAGGATGAGAGATTAATAGAGAAAGAACCTATATGAGATATGGGGAGGGAGGAACCGTCACCAATGATAAGTTCATCATTGCCATCATACGGGCTGTGCAAGGAGAGAGTGGACAGATCGTTTGTGATGTGATGGGTAGCCCCGCTATCAAGGAGGTAGGAGGAGGATGGGATAGACGTAGCCATGGCGGAGTGGGCTTGAGGGCGGTTTTGCTTTGTGCGAGGGGGAGGCTGAGGAAACACGGCAGTGGGGAAGGCTCTTTTGAAGTCGGAACAGTTGGAGATGAAGTGTCCCTGATGGCGACACCATTGACAGGTGCCACGAAAGTTCGAGGCAGAGGAAGCAGGGGTTGGGGTGGGTAAGAGAGCAGCGGATTTGGAGGAGGCAGGAGGGTAGTTTTTGTGGTTATGTTGGCGATAGGAAATGGCATGAACTTGAGCAGGGAGAGGGGAGGCAGACACGGCGTGAGCAGGGCTGTGGGCAAGGTTAAGTTCATGGTTAAGAAGCTTTTCATGTAGGGCCTCGAGAGTGATAGGATTATCCCTGGCCCGAACTGCTTCAATTACGGGCTGGTAAGTTTGGTAGTCGAGACCACGAAGCACTTTGTCAACGACATCTTCATTGTCCATGGATTTGCCAAGGAGGGCAAGTTCATTGACACAAGCGGTAATGTCGTGCATATAGGTGGAAATAGAGCGGTCAGATTTGGTGATTTGGTCAAGACGGTTTTTAAGTTGGAGTAGATGGCCACGAGAGGGATTGGCGTATGTGGTTTCAAGAATAGTCCACACTTCGCGGGAAGTGGTGGCTTTAAGGACGAGAGGGGAGACGTCGGGATGGAGGGTGCCAAGAAGCGCTCCCTTGAGGAGACTATCCTGACGTTTCCAGGTGGCATATTTGGGGTTGGGAGTGGTTTTGGAGTCGGAGGTGACAGTGGCAGCCGGTACGGAGAGGGAACCATCGACAAATTTGAGGAGATCGAAGCCGAAAAGGAGATCAGCAACCTGCGTTTTCCATGTACGATAAGTTTTGGGTGTGAGTTGTGTGCATGATGAGAAGTTTATAAGAAGAAATGGAGACAGGGGTTCATGAGGATTGGGAATAGAGACCCCTGAATTTGCCATTGTCGAAAAGAATAGAGGATAACGGCCTAGGATGTGAGGCTCGATACCATGTAAAGAATTGATTATTGATGATATTATTAACATACAAACTAAGCTTTTATACAATGGTTAGGACTCTACTTATGGTAGCTATATTACAAGTATAGAAAGAATAAACAAGAGCATAAAATAACTAATATATGGTAACATAATATATGATAATAAATATAAAAGATTTACGGAATATTCAGTGGAATATCCTTAATAGCTTGTACTCCGTACTTGCAGTTGCTATTAATGAGATCTTAGCACTTAAATAGCGTAGTTCTGTTGATAGGGTGTGTTTTGGTCCAGGGATTAAGAGTTGAGTCTTGGAGTGTGAAGAAAATGGTTTGCAAGTTTTAGTGATTTTTCTCGCGGTTGCCTAGGGCTGATTCCGAGTGGAGTCTATGTGGGTGAAGTTTCTTTTGCACTCTTCCTCCCAAAGTGATTGGTGTCTTCAATTAGGGTTCATTTGTAAGTAAACTGAACTGACCTCAAATGGCTATCATAACTAAAATTAACGGTACCATCCCATTGGAATCTTTCTAGTTTGATCTTGGTTTTGGGTAATTAGTAATTTCACTGTTTTGGTACAAGAGGGGTAAAGTAACCAGTCACTCCAGAACAAATTCAAATAATGTGTTTAAGCAACTTTTTTTTGTATTTAAGCTTCTTTAGTATACGACCTCTACAAAAACATTCAACATCCTTATGCTCTCTTATTCAGTTCATGTTTGTTTGCCCTCTTTCTTTACATAGAAGGAAAGCAAGACTTCATACCATGTTTTTGTTTCCGCTTGTCCTTCATCAAAAGGAATTCAGTGACATAAATTCACTATCTAAGGCGTGGGATTGTAGAATATCCCTCATACAACATCACCTTAAAGTCTCTGAATCATCATATTGAACCTGTTGAAGCCCAACCTGTCTTGATTTTCAAGGGACGTGAGACATTTAAGATTTATCATAGTCCTTGTGATGTTGTCTTTCCGAGCTTGCTTGGATACAAATTTAGGAAGGAAAGGGAGGGAAGGGGATGGAGAAAATGGAGAAAAAGGAGAGGGTGGGAGAGAGGGAAATGGATTGGTTCAGTTTTCCCTCCAAATCTTTCATATGTTGGTGATATTTTAATATGCCTTGGAGGATGAAAAATGGATCCCTCCAAGGCTGTTTGCTAACAAGACAAGGGAAATTGTTTCCCTGCCCTTTCTTTCCCTTCAAACCCCTTCATCCAAACACGCCCTCCAGGACTATGAATGTACTGATAATTGGTTAGTTTCAATCTAGGGCAAAAAATGATCTTGCTATATGTGGTTGATTTGATCATTGCAGGTGAAGGGTAAAAGTCCTAAAAAATATGATGCTCAAGGGAGAGTGCTTTCTGCGACATTTGCTGACTTGCCAGCACCAAAACTACAATGGGAAAAGATGCCAACAGCTCCTGTGCCACGTTTAGATGGGGCTGCTATACAAATAAAAGATATTTTCTATGTTTTTGCTGGATATGGTACCATCGATTATGTGAGTCTTTGTTCTCTTGCTACTTTTGTTCCATTACTGTAAAACCTTGTCCTAACTTTATTCTGCATACGCATTCTAGTATATTTCTTACTGGTGTTTGTTGAGAGATTACCACTTTGTTCTCATCATATTCATATACTCTTTGTTGCAACAAATTTATAACTAAGCGGCCCTTGGACATTGCTTATGTTTTCTATTCTTCAGAAAACCTTTCATAAATGTTCTTCAAATTTCGATGATAATAAATTTGTGAATTGTACAGTTTGCCAGTAGCTACTAAGACCTACGTTGCACATTAGATTTACTACGTGCTTAATACATTAGACTCCATTAATCCATTTGTAGATGACACACTTCATTTTGTCAAAGTTCAAGTTGCAACTTTCGTAGCAACTATGGCCCATGAATCATAATGGTACCTTCTTATTTATGAGTACTTCTCATCGTCAAATTTGTAAAAATTTTAAGATAATTACCTTAATCATGCATTGGAGAATTTTTCAGTGCTCCCATTTTTTAGAGTTCCAGAATTTTAGTCTGAAGTTCAAGCGTGTGTGTTTTTATTTTTTCTCGGGGAAATAAGGGTAAAATATGCATACTAGAGAGTAGGATATTAAAGTAAGGTCGCGACACCGAAATGTGACCATCTATATAAGAAAGGGCCTGAAGATCACGACAACTAATTCTATCGTATTTTATGGTGATATCTGTGTTGTATTGCGGAAAGGTCACGGCTTCATTATGTTTAGAAGCTCATTTCCCTTTATAACAGAAGAATTGGATCCCAGAAAGCAAAAAAAATGCTGATATAATATGGGGTCTCCTCCCCCAGTGGGATCCATACGTGTTGTATCAATGTTTTGCCGACACCGCGGTCGAAAACGAGATTTGATACTATGGTGGAGATTGGTCACATGAATTACACACTAGACATATCTCTAGTTTTTTTTCCATGGTTGATAATCATCCTTACTTCTTTATTCATTTTTTACAGGTTCATTCTCATGTCGATATTTATAATTTTACAGACAACTCCTGGGTAGGAAAGTTTGATATGCCAAAGAAGATGGCTCATTCTCATTTAGGGATGGCAACAGATGGGAGATATATTTATATAGTCAATGGTCAATATGGTCCGCAATGCAGAGGACCGACTGCTCATACATTTGTGTTGGACACTGAAACTAAGCAGTGGAATGAGCTGCCACCATTACCATCCCCTAGGTAGGCTTTGCAATGAGATTTCCCTGTGATGAATACCATAGGAATATAAGTTTCTTTAGGTTTGAGATGTGAAGAAATTTTAAAAAATTCTCGCGGAGATCCTGTATTTTCGATTTTCTCAAGTGTAGTAAGCTATAGCGTCTTCAATTCAGGTATGCACCAGCTACCCAGCTTTGGAGAGGAAGGCTCCATGTCATGGGAGGTAGTGGTGTAAATCGATATACGCCTGAACTAGATCATTGGAGTCTGGCAGTGAAGGATGGCAAACCTTTGGAAAAGGTGTGGCGATCTGAAGTCCCTATTCCTCGTGGTGGACCTCATAGGTTTGGCTTCTATTCTTTGTAGATTTTTGCTTGGTACAACCATGGTTAACTCATACCGAACAAGACATTTATTCAAAAACCTTATTGATGTTTTCTTTTCACAAATTGAAATGAAATTTTTTTTTTAGTGTTGATCTATAAGTCTTACTCAAGTGATCCATTCTAATCAATTCCTACTTCTTAATTTTTCGCTCTTACCCTTTCTGTCAGGGCGTGTGTTGTCGCTGATGACAAGCTAATGGTTATTGGTGGCCAGGAGGGAGACTTCATGGCGAAACCGGGGTCACCCATCTTTAAGTGCTCGCGAAGGCATGAGGTGAGTTGATAATGCCTAATGCTTACATTGGAAACTAGTCCAATTCTTGGCTGTCTTCTTACTTTTCAAGCTTAGTAATGTTGGAGATGTTTGCAAATAATATACTTAGCTACCATACTACTCTGTACTTGAGTGTACATTTCATTAGTAAAGATCATCAATGACGGTACAAGTTTGCCATCAGAATAATCAGGGTAGAAATTATTTACTTGGGCATCTAGGACTAAATACTTACATCAAATGCGAAAGATGGGTTCTGAAGTCTGAACTTTTGATGATGTATAAATTATAATTTCCACCTTCATAGGTTGTATATGCGGATGTCTATATGCTGGACGGCGATATGAAGTGGAAGAACCTGCCGCCCATGCCAAAGCCTAATTCTCATATAGAGTTCGCTTGGGCTTTAGTAAATAATTCAATCATTGTTGTTGGAGGCACGACTGACAAACATCCTGTCACCAAAAAGATGATCCTCAATAGAGAGATCTTCCGGTTTGATCTAGATGCACAGGTAATTAATACTGATATTTCTCGATTTTTCTTGCATAAATAATGTTCTTGTTCTATAACTCGGTTTCAAATGGCGCGCTTAAGATTAAGGCTTAGTGAGCCTAACCAAGTCACAGCTTGAGACATCTTAGTTGCTCTTTTGTACACAGGGCACAAGCAATGCCTATTGCTATTCTTGTATCCCCTTTCCTGTACTCCATTATAATCTAAAGAAGGGCATTGTTGCATAATATTTCATTATGATGGAATATTTCATTATGAAGGTACAAATTTGTCTGCACGCATTCTACCGTGTTTGCATGAGACGTGCCTTGTCTGAACAGGCCCTCAAGGCCTTGCTGCCTCAGTGCTCCTCGCCCTTAAAAATTAAGTTCTATAGCATTGCCAAAAGATGAGATCAATGTCATTTTGCTCATATTATTGTTTCATGTCTTGGCTTGTTTCAGAAGTGGTCGGTGATAGGTAAACTTCCCTACCGGGTCAAAACAACATTAGTTGGATATTGGAATGGTTGGTTGTACTTCACATCAGGTCAGCGCGACAAAGGGCCGGATGATCCAGCCCCAAGGAAGGTTATTGGGGAAATGTGGAGAACCAAACTAAACTTCTAGTTTAATTTAATTTCGGGAAATTATTTTTTTTTTAGATAGGGCACCTGATTACGACGGGGAAATCATTGTATGTATATCTTGCAAAACATTGCTGGATCGAAACCATAGGAGATAGGAGTGTCAGTTTAGAGGTATTTTGTATTCAATTCTTTGTAATGCCTTCTATCCAGCATTAGTCTGAGCATATCTACTTGTAATATGGCCGAGTCGGCTCACGCGGTAATTTATTCATATTTAGATTTCATTTTTAGAAGTATGAGTACTCGCTACGTTCTTTAAGCTTTCTTTTGTATTCCTTGAAACTGTGTCTGCATTTTTCAACAGCAGTTTACATTTGATGGCCCCTTTTTTCCGCTGTAAGAGCGAGCCTTCGAGGTAGTTGGTGTAGCAGATACTGTAATAACCTAATCCGAATATCTGAAGAATGCAATTGAATGCGGATGATGATTTTCACCTGGAGTGAAACAGTTGCAATTTGGTTTTGTAATCTGATTCATCTTGACCAGGATCATAGAACCAGTTCATATTATAATTTTTAAGAATTATACTTCATCCGTTACAACCACACTACTCGTTTTGGGAAGTGTCGAGAACCAGCGCAAAAAAGATAAGTGACTTACATGTTATGAGAAGATATTCACGAAAATCGACATCTTTCGCCCACCAGAATCAAGTACGGACTATAAATTTGAGATAGAGCTTGAAACTCATTCGTTTGACCATTAATCAGCCTCAAACACAGATGTACAACCTAACCTGTCGTCGCACTCACAAATCAAGATGTCCACATGTTTCAGAATTGACTTATACTCCGTATGACCCAAATCCAATATCTGAACTTATCCTAAATAGATGTGGAAGCTTCAAAGGAAAACGTCGAGAAATATCAATTTACATAGCAACCCATCTCATATCATTGATTATGATTTTGAAACTACAAACAGCCAACTAGTTTCAAACTGGGAGAGTGCTACATAATGTGATCATCCTCAATTGTACTTCGTACCGCAGAGGGGCCAAGGTCCGTCTACAAAACTAGTTTATGCTCTAAACCTATTTTGTACGATAAAAAAAAGTTACATAATACGGAGTGTAGCAAAACTCACTAGAGCATGTGCTACTCTCAAGTCTCACAGAATTAAGTTTACAAATGTGTTGGATGCGAAAGTAAAAATTCACCCGAAAGCCTTATTACTAACAACGCTACGCAGTGTCATTCTAGCCACAACACTCACTTATGCACGCTGTATGGCCGACCATTGCTTATTATCTGTTGTAGGGCTGCCTTGGCTTCTTCCAGAGTTTCGACAACACGCCCTTCTTCAAATGATATCCTTTGTATGTTGAACTGCAAAATTTAACACAGCTCTTTTTAAGTGCACTGAATTTTGAGTTAATTTACTCACGAGATTTTGAGTGGCTTTCCAATGTTGTGACCTAAAGGGTAATGGACCCAAAACTTAATTCAAATAACAAGGTTTTATGCGTACTAAATTGTTTACTCGTAAATTAGTGTTAAATTGAGAACGTGTTTAAACTTCACTCCCCAAAGCGAAATTATCCAAACATCAAAGACAACAAAATGGAGTTCGCAAAACATAAGACCCCAAAACGGAATTATCTCAAGTAAGAAAAAACACTCAACAACCTCTCCTGACTACATGAGATAAAAAGAGTCAAGGCAGGAAGAACATGGTTATTAAGTAAAAAAAAATACCTGTGCACCCTGACGGACTCGTACATCTGTTCCCCGACTATCAATTGAAATGAGAGCAGCATCATCGACCTCAATTTCAGTGGACAACAGCTCTCTCAGGGGTTTTGAGAAGATCGCATTGAGTTCCTGGGTGATCGCGGAAGTAAAGTGAATTTGTATGTCAGAAAACAAATTTCAGTAAAGTTCGAACATTTTTACTAGTTTTCGTGCACCTTGATCACAAGGAATAGAAAGAAACAACTGAGTATTTTTACCTTTAAATATTGTTCGCCTCCCTCGAGAGCAATCTTATCTGGGCTTAGGGTCTCATATTCATTGACGTCAACCCAGGCAACTGTTCCAAAGCCCCCGATGAAATAGATATCACTGTGGTACATTATTCAGATCAGAACACATCAGACACCAAAATTTTACTACGCATAGCACATAAGTCGTGAGTTTAAGATTTTCATCCACAAAATGAAAAAGTAATGTAATTAAAGGCAACCCGAGGTAAGATAGCTTAAGTAACAGCGTGGTAAATTATGCATATCTCAACTCTATCGATCTTCGTTTTAAGAGAGGTCCTCTCATTTTTATCTACCCTTTTTTGAATTTTGTACAGGATTGATCCACACACAGATTTATAGGCTTTGCCCAAGCTTAATACCCCTAGGGTAGCATGCCATCAGGATTCATGCATTCATGTACGGTGCCAAAAATTCCAAATAGAATAATTACAGCAGAGCAATAGTATCAAAATTAGGAAACGTTCGCTTTCGCTCCCTCCCAGTAATAGATTTTTAAGCATATTAAAAGTAGTTTTTAGCAGCATTATGTGAAAATTAACCTTAATACCTACTTCAATATTGATGTTCTCACTCCATTATGTTGAAAAAAGGGTAAACTAATTGAGATGAAAGATGACCATGTTATTCTTTTGTTCACAAAATTGAAAAAATAACTAGAGAATTCAAATCACAGGGTGCCGTAGTGAAAATCACTCCAACCTCAAGCCACCTAAGTAAATCAAGTGAAAATTTTCTTTTAAACTAAATGTCATATCTGAGACGTATCCATCTATCGGTAGTTATATATACTATGTGACATATAAGCATATAAATGCAAACTAATTAACTAAAAGTCATGTCAGCATGCCTTTTAATGTTCACCGTAGCCCGTAGGCGCTCAATTGAAATGGACAATAAATTATCATGGATAGCCTTAAGCTCAATTAACAGTAACGAGTAGTTATGGTTAGTATCAAATAAATAACCAGCCACTCTAGTGCATTATCTTGACCAAGCAGTTTATGTTCCACTTAAAATATACGGCATCTCAAACATTAACAGTTTAAGATTGTGTCAATGTGTGATATCTCTCTTCATAGTGATGGTTCCTAGTCATAAACCCACAATCGATACTCCAAATTACTTATGAAGTGTTGTTGCAAAGTATATCTTCAGGGATAAATGGTGCACACTAACTAAGAAAAAGCTAGATAAGAAAAAAAAAAATACCTGATGTTCTGCATCCTGAAGTAGTAGAAGTTCCCCCACTGTTGAGAAGGCCCTTGTTGATGTTTTCTCATATACTGCTTATGAGCCCATTCCTGACCATAAATATTACAACAACAGTTATTGCCTAAATGGAATCAGAAAAGACGATGATTATTGATTATCGCGTGGACAAGCATAACTGAATATGAAATAGGAACAAGGATGGAAATAAGATGATCCATCAAACTTTTATTCTTGTTTAAGACCTTTGTGCCCAACAAATCTGTTAGCGATTTTAATGGGCCAAACTGACCAAATGACAGCTACGTTGTTCAAAGGGGAAATGATGTACATGAAGAGACTGCTCAATTGCGCTTCTGTGAGAAGCCCAAAAATGTTTTCTTTAACTTTGTCGTAACTAGCCAGTAATGATTGATATACATTACCTGTTGGTCTTCTGGAAGCGGGTAGACATCGCCAAAAATCGTGACTCTTGCATTCGATAGGCCACTCCATCCAGGTATCTATTAATCCTAACAGTCAATTAAAAAGCTAAATGGAAAACTTATATCAAACATCATGTAAAGTGACAACTGAACAGAGAACAAACCTGTACAACAAGTGTACAGCGTGGATCAGCCAACAAATTTCTTGTATGGATAGCCAATGGTGAGAAGGAGAAAATGGGATCTGCATTCGCATAAAGGAAGCGTCATATAACCTCTACTCAAAACATGGATAGTGACATCTTACTTATTTTTCCTTCTCTTCATCTAGGGGACCTTCCTCAATATCTTTGTCCGGTTTAGGTTTTTCCAAACTTCAAATGTGCCACAAATTCATAGTCAAATGACAAGGAAGCTACTTTTACCTTAAACTAACCACAACAAAACTCAGTTAAAAACAAAAACAAGTGCGGGTGGGCCAATCACGCGGGGAGACCATCTTGAAATTCATTAACTGGTATTTGGCTGATGGAACTTTTTAGTAGTCCCAAAATAGTTGCAATAGATATTTAGCTCCATAATGCAGTCCCAAATTTCATTGAAGAGGAACCACAAAACAAACAAGATATTAACACACTGTGACTTACGTCCCATAGAATCAGGGGCAAAATCCACCAGTGAGCCAAATGGATATCCTTGCCTCCGATGGTGCATACGGGACATGACGGTGCACAAATGGGCAAATCGGGCCTAAAATTATCAGTAACAAGGAACCTGATTAGTTGATGTCCTATTATTAGGGTACTATCAAGTTTTATGTAAAAAGACCATCATTCACCTGTTCCATTAGATTACGAACAGCCAGTGCTGGCCTTGGCAAGCCATGAGCAGAAGTGGCACTCTGCACTCCACCAGAGATTGGTGTCCTGAACAGTCCAGCCCTGGTTCCCCCACCAGATCCTGCTGTTGGAATAATTACCTTTGAAGTATCCCCGGGAGTCCTCAAAGGTATTTGATTTTGATTTGAACTAGCCTTCATCATGTGAAAGAAGCCATCATAACAAAGACGAAGCAGCCATTTGATATATGCGTTCACAGACTACATAAGAAAAGTAAAGGTTCTACAGACTTCTATTTTGCATCAGGTATACCAATAGCATTACAGCCAAGATAGACAACAATATTACCGGCGTGCCTCAAGGGTTCACAGATGGGGTACGTGAGGTTGGATATAAGCAACTCTACCTCTAGTTAACACAAACTGGCTATTTCCGGATGACCCATTACCACCTTCCAGATTATTTAAAAAAACATGAAAAATGGGTTGAGAATTGCATTAAATGACACTTCACCATACAACGAAGGCAGCCAGTTTAGCAAGTCATTTGCTTTTCTCCATGATAATCCAAAACCAAAAAACATCAAGTCTTTGATCCATGGAAAATGAAATTAGCTTATAGAATGTACTCCAATATGTTACATAAATCCCCTTACAAGTTCCCCAAAAGCACCAACTTCATCACAATCAATTCCCAGCTACCAAAGTACAGGGATTAATCATGAACATCAGACCATATTATGCTCCATCATCCCAACCACCAGTACTTTTCAAGTTTTAGCCATAAAAACATAAATAAACATATTACCAAATCTACCCCCAATGATTACGAGTTCCCAACACTGGAAAGAGCAGCACTTTTGTGCATTTTGCCCAATATTCTTCTAACAAAATTTATTAATTTATCCTTTTTTATGTATTAATTATCTTCCATTGGACATCATAGCAAATTTTTCTGGGTCCACCATAGTAAACACATAAAAACTACTCCCTCACTCTTAATCAATTGTTTACTTTTTACTTTTCTATTCCTTGTGAGCAATATTTTAATCAACGATAAACAAATGATTGAGACGGACGAAATGATTAATCATATAGAAGACAAATTCATAATTCATAAATCATTCAGGACTGATTGAATAAAAGACTAATCCAATTACAAAAATTCCCACATACATCAACACCAATAACAACATCACTTACACGGTCATATCCATCAAGGGTAAAACGAGTCAAAGACAAGATTTTTGTCATTCCCTAAGCATTCTACTTTTCGTCATGCCCGTATTAAACAACAATTTGTGCAACAACATTACCCAAGTGCGTCAATGGCTCCCGCAAATTACGAGATAATTAAAAAAGTATTAAAAGAGATAAATGACTACCTCAACAAGGGAAACAATATCTTCGGAGAATAAACCACGTCCATTATCAGAACCAAGACTATCCATTTTGTCATCATCACCAGAAGCATTCTTTGAAACAGCACAAACCCTCGACGACGCAGAAATCCCAACTCTTTCAGAACTCCATTTAATCGAAGAAAAACTCAAACTTTGATCGAATTTCAATGACCCAATTCGATTACTCGAAACTTTATTAAAAAGTTGAGGAATTTGAGCAACTTGGTACAGATTTGCATCAGGGTTTTTTAAGATACATGTTGAATTTGACGCCATGTTTAAAGGTTTAGATTTTATACACTGATCAATAAAGATAGAAGAAAGATTAAATAAAAAAAGGGATTTTATTGGGGTTTAATTTGGTGTAAAAGAAGGGGAAAAAGGAAGAGTATTTATTCCTTTGATGATAATCTGGAATTTCAAAAAAGGTGGGCGAGAGAATGAATAAATAGTGATTTGAGAGTGAAGAAGTGTGAAGGCTGACGGAAGGAAGAGGCCCGGATTTTGTTGGTTTGGTGTGCATGGGAAACGGGTAGGGCTGCTGTCATCTCATGTTACCTGGATATTGGATAGATTATACGTTTCGGATCGAGTTGTTTTGGAGTGGGTTTTTTATTTGTTATTGACAACTCCTTTTTATATTTGAGAGGTTTAGCCGATTTGAAACGGTTAATTTAGTGAATATTTGGGTACAGCTTTTAAAGGTTAATTGAGCTCGAGTTAATTCGAGTTGTTTTGATTTGGGTTAATTTTGGATGTATATCTTCGTTCGGGTGGGGCTTTGATTACTTGAGCTGGTTTTGTGCGATTGTGGTCGTATTTGTTGATCGGTTGGTGCGTTTATAGGGCTTATCACAGTAATCGTATTTGTTGATCGATTGGTGCGTTTATAGAACTTATCACAGTAGAATATAAGAATTCAGCTAAAATTATCACCTATCTTCCGAATTAATGGTAGAATAACAATTGTCATAACTTTGAATGACAAGTAATTCATCACCACAAATTCTCATTTCAAACCGTTATTATCCGTCTTAAGTGTAAGATGGGTCAAATACATATCAATTCATCCCACTTATCACCTAGAAAATGACAATATTTTTATCTTTACTAGGTTTAAACCCGTGAAATTCACGGGCTACTTTTTAAATTTTAAATGAATACATATAGTTATAGATTTACATTTGATTTTAAAAGTTGGGTTAATTAATAATTTACATTTGATTTTATTAGCAAAAATACATATATCAAACAACCGTGATTGCGTGGAAGAGTTCGATATTGCGAGATACTCCTATTTTATAAGATAACTCATTTATTATATTAAATAAATAGCTTTATTAACAAAATGAATACTCGACGGTTTAAATAAATTAGTTATTCTATTAATTTGTACTTTAGTTTTTATAGTGATAGAATATGAAATATTTCATTCATATTCTACAATTGATTTTATTCCATATATTATCCCATTGATTTCGCAATCTTCAGTATAATTTATTTATTTTTTTTAAAAATATGGTCATCACCTATTATAAAAAATGTCAAAATGGAATAATGCAATATAGTAACAACCCCATGATTTGTTATTATATTGCATTATTCCATGATTTGTTATTGCATTATCCCGTGAACGAAAATCACTTAAAGGATTATTCTAAAAATCTTGCAAAACATTATTCCTAAAATATTGACTATTATTTGACTTTTTTCCTAAACTAAAAGAATTTCTGCAGTAAGGAATATTATGAAATATTGCAATTTTGACTATTAGTTGCTTAAATCTGTATTTTTTTTTGGAAATCTTCCAGTAGCTCTGAAATCGTGCCACGTCAGACGAAGTTGTTTTTAGTGATGTCATGTCAGCGGAACGAAGTTGTTTTTAGTGATGTCATGTCAGCGGATTGACTTCTGCATTAGTAAAGTAGGAGTATATGATTACCTCCACTCGGTAGCATTTGAATATATATAATTTTAAAATAAACATACAATAATGCATCATTCGCTATCTCTCACACTTTTATTCCTAATTTAACCGACGATTTTACTTCAACTTGAACAAAACATTGTATAAGATCATTCATAGTATCATACACAATAAATTGATAAAAATAAGATCATCATGAAACCGTCTCACCCGAAAGTTGTACACCAAACAAAGGTCTTTTATGAGATTTGAGAACTTGACTAGATGTCATATTCCCAATTTCTGAAACACTTCAGTCTCATCAGTCTACTCTTCAACGAAGAGGGTTTTGACTTCTCCAAAGTCAAACCCCCAATTCAATGGATTCCCCATACTCCCACCAACGTCACCACCACCACCGTCACAATCACCACCATCATCAACCACCGCCGCAACCACCACCACCACCATCATCCGGTGAACTCCAGTTTAGACTCCTATGCCCATCCTCAAAAGCCGGCGGACTCATCGGAAAAGGCGGTTGCGTAATTCGCCACCTCCGGGAAGAAACCGGTGCTCGTATTCGTGTTATTGACGACTCTCATTGCGACGAGCGTATCATTCTTGTCTCCGCCCCTAACCCTAACCCTAACCCTAACCCTAACCCTAAACCTAAACCTAGTTCTGGAAATACTGAATTAGATAGAGAATTGAATTACGGTGATGGGAATTTTTCGGTGGCGCAAGGGGCGTTGCTGAAGGTGTTTGAGAGGATAGTGAAGGTGGATGAGGAGAGAAGTGAGGTTAATAGTAGTAAGGCGAGTGGCGGTGGCGGTACGAATAATAGTAATAGTAATGGTGATAGTAATGGAGGAGGAGGTGGTGAAGGGAATTATAGTAAGGATAATGTAGTTTGTAGGATGTTGATGGGTAGTAATCAAATTGGGGCATTGTTAGCGAGAGGGGCTAAGGTTTTAGATAAGATTAGTCTTGACAGTTGTGCTCAAATTCGGGTTTTTGGTAGGGATCTTCTTCCTGCCTGCGCTTTACCCGGAGATGACCTCCTTCAGGTATATTGCGTTAGCTGGTCGCTTTGTTTTCTTCTGAGTAATTTGTGATTTTCTTTGGTTAGTTTTAGTAATTAAGTTCATTGGTACCTCTAGGAGTTTGCATAGCCGGAATTACAGTAGGTTGTGTTGCGAATAAGTAATAACTAGTCTTAGGTTAGTGGTTAAGACGGAAGTATCCATGCCCTTGTGGTTGGTTCATTTGACACGAAATAAAGTTATGACTAGTAAGCGTAAGGTTGTGTACGTGGGGATATCCATGAATACCATGATAGTATGATACCGAGACTACTGGAATAATTTCAGAAATTAGTGTAATTAGGGCAAGGTTATGTACATTTTGACTTCTCGAGATTCGCATTAGCGGGATCTCAATTGTCTATTGTTGCTCCACTTGGACTATTTTCAGAAGATGTCGATGGGAGGGGTGGATTTTTTTTAGAATGGTGTACATTTATAGGAGTATGCTTTCGTACATTAGGACTTAACTACGTCTCCAGACAAGTTTTATATATCATGGTTGTAAGGAAATGAGATGAGTCTTCTGTTGTAAGATTTAGTATGATGTGATTCAAGATAGAAAGGATAAGAAGACTGACGATCTGATTTGGACATTTAATGGCATTTAGTGGTGATCTTTCTTTATAAATTTGTCTACTAATGGCAATGAGTTTCTGGAAGAGTATTGGTTATTTGATGTTAAGATTAGTGATAATCTGATTCCGGGTATGACCATCTAAAAGTAATTTTTTAGCATCGGAGGGAGGTTTTGGAGAGGATTAGAAAAGGATGTAAAGAAATATACCGTCATAAAAGAGAGGAACTTGAAGCGACTATCAATTCAGCATTATTTTACTTTATAAGGATGTTTATTAAATGTGTTCTACGAGACAAGTTGGAATCCAGATAATTGGTGACATGATAAGATAGTGGAGGCCCTTACCAGGGGAAAGGTTTGAGAGCAAGATTTGGATTTGGATACTTATTACACTTAAAAAGAAGGCACCTTTGTTACCTATGGGAGTTGTAAGAAGTGAGAACATCATAAATGCAGGTTCCTAAAAGCTAGCAAGAAGGCTTCACCAATATCAGGGCGATTATTGTTTAATGAGAATATGTAACCGGTGCACACAATATAGGGATGTGGGTGTATGGTGGCTATAGACACTTTGTGACTTACTGTTTTTTAGCGAAGGTCAGACAGAGGCTCTGTATTACTGTTTATGTGCCTTTACGACTCCCTTTGTCTCGCCTATGGGCCTCTGAAGCATTAAGTGGTTGTTGTTTGTGGTTACTTTTCCCCAGTTTACTGCCACTTGACTGAGTCATTGCCTTTTCTTGCCATGCAGATAGCGGGTAATTTTCAAGCTGTAAAAAAAGCACTCGTGTTGATATCAGGTTTTCTTCATGAACACTCCATATCTGAAACATGCCAACCAGATTCATTTTCGCACAGAGGTTCACATGCATCTGATCATCATTCCAGAGGTTTCTTGACATCTTCAGCTTCTGATGCTCTTAACCATAGGATGATACCAGAGGAAGATGTCATGTTTAAATTACTCTGCCCAGTGGAAAAAACTGGCAATTTGATAGGAAAAGGTGGCTTTGTTATACGGGGGATCGAAAATGAAACTGGAGCATCCATCAAGATCAATGAATCTATTACGCCTGAATCAGATGAGCGAGTTGTTATCATATCAGCAAGAGAGGCATGTGATTATGAATTATAATACTATTTTGCATGTTATATTTTGATTTTTCTTGGACATGTTAGGCTTTAATGCATTGATATAGAATATAATTTATTCTTCCCTTTCTAGTGTGGATATTCTTGGAAAGTTCCCAGGCAACATCAAAAAAGAAATAGATGCAAGCGAAATGCTAGGGTTTTTTACATATCAGTTTTATATTGCGGCATACTTGAAGATTGTTTGATTCACTTAAGGATTTCGGATGGGATTCATCGATGGCTTTGGTGTGAAAGAACAAATTTCCTTGTGTTAGTCTAGACATTACGTTTTCTAAATGCAGAAATCATATTGCAGTAACAGACCTGCAAAAGTAGGCGTCGGATAATCAACTACTTTATGTGTTAATCTAAATCAATGGCATCTATTAAAATAAATAATATTTTTCTAGTATATGGACTTCCACTGATCAACACTGTTTCTCATACTCAGTTTCACTCTTTGAACATTTACAGAGTGTAGACTTAAAGCGATCACCTGCTCAGGATGCTGTCATGCGTGTGCATAATAGAATTGCCGAAATTGGATTTGAACCAGGTACTCCAGTTGTTGCTCGGCTCCTTGTGCCTAAACAACAAATAGGTTGTTTAATGGGTAAAGGAGGCTTCATCATCAATGAAATGAGAAGATTCACTGGTGCCGGTATTAAAATTTTTGGCAGGGACCAAGGGCCCAAGTTTAATACTTTCAAGGATGAACTGGTGCAGGTAATATACTGATGGTTTTAAAAGGCATAGTTTCATTATCCGGGGCGGTCAAGGGCCTCGAGTCTGTGCACCTCACCTTTTTTATAGCTTGGGCGAGGGTTTTTTGGTGGCCTTTTTTTCCATAAAACCTAGTTACAATCGAATAGAGCAAAGCGGCTCATTAAAGTGGCTGCGTTTTTTTTAATGTGGAGTAGTAGTCATTTAATGCAATTACCGATGTAAGGCTCCCCCCTCCCCCCCTCCCAAAACATACACACACACACAACACCCTTCCTAGATCTCCGTCATTTACCAAACACGGGAGGTGTTGCGGTAATGTTTTTTGTCACAGTCTTCAAAATTCTACTTACATTATGGGTTTGTTCTTTTCATAAATTGCCTTTTGAATTAGAATGTATCCTTTGAAATGTCCTCCACTCTCCCCTCATACGGAGCTTGTAAAAGGATCTAAAAAGTATTCCCACACTCATATTCTACAGGTCATTGGCAACGTTCAGTCAGTACAGGATGCTTTATTTCAGATTACGAGTAGGATCCGAGAGATTTTATTTCCTCCAAGGCAACACCTTATCCAAGAGCTGCCGTCCCCATCAGTTCATCCTAGACATGATCAGTTTTCTCCTCCTGGTCATTATCACTCGCCTGTTGGATTGAATCATGGGTATGAGTCTTTTAGACAAGGGCCACCCCATCCATCTCCACTTTCACAAGGTATAGAAAGAATTGGTGGAGCGAATAGCGAACAAGACCGCTATCATTACAGCGGTGATAGAGCACCTTTGCCTCCTTATGCCCCGGAACGACCACCTTCTCCCAACTCTTGGTATTCCCAGGTTGGTTACCTGCTCCTTCTAGTTTGAGGCTGAGTCAACATTTGTTTAAACTTTGCTACTTTTTTGGTAAATAAGTTCTTATGCTTAGCTAATATTCGTTTATCAGGCAGGCAACAATGGACACCCTGGCAGATTTTCAGATGCTGAGCCGGGGATTTCTGGGGTAAATGCAAGTAATAGCCAAAGGTAATTTCTATGTTTCTTGCTCTAATTTAGCGTACTGTCGTGATAAGAATAGGAACATCCATATGTCAAATATTTCTTTAGTTTGACGTTGCTTTAATGATTCAACGAGTCCCTATTAGCGTGTTTTGTATTGTGAGTAAATTAAAATGGTTCACTAAATTGGCGCACATTTTGTTTGTTTAGTGTGAAGTAAGTGTCCTTCAATGCCATTCACTACGCAGTTTCCACTATGAGTCGCCTTTTGCTATATTCATTTCACTATTCTATATTATGCATGATACGAAGCTAACAATATCAATGAAAGAGTAAAGAGTTCGATGATTCTGTATCTTTCTTTTCAAAAGTTGGTCTATTCCTCTTTTATTTATTTTTCCTTATTTTTGTCTGATGATGCAGTGCCCAGATGCAGACGACAACTGTGGAAATTGTAGTTCCAAATATATTGCTTCCTCATGTTTACGGCGAAAACAGAATAAACCTCAGTCATTTAACACATGTGAGTTCTTAGTTGAATCCTAGTATGTATAAGCTATGTTATTTTGACTCTTCACTTACGGGATTACCCCTTCGTTTGGATATTGGTATAGAATCTGAACCCAAGCCCTACCAATCAAAGACTTCTTGAAGAGCCAAAAGGGATGTCTGCCTATAAAAGTAGAGTGTTTGCATTTAATAGGACATTAGAAACAAATTTAAGCCTAATATCTCAAACATCAGTATATATTTATTTTGTTTTTTTTTAAGTAGACGTGTTTCAGAGCCCATACCATCATTTTAGGATTTGAGTATCCGTGTCTGAAAACTTGGGTTATGCAAAGTCAGACACTTGGATATGTGCTTTGAGTCTACCATAACTATTCGGATCCGATGACCATAATTTGGTAGTCCTCGTTATAATGGGACAATTGGAGTAATAGTCATAAGACTATACTATTTTCGTTATAAATCTGTAACCTGTTGGACTTTGTTTTTTTGGATCCAGTTATCTGGAGCAAATGTAGTTGTTCATGATCCAAAGCCTGGGGAAAGCGAGGGTCGAGTAGTATTATCAGGAACTCCGGGTCAATTGCACACTGGTCAATGCCTTGTTCAAGCCTTCATTTTCTGCGGCCAGCCTTTTTGACGAAATCTGCAACTAACAACTGTTAGAAGGCAAGATGTACATTTATAGATATTGTCTATAGTTGTAAATTACTCCTGCTTTCCGTCTAATTGTAAACCAAAGATCCATCCATGAGGTCACCTACATCTTTCATGGATATATCTTTTAGCTTAAGCTTTTGTTTTGTTTCTTCCGAGATGTTGGATTTGGGGAAGCTTTGTTTGTTTGACGTGTTGTGGTATTAACTATCGAGCTTAGTAAACTCATGACTCGTCGCGAAGAGCTTGATGGGGCGGGGGGTTATTGTGTGGCTTTAGGATAGTATTAGTTGGAGTAGCTTAGGATGATCTTATAGTTATTTGTTCATGTGAAAGACCAGCAAATATGGTCATGGATGTCTGGATAATACTGTTTCTTAACAGATCTATTGGGTCTTTGAACTCGTTTAATTCAGGTTGTAAATATGATCTGTTTTAT
Source organism: Silene conica (assembly GCA_029255685.2). Taxonomy (NCBI): domain Eukaryota; kingdom Viridiplantae; phylum Streptophyta; class Magnoliopsida; order Caryophyllales; family Caryophyllaceae; genus Silene; species Silene conica. Next base: position 69,366,815 of record CM055318.2, on the reverse strand, counting down.
TTTTCGATGTGCTCAACCGTTCTTTAGTTAGATTTTATTTCGGGATGACCGGAATATTTTTGAATCAGATTATATTACTACTCCCTCCGAGTCATAGTAATGGTTCCTTTACCTTTATGCACAAAAAATAAGGAAATGATTCTAAACCACACAAAACACCCTATCCCACACTGAATTGATTTTGGACCACAAAAAAGTTACTAAAAATGGAAAGAGGAACCATCACTAAACTCGCACCAAAAAGGAAGTAAGAACCATTACTCCGACTCAGAGAGAGTACATTATATTGGATTGTTGATGCCAAAAAAACGTACTCCGTGTGTAGCAGTTGAAGGTAAATGGCAAATTTGTGAAGTTAAATAGAAAAACACTCTGTAGTTTAATATGTTGATAATATTTTGTTTTCTAGTTTTCGATGTTTTAAAATAACCGTAAAATTAAGAATAATTCGTCAATGATGAAACAATTTTCTTTATCATACTTGAAGTTGGTAAAAGATTATATTTGAGTTTAATTTTATTTGTCAAAAAATAAGTGATCAATATTGGTGATATTTTGCTTCCATCATTAACAAGAACCCTAAGGAATGAGCCACCGAGTTAAATGTGGTGTTAGTTATCTGTCCATTTAATGAAGCTTAACTTACACTAATAAAACGTAGCCCGTATTTGTTAAATTTTGCACATCATTTTACTCAATCTCACATACTTTACCTTATTATTCCAATTTTGTCCTTCATCTTACAAAAAATTGTAAAATATTGTCTCCTTCCCTTTTCTCAAAACCTAAATAATTTGTTAATAATTGGACAATTATAAATCTTAATTTCCCACATGTCACCAATAAATTAGCCTCTTCATCAACGATTAATCAATAAACATTGTTTTTTAAAAGGTTTTTCCATTTACGGTTTTGATTTTTCGTTGTCGGGAAGATTGGTTGTTGGTGGTCGTCAGTTTCAGTAGGGTTGTTCACGGAGAAGAGGGTGAGGGAGAGGATATGCGGTAGTGCAACATTGATATCAACATCGTGAAAATAAATCGGACGAGATATGAGGAATTACAAAATTAATTCATCAATATTGGCAACTAAGATCTCACGAGATATGAGGACTCTTTAACTTAAGTATAATAATATCAAGTTTTAATTAATCAGCTTTGATGTCTCGATCGGTCGTTTGACTCTCATTAAAGTATTTCTTACAAAAATATACGAGTAAAACGTACGACTAATAACTGGTGAGACGATAAATCGAAAATATCATGATTTAAAGACACCTAACTTGTGTTTTGCAAAGTACAAACTTTCACAAAAAGAACATGTTGTAGAATCACATGGTACAAAATACCATCCAAATTCCATTTAGGATAATAATTGTACTCAAAAATCAACCAAAAAAGGAAGTAAATAAGCTTATACTATGTCAATTGTCATCAATAAATTGTGGATTCAATATGACATAATTGGAAATTAATTCATTCATACACAAATAAATCCAAATTCACAATTGAACATCTTCCCAGAAAGCAATCCTAATTTCACCCCCCTTTTTCCTCACTTCTCTCTTCCACCCCATTTCTGGCAATCCAAGAAAACCCAATTCAATTCAAGGATAACCCACTTTTTTTGTATTTTTAATTCACCTTAATTGTACTTAATTCATCCCCAATTTTCCCTTCTAACCAAACCCTAATCACCCAGTTCATTTGTTATTAAATAGGTGAGTATTTTTTTTTGTGGTTTATGTATTGTTTCTGCACAATGCAAGCTTTTTGGTATTTGGGTTTAGTTCATATTTGAATTTGATTGATGTAGTGATTTTAGTTGTGTTTTTTTTTTTTTGGTACCCAATTGAATTTGATTGAATTTATTATGTATTGTGTTCACAGATTCTTGTAGGAGTGTAAAAGATCGAGCCTTTAGTATTAGAACACTGTGTAAAGCTGGGTTCTTGTTTGATTTCTGTGGGTGTTTGTAAATTGATGTGATTGGTAGGGTAGTTTCGGAACGCGTAGAAGGGTTTAGGGTATTGAATGTGTATGATACCGGTGTTTTCGTGTTGGAAAGGATAGTTCTTTTGTGTGTAGAGAGTGTTGATGTTGTAAAGGAATCTTCTTGGATAAGTGTTAGTATTGAATTGTAAGTATGGATGATTTACATGGGAGGGATGAACAAATGCATTTGGCGGAGGCGGAGGAGCATATGCATGTGCATTATATGCATGATCAGAATCATGGGATGCACCATATGAGCAATGGGGATGGAATGGAGGATGAACATGATGATGGTGTTACGGGTGCGAATGGTGCCATGGATAATGAACTACAAAATGAGCATGGGCATGTTGGTGATAACCATGCTGGGTTGATGATCCCTAGTGGCGATAATGATCAGCTGACCCTTTCTTTTCAGGGTCAGGTTTATGTGTTTGATTCTGTCTCACCGGAGAAGGTTAGTCGTCATTCTCGTCACTGTTAATTATTTTCAGTAAGGCTTTATTCGATTTCTTTTTGCTGTTTGCGTATTTGACATTTGAATATTTATGAACTCTTTGCTTGTATATTAATATTACTATTAAAAATATTTGTTCAATTTAGGAATTGGTTAAATACTGAAAATGTAGTGTACAAGTATCACCAGCTCTTTTATATGCGTAGGGCAGATCTTCTCAGTTCTGTATAGTGCTAGGATATTCAACCACATAGATTTCCCAAGTGTGCTAGCATATGGAATACGTCAGTTACTGTTTTAATGGGGTTAGGGACGAAAAGATATCTGCAAGGGGGTTACTAGTTAAGAACTTTTGAGTACAGTAATGGTGTAGGCGGTCTGTGACAAGCTTCTGGCTTGCATTAGTACCTCCTCGAACTATTGATAAAATGGTCTGTCAAGCGACTTGGTTAGTGAAGCCTTAAACCGTAAACGAGTATGTTTATGTAGAGCTTCCTCGCTGTCATTCTTATCTTCACTTCTCAATCTTTCTAGATATTTGTGCATGTCTGTCAGTTTCTCCGTCACTATATGTTATTTTGTTGAAAGTCGTTGTTAGAATTGTTTTTGACTGAGCATATTCAAGATGAGGATTGACAATTTATTTTATTTTTAGCGCCTTATTCTATGACTTGAAATACTCTCAAGTTTCTTCTATTATTTTATGCAGGTTCAAGCAGTACTACTTTTATTAGGTGCTCGTGAAGTACCTACTAGCGTTCCTAGTGTACCATTGACCTCTTCACATAATAATAGGGTAAACTTGCTTGTATAACTTTTATAAGTGTTGATCTATATGTTTTTTAGCCCCTAGATCTTCTTGCTTATTGATTTTTGAATCAGGGGGTGGCTGCGACACCGCCAAAGTTCAATGTTCCACAAAGATTGGCTTCACTACTTAGGTTCCGCGAAAAGCGAAAAGAGCGAAATTTTGACAAAAAAATCCGCTACACAGTTCGCAAAGAGGTTGCACTTAGGTATTTATGTCCCCATGGATCTTGTCTCCCCTCTTCCATTTTTCTGTTGTATATGCCTCTGTTAGCTTCTCAATTTAGTTTATTCTTTGTTCAAATCCTTACATTTTTTCGTCACCTTTGTTGGCAAATGTGGTAATGTTGCCCGTGCTTTACAATCAAAAGTTGAAGGTGTCTTTGTTATTTTGCCAAAGAGTGTCTTATTTCATATACCTCTTTTCATACTCCAGAATGCAGCGTAACAAGGGTCAATTTACTTCTTCAAAACCTGGTAATGATGACTCCTCATCCGCAGTCACAAGTTGGGAGTCTAACCAGAGCTGGGGACCTGATGGATCTGTAGCGCCTCTACAAGAAGTTTGGTGAGTATCCTGTGTACCGTCGACCGTCCTGATATAGTAATTTGTCAATGCTTTTTCCATCCATCCTGACTAACTTGTCCCCAGTTCACATTGAATGTCGAACGATGTCGACTTTGCTCGATATTTTCTCACAGCTTCTGATATTTTTAACTTTTTTTGAAAATAATAATGAAATTAGTTGTCTTAATAAATCCTTAACATGACAATTTTTTTATTTTATCATTACTAGTCAAAGCTAACATCTTTGACATCTTTGACGACCACAGTCAAACGAGGATAGTAAATTAGGGATGGAGGTAGTATCGTGTATTACGTGTAATGCTCATCTTAACCAGGCTGCATATTTAGTCATCCAAGGTGTAGCTGTTGACATGGGAAACGAGTTTGATAGCAGTGATCCACTGTGATGTGATTTAATTAACTCCTTATTTGGCACTAAATTATATGCACCAATTTGAGGCTTGAAATTACAATTATCGTAGATTGATTTGTAAAGCCAGGTGCAAGTTTATTTATTACCTTTTGCAATATGTTTTTCAGTTGCCGACATTGTGGCATCAATGAAAAAGCCACTCCGATGATGCGCCGTGGACCTGAAGGACCGAGGACGCTGTGTAATGCTTGTGGACTTATGTGGGCAAACAAGGTATCAATCAGCCTTCTTGACCTTTGTTTCTGTTAGCGTATGCAGCAAATTAAAACTCAAAAAACTTTCTTAGCCTAATTTTTTGTCCCAGTTTTGCCAGTTCTGTGCATGAATGTTGACAAAAGTCCAACTTTCTTAATCCAGGTATATTCGTTTATTAGTTGATTTCTGACCATCTGACTCGTATTTTTGAGAATTTTCAGGGAACTCTACGAGACCTCTCAAAAGCAGCAATGCCAGCCGGACAGACCGTTCCTTTGTCCAGGAACGAGGAGGTAACCTAGTGCTCTGTTAAACTTTTATTTTATCTCATGGGTTTCTTATGGAAATTTGAACAAGCTAATCCACCGTATTTGGGATTGTCATGAAACGGCCCCCTACTAATTTTTTTGGTGGAAATAAAACTAAAAAATTGGGTGTTGATTGACCTGAAAATTGTCCAAATATCTCATTAATCATGGTTAATCTCTTACTTAATTTTTGTTTACTGTTAATTGGAGCAAGCAACTTATTTATAATTGGTATGAAATCGTTTTCCGAAAAATGCTAAACTTCTGAATTATTCAGATAGCTTGCAGACAGCTTCAGACTGATTAATTGGAGGATGCCATAAACATTTTTGCTATTTTTTTTATTTCCACTTCTAAAAACCTCTTCTGATTAAGTAGCTTCATTTGTGTCCTTCATTATGCTCTTGTACAAAAGCAAAATGGAAACTTGGACGCTAACCAAATAGTTGGAGTTGCTGGAAATGTGAGTGATTCCTCGTGAAAGCGTACACCCGTACACCCTATGCCGTGATTGCAGTTGAGGTCGACAAGAGAACTGCAGTCGATTGCTGAACACAGCTTCCCATTCAATGGGTCTTTACAGTTGGGTCACATGTATTTTTTAGGCGTGGATGAGTTGTTGGAGACACTGAGATTAATTTGTAATCGTGCGCTCTCCTCCTGCAACCCTTGTGTTTGATTAACGTCTTTTGTATGAGAAAATTTCAGTCTTTACGCAAATCTGCTGTACTTCTACTAGGGCCTTTAGTTCCATAGTAGATCATGATTATTGTAGTAGCTTAGCTTGATTTTCCTTTAGTTGTTTTTGTATTTTCGATTAGGGGTACCTAAAATTGGGTATCATGTCTCATATGTACTGAAATCTTGCCTATAGATGAGCTTTTGTTTTTGTATTAGATCAGACTGGTTTTTGTCGGCCGTAAGACATAACCTTTCCTGCATTTTATTTCCCCACCTCCCCCAACACTGCTTCACTTAGTCCCGAACACATTTGTAATAGTGAGGAAGAACATGGATGGTTGGCTTTGTAGCTATATTTAGGTGCAGTGGTAGCCGAACGTGTGAGACTCCTAGCTTCCCAGCAACCCGTTGAGCGCAAAAGAAGACTCATAGAATGTCTCAAGTATTTGTATTTTTTTGTTTTATTTATTGTATCGTGTAAAGCGGATTGAGATCCCGTTACTCACTTAAACCTAATGTAGATGATGTAAGTCTACATTGGAAGAAATAATTTAAAAAGCGAATTTTCCTATCAGTTTGGTATTGGTAAAGACGAATTGTTAATTCTCAGGAGACCCGGATTTAAACCTCCCCAAGAGCAAAATCTTGTGGAGCATTCTTGGCCCGAGGCCATGCCTAAATAGACTTCGAGTCTGTCACCCTCGGTGGCTTACCTGATGTATGTGGTTTACCCGGTGTATGCCTAAATAAACTTATACCCGGGGGTTTATCCAGTGCGCACCGAAGGTAGTGGTTGCGGGTTTCCCGTCATCTCAAAAAAAGAAAAAAAGAATTTGATTTACGCCACACAAAAACTAAAATATTTTATCTTTTAAAAAAATTGTAATTTTGTTATAACATTCCAACTCCCTTTAACTAACTTTTATTACGGACGTTAATTAATTAACTAACCTTTTTGCTACATTTTACTTTTCGTAATTACTTTTTCAAATATCTGTTTCCTCCTCCCATGAGTGGCAGAGACCATGGTACGAAACGTAATCCAAACAGCGATTTTAATTGCCAACCCTAATCTCACTTTCCCCTAAATTGATCCAATATAACTATACTGATTTGTCGATCCGGATCATTTTTATCCAATTTTGAGTACAAATTATCAAAATTACCATCATTATTTGGGAATTTTTCTATTACATTTCTCTTTTTGATGTTAAAAAACGTTAAAAATGGTGAGAAATAGATCATCATCGAGTTCCTTTAGATATTTAAATCCAGCGTATTATCTGCGGCGACCGAAACATCTGGCATTGTTGCTAATTTTGTTCATCGCTGTAACTTTGCTTGTTTGGGATCGCCAAACTATTGTTAGAGACTATGAGGTTGCATTTCCTTATCCAATTCCGATCATTTGTTTACGTTTTTCTTATTTAAGGTGTTAGTCATTTATTTATGTTTCCGTTTTATGTCACATTGTGTTTTTAGGCGTGCGTAACTACTCGAATTTTATTAGTCTTTGTGCTAAAAGCAAACCTAAATATATTAGCGGAACAGAGGGGGTGTTTGTTATAATGCATTTATATTCATTTGTTAGTTGGAACATGACTGTTGAATTATGTATCGATTTATATAGACGTGCGATATATGTAAGATCAAGGTTGTGTTGTGAATTCTTGAGGTAGGTGATAGTTGTATCTGAAGCTAGTTGAAAGCTAGGACGTTGTTGTTGGGTGGTGTTTCGTAACAGCGAAATTGCTGAATTCAGGAAAAATGTAAGTTGAATTAATGAAGGAATGTTTTGGGATTTTATAAGAGAGTAGGATTTTGTATCTGAACTTTGATGTTGGTGATTGAAGATCAACTCAAACTCATTGATCGTTTGATTCGTATATTGGGAAGTGGATAATCGGTATGTATAAGCTGTGCAGTTTATTAGTTCTTGATCTTATTGACCGAGTACAGTTATTAAGCGGGATTTTGTTTTGTTTTTGGAGATTGAGGAAGATCACTAAGGTTTGGCAATATGGCGTAGGAAGTGGGTATGCGTCGTGGAAAGTGGAATCCTTTATGCTTTGTGGAGAATGTGCTTTGACTTTTGAGCTCTTGTATGATTCAACGATGAATTGAATGTTTTTAATCTACTCAAAATTACTTTGAGGCTGAGCCTTAAATCCTTTGGTGTGCATGTAGTGTTTTTGAGGACTGCCTTCTCAAGACCGCTGAATAGTTGTGTGAGGATAGGGTAGTGCCATGTGCAGGGAATAGATGTTACTTTGGAGGGGTGTTAATGTGCCATCTCTCGAGAGGTTATTGGCTTAGCACATGGCTGCTATAAATGTAACCACTTTATGAGGATGTACTGTTCTTGCCAGGGTTCATTTTTGTATGTGGCTCCTCCCATTAAACCTTGTTTTGAGACTTGTTCTCATAAGCGATCATCGCAGACTGATCTTGCTTGTTGCACCTTGAGTGCAATAGCTTTCGCCTCATAAATCGGTCCTTGTTGCCTTCAAAATTTGGAGAAGTCAACAGTGATGCATGTTACCGGTGACATTTGATATCATAATTTGGCCGGGTTTTTGTATGATTAGTTTCCACCTTTTAGGGCTCCTATTGTTTTTACTTGGTTATATTGAGCTTTAAGTAGTTGCTCCAATATGTTAAACATTATGGTGCTCATTAAATTATTTTTATTTGCAGCTTTATGAGGATAGATGTTAAAGATAAAGTTTCTGATTTCAATGTGTAGAGTACTGCTAAATGCTAAAATTTAAGTTTGAGTATGTGTTAAGGGAAGACCTATCAAGAATAGCAGTTTTTGTAGCTGGAGTAAGGACAATACAGTTTGGTCATTTGTATGTGAATGCTCAATCTTACGACTGTTTCCATAGAATGTAAATGTTAGTTATTGTTTGCTGTTACCCAGAATTATCAGCATGTCATAAAAAAAGACTAGTACTGTCATGGTTAGCTTTTGTCCATTGACACTTGTGATTTTTCTTCGGCTTTAACTTGAACCATGCATAATTTTTTGTCTTACTAACTGTACATATACACACACCTCTTAGGACTTATTACAAGCTTTTGAAGAACTGATTCCTTGCCTTCATGCAGGATGAGTTGGCAAGATTATTAGCAGACGTCAATCGATTGCAAGAGGAGGTAAATACTTCACATGTGTGGTCTTTGTTCTGCATCTGTTCTTAATTGGCTGACTGGCATACCATGTTTATGATTGTTACTCACTTACGCACTTTATTTTTTAGAAGAAAAATGATTTTCTTCATTCTCATGCTCATCCCTGTAAACTATGTGACAGAGTCAGCACAGGTGTGTCCGTGTGTGTCCAAGTGTCGAACCTTGCAAGTTAATGAAAAATTCTCATGTTTTTGATTTCGTACGACCATACTAGAGGTTATATAGATTTGGAGTAACTTGGATGGTAAAGCGTAGTTGGCAACTCTGCAAGTGTAGTGTGCACTAGGAAAGAAAAAAATAGCCCCAATTTTCTTGTATAACAATTAAAAAATTTCAACTCTTCAATTACTCGAATTTTTTATTTGTTTTGAATTTCTCTTTTCTATTAGCTAGTCATTGATATTTTTCTTTTTCATTTGGCTTATCTTGTCAAAGCTTGAAGGATTAAAAAGTGATCGAGACATGAATAATGGAAATTCAGAAACTAAGGTTGTCTCAGAGGATCCTATTACAGTTGAGCGGAGACATAAAGTTAAGGAGGCCATGCTTCATGCTTGGAGTTCTTATGAGAAATATGCTTGGGGGCAAGACGAACTTCAGGTATTTCTGGATGTTTGATTTGATAATGAACCACACAAAAATTGGAGTTGAACGTTTGAACTATGAAAGTAACATTGACTATCAGTGTCTTGATGAAAATGTGTGTGTTTTAAAGCTTTATTGACAATGTCTTGGACTCTTGGTTAATAACTAAACAGAGTGAAAGACACACGATGGAGGAGATTTTGATGTGTTTCTATTGACTTATTTTTGAGCTATTTCTTGACTTTTATGATGCCTTTCCCTGTCGCTAGTGTCATAATTATGTGTTGTGGTTTGATTTTTCTCCACAGCCTCAGACAAAGGATGGTTCAAATAGCTTTGGTGGTCTTGGAGCAACACTTATTGACTCACTGGATACATTGTATATAATGGGCCTACATGAACAGTTTCAGAGAGCAAGAGAGTGAGTTTTGGTTTATTAATTTTTTTCTCTGCCTCTTATTGATGTCTTGCTGAGTAACTTTTTTAGTGTTCTGTGGACACAGGCACTACTTGTGCGATGAGTTCTGTTTGTCAATGAACTTTGTTGTCAAATCATGTGTCTAGATGATGGTATTTTCTTATGGAAAATAAAGGAGAACCCCATGTTTTTCTTGTATATTGCAGCAGAAATTTTGTTCCTGATATCTTCTTGTTCGTGTCCAGTAGAAATGTAGAAGTGAACCAGAACTTGGCTAATAATTTATGCTCAATCCTTATTCATTTGGGGCAACCTATTATCCTTTACTGCGGGATTTATTGTTGTGTGTTCCTTTCAAGGTGTAACCGTACAAAGATATTGTTACTAGACATCTTTCATTTGTGTGACTTGCAATTCTTTTTGGCTAATTATTGTAAGAACAGTTAATTCTGTATTTTCATCAAGTCTGGAAGATTTGACTTTAGAGGTTTAAGTGACTGAAGGAACAGAGCTGTTTTTAGTTATGTATTTGTTTGTTTTGTGTATAGTTGTGTTTACTGATTTCTGGCAATGCTCTATTTATTATGTGACATTGAAATATTATCTAAAGCTTACAGGAGGGAAAATACTTTTCTGCTTATGCGTAAAGCTTTTGACAGTCTTCAGATGTTGATTTTGTTCGCTAAATGATTGTGATGCTGAATTTTTTAGCTGCCTATCTCTTAGTTTATGAGTAACTTTGTTGGTCATTAATATATAACATTGTATTGTTCAGCTTGAATTAGGGTTCACTATGATGTGTATATGTTACTCCCTCCAGCAGCAAATCAAACCAGCATACTGTTGTAACTTTGACAATCCCACTTCCTGCGCACTCACGTGTGTTTGTGTACATATGTTTTTGAAAGTAGTCCATTCTGTTCTGGTTACTACCATTTGCTTCGGGCCACTGTGATCAGTAAGACTATCTTATTTACCATTTACCTTCGTCGGCGTTTCTGATCTTTTTCCGTTGCCTTTTTGGTCGTTTATTTTTGACTTTATTGTGCTGTTGTTTAAATGGTGGAATTTGCTCCCTATATCCCTAAGCTCATTGACTTGAATCATTTTGCTGCAGCTGGGTCGCCAATTCATTGGATTTCAACAAAGATTATGATGCTAGTGTCTTTGAGACAACCATAAGGTTGCTTTATAAGGTTTATCGTCAGTTTTAGTCAATGTTTCTTGAGCTTATTTTTATGAACTTGCTTAATTTTGAGACTAATTTGCTGTTTGCATTTTAACAGAGTCGTTGGTGGACTTCTGAGTGCATTTGATCTTTCTAATGACAAGATTTTCCTTGAAAAAGCTCGAGATATTGCAGATAGATTGCTTCCTGCATGGAATACGTCTACTGGTATACCATACAATATTATTAATCTGGCTAATGGAGGACCACACAATCCTAGGTGGACAAAGGTAAGCTGTTGAATCATAGTCCAACATACCACAAACTTAGTCAGGTTTAGATTTTTCGAATCCTGGATGTGATCTTAAGCCTTGTGTTTATTCAATGTAGGGTGACAGCATATTGGCAGATGCAGGCACAGAACAACTTGAGTTCATTGCACTATCTCAGAGAACAGGGGACCCAAAGTACCAGCAGAAGGTAAAAAATTGTTTCATAGAGTCAGGCACGGTGACAGTACGAAGTCTGCTGTTGACATTTTATTTCATCTATACATACAGGTGGAAAACGTTATATCTGTGCTCAATGCGACATTTCCTGCTGATGGTCTGCTGCCTATTTATATAAATCCAAATAGTGGGTCACAACGCTCAACCATAACTTTTGGTGCTATGGGTGACAGGTAAAAGTTGGTTAGTTCTCTTTGAAGCTTAAACTGGCATTTAGACCTTCGAGATTTTTACAGTAAAAAACAGCTAATGGTTGGGTTTATAACTAAACAAATAATTCTTGCAGCTTTTATGAATATCTACTCAAAGTATGGATACAAGGGAACAAAACTTCAGCTGTGAAGTTTTACAGGTGAGCAATCACTTTTCCCATGTAGATCAAGAATATCTCTTTGATAAGCGAAGCAGGTTGGATATTTCTCTTACAAAATAGTGAATGTGAGTTTAAGGTGGATTTTGTGTTAAATGCCTCGATCACCTTTTGGCTTATGAAAGTGCTGGTTGAGCTAAACGACACCTGAACAAGTTTGAGTTTTCTGCACATACGTGTATTGCAGTTGGTGGGAAAGAATTATCGTCTAACAATTGTTAGACACTTCGATTATATTGTCTAATTAACGCCAAAATTCTGTTATTTCATACTCCCTCCAATTTCTAAGTTTCTTCCCATTTTACTTTTTGGTCAAGATTTTGATATTTCGACCGTAAGTATCTTAAAAACTATAATGAATTGTCATGTTGCTAATATATGTACATTTACCATTTAAAAGTCGTTCACAAAAATAAGCATTTTCAATGATAAAATGAACAAACAAATGCACCAAAAACGTGGTCAAAGTAACGCATTGAAGATCGTGTAGTCAAATGGAAGAAAACAGAAAATTGGATGGAGTACTTAATTTTAGATCCATCGTATTTTTAGATGTGAAATGTGGTACTCTTTGGGGTGTGTTTTTGAAACAACCCCACTGGGGTATTATATCATTACCAAAATGTCAAAATCAGCAGCGATGACCTTTACTCCATGAACTAGCATGGGCTAGTTCCTGTGTGACTCTTTTTGTATTTTTTGCTCAACCCATTTGCATTTGCCACAATCAATATTGATTGAAATGAACCTGAATACTTCCCTTTGAAGCAACTTCTTATAATGTTCTTGTGCTTGTGACCGTATTGGAAACAGAGAAATGTGGGAGACTTCAATGAATGGATTGTCATCTTTAGTTCGGAAAACAACACCCTCGTCTTTCACATATATTTCTGAGAAAAGTGGGAATTTTGCAAATGACAAGGTAATTTATGGTGCTGCAACACAATTTTAATTACCACTATTTCTAAATCTGCTTAGGTTTATCCTAAACTTGGATGTGTAGATGGATGAGTTAGCATGCTTTGCTCCTGGAATGCTAGCTTTAGGATCATCTGGTTATGGTCCTGAAGAATCAGAGAAATTTATGTCGCTTGCTGAAGAGGTATTTTCAAACCGTTTTGGACGCAAGAAAAGTTCAACTATTTACTTCTGTAGACTCTTTCAACGGCATATATGTTTATTGACTTCTTAGAAAGATTTTGAAATGTGAAAAATTACTGGCAATATTTTTCAATTAAGTTGCTTGTTTAGATATATCAAAGCTATAATCTTTGGGAAATTTTGGTGGTAAACTGTCAAAGCTTCTCAACAACAAATTGATTATCAAATAAGGGCATGTTATTAAAATTTCCAATTGCATTTTAGATGGTGATCCACCGATCGCCCTTCACTTCTGATGTCAATTATGATCCTCAAAATGAGTTTTCAAAATCTGTCAGCAAGCATTAAACTGCATCGATGTCCCTTTACAAGCAAAAGAATTGTTACCTTTCTCCCCTTCAAAAAGAAAACCGAAAGTGTTTTGGTGGATAACTTATGTCTCATGTTGACTTGCCATTTTTCGGATGAAGCTGGCCTGGACATGTTACAATTTCTATCAGTTAACACCAACTAAGCTAGCAGGGGAGAATTATTTTTTCCGTTCTGGACAGGTGAGAATCCTTTTCTTAGGGTGCATTATAGTTGGAGTATTTTCTGTTGTCTTACTCACTTAGGACACGTGTTCAGGACATGTCTGTGGGAACATCTTGGAACATTCTGAGACCAGAGACGGTGGAATCACTGTTTTACCTGTGGCGTCTAACTGGAAATAAGACATACCAGGAATGGGGCTGGAACATATTTCAAGCATTCGAGAAAAACTCGCGGATAGAGTCTGGCTATGTGGGCCTCAGGGATGTAAGTTGCAAATCTCAAAAGCTCCTTCAGATTTCATACTTCGAGTTTTTTTTCTTAATGTTATTTGACATGGTTTGTTTGAGGAAATCCCAAGACTCGGTATTCTTTGACTGTAGGATTATGAAGCAAAGTAGCTTACTAAACTGACTACAGTTCTTTCTTTTGTGAAATTTGATGCAATTATTTTTATGGGTCGGTCATCCAGAGAAAGTCTCTCTTGAATTTTTAACATTAGGAAAAGGTTGCATACATCCGACCTCCTTACATCACCATTTGCGGGGACCTCAAGGGACTGAGGTAATGCAATTGTTTATGTTGTAAAAAATATTACCTTAGTATTAGGGTGATTCAAGTCACTGGAGTATGCACCAAGATATCTTTAATTTACCCTTTGGCAAACATCAACCGACTATTGTGAGTCCTCATCCTGGTAAATGCTGTGGTCAGGTAAATACTGGTGTCAAGGACAATTTGATGCAAAGCTTCTTCCTGGCAGAAACCTTAAAATATTTCTATCTTCTCTTTTCACCCCCGACAGTCATTCCCCTAGATGAATGGGTTTTCAACACAGAAGCTCATCCACTGAGAATCGTAACACGGTATGCTAGTGGGGAGCGGCAGTATAGACCCGTTATCCGGCAACGCGCTAGGAAAGAAGGGCGGAATGAACATCATACAATACACAATTTTGATCACATAAGATCATTTTGGTAGACGTTACCAAATCCAGATTCCCTTTCCATCTCGCTTTGGGATCGACAAAGTAGTCTGATAGATTGTTCCAGGCACACGGATTAGGCCTTAACATCCTAATTAGGAGGTGCTGGGACCATTGTATTACCACATTGTGCTTCTGATGAGCTTCTATGTCATTGTTTAGGTGTGTAAAGTATAGTTTCATGAGTATGTATAATTGTATATATACTCTAAATAGTTCATTTTTGGATAATTTGTATAGTTCAGTTATTGAAATGAAGTATGTGAGAATTGGGATACTATCAATTGGTTTTAAGTCCGACAAGCCGACCCATTCGGGGGCTAGAAACCTGCTCGAGTAATTGGTCGACATTTTTTTTCGATAGATGTGATTCATATGAATGAGTTACATAGAGACGTTTGATGCTGACGTGATTTGAACCATCCGCAGTAGAAGCGCAGAGATCTTCTCAGATTTAAACACTTAACTCTCAAAATCCAACTATTGAGATGAAGATAATTGTTCTTTTGAAACAGCCGACATCTCAAGAGTCCCATTATGTGTTTTTCTTTTGTCTGAAACAGCCGACGCCCGACATCTCAAAAGTCAACTTACGGTTAACCAAACGTATAAACTTTTTTAGTATACTAGTTGTTGTATGGCGCGCTTCGCGCGCCATACTCCATGATAGTATGACTCATCTATTATAATTAGTATCGCTTTATTCATGTCGTATTGTTGTTAGTTGTACCGTCAAAGTTGGTTATTATCTTTGTTGCTTTAGTGACATATAGCGACGCCCGTAATCATTATTGTTCCATAGAAGCTTTCGTTCTGTAACCACATTACACAATTTTTATATTTCATTACCGGCTTTGAATTTAGTTATCTATCTTTGAAGGTCAAATGAGTTCTCTTTCTAGCTCCTCCCTTTCCTTAGCGCCTTCTCCTTGGAGATGGATTCTCCTCTTACCCCGTCTTATACGTCTCTTCCTGCCTCTGCTTCCATTTTCCTTTCCTTCTAGCATCTCTTTCTCCTTATTTTTCATTTCCTTCTTTTTCAACTTAGCTTCCTTCGCAAAATTCCATGTTGAAAAAAAGAGTAATTGTGCATATATAATCTAGACTTTTCCCGAGTCGAAACCACCCTCGTCTTTCCCCTTCTCATTCCCGTCACCCTCCAAAATTTCATTAGGTCATGTTAAGTTAATGTATGAGATCAATTGAATTCTGTATTATTGAAGCAATGAACTTGCACTTAAATACATAAGTTTTGATGAGGAAACGTAAAGCCCTAAACTAAATAATGTGGGCCTAAGATGGCTAATACCCTCCCTCAAACTGGAGCGTGGGGATCTAGAACGCCGAGTTTGCCGAGAAGAGAATGAAATTGAGCCGAGCCAAGAGCTTTAGTGAAAATATCTGCCAATTGTGAACTAGTGTTGACATGAGAAGCAACGATAAATCCATCTGTAATGGCATCACGAATATAGTGACAATCAACCTCAATGTGCTTCGTGCGTTCATGATAAACGTTATGAGCTATATGGAGCGCGGACTGATTGTCACAAAACAATCGCATGGGAAGTGGCACTGTGATACCGAGATGAGAAAGAAGACCAACGAGCCATTTCAATTCGCAGAGGATGTTAGCCATGGAACGGTATTCAGCTTCAGATGACGAAAGTGAAACAGTATGTTGTTTCTTTGTCTTCCAAGAAAGAGGTGTGTCACCCAAGAAAACAATCCAGCCAGAGACCGACCGACGTGTGAGAGGACAACTAGCGTAGTCGGAATCGCACCACCCGGTCACTGTGAAATTCGTATCAGCTTTCAAAAGAATTCCTTGACCCGGATGAGCCTTGAGATACCGAACAACTCAGAGGGCAGCAGCCATGCGTGTTTCGCGCGGGGATTGAAGAAATTGAGAAAGAGTGTGAACCACATAAGCAAGATCGGGACGAGTAACCGCCAAATACACAAGGCGGCCCACCAACCGACGGTAGGGTTCGGGGTCGGTGAGAAGAGCACTATCGTCGAGACCCAAGTTATGATGTTGTTCAAGCGGAGTAACAGCGGGTTTAGCACCAAGGAGCCCAGTTTCAGTAATAATATCAAGAGTATACTTACACTGAGTCAGGAAAATACCTTCAGAATTACGTGCAACTTCAAGGCCCAAAAAATATTTAAGCGGACCCATATCTTTCATGTGGAAGCACTGATTGAGATAAGCTTTAAATGCAATAATGGCGGAAGAATCATTTCCCGCTATAACCAAGTCATCAACGTAAACCAAGACGTGGATGCAGACCTGGTCTTTGACAAGGCTAAAAAGAGAGTAATCCGAGTAGGACTGGATAAAGTCGTAATCCCGAAGAGCTTGACCAAGTTTAGCGAACCAACAGCGCCGTGCTTGACGCAACCCATATAAGGATTTTCGTAATTTACAAACCTTGCCTTCGTGACCTCTGCTAAAACCAGGTGGTAAGCGCATATAAACCTCCTCGGACAGATTGCCATGTAAGAAAGCATTATGAACATCCATCTGATGAAGCTCCCACTTGCGAGCAGCAGCGACAGTAAGCAAAGTGCGAACTGTAACCATTTTTACCACTGGAGCGAAAGTTTCACTATAATCAATCCCCTCTTTTTGATGATTACTGATAGCGGGGTTTGTCGCCCTCCCCCGATCAAACAAACATTTATAAAACTCAACTACTAAACTAATGTAGTAGGGTAGTCGAGGTCGATCCACAGGGAGGTCAAGTTTGAGTACTAATCTCGTCTTAGATTATAGGTAGCTACGCGAATCAATAATGAGATAGAAAACAAACTAAAAATGTAAACATAAATTAACTATGACTACTAAACTAAAGAAGCAAACAATAGAACAAAGATAAAAGCAATAAAGAAAAGTCTAGGGCGCGATTTCGACTTCCAACACATGTAAATTACCACTTAACTCTTGTAACAAGTTGCCAAGGGGAAAGGTTAATGGTGAGACGCCTCTAGTTCGCTCACAGACTCCCTCTCGGGCTCACTATGAGACACTAGCTATGCGGACACAACTCCCTCTCGGGCTCATGCATCAAACTCCTTAAGTTTAGGGTCAAAGCTTACCAAAATATGCCTATTTTGACTCCCCTTTCCCCAAGATTAAGGTTCTAAGTCCACGCTATACCCCGGTCATCCCACTCCCTCTCTCGAGGGTCGATTTCAAACCGAAAATTAAAGGTACCCCTCTCAAGTTCTCCCTCTCGGGTTCAACTCAAGACGGCAAACTAGTCCAAGTGGGATGAGTCAACTCCCATCCGAGCCAACTCCCGTCGACGGTCAAGGGTTGAAAGTCAACACCAATCCCAACTAAAACATAAACAAGTCAAATCCTTTAATTAACCCAATAAACTCCCCCTCGACACCAAGTCGGTGGAATTAAGTCGATAACTTACACATGTCGGAGTCTAATCGCACCCTAGTAAAATACTACTCACTAATCATCCTATTAATTAAACTAAAACAAACATAAATGATGGAAACATGAAAACTAAACATGTTCAAAATGTAGATTAACACTAATAAGCATATAAAGAAACAAACAATGAAAAGTAAACATTAATACTAACAAAGTATAAAAGTTGCATCTTTAAAAAAAAAATGAAGAAATTTTCACATAGACATTTCAACAAACACCTTACATTCATAAAGACAAACAATAAAAATGGACAAATAATGAAGAAGGAAGAGTAAACAAATGTAAAGAAATGATAAACAAAGTAAAAGAGAAGAAATTTATACCAACTAAATGTAAATAAATGAATTTGGAATAAATTGTTGAGGATGAGTGTCTTCTTCCTTCAATTTTCTACCCAAATACTCCCTCCTATTCCCAATAACTGTCACATTTCGGGTTTGGTACGGGAATTAAGGAATTCATTTGTTTAATGTAAAGTAATGTGTGGGGTGGGAAGATTGGAGAGAGGGAATGTATTATTGATTATTATTGTGAGTAGAGGTGATTAAAATAAGTAGTGTTGTGGGGTAAGGTGGGGTATTATTGTGGGTTAGAGTGAATAAAATAAGTATAAATAATGTCCCAAAATGGAATATGTGACAATTAGATGAATAGACGAAAATGGCAAATGTGACATTTATTCGGAATAGGAGGGAGTACAAAATATAACTCTTCATACACTATTATAAATTAAGACGATAAACTAATCTAAACTAAAAACAAGGAAGAAAAATGGAATTTTTGTGTGATTTTACTACACTACTCTATCCTAATTTTGCTCTCCTTGGCTGCGTCTTCACTCCGTTCTCTCCAAAAGTTGCTGCCTCACGAAAAAAAATGGGAGCTGCCTGGCTGGCTGCTTTTCTTTTTCTCCCTACGTGATTTCCCTTCAATTGACAAAATGTCTCACGTGGCTAGCTTGGCCCAATTCGAATTCCGTCTCGTTTCATTTTATTTAATCCGACTCTTCTCTTTTTGGTACATATAAAATAAAAAGACAAAAGCAATACCAAAACAATAACAAATAATATGAAATAATATTATTTAAAACTAATCGACTAATATATTATTTGACACTAAAATTAGTAAATAATATTAACTCGGGTTATTATTTCGACAAAATAAGAGATAAAATGCGGGTTAAAAATCGGTAAAATACGGTGTTATCAATTACCGAAAATGACAAGTCGGGCTTTGTATCGTTCTAATGAACCATCCGACTTATATTTTATCTTGTAGACCCACCTACAACCAAGAGCCTTTTTATCCGCGGGTAAATCAACGAGCTCCCAAGTTTCATTTTTTTCAAGAGCATCAATTTCTTCTTGCATGGCTTGACACCATTGTGGGTCAGAAAGGGCAACACGAAAGGTGGGAGGTTCAATACCTTCCGTTATTGCTGCAAGAAACCGACAATGTGGAGCGGAAAATTTGGCACCAGAAATATAATTAGACAAGGCGTAGGGTGTACCTGAGGAAGAGGATGGAGAAGATGGTGAACTGTCAGGCGAAGACGGTGGTGTGGTGGAGTCGGATATAGAGCCAACAACAAAGCCGCGTAGCCACGTGGAAGGGATTTTAATGCGATGCCCTCGACCAACATTTGCATGAGTGCCAATATTTTCATCAAGTTGATTATCAGGGGCCATATCAGGGCTAGGATTTGGATCATTGTGGGGTGTGGGCTCCAAAATTTCAGGCCCAATAGGAGCAGAATGTGGAGAATCAGCCGTGACACTAGAAGGAATTGGGCCTTCACCAAAAATATCAGCAATGGGTATGTCACTAGAGTCCAATTCACGATACTCTTCGAGAGGATAGGGAAACGTGTTTTCATAGAAATAAACATCTCGGGAGACTGAAATTTTTCCCGTTGTAAGATCAAATACCTTCCAACCCTTCTTATTGTATGGGTACCCAACAAACACACATTTTCGGCTACGTTTAGCAAATTTATCGCCTTTAGTATTTTGATTGTGTACAAAGCATAGGCAACCAAAGATTCGAATATTCTCATAGGACGGAGGTTTTTGAAACAAATGCTCGTAAGGAGTTTTATTTTGGAGAAGGGGAGATGGAGTACGATTGATTAAGTAAGCGGCTGTTAATATAGACTCACCCCCAAAAAGAAATAGGCAACCGGGCTTGAAAGAGAAGGGCGCGAGCAACATTCAAAATATGACGATGCTTTCGTTCCACGCGCCCATTCTGTTGAGGGGTACCTACGCAAGAGGTTTGAAACAAAATACCATTTTCCCCAAAATATTCGGCCATTGTATTGAATTCAGTACCGTTGTCCGAACGAACCATTTTGACAGTCGTAGAGAATTGTGTATGGACCATAGCCAAAAAATTCTTAAAAATAGAAGTGACCTCGGTCTTATCAAATAAAAGATAAACCCAAACGGCCCGAGAAAAGTCATCTACAATTGTCAAAAAATACTTGGCGCCACAAGAGGACGGAGTACGATAAGGCCCCCACAAATCACAATGAATTAAAGAAAAAATATCCGAGGCTTTATTAGTACTTAAATGAAATTGATGACGGCTTTGTTTTGCTTCGTGACAGACATCACACGGAAAATCAGTAATATTATTAGAACGGCTAACTTGAGGAAGTAATTGCACCACTTTAGAAGAGGGATGACCCAAGCGCTTGTGCCATAGCGCAAAAGAATCAGCAGCAGTGACGGCATGAACAGCAATCGGTCGACCCACCACATGCAAAAAATAGAGTCCGTCTCGCAATTCACCGGCTCCAATCCTCGTCCTCAAAGAAGGGTCCTGAATATAGCATGAAGCATTAGTAAAAATCAACTCATAATCAGTAGCGGAAACGAGTTGTGAGACGGATAAAAGATTGCACGTTAGACTAGGGACATAATAGACGTTGGTAAGGACTAATGACTCGGAAAAATGCACTGTTCCAGCCATTTGAGCTGAAACCTGACTCCCATTAGGCAGATTAATTGGACAAGCCGAAATAGTGTAAGTATTGGTGAGCCATGTAAGATCTCCCGTAACGTGGTGAGGCGCACCGCTATCAATTATCCAAGCGGAAGAAAACATACCAGAAAGTCGGTCCTGTGAGGATGAAGAAGGATCCGTAATGACAGCGTTAACATGAGCAGAAGTTGCGGCCGAAGACCCAGTATTACTGCGTGCACGACTACGCACCTGCTCTACCGTCCTAGGCCTCTCGCCCCACCAATCGGGAAATTTTTGTGACTTGATAAAACAATTCGCTATATCATGGCCAGTCCCGGTACAAAAGGAACAGGTGGTTTTACGACGTTCTGCGCGTTCTAGGTCACGAAGGGCCCTCCAATCAGACGGAGCAGCCTTCGAAGAAGAACGAATATGAAAAGCAGCCAATTCAGGAGAGTCCCCAAGAGTGACAGTCTCTCCTTGCAACCGTTCTTCTTGTAAAGTAAGTTGAAAGGCACGGTTGAGAGTAGGGAGAGTTTCAAGGGACAAGAGTTGAGAGCGCAAGGTACCGTAAATAGAACGATCAAGACCCATCAGAAATTTATGAAGACGTTCAGTGTCTTGACGAGCAAGAGCGGCATTGGTAATGCCACACGTACACCGACCGCATTTACAAGAGAAAGGGGGTTCGTGGTTCGCGAGAGCATCCCATAAAGCTTTCAAATTACCAAAATAGGTGGTGACGGTCATACCTTTGTCTTGTTTGCAATCATGAAGATCAGATTTCAAGGCGTGAATTTTTTATCCGTCAACAGTAGAGAAGCGTTCTGCCAAGTCTTCCCAAAAAGATTGAGCGTCCTCAAAATACGAGATGCTACTTTTAATCGAGGGATCGATGGTACGCATAATCCATTGGACAACGGTGCAATGAATAACTTCCCATTGTCCAAGGAGAATGTTATCGGTTAGCTTATCAACAGAGCCATCACAGAACCCGAATTTTCGGCGCGATTTGAGCGACATTTTCATAGAGCGGCTCCATTCCTCGTAATTATCGGGACCAAGTTTAATATCTGTAAGAACGAGGCTAGGAATATCATGACTACCAAGATAGAAGGGAGACATGATATCAATGGAAACGGGTTTTTCAGTTTCTGAGTTCGTCATGGGAAAGACGAAACAGAGAAGTCAGGGGAAGCGGAAGCGTTATAGGCGTTGGAATAAGGATTGCATTGAGTTTTGATTTTTTTTTTTTTTAG
The DNA here is from genome assembly GCA_029255685.2 of Silene conica. Classification (NCBI taxonomy): domain Eukaryota; kingdom Viridiplantae; phylum Streptophyta; class Magnoliopsida; order Caryophyllales; family Caryophyllaceae; genus Silene; species Silene conica. Next base: position 69,344,833 of record CM055318.2, on the reverse strand, counting down.
GGGGAAGAATCTAACCAATGCTCTGATACCATGTTAAGTTAATGTATGAGATCAATTGAATTCTGTATTATTGAAGCAATGAACTAGCACTTAAATACATAAGTTTTGATGAGGAAACGTAAAGCCTTAAACAAATGGCCAAGTAAATAATGTGGGCCTAAGATGGCTAATAGGTCAGAAAGCAATAAGATTGTGCACAATCAACCTTTTTATTTATTTTTAAAAAAAATATTAATTCTTATAAAACTTTCCAGAAAGTTATGAATAACTTACTTTTAAATTATGTTGAAGTTAATGGGTTTCTGAACTATCATCGTACTTCAATTACCTTTTCTCTTAATTAGTCTATTGTTCTCTCCACTGTCATCTCACTATCTCCTTGCATTTCCTATACAATCTCATCCTCTTTCCCAATTTCTTTTGCCTCGTCCTCACCCCCATCCTTTTCCTTTCTATCCAACACCCTTCGCCACCCTCACTCTGAACCAAACTACGCACAGACAATTTCATTTCCTTTATCCCACCAATGACCTTATGTCTGAAATAAAGCATATGTGATCTCTCATCCCTCGTCTCCCCGTCATTTTGAACAAAACCTGGCAAACCATATCAATTTCTCCCTTCATTGTCTCTCATTTTTCTTCATGTCTCCTTCGCTAATTCGCTTTCACCTGAGCCTCTTCCCCGCCTCGCTTCTAGTTCTCTTCTTCTTCTCTTTTCTCTTTCCTATTTCATTCATTTCCTCCTTACTTAGAATCATGCGGAATTCAACGGGTTTTTCTTTGTCCTTTTTCTTTCCCTTGCAAACTCCTCATTCGACCCAACCATTTTCACCGTAGCCAAGTTTATCGCACACCCACAACGTTATATGTCATACATTGCTCCTCAAACCTTCCAAGGCTAGCCCAGGAACCGTCTGTCTAATTTATAGACATTTTTGTTCCGGGACCCTAAATCCCGAAAATCGTGTATTATACGTTTTATCCTAGCCTACATCACTATCCCCGTTTCTATGTAAACTTGCACCATGTGAAGCCCTGGATCGTGATTTTTGGGGAGTAATTGTTTGATGATTCCGATCAAATCATTATGATATTTTCGTTCTTTTTCAATGGATGATGGCTTCCGAATTATCAAATTATCTTGTGATTTTGGGTTTGATGGATGATTGTCACTTTGAGTTTCTCTCTATGAATGAAACAAAGGTAATTTTCGTTCTCTCTGTGTAAATCCCTCTATTTATAAGAGATCTATAATAATTGTTTTCACTTTTCTTTTTTCCTCTCAATAGAAAAGTTTAGGAATTTTCGGGGTAATATTATTTAATTTTCTTGTCTTTAATTAATTTTGGTACAAATAATTCCAATTTTATTGGTGGCTAAGTTGGAATATGAAATTGGATAATTTATATTATAATGTTGTTCGATTTCTAGCTAAAAAGATCATTATCAATTTCATTGCTCAATTCTAACGCAAACTATAGTTTTCATCATCATAAGAGTAATTTACAAGATTGACACCATGAAATAATGGTGCTAAAGGAATTGAACATCTATCAGATTAACTTAATCTCCTCGATCCTAATCGCCAATTACAAGCTATTTCAAATTTAAGTCTGTGATTATTGTTATGTTCATAACTTCCAAATATGTCAGGTGGAGTATATGTTTGTATTTCCTCTGAGTTGAACCATCGTGCGCATTCAGCAAAACCTTATGATGAGATCTGCTTCAATATATCAGCTCCTTCTATCAAAGCCTAATCAATCTAGCACCTGGAAACCAAATAAATAATAAAAGGATAAAGGATTAGATAAAACAAAGTTTTGAAAATAACATGATAAAAGTCCAAAATAGAACAAACCCAAATGAAAAATAGATCTCAATTTCTACAATATTATTGTTATTACTAAAATCCCAAAATGAATCAAACTTTTTCATGAAAATAACATGATTAACCGAAAATAGAACGAACCTAAATGAAAAGTAGAAACATCATATCAAAAGGAGTGATACCCAGATGCCTTTACCTAGCAAATTGCCCTAAAATCCATATAATGACAACTTATACTCTAGTCTCGACTGACAAGTTAAGATACAAATTCCTGTAGAAAATGCAGATGAAATTGTGGGTTTTCAAGGGGAAATGGTGATGAAATTTAAAGGCCAAAATCAAATGTAACTACAAGAAATCAGATGGATACTTAATTGTGATTCTCTCCTTCAATCTTGTACACAAATTCGTAACCACCTAAACAATAACAAATGAACACGGAAACAATACAAATATAATTAATATGTCGATCAGTGTCTCCCATCAATAAAAAAGTAAAAAAAAAATTGTGTGCATAATTGAGGGAATATGTAGTTGTGGAAGAGATAAATGAGTATTGTGAATATGATATACGAGGGAACATGACAAATGTGGCAATGTAGTTTTGGAAGACAAAGAGCAGTACTGTTAGAGTGTTAATTAGTGACACCAAAGGCAATCCAAATAAAAGTAAGAAAAGCCTAAATAAACACGGCCCATGAAAGATGAGTGGAATAAAAGTAAGAAAACTCCAAATAAACACGGTCCATGAAATACGACCAATGAAAGTAGAGTAGAAAAGTTATTATTCATTATGAGTAGTAACTTTTGTTACCCATATTTTAGTAAGGGGAATTGTTTTTGTCGTATAATATAATAAAGTTTAAATGATTATTAAACGAGTATTGTCGTAAGTTGAGCGTAGAATATATTTTGTTTTTGTCGTACTCGTACGTATAATATAATAAAGTTTAAATGACTATTAAATGAGTATTGTCTTAAATTGAGCGTAGATTATATTCTTTTGTCGTACATATAATATAATAAGGTTTAAATTACTATTAAACGAGTAATGTCTTAAAATAAGCGTTAAAAATAGGACATCGATTAATAATATATGTAGTGGGTGTGAATGCATCAAATGACTCAAATTCATTATATTGTATTGAGATTGATAGATGGGTATTCATATACCCCATGATGTGTTGAACCTCAAGCTTCTGGTTTCGGAACCGAACACGAGTTTTCTCAACCTCTCGAGGATGATAAGTTGTATGTTGGAAACCTACCTTTTGATATTGAAATTGTTTGATCATACGACCCAAAAAAGTGGATACGTTTTTTTTATCACAAGGCCAAAATTAAATAAAAGATAAAAAAATAAGTTACTATTCATAGTAACTTGTGTAACCCATATTTTAGTAAGGTAGAAGATATATTAAGGGTTTTGTAACCGAAGACGGGTTTTCTCAACCTCCCGAGGATGTTAATTTTTATGTCGGAAACTTGCGAAATTATTTGATCATGCGGCCCCAAAAGTGAATGTATTAAGTTTGATCATCCGGCCCAATACAAATTTGATCATCCGACCCAATATAAATGCAATAAAAGACAAAACACAAGTTACTATTCATAATGAATAGTAACTTGTGTTGCTCACATTTTAGTAAGGGAGAAAGATATCTATTTTAAAGTTCACAAAATTATATAACTAGGCTTCTAAACAACTAGAGTTGAGGTCAAGTTCACCTATGACCGAGCTCAGCTCATACTGTAAAAGTTGAGTCCGAGATTAAATCCAAGCCATTGAAATCAAGGCTTGAGATCGGCCTATATAATATTTTACGAGCTTGAACTTTGTCTGAATATCATTTTTCCGACTACTATTTTAATTTTAACATAATTTCTAAATTAAACATTTCATTTTTAAACTAGTATGTTTTCCGTTTATTAACTAAAATAACATTTCTTATGTTATTTTCTTTTCTAAACTAGTATTATAAATAATTTATCATAAAATTGGAGTGTAAGTTAAGCAAATTGGAGTGTAAGTTAAGCAAACATTATTGAAAAAATTAAATAATTTAAAAATAACAAGCTCAAACGAGTTTTTGAGCCGAGCTTTAATGTGTTCGAGCTCGGCTCAGTTTGGTCTCGACTTTAACCGAGCCGAATCGAGGGCTTGTCGAGCGGGCTCAACTCATTTACAACCTTGGTCATAAGTTATAGCCATATAAGCTAATATTCCATTTTTTTCCGGTTAATAATTATCCATGTTGAAATTTCTCCTCAATTATTTTATGATAACTATTGATTCGTGTAGAAGGAGTACCGACTTGTAGATGGACTCGTGCTTTTTATATGGGTCATTATTAGAGAGCAACCGATTAATGATTGTTGTAGCATAACAAGAGGTATTGGAATTGGCCTGAAATTCAACAATGTTAAAACTTACGAAGTAGAGCTTGATTGACCGGTGGTCCTACCCAAGCCAACTCAGACTAAATCGGATGGTATAAAGTAAACCTGACAAATTAACGCGATTTGTATGACCACACAAATGTTTATTGTTGGATACTAATGTTATCTCTAAATAACTAGTAATAGCAAACACGAGAATAAATCCAAATTAACCTGACCAGAATAACCTGAGAAAACTATTTCAATTTGTATGACCCGACACCAATAACTCTACCCGTACCCGACTCCACAAATCGAATTGAGCACCCAAATTTGACCCCAATTTGAATTAGCCCGACCCTGTATGACCAACCTAAATATTTGTTATTGAAAACTAACCGTTATCTCTAAATAACTTGATAATAACCAACCCGAAAATGACTCATCTAAATTAAACCGACTCATTTCTACCCGAATCCAACTTGATTGAAACATTTGTCATTTAGCAAAAATTAATAAAGATATTTAAATTTTAAAACAAGAATATGATTGGCCAAAGATCCTACACTAAAAACTTAGATGAAACAAAAGAGAAAGAGAGAAGAGTGAAAAGGGAGGGAAGAATATCTTGCATTTCCTATCATTCCTTCATTATTCCAAAGCCACCCTTCCTCCCTCCATACTTCACCTTCAACCTTCAACCTTCAACCTTCAAACTCTCTCTTAATCCCTACAAAAATGCCACTATAATCCACCATACTAATCGATATCCATATCCATACGATATCAATCAATCAATCAATTAATATATCGCAATTAATATGCGAAAATGTATAGAAGAGAGGTAATTCGAACCTCTCAATTAATTTCTTTTATTCCTAAAAACCGTCTTCCTAATTCATCTCTTTCTCCTATTTTCTTAAATCGCAATGATTCCCATGATTCTTCTAAGCATTCCGATTCCAATTCTTCTACGTCTACACCCACTAAACCAACTGAACAATTAGGGTTTTCAGTTCCTACTAATCCCACTTTTTTAAGAGGAGTGTTTCCCACTTTTTCTTCTAAAAGGGTTTCTATACTTTCGCCCCTTTTGCTTGATTTTACTCCCCAACACCTCCCTTCTCACCGCGGTAAGTAATTTCTTTAGTTACCTTTTTTTATTCTTTCTGATGGGTATTTAATTTAATGTAAATAAATGATTTAGACGGAAATATTGTTGAGTATGGATAACTTGTTGATATGGTTTTTCCAATTTTGGATAAGTATTAGTTGTTTTGTTTAATGCTCATTCCGTCTCAATCATTTGTTTACCTTTTTTTGTTAAACATTGGTTAGTTATTGGTTTGTCCAATTTTAGTTTATTTGTTTGATGAAAATGATGGACTTCAGGTTTTTTAACTAGAGCTAAAGATGTTAAACGGATTGAAATTAATGATCAACACAGGTATTTTATCCACTCATTTCATTTGTTTTCATTTTACGTTTTTATTCATCGTGAGGAGTATTTTAGTTATAAGTAAACAATTGATTGGGACGAACTGAGTATTGTATTTAATGGTGTCAAATGTCAATGGCCCGTTCTATGTTATATACTTCATTTAATGGTAGCAATTGTATCTATGGTGGCGGAACCAAGAACTGTAGTTATGAAAGAATTATTAATAGAAGAAGGTAAACTAGAAGAATGTCAAGTTTTCTATTGCAGGGAGGGTGACTGTCCAATGCTAATCCTCTACGCTACTGATCTTACACAAGACCATCTTTTTGCTTTAGTAGTTTATTGGGAAAGTTGTCTGCTTTAACTGGTTTTCTTTGATATTTTGTATGAAGACTATTAAAGCTTTGTTCTTTCATGAATAATAAGTTGCTAAGGAATCATCTCTATAGTGCTTTGAGGTGGATTGTCGAGGATGGTATCAGTTGAGTTGATCATAGTTCCGGGCTTTTAGCATAGTATTGCACTCCTCGGGTTTTCTGGGTGTTGTATGCTCCTTTATTTCATTAGTTCATTGTAGAATGTAGCCAATCATTTGATTGTTGATATGTAATATTGGCCTTCATAAACATATTATAACCCACTATTTGACATCGTAATTTGCTAATGAGCTCTCTGTCAAACTTGGAAGTTGTTATATAATCATATAGATTCAGAATGAATTTTCACTTTTTGCCACTAATTGTGGTCTATTGTTGTTAACCAATGGTGTTGTAGCCAACGTGCTGTTACAACTGCATTATGGTGCAATTTTCTTGTCTTTTCGCTCAAGATTGGCGTTTGGTTTGCAACCTCTAGCCACGTAATGCTGGCTGAAGCTATACATTCTATTGCAGATTTTGCCAATCAGGTATCATGGCCTGTATTCTGGCGGCTACTTTTTATTTGTCTTCTGTTTGAAGGTTCTTAGCACTGGAATTGACTGTATCTATTATTCAGTGCAGAGAGACTAATTCATCTTCACATTGTAGGCGCTTCTTGCATATGGTCTGAGTAGCTCAAGGCGTGGCCCAGATGCCATTCATCCGTACGCATTTCTTTGAACCATACTGTATTATTGTTACTTGCATGACTCCTCTACTTCCCCTTCCCCTCTTCACCAACCCGCCAAAATGGTTTAAGTAGACGGTGAGCTACCACTAATCGAGGAATTTACTGTATGTTTTAGGAACTAGTTAACTACTCTCGCTCTCATTCTGTTTGCCTGTATAGCACTATACAGGCCCAAGAAACTTATTGTCTTATATACGTTGTAGTGTACAACTTTTACTCTTTATGTTCCCCTTTTTTTTCATATTTTTTGTAGGATAGACTTTTTAACTGTGTAGTGTATCTACTACTTGAGTTTTAGCAAAATTCTTAATTTGGATGTCGAATTCGTAAATTTGATATGAAAGGTACTTTTCTTTGCTAATACATCAATGTAGTTCAGTACATAAGGAATAAAAAGCAGTAAAATATAACCAATTCTTTGTGCCCTGCCTTTGCGAGGAGAATGGTATGTGCTCACATATTGTAACTGTATTTTAATTTTGCCATGATTCAGGTAATCTATAGTTCTTTCCATTAAGAATATAGGCGATTACTATTGTCTTTTTGGTGACTGAAAGGATAGTACCATGAAACCAAACAGATTTTTGTGTGTGTTTTGGGGACAATAGTGCCATTGTGGCCTGAAATTGCTGAAGTAGGCTGAACAAAGAAACGGTGACTATGCAGTCTAGTCTCTGTGAAAGGGCAGAATATTATAATAATAGTAGCTGAAATATGAATAATTTTCTATGTTTAGAATGAATTGATTATTTGAGCCTTTGAGAATATGTTTACTGAACCACCTCTCTTGTTGCTTTGATTATTATGGAGAATATTAATTTGTTGTTACTGAAACCAATTGCTTTGTGCTTTTATAGCTATGGCTACTCTAAGGAACGATTTGTCTGGTCCTTGATATCTGCTGTTGGTATATTCTGTATCGGATCTGGTGCAACCATAGTTCACGGATTTCAACATTTGTGGACTTCACAGGTAATCTAAGTAACTATTGTTTCTTAGAGACAATTAAAGTTCATGCCTAAGACGCAGTTGAAGTCTCTAATCTACTCTGTGTCTTCTTCAGCAACCTGAACATATTAAATATGCAGCTCTCGTGATTGGTGGTTCCTTTTTCATTGAAGGTCGAGTCTCTTCAGGGATGTTTCTACTCATTATAACTATCATTAAAGTTACTCTGTTTATATGAAACTTGTGATTTTTCAGGTGCTTCGCTTTTTGTTGCAATTGATGCTGTTAGGAAAGGTGCTGCTGCTGAGGGAATGAAGCTTAAAGACTACATTTGGCGTGGACACGATCCAACTGCTGTTGCTGTCATGACTGAGGTATTAATTTTAACTAATTACAATTACACAATTGAAGTCCTGACTTTAGAGATCCATTGCAATGCTATTGCTGTTATTGATTCCCAATATATTAATTCTCTCATATTTTGATATTACAATATCTCTTACAACCTTACAAGTTACACCAAAACAAACAAAAAATGGAAAAAAATGTTCATACTATTCTGGATCCTTCTCTTGTTTCCTTGTGCTCAGCCACATATTCCAACTTGCAGGATGGTGCTGCAGTCACTGGCCTTGGTATTGCTGGTGTATCACTACTCGCAGTGCATCTCACTGGCAATCCTATTTACGATCCCATTGGTTCTATTGTTGTGGGCAACCTTCTTGGAATGGTGAGCATTACTCTGGGTGTATGGAAATTTATTTATGCTTGAAAATTTCTATTTATGACATTATTGGTTTGTATATCAGGGTAGAACCTCACATAGTTGCTTTTCAAATTGGTCAACTGCTCCTTTCTACATTTACCACACTTCTGTTTTTGATACCCTTAATTAGTGCATTATTGCGTAAGTTGCTTCATAAAATTAGAATCTTAGGCTGGCATGCGTTTCTAGGTTGCATTTTGAAGAGGTAAAGGGACTTCTCTCTTACGTTGCACTTGGTAATACTGATGACCCTTTTTAATTTATTCAAGCTTTATTTAATTTGAATGCGAACGGGTCATAATGGCAAGGATTTTGTTAGTTTATTGACTTTTTGTACATAGCATCATGTTTTTAGAGTGTGTATTGGATTAAGCAAATTGCATAGGAGCTGGAGAGCAATCACTTAGCCATTAGCAACAGAAGTTAGCACATGGTACAAATAGTGAAATAGAGTATTGTGGACCTGAGCAGATTAAATCATGTCTGGTTCATGTCGGATGGCAACTTTAAACGGGCCATTATCTTCCCAATCCTAACCTAACCCAATTACCTAAACATGTCCATTATCTCAAATCTAAACTTAACCGATGTATTCAACCCTTTGATTGTAACGCAGTTCAGTTTTAACCTACTTAACCCATACAACCCAACTAACCTCTATAAAGTGTATAACTCTTTGACCCAAAAATGAAATATGATATTTTTTTTAAAAGGTTAGCAATCGAGGCAACTCATCCCAGTTATGACCCATTTAAATGTGTGGGTTCTTCGTGTCAGGCTCGTGTCGAAAGACCTCAACCCTAACCCCACAGATATAAACTTCTTGTCATGTTCATATCAGTCCAACTACTAAAATGAGTTATAATGTCGTAACATCAACCTGCTAATTGCGCGTTAGGTTTATGTCTTGTTTTCGTGTCGGGTCAATGATTGCCATTCGCCACCTCTAGCCGGTTCTAGTGTGCTGTAGCAACTTAAGTTTTTACAACTTTGGGAATCTTTGGTAGGACCGATCATTTATATGTTGACAGAAGTCGGAGTATCAAACCTTAATAATGAAATTAATCGATCTGATCATCCGGTTCTAGTGTGCTTTGTTAGTGTTTAATTCTTGATTACATCAGTTGTTATTTAGATAGTTCTTTGTTGCTGTTAGACATTATGACGCCCTACCAAGTAGCCACAGGCCATGTAGGGGGGAAGACATGTTGCACACTTGCACTAGTTGAAATCTTTTTGGAATGTGCCAAAGTTTACGATTTTGGCTGGAGATAACTTTCTTACTGCTATTTTCTCTCCCTTTACGGATGGGTGTATTTGCAGGTGGCCATATTCCTGATCCAAAGGAACAGACATGCTTTGATTGGTAGGGCAATTGATGATCAAGATATGCGGAAGGTCATGGAGTTTTTGAAGAATGATCCGGTATGTCTTACTAATTTTCTATCATGCGCAGTTCAGTTGCTGTCGTTTGACAGCCTCATTATAGTGCATCTCCTTTAAAGTTTAAACATTGTGTGTCCTTAATCTCTCTCAGGTTGTAGATTCATTGTATGACTGCAAAAGTGAGGTGATTGGCCCTGGTTTCTTCAGATTCAAGGCAGAAATTGGTAATTTGATCCATTTTTTTATGTCAAAGTAATTTCGTGGAACTTGTTATCTTTGTTGCCAGTGATAGAAGGGAAACTTCTTTTCTGGATTGCTGCCAGGCCTCTACATAATAACAGTAGATATGCTATTTTTATATAGTGCACCGTTTCCTGTTCTCTCTTGTTTGTACGTATACAAATCCTCTTCAGTTTTCTTCTCATCCATGTTATCTTATTATATTGTACAAGGGCTTGCCTTGTACGGACTACGGAGTACCACTGAGGTTTTTTTGGCATTTCTTTGTTGTCATTCTTGGCACAGTCGTTCAATGTGGAACATAAGGTAAGGTTATGAGTGCGCAGTCATAGGCTCATAGGCAAAAATTTTGAGGCTATTGATTAATGTTACTGTTGTGAAACTAGCATTCTACATTTCTACTTCTATGTCCGAGAGTCTATCTATTGAGATATTTGCTGGTAGTCTCATTGTATTCAACATTGCCCTAGTTGTCCTTTATGTTTTTATAGTTTTTAATTTTAGTCTATTATTGTAAAAGCTGTTTGATGAAATCATTTTCTGGCAGTGATTACATATGAGGAAGTTTTATATTATGTGATCAATTAATGTTTGTTATTTGAGCGACCCATTTTTTTTATCAATTAGCATGCTCAATAGTCAATACTCAGTTGAACTTAGTAATATGAACTGAACATGCAAAAAATGTTGATTCAACAGATTTCAATGGTGTAGTCCTTGTCCAGAATTATATTAACCGAGCTGGACGTGGAGAGTGGGCTCAACAGGTTATTTGAAATTCTGAAGTTCTTTTTATTCACTCTTAATTCCCCGATTCCTTCATACTGGTCTTTCGTCATTTTTCTGGACATTTTTTTGTCTCCTTAAATCTTTAATATGGTGCTAAATTCTATTCCGAACTGAGCAGTTCAAGGATGCTGCACAAGGGGATGATGATGAAGAACTTTTGAGGGTTATGTCCAATTACGGTACGCCATAACACCTAGTATCTTGTGCTATCTATACAACCAGTCAACCATACCAGCCTACCAGGTCATTCCCAATAGAACCAAAAAACATTTCTGTTGACTTTGGAATATGATAAAATAAAACAAAAATGACTCCCTAACTTGTCCGCGGTTTTCATATTATGAAGTAGCATTCAATCAGTGTAATTTTTGATGCAACTTCGTTGGTTTTGGGTTCTTCACAACCTGGTAGGTCCGACCTCCCAGGACTAGGTCTAGAGTCTAGATACAGTAGAATTTGGGGAAATTCACCCATTGTCATTTCTAGAAATAGCCTAAATGACGTTTTATGGCAGGTGAAGAAGTCGTGACAGCCCTAGGAAGCGAAGTCGACAGGCTAGAAAGGGAGATCCAGACACTTGTTCCTGGAATTCGACATGTCGATATTGAGGCTCATAATCCAATTACTCTTCCTTGACATATTGATCCACTGATTAGGGTACATACGCGTGATATTTATTGTTTTACTTTGCTCTGGCTGAGTATACACTTAACGTATCTCACTCCATTTTCCAATCTTTCGGATATGTACATAACTTGCTGCCAGAGCAAATTACTATCCTAATACCCTTTTTACTCGTTTACTCTGTTCATCGTGTCCTAAATTATACTCCGTAGGATTTTGATTAAGCAAAACAAGTTACTGTATTTGAATTACGAATTTTAGAATTTTATTGACAGCTTTGTTTAATCGAAAAACTACGCAGTTTAACGCAAATTTACTCGTACAACTTTTATGTCACGGTTTAATCTCGGTTGTTAGGTCGTAGTTAGTCTTAAAAAATGTGGCCTGTGGCGTGATTATTATAAGTTTCTCAATGACAGCATGGGAGAAGCTGCGTGAATGAAGGAATTAAATGCATGCTTTCTTCTTCTGGGTTGCATTTATCCGAATTATTTCATTTCTATTTGTTCTGTTTTAAGTTTTAGATGAACACGTTTGCCTCAAACAAGTAAAATAGTTTTATTTAAGTTCCTCGGTCGGCAATTTTATTCCAAGTCTTTGTGATCGTCATAGTGAGTAATTTTCCTTGTAGTGAAGGAGACGTTACTGGGTAGAAACTACAGAGGTAAGTGTCTTAATTGGTCGGTCCCGACTCCCGAGTCGTCTTTGCGGATTTTCCCTGTCCTTACTCCTTACCCTCATTACCAGGGAAAATTTCACAGCTCTATCTAGCTGCCAACAACATAGAGAAATCAACGTTTCTGTCTTTTTCTCCCTTTTTTCAATTCTTTACTACTACGGAGTAGTAAATAATTAATTAATTCATTTTTAAAATGTTTTTTTGTACAGAGTACGCCTTTGGTCGTGACTCGGCTTTAATTAATGTCAAATTTGAAAATGTTAATACTCACTTTACTGAAAGTGATGGTGAATAAAGGTGAACAAAAACTAAAAAATACGTAAAAGGTAAAATGCCGTGATGAAAATGAAATAAAGCTAATATCCTACTCGAATTAAGAGAAGGTCGATAACATAACTGTAATGAAATAAAGCTAATATTCTACTCGAATTCACAAATTCTTATTTGCAACGGCACTATCCGTCGCAAGCTTGTGACGGATACCGTTTTCTCTCACAAAATACCCAATTTTTCTCTTTCTTCGACACTATTCATGTGGTCCCCTTTCTCCATTAACTCTTTTGTATCCATTTTATCTCACAAAATATCCGTCACAAATAGTGACCCGTCACAAGCACGACTTACTGACTCGAATTAAGAGAAGGTTGATAACATAACTGTCGCGTACAATGCGTGCATGAATCACGATGAAAGGAACATTACTGCGGTAATTTCTTGGAAATTTCATGCAGCATATATTAGTCAGTCTCCCTCACTAAGCTAGTCACCACTACTACTACTACTTCTTCTTACGGTCTTTATTAAACATTAAATTTTCCTCCGTTTTATTTGATTGTATATATATCCAACGTTCAAATCGGAACGAAGGAAGTAAAATTATCGCTAAAATTATATCCATGCAGACTTAATCCAAAATAATTTAGAGAAGAATGCATGCAACAATTTTCGGTTTACTTCACTAATTTTAGATGAACACAATTTACTAATCATATTTCTCACAAATCCAATATTTTCGATATAATTATTACCATATAATAATATATTATTCTAAATGTGGGTAAAACTCCATTTTTTACGTGAACTATCTACCCTAAGTTTTCTCTTAATCATTCAATTTGACGCATTTTTTTACCTTTGATGGTGTTTGTTTTTTTCCCCTTTTTTTTGGTTTTTGTTTTTATGATGATCCGTTTATTTTTTACAAATTCCAAAATAATAAAAATAGTAATAGTGTCATTTAATTATTTTTTTCCGTTTTATTTTCCTTTTGTTTTTGTGGGGAGGTTTTGTTTAGTAGGAGTTTGTTAGCTCCTTCATTTTTTTGGGTTCCCCCCAAAAACAAGAGATCAGTGTTTACGTGTCTCGTGTTTTCGGATGTTTACGTTTTAATCAAATTTAATTAAAGAAAGAAAGAAAGAAATTAAAGTTTAGTGTAATTAAGGAAGGAATTATTTAAATTTATTATAATTAATTAATGACGATGGATGGTCAGAAGGAGGTGACGGAGGAAAAATCTGACCTGGAGGCAGGTACTACAAATGGGGTTACGGGTGATCAACGAGACCATAATACTAATAATAATAATAATAATAATAATAATAATAATCACGATCATGACGAGGAGGACGAGGAGTACGAGGATGACCCTTTTGATATTGCTAACACTAAGAATGCTCCTGTTGAATCTCTCAAACGTTGGAGGGTATGATTTTTCATTTCTTGCCTCTTTCTTTTGTTTTACTTTCCGCAAATTTTTATGTAAAACCGTATTATAATAATGTGTTATGTGACTATGTGAGCGTTTTTATGTCATTTTTCCTTTGGTATGAGCAAGTTATAATGACAGTACGAGAAAAGGGACTGACGGACTTTTCGGCTTAAGCACTAGGCTAAGACCCGTTCAGCTCCTGTAAATTACATACTCGCTCCTATTGGACAATGACACCAAATTTAAGGAATCGAATTAAATAATGTAAAATATTGTATGTGATAAGAAGATTGGAGAGAGGGAAGGTACTATTGATTATTATTGTAGATAGAGTGATTAAAATAAGGAGTGTTGTGGGGTAGGTGAGGTATTGTTGTGAGTTGAAGTGATTAAAATAAGTATAAAAGTTTACAAAAAAATGAACAATGGTACATTATTGTGACTAGACGGAAATGGAAATCGGGACTCTTATGTAGAATATGAGGGAGTATGATTGAGTCATTATATCGGAACACTGTGAATCTGAGATGATGTTGATGCTATCCGGACATTATATTTGGAAACAAGGTGTTGCCTTTGAAGGATCAAAATTCAAGGACTCAGGGATACACAGCAGAACGATTTTTGTTTGAGCAGTAACTTCTCCGTTTTATGTGTAAAGATTAATTAAAAGTCGCAACTTTTTGTGATTGAACCCTTTACCTCATGGTTTGGGATCGCTTATCAGTTTTCACCATGTAGTAACTAGCAAATCTAGCATGTAATAACGCCTCTCCTACAGAGAGATCGGAGTTTGAGTGGACTTGCTTTGGTTTTTAGACCTGAGTCGAGAACAAAATCTGTCGATTTAGTGGATTTGATGTCGACTTAGTGGTTATGTTCTGGGATTTGTGGTAGATGAGAGTCAGCATGACTTGAAGTAACAACTTCAACAGCTCAGCTTTGCAAACTGCAAGGAATGTTGAGCAGCGATAACATTCCCCAATGTTTCAGAGGCTTCCGCCTATGCGGGGTTTAAGAATAGTTAGATATATATATTCAACCTTCAAGTGTTGAAAACATAGAGATTGAGCCATGATGAGATTTGTGTTTGGAATATTTAGAAACAATAAGTGACTAAAATATTCTTCTTCCATTGCATTGCATTGCATTGCAGCAAGCAGCTCTTGTGCTCAATGCATCCAGACGGTTTCGTTATACACTTGACCTAAAGAAGGATGACGAGCGAGAGCAAAGGAGGAGGATGATAAGAGCCCATGCTCAAGTTGTGAGAGTAAGTATTAGAATAACCTGATTTCTCCATCAACATCTTCTTTAAGTTTTTTTTAGCTATATGGGATTTCAGATTTCTGACTGCTATTTCTTCTGGTTATTTATTAGGCTGCAATGCTCTTCAAATTGGCTGGGGAACGAGATATAGGTAACTACTGGATCCTGTGTTTTGCAGTTTATAGCATTCCCTTTGTCTCGCGTTACTCCTAAATCAAACAGTGTTCTTCCTATAAAAGAATGTAGGACATTGATTTCGAATGAGAGGGTTTAGTTCTGCATATGTTTGTTAATTAGTGTAGCTGGTAGTACTCGTAACTTGGATTCAAATCCCATCAACATCAAAACTGTCATTGTAACTTCTGCACTTCTGTTTAATCTACAGGAGTATTGGGTCCTTCAATATCACTTCCAAGATCAACCGGGGACTTTGGAATCGGAGTTGAACAGCTTACCGCAATGACCAGGGATAATAACTCTACTGCTTTGGAGCAATATGGCGGTGTAAGTAACTAACTCATCACGGTTTCTCCCTTTACTACCACCTACTGTTATGTTAATGAACTTTGGAACATTTTGAATTTCAGGTAAAAGGGTTAGAAGGTATGATTGGTACGAACTTAGAGACCGGAGTACCTGGAGAGGAAAACGATATTGCAAAGCGAAGAGACACTTTTGGATCAAATACATACCCTACCAAAAAGGGAAAGCGTTTCCTGGTATACAGCCTGTTTATTTCATGGAACCAAATTCAAATTCTCGGTTTTCTCAGGAAATCTACTGATGGTTAATGAATTTTTGCAGTCTTTTCTGTGGGAATCTTGGCAAGATTTGACCCTTATCATCTTAATCATAGCTGCCATTGTTTCTCTGGTATTAGGGATTAAAACTGAGGTGAGTTCAGCTTATGCTATTTCTTTTGTCAAAACATTTTTTTTTGTTGCTGTTGGTTTCTGATTATCTCACATTAAGACCAATTAGTTTCCTGGTATACAGTTTTACAGGCAGAATTATATTCCTTTCTTTTAAAGGGAAAATGGAATACATTGTAAATCTCTAGGCCAGTTTTCTTAGCATTAATATGATTCTGAGACCTGAACCCATTTTCATGTTCTGTGACTTATGGAGAGTTGAACTTTGAGTAGTAGAGTCGAGATCATAGATTATTTTAGCATTCTAATATTTCGGTTTTTTGGACTGGGATTCTGAATTTGGAGATCTTGTTCAGGGTCTTGCAGAAGGATGGTATGACGGTGGAAGCATTGTCTTTGCTGTATTGCTTGTTATTCTTGTTACAGGTAAGACTGTAAGATTAACTAATAACAGCGAGTCTGGTATGAGATGGTTGCGCTCACAGCTAGCTGGTCTTACATGTGATCTTTAGTTTGTCTATAATAGTTAATTTCTGTCTGATGTTAACCTAAATTCAATTCTGTGATAGCCATCAGTGATTATCGACAATCCCTGCAGTTTCAAAATTTGAATGAAGAAAAACGGAATATACAATTAGAGGTGCATGACTCTTAACATAATTCATTCTAAACTTATCCTTTTTTCCTTGGCTTTTCTCATTTGAACACATTGAAAATTGTTGATGCAGGTGATCAGAGGCGGCAGAAGAGAGAAGATCTCTATCTACGACATTGTTGTTGGAGATGTTGTTCCTCTTAAAATTGGAGATCAAGTAAACATACATACTCCCTGTGCTCTTTTTTTTTTTTAACTATTGATGCAGTGTTTGTGTAAAGCGAGCATTTTTCCCTTCCTCAGGTTCCTGCCGATGGGCTCTTCGTTTCTGGTCACGCCCTGGCCATTGATGAATCAAGCATGACTGGAGAGAGCAAGATTGTACGCCTGTCACTTCCGTCCATTCTTTTAAAAAAAATATATATTTTTTATTATCAAGTGACAATTGACAAGTTTTATTTTTCTTCTGACAGTGTCATAAGGATAAGAAATCACCATTTCTTTTGGCAGGATGTAAAGTAGCCGATGGCTTTGGAATTATGCTGGTGTGTATCTCTCTTGTGTTTCATGTTCTAATGCTCTTGAGCAGACCGACAAATTCTGACCTGATCCAGTATTTTATCGTTTGTAGGTAACGAGTGTTGGAATTAATACCGAGTGGGGATTGCTGATGGCCAGTATCTCTGAGGATACCGGTGAAGAAACCCCCTTACAGGTTCCTTTCAAACCTCCCTTCCTCTATTCTTCATTTAAAGCATACATGCTTTAGTAATACGCCTACTACAAATACGTGCATTAGGTCCGCTTGAATGGGGTTGCAACTTTCATTGGTATAGTTGGACTCACTGTTGCCATTGCTGTGCTGGTCGTCTTGGTGCTCCGGTAAGTTTTAGTAACTATGTTACTCTGATTTCCCATACTACTGACATGGGTATAACAATAAGAGGACTTCTTGTCGAATAGCCGAGATTTAGACATTTCATTAAGAATAATCACGTTCTTGCAGATATTTTACCGGTCACACAAAGAATGCCGAAGGTGTGGTTGAGTTTGTCAGAGGGAAAACTAGCATTAGTGAAGCCATAGATGGAGTGATAGAAATCTTTACTATTGCAGTAAGTTCTGTTATTCTAATTTCTAAGCTTATAACAATCTAAAATTTTTCACTTATGTTGCTCGAGTTCTTGACCAACATTTGCATGACTTCAGGTTACTATAGTGGTTGTTGCGGTACCTGAAGGGCTCCCGTTGGCAGTTACCTTAACGTAAGTCTGGTTTATGCTCAGTAAAATTTCCGAAATGTTAGTTTCAGAAATTCCCAAAATCTATTTGCATCTCAGTTCCCATATCTGTTGATTTCCGACAGGCTAGCCTACTCTATGCGCAAAATGATGGCAGATAAAGCCTTGGTATGCATTCTTTCTTTTTTCCATCCTCTACTTGTCTTAGATTTGGAAACGATAATGGTCGCCCTCACTTGTTAAACACAAATATTCTGATGTTTAAGAGCTATGGTAAACTTCTGAAATGACAAAAATGTAACTTGTTCAGGCTTCAATTTGCCCCATTTGTGTTCCTTTTCAGCCTTCCTGATTGAAGTTCAATTTGTAACGCCACAATAACACACCCGTTTACACTTGCAGGTGCGCAGACTTTCAGCTTGTGAAACTATGGGATCTGCCACTACTATATGTAGTGACAAAACTGGAACTCTGACCTTGAATCAGGTGAAAAAAAATATACTTGCTCACTAGGGCTTCTTTCTGTGATCATAATATCAGAAGTTGGCTATGATTGCTCATTTTCTCAGTGGCTTAAGCAATGAAACTTTACTGTGACCTTAAATAGACCAACTCCTTAATGGTCTCATAGTTGGCAAGGTAAGGGGGATCGGATGTACAATCTTACCCGTGTTTAACATCTCAAAGAAATTGAAGAGAAGGCAACATAGGTTTTCTTCACTTCCAAAACAAGCGCAGCTTGTTTAGTGAAATAATGAGTAAAATGAAGAGAAGGCAACATAGGTTTCTAAATATTTAGCTGATTTTTTTATAGATGACTGTTGTCGACGCATATGCTGGTAAAAAGAAGTTGAGTCCGCCCAGTGATGCAAGTCAGATGACAGCAAAACACTCTACTCTTGTTATTGAAGGCGTTGCAGTCAATACCACTGGTAGTGTTTTTGTCCCCAAGGTATATGTTATGTTTCTTCATCACCATTTCTCTCTTATTTCTCAGAAATTCATGTTTTTGACGAAGCAGAGATGATGATCATGTATATTTGCACGGGTTTGATATTACGCATTGTTCCTCTTTGACAGAATGGTGGTGAAACAGAAGTTTCAGGATCTCCAACTGAGAAGGCTATCTTATCCTGGGGAGTCCAGGTATCCTTTCTGTATTAATCTCAGATTTTGTTCTGATTCCTGTTTTTTTCTTTTCCGCCTTTTTCTTAATTTTACAATTCTTGTCCTGCTGCAGCTGGGCATGAAGTTCGAGACTGTGAGGTCTGAAGCCATTACTCTCCATGTTTCACCTTTCAATTCAGAGAAAAAGAGAGGTGGAGTTGCATTGCAGCTGGTAACTTTTCCATCTATCTGTGACAGAAACTAAAAAAATGATTTCTTCTCATCTTTTATTCACTCTTCTTTTCACTCATGAAATTACCGCAGTCCAACTCAGATGTTCATATACACTGGAAGGGAGCAGCTGAAATGGTCCTTGCTTCATGTACACAATTTCTTGACACTGATGGTTCTGTCAAGTCTATCGAGAATGAGAAGGTAACAATTCATCCTATCTGACCTTGGAAGTCTTAACTTTTACTAATATGACAGTTTTAGTCGAGAATGAGAAATTGTATGTTCTGTTAAGTACTCTTCTTCTAGGGCTGTTTTTGTAGCTTTAACAGCTTTCTGATCCCTATTTCTTTTTGAAGTAGAGACCTGCATTTTTCTGTAAGCCGACATTCACTTATTTCTTTTCTTCTGCAGGCATACTTCAGAGGTGTCATTGATGAGATGGCAGCGAAAAGCTTGCGGTGTGTTGCATTCGCTTACAAACCATACGACAGAAATGATGTTCCAAATACAAATGAGGAAGCACTAGCAGAATGGGTTCTACCGGAAGATAGCCTGGTTTTGATTGCCATTGTTGGTATCAAGGTATTATCCATAGTAGCCCCACTCAGAGTCGACGTTAGATACCCTTCTTTTTCTTCGACACCCTCCTGCTTCCAGTTGCATTCCGAGAAACTGATGTAAAAGACCGTACTAACCATCAACTAGGCAAGTAGGATTCTATTAGAGAAAAGTAAAATGGAAACTAGTGATAAGTCAAAAATCAGAAAGTATGATTCAATAAAACAACCTTGTGTAACATCATTGTTTGCACAAGGATGTCTACATTTGCATACCACCACATCCGAGGAGGAAATTGAGTTAAATAAGTGACATATGCAATGCTTATGTAGGATCCTTGCCGACCTGGTGTCGATGAAGCTGTCAGACTTTGTGCAGCAGCTGGTGTGAAGGTATTTTGAGAAATTTCATGTTACATGAGTGATTAATCAAAATTAATTTGTCTTAAGATTACAATTAACTTAAAAGCTAAAATTACAGGTTCGTATGGTCACTGGAGACAATATTCAGACAGCAAGAGCAATTGCAACAGAATGTGGAATTCTTGCTCCAGGTGCTGATACCTCAGAACCAACTGTCATTGAAGGGAAAACGTTCCGTGCACTTTCCGAGCAAGAAAGAGAGGAAGTTGCCCAAAAAATTACGGTATGTCAGATTGGTCCTTTGCGAGTAAGCTGTCTAAATCAAACCTGACCTGCTTTTGGAGGGTCATGAAGTCATAAATAACCCTCAGGACACCTATGTCTATCTAAGAATCTAGCATTGATGTTTGGTTGCCTACAGGTTATGGGAAGGTCATCTCCAAATGATAAATTGTTGCTTGTACAAGCTCTACGAAAGGCGGGTGAAGTCGTGGCTGTCACCGGTGATGGTACTAATGACGCTCCTGCTCTTCATGAGGTCTATTTTTGGTCGAAAGCTAAATTTTTACACGAAAAATTGATTCTGACCACCATATTATATTTTTTAGTGCCTTGTTTGGTTAACTATTGTTGTTACCTTGTTCTTTAGGCTGATATTGGTCTTTCCATGGGCATTTCTGGAACAGAAGTCGCTAAAGAAAGCTCTGATATCATTATCTTGGATGATAACTTTGCTTCTGTTGTAAAGGTAGCTTTCATGTTTTTTCTCATTTTTCGTGATGTTGAAATCCTACCTCGCAACAAGGGCAGATAGTTGACTGGCTGATTTTGCTATATTTCATCCTATTCCAAAGCCAGAGTACATTGATAACGAAAACAACAATGGACTGAATGTATCATTTATGTAAACCTCAGGTTGTGCGGTGGGGACGTTCAGTGTACGCAAATATTCAGAAGTTCATACAGTTTCAGCTGACAGTAAATGTAGCTGCACTTATTATTAATGTGGTTGCTGCAGTTTCATCTGGAAGTATTCCTCTTAATGCAGTGCAGGTAAATGACTTATTTTTTTGCTATTACTCCTCGGTTTAATGCTCTCTTCATTCTCTAATGATTGTCTTATCCTCTCCCAGCTTCTGTGGGTTAATCTCATCATGGATACCCTTGGAGCCCTCGCATTAGCCACTGAACCCCCAACTAACCAGCTTATGCGTAGAGCTCCGGTTGGCAGAAGGTTAGTTTTCAACCTCCCTATTAGACTATCTTTCCGTAACTCAAAAACATTATGAAGACTTCCTAGGTTTCAAAATAGAATGACGATACAAAATGGCAATTTGGCTCATCTCATGTTTTACTGTTGGAAGCAAACTTTTATATTGTGACCAGATCATCCTGTATAAGTTTGCGCGCACAAAAGTAATGATCAATGTTGTTGTTGCCCATTTCTATGATCAGGGAACCTCTTGTAACTAACATCATGTGGAGGAATCTGCTAGTACAGGTAAAGATCCTCTTCATCTGGTTTTCAGAATAATTTCCTGAAATTTACAAATTTTTGGAAATCATATTCCAATTCTTTGGTTTGCAGGCTCTATATCAAGTCACTGTCCTCCTCATCTTCAACTTTGGTAGCAGCAATTTCGCTCTCTTACAAGAAGGCAACTTGGAACACCGGAACAAGTTGAAGAACACTTTGATCTTCAATGCATTCGTTATTTGTCAGATATTCAATGAGTTCAACGCTAGAAAGCCAGAAGAATTGAACGTTTTCAAAGGCGTAACACAAAATAAACTCTTCATGGGAATAATTGCAGTCACAGTTGTGCTTCAGGTTCTTTCTTATCCTTTCTTACTATCGTATCCCTCTATATTTCTATCTCGTGTTTTTTGTTAGTTTTCTGCATTGTTCCTAAGAAACAACCGCCTTTCTTCAACAGATTGTCATTATCGAGTTCCTTGGGAAGTTCACATCAACGGTTAAACTGAACTGGCAACTATGGCTTCTTTCAATTGCCGTTGGCTTGTTCAGGTTTGTATAAACATATTCCATATTCATTTTTTCCCGTCTTCACTATGTGCGCATTCTATTCAGCCAACTGTTTATGTTAAAAGACGTTTCGCTTGGCATTGGCTTGAAAGATGTACAGTAATGCATCTGAACTTCTGCAATACTGATGTATTTCCTCTGTTTCGTTCAACAGTTGGCCCCTTGCTCTCGCCGGGAAATTCATACCAGTTCCAAAGACACCCTTGTCCAGAATGCTCAAAAAAACATTCCAAAGATGTAAACTTTCGCGTAATAATGCATGAACAGCTTTGGCATCGATAGTTGGTTGCAGTAAAAATGTAGGAGGAAGACCAGCCTTGAGCAATTCTGACTAGTAAGATTGGTGTACTTAATTATTGATTTATCTGTAAAGAGACCGATAAATTAGTAACATTCCTTCAATTGTAAATGCGAACTGATATATTGTAATAACTATTTAATTTACATGTCCTTTCCTTTTTGTTTTTTTACCATTCTCTTCCATTCCAATTCAATTGAAATCTGGTAACAGCAATAGTAGTCATACGCTATAATACTCAGACTCGACAGCAAGTGTCTGAAAATAATCCGGGAAGAACCAGGGCAACAAACACTATTGAGCAACGATAACATTCCCGATGTTTCAGAAGCGCCTGCAGTCCCGCTCCCGCTTATGGCAAACTTAAGACGCCTATTGATTTCGGGTCGTGCTTCGTATGTGAAAAAGTAATTCCGTAATTTATTCATCGAGTACCCAATTGACCATTATACCCCTCTTGTTTTTTATCTTACACCCTCTAACTTTTCTCCTCTCCTTTAACTTCTCACTGATCACCACCGCCATCAATCATACCGCCGTCAAACACCCTTTACCACCGTCAAGCTCTACCTCCTCTCGCCGGCGACCTTTCCCCTCTTGCCAGGCAACCTCCACCTGCAACTATATCTCCTTCCCTAATTAACACCAACCCAAATTAATCTATATGAACCCTAAATTAATAAATACATTAAAAAAGTCATTTAAATTGTCAAAAAGAGATTAATTTGATCAATCATGTTACAATTAGCGAATCAAATGTATGTTTAACACCCAGATTACAATCCATAAATCCATAATTCAAGAAATTTGCGTAGTTTGAGAGGAGTTAGGGTTAGCAATAGAGACAATTTTGTTTGATAAACTTTTAGTTGGGGGCAGGTAAATGGAAAAGAGTTTACAAAAAGTATTGCGAAAATAATCTCCGTTTAATACATGAAAATTTGTATGGAAATAATGGGAATGCAAGCAACAATGTCAAACCAGAAACCATAAATGAATAAAATATTATTTTTCAATTGCAGTAAGCAGCTCTTGTGCTCAATTCATCCAGAATTCCAGACGGTTTCGTAATACACTTGACCTAAAGAAGGATGCAGGTCGAGCGAGAGCGAATGAGGAGGATGATAAGGGTCCATGCTCAAGTTCTGAGAGTGAGTATTAGGATAACCTGATTTCTCCATTGACATTTTTTTTTTTTTTTTTTTTGCATTATATGGGATTTTAGATTTCTGTCTGCTATTTGTTCTGGTTATTTATTAGTTCTGCAATGTTCTTCAAATTGGCTGAGGAACGAGGTATAGGTAACTACTGGATCCTGTGCTTTTGCGGTTTATGACATTGCTTTTGTACTCGAGTATGTTTAGACAGTCCCACATGAAACAGTGGAAAAAAAGATGCTCAACTAAAGTCTTTTTACAGGGAATGTAGGACAGTCATTCCAAATTAAAGGAAGTAGTTTTCCGTATGTAAGTTCGTGGAAAAGAAGGGATAGTCAACTACAGTCTTTCTAAAATAAGAAAACTCCCTAAGTTGAACTCTAAAACCATTACCGCCCTGCTTAACTACTCTCTCTCTCTCTCTTGGTTCTGGTCTTTCTTCTTCGTCTGATTCACCGCCACTTCTAGGTCACTGGTTTCTATCTTATGGGCCGCGTCCGTTTTAACTGGGATGCATCTGCATCTATGTCGGGTCTGGTCCGTACAGGTATGGCAGGGTGGTCAGACGAGTCCGAGCATCACAGTTCTTATACCTTAGTGTTTGAATACTGTCAACATCAAGACTATCATTGTGATTTCTTTACGTTTGTTTTTTCTGTAGGAGTGTTGGATCCTTCACTATCACTTCCAATTTCAACCGGAGACTTTGGAATCGGAGTTGAACAGCTTACTGCACTGACCAGGGAAAATAACTTGACTGCTTTGGAGCAATATGGCGGTGTAAGTAATTAACTAATCATTGTTTCTCCCTTAACTATCAGTCTACCACCCAGTGTTATGCCAATGGACTTTGGAACATTTTGGGTTTCAGGTAAAAGGGTTAGAAGGTATGCTTAGTACGAACTTAGAGACTGGAGTTCCTGGAGAGAAGGATGATTTGCAAAGAGAAGAGACACTTTTGGATCAAATACATACCCTACCAAAAAGAGAAAGAGTTTCCTGGTATACATCTTTTTTGTTTATTTCAAAAAAGATAATTCAAATTCCTGGCTTCCTCAGGAAACTTACTGATCGCCAATGAATTATTTTTTGCAGTCTTTTCTGTGGGAATCCTGGCAAGATTTGCCCCTTATCATCTTAATCGTAGCTGCAATTGTTTCTCTAGTAGTAGGGATAAGAACTGAGGTGAGATCAGCTTATGCTATTTCTTTCGTCACACTTCTGTTTTGTTGCTGTTGGTTTCTGATTATATCACATTATGATCAATTACTTGGTTCAAGAAAGTATACGTACAAGCAGAGCTCTTACGCATAGCCGGACGAGCTCTGCTTGTACGTATACTTTTTTGGTCTACATAAAGTAATCTTTCTCGTGCAATAAGTTTCCTGGTATACAGTTTTACAGGCAGAATAACATTCATAAAATGGAATACACAATACAATATATATTGTAATTTCCTAGGCCGTTTTTCTTAACATTAATATGATTCTGAGACCTGAACCCATTTATATGTTCCGTGATCTACAGAGAGTTGAACTTTGAGCAGTAGTGTTGTGATTATAGATTAGTTTGGTATTCTCAAGTGGTATGAGGTTTTGAGTTTGGAAATCTTGTTCAGGGTCTTGCAGAAGGATGGTATGACGGCGGAAGCATTGTCTTTGCAGTATTCGTCATACTTGCTACAGGTAAGACTGTAAGATTATTTAATAACAGTGAGTCTTGTATGAGATGGTTTGCACACTTGCACTCACAGGTGAGGCCAACCTATATCATTATGTACTACTCATTTAGTACGAGTATTAGAGTTGACGGGCTGGTCTTACATGTGATCTTTAGTTTGTCTATAATAGTTAGTTTCTGTCTGATGTTAACCTAAATTCAGTTTTGTGATAGCCATCCATGATTATCGACAATCCCTGCAGTTCCAAAATTTGAATGAAGAGAAAAGGAATATACAACTTGAGGTGCATGACTCCCAACAGAATTTATTATAAACTTACTCTTTTTTTCTTTGCTTTTCTCATTTTTAGACGTTGAAAATTGTTGATGCAGGTGATCAGAGGTGGCAGAAGAGAGAATATCTCTATCTACGACATTGTCGTTGGAGAAGTTGTTCCTCTTAAAATTGGGGATCAAGTATACATATATACTGCGTGCTCATTTTTTTTAAATACTGATGCAATGTCTGTGTAAAGTGATTATTTTTCCCTTCCTCAGGTTCCTGCTGATGGGCTCTTTGTTTCTGGTCACGCCCTAGCCATTGATGAATCAAGCATGACTGGAGAGAGCAAGATTGTAAGCCTGTCATTTACGCCTGTTTTTTTAAAAAAAAAATAGTTTCTTGGGTATCAAGTGACAATTGACGAATTATATATTTCTTTCGACAGGTTCACAAGGATAAGAAATCACCCTTTGTTTTGGCTGGATGTAAAGTAGCCGATGGCTTTGGAATTATGCTGGTGTGTATCTCTCCTGTGTCTCATATTCTAATACTCTTAGAGTAAACCGTCAAAATATGACCTGACGTGCTGAGTGCTGACCCGCCATTTTATGAGCGTGAACTTCAGAATTGGTATTGCTTTCACTTTTTCTCATGCTGAGCAGTACATAATGTTATAATTTGTAGGTAACAAGTGTTGGAATTAATACTGAGTGGGGATTGCTCATGGCCAGTTTCTCTGAGGATACCGGTGAAGAAACCCCCTTACGGGTTCCCTTCTAACCTTCCTCCCTATGTTCTTCGTTAACACGTATATGCTTTAGTAATACGCCCATTACAATTGCTTGCATTAGGTCCGCTTGAATGAAGTTGCAATTTTCTTTGGTTTAGTTGGACTTTCTGCTGCCTTTGATGTTCTGGTCATTTTGTTGACCCGGTAAGTTTCAGAAGTTTTGTTACTCTGACATCTCATACTGCTGACATTGCTATAACACTGTTAGTCAGTACACTTCGGGTTTAAGCCGAAAGTAAGAGGACTTTTCATCAAATAGCTGAGTCAGACATTTAGACACTTCAATATGCATAATCGTTGTTTTTGCAGATACTTTACTGGTCACACAAAGAATGCCAAAGGTGTGGTTGAGTTTGTTCCCCGGAAAACTAGTATTAGTGAAGCCATAGATGGAGTGATAAAAATCTTTGCTATTGCAGTAAGTTTGATTATTCTAATTTCTGAGCTTGTAACAACCAAACTTTTTTTTCACTTGTGTTGCTAGAGTTCTTGACCAACTTTTTCATGAGTTCAGGTCACTATAGTGGTTGTTGCGATACCTGAAGGGCTCCCGTTGGCAGTTACCTTAACGTAACTCTTGTTTATAGACTTGCTAAAATTTCCAAAATGTTACTTTCCCAAATTCCCAGAATCTCTTTGCATCTCAGTTTCCAGTTGTGTTGATTTTTTGACAGGCAAGCCTACACTATGCGCAAAATGATGGCAGATAAAGCCTCGGTATGTACCTCTCTTTTTATTTGTCCTCAATACTTTGTTTTAGATTTGAAAACAATAATGGCTTCCCACAATTACTAAACGCGAATATTTTGATGTCTAATATCTTTTGGAAATGTCATAACACTAAGACGTAACTTGTTCAGGCTTCAATATGCATTATTTTTGTTCTTTTTCGGCTTCCCTGATTGAAGTTCAATTTCTATCGCCAGAATTACACAACCCGTTTACACTTGCAGGTTCGCAGACTTTCAGCTTGTGAAACTATGGGATCTGCGACTACTATATGTAGTGACAAAACAGGAACTCTGACCCTGAATCAGGTGAATAAAATGTACTTGCTCGTGAGGGTTATTTCTGTGATAATATTAACAGAAGATGGTTATGGTTACTAATTTTCTCGATGGAATAAGGAATGAAACTTTATGGTGCCCTTAAATAGAGTAAAAAACAAATAAAAACATTACCCACTCTCGTTAATGGTCCCAAGGCAGTCTTACCCCAGTGTTTAACATCACACACAAATCGAAGATTATTCGGCTGAGAATTGCCTTGAATGACTGTTTTCTTCACTTCCAAAACAAGCGCAGTTTGTATCGTGAAATAATGAGGACAGTGAAGAGGAAGCAACGTAGGTTTCTAAACATACAGCTGATTTTTTTTCATAGATGACTGTAGTCGACGCTTATGCTGGTAAAAAGAAGTTGAGTCCGCCAAGCGATGCAAGTCAGATGACAGAAGAACACTCTGCTCTTGTTATTGAAAGTGTTGCAGTCAATACCACTGGTAGTGTTTTTGTCCCTAAGGTATATGTTATGTTTCTTCATTACCATTTCTCTCTTAATTTTCAGAAGTTCATGTTTTTGGTGAAGCAGAGTTCATCATGTATATTTGCACGGGTTTCATATTGCGCATTATTCCTCTTTGACAGAATGGCGGTGAAACAGAAGTTTCAGGATCTCCAACTGAGAAGGCTATCTTATCCTGGGGAGTCCAGGTATCCTTTCTGTATTAATCTCAGATTTTGTTCTGATTCCTGTTTTTTTCTTTTCCGCCTTTTTCTTAATTTTACAATTCTTGTCCTGCTGCAGCTGGGCATGAAGTTCGAGACTGTGAGGTCTGAAGCCATTACTCTCCATGTTTCACCTTTCAATTCAGAGAAAAAGAGAGGTGGAGTTGCATTGCAGCTGGTAACTTTTCCATCTATCTGTGACAGAGAAACTTAAAATTGATTTCATGTTATCTTTTATTCACTCTTTTTTTCATTCTTGAAATCACCGAAGTCCAACTTAGATGTTCATATTCACTGGAAGGGAGCAGCTGAACTGGTCCTTGCTTCATGTACACAATTTCTTGACGCCGATGGTTTTGTCAAGTCCATCGAGAATGAGAAGGTAACAATTAATCCTATGTGACCTTGGAAGTCTTAACTTTTACTAATATGACCGTTTTAGTCGAGAATAGAGATTGTATGTTCTGTTAAGTACTCTTTTTTTAGGGCTGTTTTTGTAGCTTTAATAGCTTGCTGATCCCTATTTCTAGTAGGGACCTGCATTTTTCTGTAAGCCGACATTCACTTATTTTTTTTCTTCTGCAGGCATACTTCGGAGATGTCATTGATGAGATGGCAGCGAAAAGCTTGCGGTGTGTTGCATTGGCCTATAAACCATACGACAGAAATGATATTCCAAATACAAATGAGGAAGCGCTAGCAGAATGGGTTCTACCGGAAGATAGCCTGGTTTTGATTGCCATTGTTGGTATCAAGGTATTATCCGTAGTAACCCCACTTAAAGTCGACGTTCGATACCCTTCTGTTTCTTCGATACCCTCCTGCCTCCAATTACCTTTCTGAGAAACTATTTTCGATGTAAAAGACCGTACTACCCATCAACTAGGCAAGTAGGATTCTGTTAGAGGAAAGTAAAATGGATGTTTTTGTGTTTCTTAAATATAATGTGTTACTATAAGACGAAAATGATAAAGTATCATTAATAAAACAACTTTACGTAACATCATTGTTTGCGCAAGGATGGCTACACTTGCATCCCACCACATCCGAGGAGGAAATCGAGCTAAATAAGTGACATGCAATGCTTATGTAGGATCCTAGCCGACCTGGTGTAGATGAAGCTGTCAGACTTTGTGCAGCAGCTGGTGTGAAGGTATTTTGAGAAATTTCATGTTAAATGAATGATTAACCAAATTAACTTGTCTTCAGATTACGATTAACTTAAAAGCTAAAATTACAGGTTCGTATGGTCACTGGAGACAATATTCAGACAGCAAGAGCAATTGCAACAGAATGTGGAATTCTTGCTCCAGGTGCTGATACCTCAGAACCAACTATCATTGAAGGGAAAACGTTCCGTGCACTTTCCGAGAAAGAAAGAGTGAAAGTTGCTAAAAAAATTACGGTATGTCAGATTGGTCCTTTGCAAGTAAACTGTCTAAATCAAACCTGACCTGCTTTTGGGAGGGTCGTGAATGCATAAATAATCCTCAGGACACCTATGTCTATCTAAGAATCTAACATTGATGTTTGGTTGCCTACAGGTTATGGGAAGGTCATCTCCAAATGATAAATTGTTGCTTGTGCAAGCTCTACGAAAGGCGGGTGAAGTCGTGGCTGTCACCGGTGATGGCACTAATGACGCTCCTACTTTTCATGAGGTCTGTTTTTGGTCCTAAGCTAAATTTGTACACATAAAATTGTTCTGGCCACCTTAATATATTAGTATCTAACTTTTTAGTGCCGTGTTTGGTTAACTATTGCTGTTACCTTGTTCTTTAGGCTGATATTGGTCTTTCCATGGGCATTTCTGGAACAGAAGTCGCTAAAAAAAGCTCTGATATCATTATCTTGGATGATAACTTCGCTTCTGTTGTTAAGGTAGCTTTCAAGTTTTTTTCTCATTTTTCGTGATATTGAAAGCTTCTCTTTGCACTTCTATGTTCACAATATGGTTCTCAAAACACAAAGAGATGGTTTTTGAATGATCATGATGAAAGTTGAATTGATAATTGCATTGGAGGCCTAAAATCCTTCCTCGTAACAAGTGCAGATAGTTTACTGGCTGATTTTGCTATATTCCATCCTATTCCAAAGCCAGAGTACGTCGATAACGAAAACAACAATGGACTGAATGTATCATTTATGTAAACCTCAGGTTGTGCGGTGGGGACGTTCAATGTACGCAAATATTCAGAAGTTCATACAGTTTCAGCTGACGGTAAATGTGGCTGCACTTATTATTAATGTGGTTGCTGCTGTTTCATCTGGAAGTATTCCTCTTAATGCAGTGCAGGTAAATGACTTGCTTTTTGCTGTTACTCTTTGGTTGAATGCTCTCTCCTTTCTTTAATGATTGATTTATCCTCTCCCAGCTTGTGTGGGTTAATGTCATCATGGATACCCTTGGAGCCCTCGCATTAGCCACTGAACCCCCAACTAACCAGCTTATGCGTAGAGCTCCGGTTGGCAGATGGTTAGTTTTCAACCTCCCTGTTAGACCATCTTTCCGTAACTCAAAAAGATTATGAAGAATTCCTAGGTTTTAAAATAAAAGGACAATACATAATGGCAATTTACTACTGCATTTTTACTGTTGGCTCATCTCATGTTTTACTGTTGGAAGCAAACTCTTATATTGTGACCGGATCATCCTATAAAAGTTTTCGCGCACAAAATTAATGATCAATGTTGTTGTTGCCCATTGGTATGACCAGGGAACCTCTTGTAACTAACATCATGTGGAGGAATCTGCTAGTACAGGTGAAGATTCTCTTCATCTGGTTTCAGAATAATTTCGTGAAATTTACAGATTTTTGGAAATCATATTCCAATTCTTTGGTTTGCAGGCTCTATATCAAGTCACTGTCCTCCTGCTCTTCAACTTTGCTGGCAGCGGTTTCACTCTCTTACAAGAAGGCAACTTGGAACACCAGAACAAGTTGAAGAACACTCTGATCTTCAATGCATTCGTTGTTTGTCAGATATTCAATGAGTTCAACGCTAGAAAGCCAGAAGAATTGAACGTTTTCAAAGGCATAACACAAAATAAACTCTTCATGGGAATAATTGCAGTCACAGTTGTGCTTCAGGTTCTTCCTTATCCTTTCTTAGGATCGTATCCTTCTTTATTTTTATTGTGTGTATTTTGTTAGTTTTCTGCATTGTTCCTAAAAACCACCGTGTTTCTTCAACAGATTGTCATTATCGAGTTCCTTGGGAAGTTAACATCAACCGTTAGACTGAACTGGCAGCTATGGCTTCTTTCAATTGCCATTGGCTTGTTCAGGTTAGTATAAACATATTCCATATTCTTTTTTTTTCCGTCTTGACTATTTGCGCATTCTATTCAGCCAAGTGTTTGTGTTAAAAGACGTTTCGTTTGGCATTGGCTTGTAAAGATGTGTGCAGTAATGCATCTGAACTTCCTGCATTCTGCAATACTCATGTATTCCCTCTGTTTCATTCAACAGTTGGCCCCTTGCTCTCGCCGGGAAGTTCATACCAGTTCCAAAGACACCCTTTTCCAGAATGCTTAAAAAATCATTCCAAAGATGTAAACTTGCGTAATAATGCATGAACAGCTTTGGCATCGATAGTTGGTTGCAGTAAAAATGTAGGAGGAAGACCAGCCTTCAGCAATTCTGACTAGTAAGATTGGTGTCCTTCAACTGTAAATGCGAACTGATATATTGTAATAACTATTTAATTTACATGTCCTTTACTTTTTGTTTTTACCATGAGGATTATTTCGGAGAAAGTCGATATTTTAGGTTCCTTGTTCATAATTGTGGATTTTTCCAATTATAAACGATAAGATGGGAATGACCTTAAACGGAGAAGTAATAAGTATATGCAATGAATAAGGGTATCTTGTCAATGCAAATTTACATAAGACGGTTAAATGAATTTGAGTCAATAATTATATAAAGCCGTCAATAAAATGTAAAATAAGTGAGAATGGTCGGTCGATTGGTAAATTATAAAAAAGGGAATATAATAGGTGGTAAATTGCAAATTTTCCGTATAGTTTGTCAAACGTCTTACATAATGAAAACGAAAGATGAGATTCAATGAAGACGACTTTTGATATCACGCAAATCAAACTCGGAAAAATATACCAGAAATGGAATCAAAGTATGAAACTGAGGATGTCTAAATCACACTATCTGTTACAAAAAATAATACTTACTACAAATTCAAGACTATATTAACACCTGTATCTCTAAATCGCTTTTCGCCGTAACATTTGCTCAGGCAAAGCTGTACCGAATCCAAGTATACTTCAATCAATCATTCATCTTTCAACTTTTCTCCAGGGGTTGTCTGATTTTACCTGTTATGGATCTGGATGCACTCAAGATGGTTCTCTGTGGAATATTAACAATAACACGAATGCGCTAGGTGGTTCTTCTTTGTAATGTAGTCAGATATGAACTGATCAGGAGAAGCTGAAGAACTGGGATTGTCGATCGGGACCTGTATCTGAGTCTTGCCGGAAGAGATCCGCTTCCCAACGACATTATCGTAGAACAGACCAGAAATGGCTGGTACAAAAACGTCGCTTTCTGAACACATGTAGAAATCAATAACCTCTTCTAATATTGGTGCTTCTGAATCAAGGAATTTATCCTTTTTATCCGTAGGCATTATCCCCTCCTGCACAGGCAGACAGAAGATGTTCGAAAGTTCGTTAGTCGTTACTATATGATTAGTTTTGTGAACACCACAATTTGGCAAAAATGCACAAAAAAAACACGGCATCATGGACTCATGGCCCCTATGCCACTGCACATGGATCTAACACTGCTCTCCTACAATGGTTGCAAGACGCATCATTAAGATGTCAACGTTGATCTTCGGTTTTTGATAGAAAATTGTAATAAATATGCACAGTGAAACTCGTAATACTTGTGAGACTATCATGAACTCTTCCATATTCTGAACTGAGATCTCAATTGCTGCATCAATACCAGGTCAGTTTTATTGTGATACAGGTCTCGTGAATCAGCTGCATCAATATTCTGAACTTAAATGTGGTAATTTTTTTAAAAAAAAGTTATATATACTTAATACTGGTATACTTCTCTATTCCAATTTAGAACGGTCATTTCAAATCTGTTTTCTTACAGCACGAGTTTCTTCACGCTCCTGCGATGCTGCATATTACAGCTATGTCTCAAGGACTCCTGCATGTGACTCATATTGACCATGGAGTAATAATTACTAATATAAGCTTGGAAAAAGCTTAAACCTTGGGAGTTGGGACGGTCGAGTAGACACAAATCACACGTCAGATACATTATATATCCATTAGGAAGCATCTCGTTGACCTCAGAAAATAGTACTCAGTATAATAAAAGAAAAGACGGACACTGCTGAAAGTTGGGCAATCCAGAAAAAAATGAAGGAAAAGAATAGCAAATGTTACCGAGGAAATGTATACCTTAGTGTAAACTTTGGGGAAAAGGTCCTTGAGTTCACTAAGACTATTGTTCCATCTGGGTTGAGTCAAATAGATTGTGGTATCCTTGCCATACCCAACTTTTCTTAAAAATACAGCAACTTCTCTAGCATCAAAACAACTTTTCGATCCATCACTAGTAGGCTCTTGGCAACCCTTCTTCTCTAAAGCATCCACCCTCAAATCCACTGCTATGAAGCGGCCATCCGACTTCCGGCTCAAAGTTCGTAGACGTTCCACCATCGAGTTCACAACTCCACGGACTTCAGGTTGCAACTCTAATGATCCGAACATTGCCATGCAAGCAACTGAATCAATCTCACTTTTGACATTATTAGTCTTCTTCATATATATTGATGGGAAAGATGTGGCTAGCCTAATATTGCCCTTTTTCTTAAACTCTGGCTCAATAATTTCAGCAATATGGTATTTCGTAATACGAGCTGGAATCTTCACAACAGCAAGGTTTTTTGCTGATATCTTTGTAGATGGTTCCTTTACTACCTTAACCACCCCGTCCAAACTTTTGATAAACTTTTGAGCATCATAAACATCTTCGAAATCCCTGCAAGTATAAATGATGGTTTAAGAATTGCGTAATTGTAGAGAATGTAACCTGTTCTCATTCCTACACAAAACATCTAGATATTAGGTGACATAAATCCTGGACAATTACAGATGAGACTGACGATTCAGCTAAACACTGATGGTGCACTCTCGTCCTCTCAACTCTCAATTTAAGTAGGCAAAGTAAATTGTGTAATAGTCAGGCTGATAATATATTACTCCGGACTAAATAACCACTCAGTATCTCATTTGAAGTGTTTAGAGTAATTCCAGACAAGTATCATGTCTACACACCAAATATATGACATATTGAAGTAACAAAGCTTTCCGTTGATATGGTATGATGACTTCAACCCTAGGTAAGTAGTGTGAATTCAGCATCACATAGTAATGTAAAGTAAAGAGAGCATTTAAAATGCAGCCAAAAGACAAATCTATGAATCCTAAGAAAGACGGTAGCATACAGTCGTGTATACTAACGCCGGTTAGAGTGCAAATTCCATGGAACAATAAGCTGGAAAAATAAAGCTTCATAAAGTTTGATTACTAACTTCTTGTCCCCAAGTTTGCTTCCCCTGATGTCGGGAAGTACAAGAGTTGCACCAATGCTTCTTGCAACTACCACTGCATCAGCAATCTGTGTCAAAAGAGTTGTCAGAGATAAAGTTTAAAACTCAATCACATGTTTGAGAAATACCACTGTGAATAGAGCATGAAGTTTTCCTTCCAAATCTTTCTTATGTTGAACGGACTTTACTTCTGCTCGAAGGAGGGAAAAGTGGTTTCACTATTTCCCTTTAGGCTTTAACCCAACTATCTAAACTAAGGAAGTCAGATGTACACGACCTCCTCCAATGTAAGCAACACGTAGAGGTCGTGTCCAGATTGACCCAAAATGAAAATTGCGTTGAGGCACCTCACAATAAAAAGAGGGGCAGTAAATAAATTTAAGCATGGCCTTTAGACAAGGATTTGATTAGCAACCTGTGAGACATGGTATTCCGGACCATCAGTCAAGGAAAAAGTAAGATATCCCTCAGATTGATCAGAATTTTCTGCTAAGAGAGAACATGGAACATGTTAAGAACCACAAGACATCAGAAAACCAGTTTTGTAAGAAGACCATGATAGATGAACCATCTCAACCAAAAACTTAACGTGATGGTTGAGGCCCAATTATTATTAATATTACTATTAGTCCGGAGTTGAAACACAAGTTTAGAATTAGTACTTGGTTTGGTCCAACAAGGTTTAAGTTTAGGAGCATCATCTCCCCATAATCCACTAGTATCAACTATTTCATCAATCTGTTCTTCAAACTTGGATCCCTCAAATGGGTCTTTCTGAGTTATTGACATCTTCATCTTCATGATCCAGAAAAAACATCAATCAAGTTTAGGTAAACACCAATAAAATCAGTAAAAAAAAATACAGTAAGCAAAAAACTGTCAAACTAAAATAGAGAATGTTCAGCCTGGTGAATCAAGAGCTCCCTCAAAATGAGAGGCAATAAGGTCGGATGTACGCAGCCTTACCCGAGTATTAGCAACACAAACCAAATGACCCGAAATACAGAATGATCAAATTATTAATAACCATGAAAGGAACAGAAAAACAAAACCTAGTGCATCAAGGGGTCCAGTAAATTGCCAGTATTAGCAACACAAAGAGACTGTTTTCGAATAACCCGAAACACAAAATGATCAGAAAAAACAAACCCATTACAGAAAAATGAAAACCCACCTGAGAACTGGAGCTAAAATGCTCTCTTTTAATCATATGAGCAAGCATAACAAACATAGTAACAGTAAGAAAACCAGCAAGTATTTGTCTTGGATCAGCAATTATACTTGAAACCCATTTTCCTGCTTTTAAACCCCAATTTGTTCTTGGCTTTTCCTTCTTCTTATCTCTACCATTATGTTCTCTCTCAGATCTCTGCATCATTTCTTACAGAAGAAAATTGTGAATGCAATGCAATACAATACAGATGAAATACTAACAGTTAAATGATGATAATAATTATGATAATTATTAAGAAAGATTGTTTCTTTATATGATTTGATAACAGATATTAATTGAAATTAAGGTTGTTGTTGTTGATTGATAAGTTGGAAAATTAAGAAAATGTTGAATTGAATGGTGAGAAAGTGAGAATGAAGTCAGAGTAGACAGCCTCTGGCTTTATTTGTTAGAGCCGCCGACAGTCTATTTATGATTGTGATTTACTGCCTAATTAGTATACTTTTCTAGTAATTGCAGACATAATTTCACTATATTTCCTACCTTTTGCTTTGAATATTTCTATCATTTCGGCTAATATTCTTTTTGCTTTTATTTCAATTTATTTCACTACCCTATCTAGTTTAGTTCAGGTTAAATCACTTAAGTTCAGTGAGGTTTTGTTCAACTCTATTACGTTCAGTTTCGTTTAATTCACTCAAAAAGAAACGGGTATCCTCCCAATAACCAATTAGTTCACACAGTATATATGAAATATTTATTTTTTCACAAATTCTCATATGTAATCGTTGCCCGTTGGTATCCGTCACAAACTTGTAACACTTCAAATAAAATCCTCATGGAAGGATAAAGAAGGTCATTTGTGATTCATATTCATTTTACTTTTGTCTTATCTAGCTACCTATGTGCCCCTCACAAGATTGTCATGGATATATCCGTTACAAGTAAAACCTATTGTTATTTTTAGGATGTTATTTATAACGGAAAACTAAAGTTATAAAAGAGGTATTATTATGAAATCTATTGTTTTTTGTCTAACACCACCTTTAAAAAACTTTTTCTTCTAAACATCACCTTTAAAAAAATAATTTGTCAAACACCACCTTTAATAAAAAAAATTTTGTCAAACACCACATTTTGGCCAAAGCTTCAGCGTTTGTGATGAGGTGACTTTCAGTTGATGTTTGAGATAACAAACGAGGTCGGTTTAGAGTGTTCTTGAATTCGTTGGAAAGGTGGGAGTACAGGCTTTCCAACGGTTGTCAACACGGTGGTCAAAGATGTCCTTATGTGGCGTATATTGATGTGTGAAGTCACGTTTAGCATGCTCACGTTTTTCCTTGGACTTAATCTCGTCCCACTTTGGGCATTCTTTGATTTGGTGACCCTTGTCACCACATTTGAAGCAACCAAAAGTAGAATTTGATTTTCTCTTAGGAAAACGTCTTTTGCTAGCATTGTTGAACTTTTGTGACCCTCGACCATTTATTATGCCGGCCATGTTTTTGGTAAACATAGCGAACTCGACATCCTCATCCTCCTCATCACTTGAGAGAGCATTTAGAGCGAGTCCCTTTCCCTTTGAACTCTCTTGAGAGCGTTTAGTAAGTGAGAGCTCATGGGCCATGAGAGACCCCATTAGTTCATTTAGGGAAAGTGCGGCAAGGTCCTTGGCCTCCTCAATAGCCGTCACCTTCGGTTGCCACTTTTCAGTTAAGCTTCGAAGGATCTTTCGGACTACATCCTCGGATTCAAAGTTTCGACCTAGGCTTTTAAGTTCATTAACAATGCATGAGAAACGTGACGACGGACTGTTGATTGACTCATCTTTTCCCATGTTGAACATCTCATACTGTTGCATGAGAAGATCAACACGGTACTTCTTGACTTGAAATGTACCCTCATGAGCTAGGCTTAGGGTATCCCAGATTTCTTTTGCGGAAGTACAACCTGATATACGATTTATCTCTTGATCACCGATGCCATATTGAAGAATGGACATGGCTCTAGAGTTTTTCTCGATTTTTTTGTAATCATTTTCGTTGTACTTTTCCTCATCTTTTGGTGTCGTTTTTCCATCTTTATCTGTAACCTCAACCTTAAGTGGGCCCTTTTGAATGATCATCCAACATTCATAGTCAACCCCCTTTACGTAGTGTTCCATGCGGTGTTTCCACCAAGCATAGTTTTCACCTTTGAAGATTGGGTACTTAGTGTGTTTAGACTCGTCCATGACTACGGATCTTTCTCTTTGGTGGTAAGACCTAAATCAAGAGCACGAGGCTCTGATACCAATTGAAGAGTTACAACGAGTTTAACACCTAAGAGGGGGAGGGGGTGAATTAGGTGACCTTTTAAAAATTTCTGATTTAAACTTGATTGTTTAAGAGTCAAGCAACGAAAGATAGAGTCTGAGCAACAGTATAGGCAACAGTTGCACAGACCTGCTGGTTATCGTCAGTAGCAAAGGTACGAAAGATTGATAAGAGATTAAGCAAGAATATAAACAGGCGATATAAAAAATTGGTTCAGCTCCTACTCCGGAGCCTACGTCCAACCGTTATCTTATTAAAAGTTTAGAAGCTACTCCGCTTAACTAGAACTATTACAATAAGACAACTCACCAACCTACTCCGGTTGCAATGCTTAGAGCTACTCCGCTCGTAAGACTTGACTCAAACCTAGAGCTACTCCGCTCTAAGAGTTTTGATTGTTCTACCTTTGGTTTACACGATCATGTCTCAAGGGTTCTCTTTTAAGAACATGGAGACTTTTTTTAAGATCTAAACACAAGGTCCTTGAACATACTCATTAGGCATTAAGAGTGCTACTAGTGCTTAGGAGATAATGTCTTTGTTAAAACCTTTTTGAAGACTTTAAAACTTAAAAAAACATTTGCAAAATAACTTTGAAGAATGAAGTATAAATCAGTTTTGCAAAGTTTTGTAATGAATGCACTAAAAGTCTTGGCAATAAATAAACTCAAGAGTCCATATATATAGCCGAAATGCAAAGGCTTTGAAACCCTAAAGCATGTGCTTTGTTCACCTTTTACCATCACATGATTGTCCTTATTTGATGGGTAAAAGAGTGAATCAGTTTGACAAAGAGGGGAAAAGGACTGGTCAACTACACAATGCTCTATGTTACACTTATTTAGACATGGAGTGTAATCAACTTTCCTCCATGGAAACACTCACATAGCTAAATAAGGTAATAAAGCAAGATTTAACTTTCACAAGGACCAAGTCACTTTTGAATGAGATTTCAACTTGATTTTCTGAACTTTGAATCAAATAATAATTTATTTAAACATAAGCTGATATTTTGAAAACAATTTCAAACATTTGAAATCCGCTTTGAATATTATCTCCGTAACTAGCACTAGACACAGGTCATGCAACAGTCTGAGAACTGTTTCATGACTTTTGCACTTTTAATGACTTAGATGAATATGCTCAATTACCTTGCTTACAACACTCTTTCTAGACTCGACTTAGATTGCTGCTCTTGCATCTTGGGACTTCTTCTTGATTGTCTTTGATCATTCACAAGCTTGATATCATTTGCTATTAATCACAACACTTAGAAAAAGACATTAGAAGTGATTAGGAGTAACTTGGCATCATCAACATCAAGTGTTCTAACATTCTGTCTTAAAATTTGAAAAACCGTTTAAAAAACCGCATTAAATTTTTTTAACAATAAATAATGTATCATTCACCCAAGTTCATCCTTCATTAAAAAAAGTGTTTGATACTCATCTTCATCTTTCATCAACAACGCTTTCGTCCTTCATTCTTCTTGTTTCACCATGCCAACAACTAAATTCATTCTTCTTATTTCACCAACAACTCAGTTTGCATTCATCTTTCATTCTTCTTTTTCACCATTTTTTTTCGGATTTATGGATAAATTATTAGATCTTGAAAATATTGTTCAAGAACAACAAGATTTTTTTTTAATTGGCTCATTTATGGATTGGTGACTATTATACTCTCATAATATCGATAATGTTGTTTGACATTCCAATCGTTGTTAAATCGATTTCTATCATTGTTGTAAGAACTATTATTATTATACGATCCAAAAATAAAATCGAAAAATGGGTTAACGTCTCCCATTAATCGATAAAGAAACTTGTTAAATACTTTTTTAGTAAGAGAAAATTGTGATAAAGTTATGAAGCAATGATTAAATTTCATTTTAAGCTTATTTGGTGTAATTATATTAACACATATTCTTTTCACCGTAAACAAAACCTGATACGAATTGATAGCGGAAGCGATTTTGTGATTTTAACGAACAATTGTTTCGTCAATAACACAGACGGTTTTGGACCATCATTCGATATGTCGGAACATACCCGTACCCGTTGATACGTGTCTATTTTATGATGTTTTACATCTATTTTTACACGTATTTGGTCGCTCATTTACTATGTTTTAGCCTTTATTTCCCACAAATTGTGTACTTTCGTATTTTTATGCACTTTTGCAGATTTATGCGGAAAAGAGACGATTTAGCACCAAATTCGTATCCTCAAGTCTTTTGCTTAATTAAGGAATAAATGGAAAGTCAACTGGAGTCAAAATCAAATACCAAGAGTCAAAACAGAAGAAAATCCGAAGATTTCCGTACAGAAGCGGTCGACCGACCAGTTAAACGGGTCGGCCGACCAGGCCTGATTTTCATAAAGCCCAATTTTCAAGAAGGGCCGGAAATAAGAGAAGCCCAGCAAGAAGCGGTCGACCGACCAGCTAAACGGGTCGGCCGACCAGAACGAAGCCCATGCGATTCTTTTTCGGAAATAAAGTAGAATTAGAATTATAAGGAAACTCTTAGTTTTTACCCTATATAAACAAGTCTTATAATTAGGGTTAGGTATGCTTTTTCATATGTATGCTTGATATCTATTATCAATCCTCAGTATCTTTTATTCAATCTTTTACCATCTAGTTCATCTTTTATCATTATTCAAGAATTCTCAAGCATTCAATAAAGTTTATTCAGTTCTGCCTTAACTCCAATTGTGGTAATTATTCTTTAATCTAGTTTTTATTATAGTTCTTGTTCTTATTACAATTGTTAAGTTAGAATCCCAAGCTTTATTGAATCTTGCATGCTTAGATTATTTACTATGTTCTCCATGTTTATTCCCAATTTTACAATCGTCTTAGCAGTCATGAGTAGCTAATTTTCATATGTTAGGATGTAGGGGATAATATGCATAGGTAAATAAAATCCGAAAAACCGACCTGTAGCAGGACCACGGTCGGCCGACTGGAATAGTCGGTCGGTCGACCGAGGCCGTGGTCGGCCGACTGGAGTAGCCGGTCGGTCGACCACTCGCGTATGTTTTCTTATTTCGTCTTTTCTTGTTAATTATAATATCCTGCAATGAGACCATAAGGAGACTTGTAGGATGTTAGTAATGACCTACCCAAGATTGAAAGATACGGGAAGGGCATTGGTTTACACCTTAAGACGGATAGGTTACTCAAGGCTGAAAGGTATGTGACCTGGGATTTAGGAATCACCCTTATTGTTGACACCCAATAATTGTGAGACCTAGGAACTAATAGCATAGGCCGAAAGGAGCTATTAGGTAGCATAGACCTAAAAAGATATGTTACACCCCCTTACGCGACTGCAATACATGGTGACCTTAGGATTTATTTTACCTTAGCTTTTTATTACCCAAACATCCTAGCATCCTCTTTTATTATATTTTATTCTCATCTTTTAATTCTTGTTTTATTTTAATCTTTGCCCTAGATATAGTAATCAACCAATCAACCCCAAATTTGTTACCTTTAAACATTAACATTAAGACAATAAACATTCCCCACCTCTTTGTGGTTCGACCCTGACTTTCACTATCTATTGTTAAGGTTAGGAATTATAAATTTATCTTTGGTACCCTCAACGACGGGCATCACCCGTGTCATCCATATCCGCATCAAAACCGCTACCCTTTGCGTATTCGTAACTATTATACTTATCTTATACGATTAATCGATAAATTAATGTGTTAAATATAACCATATAGGGTCATGATTTTCGCAGTACACTGATAGGATGTCGCAACGTATGCAAAAATACCCTATGGTACGACAAATTAATGTAGTATATAGGGGTCGAATTCCACAAATAGTTAGGTGCTTGTCAAATAGTTGTATGGGGTGAATTTTATCTAGGTCGAGATGATTGTTTATTAATTGAATTTTGGGTTTATAAATTAAATATAAAACAATAATAATTTAAATAATGTCTAGGGAAATCGGGTCACACATGCAAATTATATAAATGAAATTTGTTAAACTCGGATTAGAAAGTGTAAACTAATTGTTTAGGTTATTAAATACCTATTTTCCAACTTTAGCATCCCAATCAACCATAGAACGATTCCTAACGATCTACTGATATGACTAGGTCGTCTATTAAAACTTACTTAGTCTAATTTATTTTCGTGCCTTCCGACTTATAAAAACGAATTAACAAACTTAATAGAGTATAAGATTATGGCCATTAATCAAAGATTAATAATTAAAGTTCAAGTATGATTTAGAAACTATTAGTGATACTGCTACAAAATCCTAATTTACCATGTTACAAATATTGTTTATGCATGGTTCCCTTCATTCCCTTGACAAGGTGAACTACTCTAACATGTTGTAAATGTAAACTAAGCTAATGATAATTGAAATAACAAATTTGTAAATAGAATTACCTTAACTTGGAATTGGAAATTGTAGAACAATGCATTATGAAATAACTTGAAAATAAAAACTTGAATATAACTTGGAATTGTAACTTGGAATGTAATTGCTAAAGGGAAATAATAAACTAAACTAAGCTAAATTAATCTAACAACTAATATTTAGAGAGAATTCTATGTAAAAATGTGTAAAAGATGGTGTGCAAAAGTGTACAAAAGTCGTAGCTTAGGGATAGTATTTATAGGAGATCAATTTAGTAACGTATGTAGCTGAGAGGTGCCAAACCCTATCGGGGAAGCCAACCCCGATCGAGGATGCATTCAGGTTTAATTCTCTTAACTCCTCACTTAATTGCGAGGAGTATCCAATGTTGGTGATTAATATGACGATTAATAACTCGGTATTGACCTAAAATCTTTACACCTCATGCATGTTGAAATTCTATGTTTTGCACTTTGATTTGAACTTAAATCTGCACTTGCCTTGATTATTAATATAATTTGCATTTCACAAATTAATCCAATAAATCATCAATGCAAAATCCATATAACTTGAACCTCAAAGTCCATCCTGTTTATACTTAGCCGTATTTCTAGTATTGCATTACTTTGGAGTATTTTTAGCTCATTTAAGCTCATTTTCCTACAAAACACAATTAAACACACAATTGCACTAGAAACACAATGTTAGCTTAAAATACTTTAAAAAGTGCTAAATGAATTCTAAAATAAAACTAATATAATGGGTTAAATCATGCATAAATATCACTTATCATCCACATTTTACTCAATACAGTACACTGTTAATACTACATTGAACATATACAATGTAGTACTTACAACATTGAATTAAAAAAATCATTATACTACTTTGAGAAAAACGGAAAAAACAAATTGCTGAAGATAGTATGTCAATACTATGTACCAAATATTTAGTACTAAACAAACCCTTGTTGGAGACTCACTCTCGCCGGCGACCTACCCACACCGACGACCCTGTCTCGTCGATACTAATAAACTCACCAT
The DNA here is from genome assembly GCA_029255685.2 of Silene conica. Taxonomy (NCBI): domain Eukaryota; kingdom Viridiplantae; phylum Streptophyta; class Magnoliopsida; order Caryophyllales; family Caryophyllaceae; genus Silene; species Silene conica. Next base: position 69,301,211 of record CM055318.2, on the reverse strand, counting down.
AATACATTTTAATTAAGTTACATCCTAAACCCTAATTAATAAAAAGTATATTATAAAAAAAATAATCAACTTAATAAGTATCAATGAATTAATTAGCTGTTCTTGAATAATCGTTCATAATTGAAATTTTTTAATAGGGTTGAAGTAGACCTGGCAAACAGATCGGGTCGTGTCGGGTTCGTGTTCGTGTCACACTTAAACGGGTCACAGACCCTCCAATCCAAACCCGACCCAATTAAATTTCGTGTCGTGTTCGTGTTGACCCACTTAGATAAATGGGTCATCAAGCCTCAACCCTAACCCGTTAATTTCGTGTCGGGTTCGTGTCGTGTTTTCGTGTCATGTCCATATTTGGAAAGTTTAAGTATATTTCTGTGATGTAAGATAAAAAAAATTAGGATTAATTTAGTAAACAAGTCATTCGTGTCGGGTTCGTGTTTAAAGAGTTCAACCCAAACCCGACCCAATTAAATATCGTGTCGTGTTCGTGTCGACCCACTTACATAAATGAGTCATTAAGCCTCAACCCAAACCCGCTAATTTCGTGTCGGGTTCGTGTCATGTCATTATTTGCCAGCTCTAGATTGAAGATGATAAATGCGTTTCTAGAAAAGGGCAAACGAATGAAAAATTTGGTGCAAAAATACCGTATTGAGTAAAAAACGTGATGCGAAAATAAATTACGTAAATATTTTTTTAGACAAGGGTAAACTTGGAATGTCGAAAATGAATTATGAATGGAATGAGTAGAGTTGGACAAATATAACAATTTTGTAAATATAACGCACACGAGATCTGTGATTTGGGGAAAATTAAAAAAGATTAAAATCCCTAGAATTCGCATTTTACAATAAACTTCTCATTTTCCGTTTATATAATTGAATTCATATCGATTTGTTCAGAATTCCGTCATTTCGATCTTTATTCATCCCACCATTGGTCCTCAGGTTTGTTTCTCTCCCCATTTCGCCGATCATGTTGATTCATAAATCGTACATTTCTGCTTAAATTTTGATGGCTGTGTTCGATTTTAGTGTTTATGTTGAGATTTGTTGGAAATTGTTAGATCTAACTGGAATTAGGTTCGATTGATCGTGTTAATAGTTCATTTTGTGCTATTTTGATGTAATGATTGATTTCGCAATGTGATTTAAGTAATGTGATTGAATTTAGGCTTAAATTTGGTGCATTTTGATGTTTAGATGGTGAAATAATTGAATAGTTAGTGATTTTTTTGTATTTTGTTGTGTTTGATCAGATAAGAAGTACTCCGTAGTTGAAATCATGGAGAAAACATGTACATTGTTGGTACACTTTGATAAGGGAACCCCGGCATTAGCGAATGAAATCAAAGAGGCATTGGAGGGGAATGATGTTCCTGCGAAAGTAGAGGCGATGAAGAAGGCAATTATGCTTTTATTGAATGGTGAGACGATTCCACAGTTGTTTATTACTATTATTCGATATGTTTTGCCTTCTGAAGACCATACGATTCAGAAATTGTTGTTGTTTTACTTGGAAATGATTGACAAGACTGATTCTAGAGGGAAAGTGCTCCCTGAAATGATATTGATTTGTCAAAATCTTCTAAATAATTTGCAACACTCAAATGAGTATCTCCGGGGTGTGACACTTAGGTTTTTGTGTCGGTTGAATGAGAGCGAGATTATTGAGCCTTTAATCCCGTCTGTGTTGAGTAATTTGGAGCATAGACACTCTTTTGTTAGAAGAAATGCTATACTTGCTGTCATGTCGATTTATAAGCTTCCTCAGGGGGAACAACTTTTGGGAGATGCTCCTGAGACTATTGAGAAGGTGCTCTCTACAGAACAAGATCCGTCGGCTAAGAGGAATGCTTTCCTAATGCTGTATACATGCGCCCAAGAGAGGGCGATTAGTTACCTTTTCTCTAATGTCGAACGGATATTGGATTGGGGGGAGCAACTTCAGATGGTGGTCTTGGAGTTGATTAAAAAGGTGTGCAGGACAAATAAGCATGAGAAGGGGAAGTATATGAAGGTCATTCTATCTTTGCTTGATTCTCCCTCGACTGCTGTTATTTATGAGTGTGCCGGGACATTAGTTTCACTCTCATCTGCTCCGACAGCTATTAGGGGAGCTGCTGAGACTTATTGCAAGTTGTTGCAGTCCCAAAGTGACAACAATGTCAAGCTTATAGTGCTTGATCGGCTCCAAGAGCTGAAATCTTCGCACAAGGAGATCATGGTTGATATGATTATGGATATCCTTCGTGCTCTTGCTAGTCCAAATCCCGATGTCAAGAGGAAGACCCTTGACATTGCTCTTGAGTTGATTACCCCTAGGAATGTAGATGAAGTGGTTCTCAACTTGAAGAAGGAAGTTGTGAAGACTCAAAGTGCGGATCATGAGAAGAATGGAGAATACAGGCAGATGCTTGTTCAGGCAATTCACACGTGTGCAATGAAATTCCCCGAGGTAGCTAGTGCTGTTGTGCATGTGCTAATGGATTTTCTGGGGGACACAAATGTTGCTTCTGCAATGGATGTTGTGGTCTTTGTTCGTGAGATCATTGAGACTAACCCCAAATTGCGAGTCTCTATTATAACCAGGCTTCTGGATACCTTCTATCAAATTCGTGCTGCTAGAGTTTGTTCTTGTGCTTTGTGGATTATTGGTGAGTACTGCCTTTCACTCTCTGAAGTTGAGAGTGGGATTGCAACTATTAAGCAATGCCTTGGAGACCTTCCATTTTACACACTTAATGAACAAGGAGAGGCCCAAGAGGCTCCAAAGGCTAATCTGCCAGCCAGTGCAGGAACAGTTTCTTCGAGGAGGCCTGTAGTTCTTGCTGATGGTACCTACGCCACCCAAAGTGCAGCCTTAGAAACTGCCATGTCACCACCTACTCTTGTTCAAGGGTCCTTGGCTTCTCAAGGAAATCTGCGATCACTGCTGCTCTCGGGTGACTTCTTCCTAGGTGCTGTTGTTGCATGCACTTTGACAAAGCTTGTTCTGAGGCTAGAAGAGGTTCAGCCATCCAGGGCTGAAGTGAACACGGCAGCAGCTCAAGCGTTGTTGTATATGGTTTCCATGATTCAGCTTGGTCAATCCCCTGTCCTTCCACACCCTATTGACAATGATGCTTATGATAGAATCATACTTTGCATCAGACTTCTATTCAACACTGGGAATGCAGCTAGAAAGATTTGGCTTCATTCATGCAGGGAAAGCTTTGTTAACATGCTTGCTGACAAGCAATTCCGTGAAACTGTGGAGAGGAAGGCAAAGGCTCAGATCTCTCACGCACAGCCTGATGATCTTATCGATTTCTATCATTTAAAGAGCAGGAAGGTTAGTGGACATTCAAATGTTCAGAGCTGTGTTATTATTGTTTAATAGTGTACTGTAATGATGTTGATTTTATATTGGTGCCTTTATGATTTGAGAATGACTGTTGCTAAGGGCTTACTCCTGTATGGGAGTAATAGCCCCCTATCACCGTTTTTTTTCCACCCTCCACTACCACCACCTTTTTCTTTCCATTTGTTTTGAGCTCGATTCCTTGGTAACAATTATGCCCATCCCCAAGCAAACCTTCTCACCATTTCTGAAAACTTTTCTGGCTACCTAATATGATGAAGGACTATTATTAATTAATTTGTGACACTGGCAGCAATCAGGTTTTCTGAGGTTATTTTATGTATTTTCTATGATACCCTGTTCTTAACATTGTTTGCCTTCATAACATTACCAACCCTGTGTTTATTTTTTTATTTTTATTTTTATTTTTTTCTATTTTCAAAACGGTAGATTTATATATCTGAGTGGGGATAGTTGCCTTTCATTTCCATATTTTTTTTGTTTTAGTTCAACCAAGGGCTTTTCATGTATTATCACTGTGGTAGATGATTATAGCTCCATGCTCCGTGGGTATCATTAGCTTTTGATGCTTGTCAATTGTTATAGAGAATGGTTGTTCATGTGGCTACTCCATGTCTCCATCCCTCTAAATCGGCATGATGATGTGATATAGTATTTTAATTTTTCCTTCTTAGGGTATGAGCCAGCTGGAATTGGAAGATGAAGTTCAAGATGACCTGAAACGTGCTACAGGAGAGTTTACCAAGGACAATGATGATGCTAATAAGCTCAATCGTATTCTTCAGCTGACAGGTTTCAGTGATCCTGTTTATGCTGAAGCGTACGTGACAGTTCATCATTATGACATTGTACTTGACGTTACTGTCATCAATAGAACAAAAGAAACCCTGCAGAACTTATGCTTGGAATTGGCAACCATGGGTGACCTGAAACTTGTGGAGCGTCCACAAAACTATACTCTGGCACCCGAGTCAAGCAAACAAATCAAGGCAAATATTAAGGTCTCCTCTACTGAAACAGGAGTTATATTTGGAAATATTGTCTACGAGACTTCAAATGTGCTCGAACGCAATGTTGTTGTCCTCAATGATATTCACATTGACATAATGGACTACATCTCTCCTGCCTCATGTACTGATGTGGCATTTAGAACTATGTGGGCTGAGTTTGAATGGGAAAACAAGGTACGCGATTTTAGTTTGTACTCCCTATTCTCAATCCTGTCCTCAATGATATTATTAGTTGTTAGTATATTGTTCATGGCTGCGAGAAGCCTTGAGTTAGGGTTATGTTGTTGTTGCAGTATATTGTGCATACCCCATCCTTTCTAACTCTTGATTTTTCTTCTAGGTCGCTGTCAATACTGTAATCCAAAACGAGAAGGAATTTCTAGACCACATCATCAACTCAACCAACATGAAATGTTTGACGCCACCGTAAGTTCCTTTACACTTCCTGCTTTTTTAAGATGACATGTTCCATTTTGCAACACACTTGCAGAGGCCTAAGATTCTGTATAAATCAGCCTCTCATTTCATTCTTGGTTAATTCGTAGATCGGCCTTGGAGGGTGAGTGCGGATTCCTTGCAGCAAACCTTTACGCTAAAAGTGTATTCGGAGAGGATGCTTTGGTGAATGTGAGCATCGAGAAGCAGACAGACGGTAAGCTGAGTGGGTACATCAGAATAAGGAGTAAAACACAAGGCATTGCCCTAAGTCTCGGGGACAAGATCACTCTTAAACAGAAAGGAGCTGCTTAAGTAACTTCTCGCCGTCTATCCATGTGAATCAATCAGAGTTTCCCTATTCCTGCTTCAGAGTTAATTCATTTTTTGATCATACATCCCTATATGCGCCGTGTGAAGAAGTCTCCGACTTTACTGTTGAATCTGTATTCCCTCTTCAGGTTAGTTGAAGGCGGATTCTGTTATCCGAAGCGGATTCTGTTATCCGAAGGTATTGAGATACCCTTTCCCTATCTTTTCCTCGGTCTAGCTTCTGCTTCTTACCAACGAATATTTGTATAATTTAGACATCTTTGCCTGAGGTTGTATGAATAGCTTTTTGATTGTTTTTTGTTATCCAATTTTTCCATTCATTGACTGATTTGACTCGTTGCTCGGGTTGTATTCATTTATACATATACAATGCTGCAGCTTGAATCAAATTTTGTTGAATATTTACGTGAATTATGGCATATTACTTCAACGATTATACAACGATCTTATAGGAGACTTTCTTACTACCTACTGGTTTGAAAAATAAAGATTGTATATTTGTACTCCCTCGACCACCAATTCATTCAAAACTATCCATTCTAATTGTAGTAAACACAATGTCCTAATTATCCATCTTAAATAATAAAATGGGTCAAATAGATAGGTTTATGGGTTTGTCTACAATGCATATGGTATTAACAAATATTTATCTTACCTTTACTACTCGAAATAACTGTATTGAGTAGTATTTAACCTGTTTTATACTCGAGATGATATAACCGTCTCGAGTAACTAAGCAAGATCAGAAGGAGTGAGAAAGAGTTGGTGTAGACTGTAGAGTAGTCAGTAGTAGGGATGGCAATGGGTAGGGTCTGGATAGGGTCCGGCAAGACCCGACCCGACCCGCAGTAAAAAATCTTAGACCCATACCCTACCCATACCCTAAAGGGTCTGAAATTAATGGACCCATACCCGACCCTAATGGGTCTGGGTCTGGGTAGGGTCTACCCTAGAGTCCAATTTTTCTTAACGAGTCATTCAATAAAATGTATCGAGGTTCAAATTAAATTAAAAAGTTTTGATTAATGTATTACAAAATCTTGGTTATTTGGATCATTACCCGTACCCGACCCTAAATTATATCATTTAGGTACCCAAACTCATCATTTTCATCAATTTCCTCGTTATTCTTAATGATTATTTGGATATGCGTATAGTATATTAATGATAACTAATAAAAGTCCTCTGTTTGTGTATATTATTTGGGTTATTGACGTTCGTATGTGTGTTTTTTGTTTTACTTTTTCTTTTTTTTTTAATAAATATAAGGGTCTAAGGGTCGGGTAGGATCCCAAGACCAAGACCCGGACCCGACCCGAAGCTTTTCTATAAGACCATACCTGAGTGGGTCTCAAAAATTCAGACCCATACTCGACCCATTAGGGTCCAACCCTAAGGGTCTGGGTTGGGTACCCGACCCACTGCCATCCCAGGTCAGTAGGCAAGAAGAAATATGGTTGGGAATTGGGTCATTGGCTGCTAACTAGGGATGGTAGTCTCACCCTGACCCTGTGAATATCCATCCACCCGAAATTAAATGGGTGGGATATGGATGATGATTTTTTTTACAATTTAGGGTGGGATATGGATATGGGTGAATTTAGGGTGGGGTATGGATCATGGTCTACCACCCGCTTATCACCCGGTGGATATCCTAAATTAATAAGTATAATAATTTTTTTTCTAAAAAGTATTAAAAAATATTTTGATTAGAAAAATGCTTTCAATTTGTAAAGTTTTTTTAAAATAAACTTAGAAACTACTCGTTAATGTTTTGTTGCACTTTTTTTATGGGCGTGTAAAGTTTGTGCGGATTAGTATCGCAGTTGTAAGTTGTAAAATTGTAAATATGGTTAACATGATTAAAATTTATGTTCAATTTTCTCAAAAAAATATGTAATTCGGAATTGTTTGGTAATGTACGCTTTAAATTTTATCGTCTTAGGTGTATTTTTTTATATATCGTCTTGAAATTTATGAGGGTGGAAATATCCAACGGGTGCCCACTCCACCCGCTTCACCCGGTGGATATGGATATAGATGGATGAAAAATTATTAAACGGATAAGGGTGGGATATGGATGACCACAAATTAAATGGATATGGATATGGATATGACTCCACCCCATCCATATCCCACCCATTGCCATCCCTACTGCTAACTGATGTCTTGTTGTCACTGTCCCACAATAGACTGCTCTTTAAAGCTCATTGGCCTCCCATCTTCTTCTTGCCTGTCTATGTTTTATAACAGAAATACTTGGTCTTCTCTTCGGGTTTTATCTCCAACCTTCTCTAATATACGCTTAAAATTATATTTATTTTGTCGATATTGTTAACATTTATTAAAGAAAAATAAATATTATCGTAAAATAATGTGAGAAGATCAAATCTAGATTTAGGTCCAGATCATGTATCCAAAATTTAGATGTAGCAAGTTCCGGTCTAGATTAGAGACTTGGTAGCTTGTTGTCCATCTTAATTATACGTAAGACGGTAAGAGTGGTTTACTGCTCCAGTTATATGGATTTGGAATTGTGTAAATAATGTCAAAAAAAGAATTGTGTAAATCTTACGGAGTATTAAGTAAATAATGTAATAAAAAGGTACACAGTAAATATTATGTAACATGCAGTAAAGGTAATTATTATTAGTATATGATTTAAGATAAAATACGAAAAAAACAAAAATATAAAATATGAAAATACGAAAATACGAAAAGTAATGTAGAAGTTTTGCGGGTTTTTTTTCCTAGTACGTTTTGCTCTCTTCGTCAATAGGGTCTAATTAATTGTGTTGTTCGAAGTTTAGCACTTGACACATCATGATTCCAGATGCACCAATCTCAAAACATATAGAAGAAGTAAGAAAATAATCCATAAATTCACGTGGTTCACTAATGATGTGTTAGCTACGTTTACAGTGGTTCAAATTATAATTTCAGACGGTATAATAAGCATAATAGCTAAGGGGAGACTTAAACAATTTATATAATAGTATAATACTCTCTAAGTTCTAGTACAAAATGACCGAATAAAACCAAAGACAAAACTATAACCAATGTACATATAGACAACCGATTCAAGGCACACAACTAACCGATTAAATAATTGTTCTCCATGTGGCTAGAAACTTTCGTTTAGTCTATTTGACTTGCCTTTAAATTTATAGTAAGTCTTGCTTACGACGGGTCACCATTTGTGACGGATATTTTGTGAGATAAAATGGATACAAAATGAGTTAGTGGAGAAAGGGGACCACATGAATAGTGTTTGAGAGAGAGAAAAAATGGGTATTTTATGAGAGAAAATGGTATCCGTCACAAGTTTGCGACGGATAGTGCCGTTGCAAATAAGAATTTGTGTAAATTTAAGACGTATATGCCTATTTTAAATAAAAATTTGTGTAACTCTTATATATGACTGCATGACTCTATTTGAACGCTTGTATAATAAACTGTTTTATAAACTAGCTAAAACAACAGCTAATTGATAACTAATTTTTGTAAAATGATATAAAAATCTTTATACTATAAAAGGAATAGATTTTAAAGCATTCTTATTGGTTGTTGAGTTTTAAGAAACAAGTTATTTTTTGTTAATGTAGGCCATCCATGATCTCCAAAGTTAATTAATTATTACTTCTTTTCTATTTTCTCTATTCTTCTATTAATTCAATAATTTTTTCTTTTTTTAATTTAATAAACTCAAAAATCATTAAAATTAATTAGTTTTCAAAAATAATTAGATTTAATTAACTTTTATTTCAAAGAAACGAACAAATAAATAGCCTAGATATAATACATTGAGATATTGCTACTATTATTCGTCATTTAGAGAGTATTATTCATCGTATAATTTCTTCAAATATTAACTTTTAAAAAAATTAGAGAAAAAAAGTAATCTATGAGCAAAATAATATCAGATTTGAAAAGTTACCGATTTTTTAAATTACAAATTTAAATCTACAACAAAGTTACACAACAAAAATAAACATTCTGAAAAGAGAGTTAAAAAAACTTAGCAAATTTTTTTTTAAGGTAGCATATTTTGAACATACATAGTTTATATCAAATTTAACGAGAAAAAAAAAGAAAAACAAAATACATACTAATACAGAAATAATGAAAACAAAAAAAATATAAAAAAAATGCAACAACAAATAACCGAAATAACAATCCGTATATAATACGGAGAAAAAATTAAATTTTTCTTTTGATTATTTCTCCTACTTTGAGCATTATAACGATTAAATGAGCAATGCAAGTACTCTTTCAAAGAATATTGATGAAGTTGTAAAGCATTAAGTAGGTAATTTATTGATTCTAATGTTAAAGGTGACTGATGGATGGATCATCGAATAGATTTTAGGGAGGCAACAAAGTAAGTTAGATTAGAGAAAAAATGGCAGAGTCGTGAGTTGGAGTGATGTGAAACAGAGGTACAAGTTTATCAAATGAACATAGAATCCTTCACTTTGTTTATACTTCTTACCTAAAGATTAACAACTGACAATCGTCAATTGGACTAATGCAAACTATAACTAATAAGGCCCTGTTCTTTTGGACTTCAAGTCACTTAATTTAAGTTCACTTCAGATCCTATAAGTTCAGTTCAGTTCAGTTCAGTTCCTATAAGTTCAGTTCAGTTCCTATAAGTTCAGTTCAGTTCAGATCCTATAAGTTCAATTCAGTTCAGTTCCTATAAGTTCAGTTCAGTTCAGTTCAGTTCCAATAAGTTCAGTTCAGTTCAGTTCAGTTCCTATAAGTTCAGTTCAGTTCAGTTCAGTTCCTATAAGTTCAGTTCATATAAACTCAATTAAGAAAAGTTGTATACGGAGTAGTATTTTTAACAACCGATACAAACATTTTGCTTTAATTATTCGATACATGTCATCTATAAAAAAACAACTCATTAATAATTTACCCGTCTTTTACTCTTTAATTAATGTCAAACTATAATCCTCGTTAATGCCAAAAAAACAACTACTCATTATACGACACACTCACCCTCACCAATTGTCATTCTCCAATTAATCAACTTCTTCATTACCATTGTTAGAGAAAATTGTAATAGTGAGTATTTTTTATCGTAATGTAATCGTAGTATAATGTATGAACTATGAACAAACCATTAGATATAAAGTTGAAAATATTTAAAATTACCTTATATTTTAGAGTATTTTTTATCAATGTGATATAATAATAATGATAATAACAACAACAACAACAACAACAACAACAATAATAATAATAATAATAATAATAATAATAATAATAATAATAATAATAATAATAATAATAACAACAACAACAACAATATTAACAATAATAATAATAATAGTTAACTTAAATTAAAATAAAGTTAATTAAGTTCGGGTTTTATAAGTTTAGTTCAGTTCAGATCCTATAAGTTAAGTTCAGTTCAGATCCTATAAGTTCAGTTCAGTTCAGTTCAGTTCCTATAAGTTCAGTTCAGATCCTATAAGTTCAGTTCAGTTCCTATAAGTTCAGTTCAGTTCCTATAAGTTCAGTTCAGTTCAGTTCCTATAAGTTCAGTTCAGTTCAGTTCCTATAAGTTCAGTTCAGATCCTATAAGTTCAGTTCAGTTCAGTTCAGATCCTATAAGTTCAGTTCAGTTCAGTTCAGTTCAGTTTCAGTCCAAAAGAACAGGGCCTAAGAGACATAAAAATCAATTAATAGATTATATGTATATATTATTAGCATAGATATGAAGTTTTATAACAAAAAAATTTGAACTTATATCTACTATTAAAAAAATAATACATAAATATGTAAAAATATTCCCGTACATTGTTTGTACGGGCATAAAACTAGTATACGATTAAAGTAAAATGACTGTCACAAACAATAATTTGGGCTGGAACAATTAGTTATTTAATGCACCACCCTCTTTGGTCCTCACTCCTCACTTAAATCACTTCCTGCCGACACAGTAGACTGCATAGTAATCATTGTTTCAAAGGCTCATTTGTTTACTATTTATCTCTACCATAATTATTAATTAATGCCCACTAAACCATAATTAACTCCATAATGACTACTCAGATGTAGACACAACGATCCACCGATCTATGCTTGAGATCAACAAATCTACCAATAACTTTTATGTCAATTAATTCAACTACCAACTTGAATCTTCAACACCCTAATTATTAACAGATGTCAGCCAACTTCGTTGGTAAAGTTACAAGAGACAATGCTACTTGTTTATAACCTGGGTTTAAACTCCGTCAACAAAAAAGCAAATACTATTATTATAAGACGGTATTATACAAGAATTTGCGTAAAGACGTATAGATAATATGCCAAAGTGGCTAGAAAAAATGTAACAAATTTCACTTGGTTTTTTCTCATAGAAAACAAAGGTAAAGAATGATCTAGGAAATGTATATAGTTTTATCACCTAACTACTATTGCAATCAAACCTTCTTACAACAGGAATAGTTGAAAGTAGTATGAGTGACATTGTATAATAATTATATAAGCGGTTTTTCTAATGTATGCACGTTAGAAAAACCGATAAATAAAAGTAAATCTATGTGAATAATAAAAACTATTAAATACAAAAAAATAATACATATACATATAGGAAGAAATGAATGTCAGAGGAATTATAATTGGTTCATCAGAATTCTCGACCGATACTCAGCTCATCTGTTCACCAATCAAATCGAGGCCGACGAGGAGAAAAGTAATACCTTGGAATAACAGGAAGTAGAAATGGACACCTTGTGCAGATAACAGGCTTCTTAGAGCTGCAGTGAGTAATAAGAAAGCCAATGTGAGTTCCTTCCTGTAAATTTTGTTCATTTTTTTCTTGGCGGGTTTTGGAGTAATTTCTTGTTGCTCCTTTAGCTTGTTTAGCTCGAAAAGGCCGCTATCAGAAGCACCACGGGTTAGTTGTTGGGTTTGAGCCATTGCTTTTGATTCTCGTTCTTCCAAGGCAAATAGGTCGGTCTCTGAGGACCGACCTGCCTTTTTGGTGACGATCCATTCATAAGAACTGCCTAATTGGAATAACCCGGAAATCATTGCATTGAATTTGGTCACGGACATTGTGTTCTCGAAGAGGAGGTAGGGGACGATGAAGGGGAATGATCCAGGTGAAGGAAGTACATTTAAGAACGACATGAAAATGGGTACGTAGCAAATAACCCAAATAGGTAGCTCGGCTTCAGGAACAAACATGGTCAAGGGAAGAATAATGCAGAATAATGTGAAGGAATAGAATGGAAGGATTAGTTTTCTGAGGAGGAAGAACAGTAGGATTAGGTTTGATTTCTTCCAGAATGAAATCTGCAGAAATTATGGCAGAAAACTCGTTAGCTATAATATGCATTTTACGTGAAGAACGGGAAATTACCCTCCAGTAGATGAAAGTTAATACCTTAGATGTTATGATTGCTGGTAAACATAAACGAAAGAGTTGCATTGGGCCAGAATGCCAGCGATGTTGCTGTTTTCGGTATGCTTCATAAGATTCCGGAACTTCACATATAACCTGAAATAATTCAGATATCAAAAAAGTTTTCAACCTTCTACTGTACTTTTTTTGTGAATGTAAAAGGGGCACAAGGGCAGTGTTGATGGTGACTGGTTTTGAACTCGAGTCATAGTACCCCCCGACTCTCTGAGTCACTTTACATTACCAGTTCGCAATTATACAAGTTTACCAGCTAAATTTGCTGACGCGTGAATCTAACCTCTTATTATGCAATAAGGTTTCGCTCTCAAGTCTGAACTCAAATTCTGTTATCTGAATTGACTGATTACTTTAGTTAATCTGAATTAAATTTAAATTAGGATACCTAAATCAATCTAGTCAAACCGGACTTCAATAATACTTGTGCTATTACAAATGAACTTCACTGATCGAATATTTCAAAGTCGACCTTGTACCCAACTGAAGTGAAATTATTGAAATCTCAGTTGAAGTGATGTTTTTGTTGTTTTAAGTTGGGAAGAACAGGACCTCGCAGATTATGTGAACTTATCTAGGTTAAACATCCAAATCCATCAGCTACTTACAGTATGGTTACTAGATATTGAACCGTGATCAGCCAAAAAAACGACTTACCCTGACATCGTTGAGGTAGATGAACTTCCAGCCGTTGAGATGAGCGCGGACAGCAATGTCCATATCCTCAACAGTAGTCCTCTCAAGCCACCCACCTGAATCCTCCAAAGCTTTGATTCTCCAAACACCAGCAGTTCCATTAAACCCGAAAAAGTTGAGGTACATCCCATTAACCTGCTGTTCTACCTCAAAGTGAAAGCAAAGGTTGACGTTTTGAAGCCTCGTCAGCAAGTTCTCGTCTTTGTTCACAAAAGACCACCTGGCTTGAACCAATCCAATATTTGGATTATCCTGCAAAGCACCAACCAAAACACATGTTCAAAAGTTTTCTCCTTTTAGAGACAGTATTTTTGTCTTTTGCAGTTGACATTTACCCAAAAAATGAAATTCATTCAATTGGTTTGAAGTTTGAACTATCTGAAAGGGAAAATGTCACGAATTCGAATGAATCTAAAGAGTCATGTGGATAGCAAACCTTGAAATGAGGGACAGTTAGCTTAAGGAAATCAGGATTAGGCTGAAAATCAGCATCAAAGATGGCAACAAATTCATAATCTTTCACATAATCACAATTCATTGCAGATTTCAGATTCCCAGCTTTGTAACCTGTTCTGACAACGCGATGTCGATAAATAATGTTGATACCCTTTTGGTTCCATTTGGTGACTTCACTCTTAATCAACCACTGTATACTCTCATCATCAGAATCATCTAAAACTTGTATCAAAATTCTGTCTTTTGGCCAATCAAGTTGACAAACAGCTGATATTGATGTTTCATACACCTATTATTAAGCATTACAAAACCAATCTAAATCAGCATTCACGTGTAAGATCGTCTCATATTCATTTACGCGATACTCAAATCACTAAACATAACACATAATAAAACAGCAATAAAGAATAAGATCATGACTGATCAATGATTAGTTGATTGATTACCTCTCTTTCATTACACATTGGAATCTGAACCAAAACCATAGGATAATTGCATCCAGGGCTTTCAGCATCATTAGATTTAAACGGTTCGCCTTCAAACCGAGGCTTAATCTTCCTCACCTTAATCCAAAAACACCCTAAACAAAGCACCAATCTATCAAGGGACTGGATCAAGAACAAAACAACACAAAAGTTTGAAAGAGACTGAATCCAAGGAGCAATAAAACCGGCTCTAAACCCGACCCAACCGACATAAACCTCATGAAACCACCCTTCAATCTCAACAGTTTGAGGGATATACAAGTTATGATTCTGAAAATAATGCCACCCATTGAAGTGAGCAACCACTTCAAAGCATAAGAATGCAAAAGTAGTGATAAAAAACCCGAGAATTATTCGAAACAACAATCTCCCTTTACTAGATTTATCATTCTCCATAGTAACACCTTGCCTAAAAATCAACCTTTGTTTTATAGTTCCGAGTAACGACCAAAGACCATTACCAAGCCAAGCAAGACAACCAGCTGCTCTATGAGCCCTAAGCATCAAAACCCATGTAAATTGTTTTGCATTTTTACCTCTATCTTTATCCATAGGCCTTAATGGTGAATAGGGTGACTCAATTTCAACAAGTGAGTAATTTGGATTCTCCATTTTTACCACAACTGGAGTTCCTCCATTTTTGGTTTCTTTTACCCACCATTTACTCATCTTGAGACCGTCCTAAGTTAAGACGGCACTCAAAACCGATTTAAGTAAGCCAAAAAATAAAATGAGGGTCTTAATTTTAAGATGGTTTTAAGCTAAGACCTATTGTTTGCTCATATCAACACAAAGATTCATTCTTTTTTGAAAGGGTAACACAAAATTGACGCTAAAGAACTAAACTTTACCCCAAAAGAATGAAAATGCAGATCGATCCAAAGTTAAAAACTTTTTACTACCCAATTACAGTTCCTCTGCAATACTGCTGGGGAAGCAGAAAGCGTCCTGTAAACCCGGTGCAGGAATATTCTAACACAAAAACAATTCAAATCTATGCAAACTCTTCAATGTGGATGATACCCAGATCACTAAGATCAAAGCAAAACACTTCAAATCAATAAAAAAATGGAAAAAAAACCCTGAATTTCAGTGATTTCACGCTGAAATGCAGTAAAAGATGCTAGAAAAAAAACAGAAAAGGGACAATAATATAAGAGAGAGAAAGATGAATAGAAAGAGAAAGCTAATAAGTCTGTGAAAGCTTCAAGAATAATGGAGTATTAAAGAGAAAGGAAATCTACCAAGATGGAAATTACAGCATATAAATCAGAAAAAACATACAAAAACAGCAAAGTTACATGAAAAAACAAAATGTATTTTTTTTTTACTTTAGGAAAAAGATGATGTGATTAGTCAACTAATTTCTTAAATAATCATATTCTAGTAAATGCTTAGTTTAACACCTTTTTTGTTTTTGCTTCATTTTGTTAATTAGATGATTGTTTAAGGTTTTAAGAAGATTGACTAAAATGACTAGATCTAGAATCTGATGCACAACAAAGAATAATGCTTTCAGATTAGAGGAGTTATTGCGTGTGAGCGTTCTACGATACGGATGATAAAAATAATCACCGTAAAATATTCTTAAAATATAAAAACTATTAAAAATCAAGTTTGTAAACAATTAAATTTTGTAAAGAGATTATATTTCCGATTGAATAAATGATATTTATTGGTATAACATGACAAATTATTGGTAACAAATCAATTAAAAGGTATAAACGATACGTTTAGAGGTAAGTTAAAGCATTTTGAGTATTTTAAAATGTTTTCATTAAGTTTATTGGTGTTATATGCTACTAATATTTTCAAAATATAAGAATATTATGTAGAAATTTTATGTTATTAGCGATCATCTATAAAGAGCGGCTACTTAAGAATTATAAAATGGTCATTTTTTAATATAAAATGATTGTTTTTTTCTATGTGATTTACACTATGGCAGTTTTCATATCCATCTTATCTATATAATTTCAGAAACATTTCTGAAGCTGTGGTTGAGCCACCTCATCAACACAAGATTTAATTTTATTTTTTTTGCCAGTCAGGTGGGTCCATAAGGATTTTGATGAATTTCATATAACATAACCGCCTGCAATCTAATCTAATCTATATAAATTCTGAAACATTTATGAGCATGTGGTTGCGCCACGTCATTCACCAAGTTTTAGATTTTTTTTTTTTTTTTTAAATTCAATCAGGTGGGTCCCGCACAATATTTTATGATTTCCATGCACAATAACCGCCTAATATTCTACGTATACAAAATAAATGCCTAAAATCGTATAATACGAAACATTACGCACATTTTTATATACATCAATTAATTAGAAATAGACATTGTGATAATCAGACCACAATTAATTTAGTTGATTAAAATATTATAATTGATACTAACAATTTACAACAATAATAAATCGAACATACAAAATTTGAAACATTATTAAAATAATGTAATATACAATAAGGGGAAAAAAATTATAAACTCCTCCACGCAAATTATAATCAGATTACGAGTTAATGGCGTAATAAAAATTTAAAAATCCTCCACGCAAAATAAAATCCGAGTTAATATGAGTTAATGGCGTCCTCAGGTGGACCCGCAAAATAGTTGATAATTTTCCTGCACAATAACAGCTTAATATAATACATTTCCTAGATAAATGCCCAAAATCGTAGAATCTGAAACATTATGAACATTTTTTTTTTAAATCAGGAATGACATTTTATATATATTTTAAAAACTTATTTTGATTTTTGATGAATGTTATATACTTAAAATCAAATATAAAAAATATTAAAAACTCCTATCTTATCTATATAAATAGCAAAACATTTAACCCATCCTCATGAAGCCATCTCATCACATTTAGTTTTTTTTTTTTTTTAAAAAAAGTAAATGTGGGTCCCGCAGCAAAGAAAATGAATTTGATTTCTAAAAAACCGCTATGTTTATGTTGGTACGTAAATAATTACGTTTTATGTTTCGTACGTAAGAAAATATTAATGTTGTCAGAAATCGCACTATTTTGATTAAAATAATATTAATAATAAATTACACCAATTTATAAGAATAAGAAATTTAAATACTAAAATGTAACTACAAATGAACTAAAAAATTATAGAACAAAATATTTTAATTCCAAGAAATTAATTTTGGAAAACTTTTGAACAGTTCATAATAACAAACGTTTTAGCTCTATATAAAAAAAAAAGAGTTTTAGTATACTTACGAGAAGTATAATTTTTTTTTTGCGATTTTAAAGTTACCGTGATCTGATTTTTTTCGTCAAATGACTAAAATTCATCAGCAAAGTTACAAAAATAAATACTAAAATTCCGCCCAATTATATCGTTTATGTTTTGTTAAAAATATTTATGTAATATTTTTTTAAAAGATACCCGTGCAATTTGCACGGGTTTAAAACTAGTTTACTATAAAATGAGTAACTTTTAAAGGGTTTTGATTGGTTCTTGGGTTTAGATATTAAAAAAAAATCTTTTTCTTATTAGGGATCCACCCATGTTCTTTACCCATTTAATTACTCTCACATTATAATTAACCTCTTTAATAATTTAAGTGATTCCAAATTAAATAAAAACTATACAAAATCATACATTATATATTTGTTTTGTATTTTATAACCATACATTAAACACCACATATTATAAAACCATACATTATTTACACATATTTTTATATTTAATACAAAAGGTACAAAATCCTAATTTGTTAACAATTAAAAATTTGTTGTTAATTTCATACAAAAATACATTATTTATTGATAGACAAAAATAATAATTAGATTTAAAATACTGATAATTTTGATAAAAAAGACGAACAATAATCATCTTGGGCTATAAATTTTGGGACTTGCTAAATCTCGCACACAATTTTACTTAATCCCACACATTTATTCACGTTCTGACGAATATACCCCTCCCATTTCTCAAGAATCTCAACTGTGAGAGAAACAAGAGAGAACAAATAAAAGAAAAAAATATCAGAAACCACCAATACCAAACTCTCAACCCCGACATCTCCTCCTCCACCACCCTCCCAGCGCCGCGGCCACCCCTCCACAGCCTTATCCTCGCGCCGACCATCGCTCCCCACTCCCACCCCTGCCGACCACCCCTCCTTGCCGCTATCCCTGCGTCGATGACCTCATCCCCGCGCTTCAGCAACCAACTAACCGACGACACATGCCTGCCACTACCACTCGACCCCGACCATCCTACTCCGGCGTTACGACCCACAACCTTCCCTGCAACAAGCTAACTCAATCGAAAACCAATTGTTGATAAGACGAGTTAAACACGGCGAGAAGGGATGAAGTGGTCAACGATTTGTGATACGAATCTAACTCGAGATGGGTAGTCGACGACGTAGGGTGATTGTGGAGGTTGGAATATGAGTTGTTGGGGCTAGGGAATGGGTGGTCGGGGTAAAGGAATGGGTGGTCGGCGACTCGGCGCTAGGGAATGCGTTGGAAGTTTTTTTTATATTTTAATTATTTTTTAATTACTTTTATAAAAGGGTAATAACGGAATAATAGTGAAAAATGTGTGGGAATATAGTAAAAAGCTGTGCGGGATTTAGCAAGTACGTAAATTTTCGGCACAAAATATATCGAGACCTAATCAGATACGTAGACCCAATAAGTGGTCGGACTTTATCCAAATGAGTCGGTGCAATGTTATAAGACAACTCTATATAACAGAGTTGTTGAAACGGGAATGAAAATACGCAAATAAAATGGAGAAAACAATTACGATAAGAAGACCCAAGCTTGAATGCAAATGGTTGATATTTGCCTTCATTTCATTTTACACAAATTCTAATGGTGAAATATTGTTTTTTTCATTAATTGTTTTCCTGATAAATATCAAATAACATAAAGTTCGTAATAAATTAGTTGAAATATTTTTATATTAATTGAAATATCCATCTTTTAATTGGTTTTATCATAATCAAATTTATGTTATACTTACTTTGTCCCGAATTTGTTTTTTTTTTTTATGAGAGATATTAATCAAATAGAAAAATGAGACAAAATTGAGAATATGTTTAAAATAAATTTAAAAAGTAAGGTTATTACTCACCGTTTTGCATTTGTGCATCTTACCATTTTGTTTCCCGTATTTATAAATTTCGACAAAATTAGATATTCAATCCCGTGCAAAATTTGCACGAGATTAAAACTAGTTTCCATACAAAGTTCAATAACAAATTAACAACTCATGTACAGGTATTATTGACAATGCTTGTTGCTATTTTTTTTGTTTTTCTGACAATTACTATTTTAAGGCAGGAATTGTATTGGAGGAATAAATAAGGAGTGCAAAGAGGCAAAAGAGCCATGTGAGAAACAAAGAGTAAAAACAAAGTTTTTAAAAATGAAGTTAAATACGAACTATGATGCATTATGTATTAAGTAACACAAACACTTCTTGTAATGAGACGTGCTGTTTTTGATATTGAATTCGAACCCGACATTCCACGGACATACGTTGAAACGTATCAGTCGTGTCTAATTTTTTACATTTATTTGGGCACGTGTCCGACGCGTGTCCATATTATTTGAGTCGTGTCGATCACGTGTCCACGATATTTGGTCATCATTTGGGTGAACGATGTTCCTCAGACGAGAAATGCGCTATCGAAAGAGATTAATTAGAATATTGATTCGGATGAGAAATGAAAATGAGTTATTATCAAGGGCAAGTTTTACCTTCACTTATTTAAAATTAATATCAAATACTTTTACAAAAATAAAATCAAGCATTTATAATTATAGAATATATATTTTATTAAATTTAAATAACGTGTCCCGTGTCCTAAATTTCATGACATGCCGTGTCACGTGTTCGTGTCGTGTCCGTGTCCGTATCCGTGTCCGTTTTGTTGCTACCTAAAGATCTATACCGCCATGTTCTTTTACCTTCAAATCAGTTTTTTTAAAGTTCGCTTAATTTTATAAGCTTGATTTAGAAAAGTATAGATCTTATAAGTTTAGTTCAAAATATATTATTCGAATGAAATAGCCCCTTCAAGAGATTCATTGTAAACTTAAATTGACTAGTGCTCAAAAAGATTTAAAGTACTACTCATATGAAAATATTTTTTTTCTGATTATACATGCGAAAGAACTCCACAATTAAGTGTGGTGACCTCCTGCGAAAGTTCTTGTGATGCATGTGCATAAATGAGGTCAGGATGCGTTAGAAATGACACATGTTTTTTTGTGAAACCAGTACATAGTCTGATGAGCTATCGTGTCTAAGAATCTTATCTATATAATTTCAGAAACATTTAGAAAGCCCTGGTTGAGCCACGTCATCAACACAAGTTTTTTTTTTAATTTATCAGGTGGGACCCGCAATTTGTTTGATGAATTTCCTACGCGATAACTACCTAATATTCGATATTGCATGTCTGACCATAGCTTTAGAAATATTACGTAATATTTGTGATATACTTTCGTAAACATTAAATAATGGATACACAAATACAGTTTATATAATATGAAATTAAATATTATATATAGGCGCTGTTTGGTAAACAGCATATTGCAGAAAAATTAGCATATTTGAGGCAATTAGCATGTTTGACCAACCAATATGCTATTTAGGGTGTTTGGTTAACGACATATTGAAATAGTATATTGGGGTCCAATATGCTATTTTACAATATGCTGCTCCTACCAGCATATTGGATTAGCATATTAGAAAGAAAAAAATTGACTTATTTACCCTCTTAATAAAATACTAACATTCCTTTTATATATTTAATAAATAATTTTTTTATGTCCTTATATGTCATTTTACAAATATTCTAGACAATCTGCTAATTTAATCTGCTAATTACCAAACACTCTAAAATAATTCTGCTAAATAAATCTACTAGTCAAATCCGCTAAATCATTCTGCTAGTCAAATCTGCTTTTTAAATCTGCTTCTGCCAATATTAATCCGCTGTTTACCAAACAGGGCCATAATATATAAAATAATACAGTTTTAGGTCATTTGTATTACATTAACTTTAATATTATATACTCAAAAATAAAATATAATAATTTTGAATAACGTCCTTCTAAAGCTATTACATGCGGATTTTAGCAATCGAAAAAAATTGAGTAAAGTTAAATAATAATGACACGATAAAAAAATGGGTTGTTGAAATTGCAAAAGAAAAGTATCATAATAGATATACTTAACATTCACACAAATCCGAGTAATGACGGGTTTTGTGGACAATTATATTTTTTTTTTTATGATAAGGTAAAAATCTATATTGATCCTCTAGAGTAGGAGCAACCTATTTCATTATTTTGATTGAGTTAAGTTGAAACCACCGGCTTTCAAACGATCTCCAAAGAATTCGACATGTTGACGACTCTAATTTATGAGTGAGTTGTGACGATGAAAAATGCATATATAATGAAGAAAATTTTGAGATTTTTGTATTAACATTTACTTATCATTGTATATTGTAATTCCGTTATGATATTTCAAATTTATAAAGATCATTGAGTTTTGATATATATTTTGAATATAAACTATGTTCTTAATATTACAACATTTTTAATATATCGGTCATACGAAATTATATTACAAATCGAAAATATTAAATACGGCTAATCATTATTTTAAACATTATTCATAAATAATAATACTTGAGACTTCAATCCCGTGCAATTTGCACGGGATTAAAATTAGTATGCAATAATATGACTAAGCGGTGTATTTGTTAGAATGTATGAAATGGATTTGGTAAATAATATTTAATTTGTTTCCCTAATTGTAGCAATTAATTAGGTACAATATCATTCGTAACTGGAATTAGATGTACAAAATATTCATGATTTCTTGAATAATATCCATGCATTACATTTTCTAGCAAGACATTGTTTAAAAGATTATTGATCCACGATTCCATTTGTGTAAGCATACAAATGAAAACAACCCCCTTTTCGATCCGTTCTAGTGATATACTTACAATTACTTTAATTTCCTCTTACATAATAAAATAACTGTAGATATATCAGTGAGACAAAAGAAATATAGTGTAATTAAATTAACATATCCATAAATGAGATTAGGAGTGGACATCGGGTCGGATTGACGCCACTCTAACTTGGGACCAACCCAGGTGAGTAGGTGGCCTCGAGTGTTGGACCAAGGTTAAATCCCTCGAGTCTTGTCCGTGCATAACCCGTTAGGTAAAGTATGACTTTTTCTTTACCCTTAAGTCCCGGACAAACGACCCAGGTTTGTTCCGGGTAAGAGGGGGTCGGGGTGCGGTAGGATGGTTGTTGGCTGACGGGACGTGATTTTATTCTATGAGACAGGTCAAGGCAGCCTGGATTGTCCGCACTCTAATCCACCTCTAATTGAGCTCGATGACAAAACAATGGGTGTAAATATTTCGTCAAAGGTTAAATTCATGAAATCAAGATTAAAGAGCATACCTAAATTTGTATTGTCCGGATTTAATTTACATCGAATTAATGATCTAAATTTAAGCTTATGTTAAAGTGTCTCAAATGTATAAACCTTGTTAGTTGTTACTATGAGTTACGCCGAATGATATTAAGATAAATATCCTTACCTAATATTTACTCGCTTTCTAATTTATAAAAAAAAAAAAAAGAAAAGAATAATGACAAAAAAAAATTTGTGTGTTGTAATAGTTACAAGACTTTTCTTAATCCAAAAATAGGAATGATAGGGAAAGGACCATGGAAGAGTGAATTTTGAGAACAAATAAGTGAGAGATTTTAGGCAAACGAACATTACATTTACATATCTCAAGTCGAGTATTGAGGCTTTTGTTCGAACAATAATTTCTCTTGTCACATGACTCATTTCTTAGTAGGGCTGAGCAAAAAATCCGATGATCCGAATTGATCCGACATCCGATCCGTATCTGATCCGAATTAATGGATATCTGATCCGAAAAGTGGTTTTGTTTGGATACCCGTATCCGAAATATTTGGATATCGGATCAAATATGGATATGTGGCTTAAAAATTTGGATATCCGATATCCGAAAGTTATCGGATTGGATATCAAATATCGGATCGGATATCCGATATCCGTGTAATATCCGATCCGTATCCGATATTTGATCCATAAATATTAAATAACACTAGCTAATTTCATATCACTCAATAACCGTCATTCACAAAACCGTAAATAATCCTCGTCTACAAAAGCGTAAATTTTAATTTCTTTTCATTTACAAAACAAATAATAAACAATTCCACCTTCACAAACCCACATTTTCATTTTTATTACGCTACTTTTTTTTTTTTAGTACAGTTTTGACAATATATATTTACATTGATCGGATAACTGATCCGAAATTTTCGGATAGTTTTGGATACTAAATTTCGGATATCCGAACATTTCGGATCAGATCATGGATACTGAAATTTTAGATTTTCGGATCGGATATCCGATCCGAAGTAGAGTTTCGGATCGAATATCCGATCCATACTCTGCCCTATTTCTTAGCATCCAATTATTTTAACTCGGATGACCGGGGTGAATAATTTGAATTGGCTCGTATTCAATTTGAATAATCGATTCGAATTCGAGAAGGATTTATGGTCAATTTTGACCGATGAAAAGACCTAATCTAAATTTTTAGTATTCCACAAGAATTATTGTTTCTATGCAACCTCACTGATATAGTGCAAATAATTAGAACAGAAAATAACCTAATTGAACTCGATTTTACCTATTTTTTTACCCATTTAAATTAACCTAATTCAAACTAATCTGATCAATACCCACCTGACTTGAACCTTTAACATGTCTAGTATAATTGTAATTTCTAACCATACTTGTAGACTAACAAACACAACACAATTACAAAGCCTACAAGCTTGAGTGTGAGTTTGTTGCAACTTAGTAAGCTTAGATTATGAAACTTTGCAATAATATTTTACTAGTGTTAACCCGTGTAAAAATACACGGATTGTTTATTAAAATTCTAATATATAAAATTTGTTTAGAATAATGCGAATATATATTGACATTATTATTTTCATTGTTACAAATTAAACCCAATGAGAATGTAATTTGTTGTTTTTATTTTAAAACTTTCAATTAGTTCAATTCGATTAACTTTGGCCGAGTTAAAAATATATGAGTAAAATTGTGCATCGTACGTACTAAGGTAGTTTGTTGGCGACTAATAGTAACTCCAATTTAATACATACTAGTTCTACGCCCGTGCAAAAAATGCACGGGTCAAATTTTATTAAATCAAAAAATCAATAAGAAGGTAAAAATATTTAACAAAAATAAAATTTAAGTATCGCACTCATATCAATGTCAAAAGTAAAGAGAATTTATATATTTAACTCAGACGCAAGTAAATTAATGCATCTGCTTCACATTATAAAAGCACACAAATCTTATTTAGAACGACTTATCGATTTAAGTTTAAAACGGGTCAAATATAC
This sequence comes from Silene conica, assembly GCA_029255685.2. Taxonomy (NCBI): domain Eukaryota; kingdom Viridiplantae; phylum Streptophyta; class Magnoliopsida; order Caryophyllales; family Caryophyllaceae; genus Silene; species Silene conica. The sequence goes on along the minus strand of CM055318.2, from coordinate 69,276,511 downwards.
ATATGTAGGATGAAAAAGCATTATGCACGACGAAAATAAAATATGTGTCCCGTTTTAAACTTAAAAAAAATAGTAGCCGATAAAAAACAATTAGATTTTTTAAAATTATGTTTACGGATTTAGTCCTAAGTTCCGAGTCTTCCAACTTCCAAACCATCGCAATGAACCCAAATTTTTTTCAGTTGACCCTCAAACTATCCAAAAATACTCCGACCATATAATATAATCCCATTTTTTTTACGTACATTTAAGACGGGGTTATATATTTTCGTTGATTTCCAAATCTCAACTATTTTAATTTGTTGATTTCCACTATCTGAATGTTTTAATTTTCGCCAATTTATATATTATTATTATATTTGGTATTCGTTTGTTCTTGTTTTATTCTCATCGTCACTCAATTTAATCATTTTAACTATTGCATGTTAACGTAATATTAAAAACTTATTTAATCTTGGCATATACTCATCTCTAAAGTTTATGCGTCTCTATCATATTATTATATTTAATGTATCCCTTTAATTTATGTAAAATTAGTTAATTTATTATCAATGATCATCGAAGATTTGATTTTACGGTTGAATTGAAGTTAGGATCTCGAAAGACTTCATATTAAATTGATGAAAGTAGGGAATAAATTAAATTGATGAAAAACTTGAGTCAAGTAATTAATTATGCATAAGATCATGGTGGACCCTACCATAATTAAAAAAAATCATTTTCATTAATCCATCAACCAATAGAATTCCTTGAAAAGCTATTCCTTTTATAGTAAAGGGATATCTAAACAACTATAGTAAAAAAAAAACTGGGTGAAAGTCCCAGGAGACCCGGGTTCAAGCCTCCCCAAGAGCAAAATCTTGTGGAGCATTCTTGGCCCGAGTCCATGCCTAAATAGACTTCGAGCCTGTCACCCTCGGGTGGTTTACCTGGTGTATGTGGTTTGCAGGCTATCACATATACCCGCGGGTTTACCCAGTGCGCACCGAAGGTAGCGGCTGCGGGTTCCCTCGTCACCAAAAAAAAAAAAAACTGGGCTCAAGTTTAAATTGACTCCGCATTAAAAATAAGTTTTTGCCACCCCATATGAAATGAATTTATATTTTCACACATGAACCAAAAAAACACATACTCTAATGTCACGCTACATTATTATTTTTTGCACAAAATCTTCTATATTATTTACAAAATCTTCTATATTATTTACACAATTATCTTTATACTCACTCTATGTCTTCAATTTTGAGATCACTTTCAAATTAATCTAATTATATCTTATTATTGTTCTTAATTCATTACCCATCAACTTTTTGCCTCAAACATACTACTTTGTATCATATTGACATATTTGGGTTAAACCATTATTAAAGATTCATGTACGTATACAAACTAATTTCTTTGCAACTTTTAAATTAATTATAATCTTTAAATTGTTTGTAAAATAATTTTTGAAATAAAAATTATATTGTATGTAATATGAGTTTAATCTATTTTCGTTTTTTCAAATTTTCAGCAATAAGCTTTTAAAACTTCGTAATTATTATTTTTTACATGTTTTTAAGGTTGTTAGATGCGGAAAAGTTTTTATCTTATAATTTTTTAATATATTGATTTTTCGTAAAGAGATATATTCGTTATTTTATAACCAAATTAAGATCTAATTATTATTCAAACGATATGATAATTTAATTATAAATAGCAGATTTTTTATGCCGGAATATTTGTTAGATATAATAGGTATAATTCCGGTATGATAGCTATTTTTTTTAAAGAATCCGCTCTAAAACTATTTTATTCATATTTTTCCGACAAAGTATTCCGTATTAGTTTATTAACATTAACCGTGAATTTATATAAATTTAACTGTAAATTGTACGTACAAAAATAAACGAATAACTTTTCCAACATTAACAGTGAATTTACATAAATTTAAACGTAAAATTTTACGTACAAACATAAATGAATAATTTTTCCAGAAATAAAATCCAAACTTTTTGATGTGGGACCCTCATTTATCTTTTTTCTTTTTTAAATGTTGGGTTTGATGAGGTGGGTGAATGAGAGTTGTTTAAATGTTTTTGTTATAATATAGATAAGATGTATAATCGTGTTAGTGTAAATACATAAAATAATACTGTAATATTTTTTTTGTAAACTTTACGAGGATGTTTAGGGTCTTTAAAGCTCAATCAATTATTCCAATACCCTCAAGGCCAATGGCATACGCATGTGGAGTTCCACATTTAAAATTTCTTGCGATTTCATGATTCGAACTAGGGTATGTGAACCACAAAATTTGAATACTATAAAATAAAGTTTATCTCAACCAAAAGCAAACGATGAAGGTTCAATTAAGAATTCTTACAGTATATCTGAACAGATAAAAATAGTTTTTATCACGTAATTAAAATGTTGATACATAATTACCTAAAATATCGAAAATACGATAAATTGACTTTTCTAATTATTCGCGTTGCTTTAGGCATCTATTAAATCAAGTATCTATAAGAAATTAGACAGTACAAGTTCTTGATACGCACAAGAGCCGGCAACAAATAGATAATTATAATCATCAATCATAATCCATGAGATCATCAACCATGCCCCATCCTTGATTTGATAATGAAAGCATGAAATAGCTGATGAATTTCATGCTATTGTCTTCATGATATCAAACATGACCCAATTTAACTTATACCGTCATTAACATATAGCGATAATATTTGTGATTTAGGCTCTGTTTTTTCTAGCTTAATTTCAGCTCCTTTCAATTTTGTTTTGCTGTATTCCGTTAGGTTTTATTTACTTTCAATTAATTATGTTTAATTAATCTCTTGACAAAATTAACTTTTAATTCAACTAAATTCACCTTACCTCAGTTTCACTCAATTTAGTTCACTTAAGCTCCACCTTAATTAAGTCAATTCAACTCGTTTCAGCTGAAAAGAACAAAGTCTTAGACTTTAAATATTCTCCATGTCATTTTATATACTTTGTAAATCGCTTAATGTCTATATAAATATCGTATTTTTAACTGTTTTTTTCTAAGAAACAACTAAACATCATACACTTATCATAAGTTCTTGTTTATATGATAATATTCGTTTTTAATTTAAAACGGTTCAAGTATGATGGATGACACAAAGGAAACAAGAAACTTATAAAATCGGTTGTATAAGAGCATTGTACGATTATGGTAAATCTAATAATCTAGCTGACTTTTGTATACTTTTGCAGCTTTCAAAAAATTTTGAGTTATATTTTATTTTATTTTGACAACAAAAATATATAAAATCTTTTTTTTTTTTTGCATCAACCATGTCTACGTTTGAGTTGCATTGGAAATTTTATTATGAAACATAGAAACCAACCTCTAATCATATATCATCATATATATTACTAATGCAATAGCCACATCGCTGACATGACATCTTAATTATCAATCACAATCTTATGTGGCAGTTAATGAGAGCCCATAAAAAATAAAACCAATTTTCTTTTAAAAAAAGGGTAAATAATTTATATTCCATATACCTCACTGAAGATTGCGATTGCGAAATTAGTGGGATGGTATAGGGAATTAAATCAATTCTAGAATATGAATGGGATATTCCATATTCCATCACTATATAAAAGCTGAAGTACAAATTAATAATAGTAACTAATTGTTCTATACGAGAAGAAATATGACAATTATCTTCTTAAACTTTATTAATATCCTTAAAATAATTGACCAAAAGTTAATATGCGAAATCTCCTCCTTAAAATAACGCAATTAGTTCTTAAAGAAACCTACAAAAATCAGTATAAATTTCACTTCCAACTTTAGCCTCCATCTCCATCACTCATCAAGTAAAGATGAATAAATTCCAATTTCTAAAAGTTTCTAATAATAAAAATTATTAAAAAGAGATAAATTCAAGCTTAGCTTTGCTTTTATTATGTTGATTTATGATTGACAACGACATTTTATGGCAATAGAAATTGATATTCTCCTTTGTTTATCGGTATTATGATATCCATCTTTGTGAGTCTGAATTTGGTAAGCAGGTGAGAGCTGTTTGTTGCTACACTCATGTTTTTCACTTCCAATTTTTATTCTTCGTGTTTGAAAAATATTTCACTTAAATTATTTTCTTATGTTTGTTTTATGTAGCAGAACATTTTTTTTGTTCTTTCAATGTATGTATTTTGTTACATATTTTAACTATATTAATTATATTGTTAGACGATTTTAAATTGTAAGATGATCCATTTTGTTAAATGTAAGTTATCCAACTTTTAAATTATTATTTTTATTAACCGAGTCTTATAACCATTTGTCCTACACGTTTACACTCATTTTAAGCATATGTACTAATTTTATATCAAGTCTTACTCATCTATGGTTAATAATTCAAAATTGATTACTCCGTAAATCATTATATCTTAGCTATAATCATATAACTATATAAATTCATTTAAATTTTAAAAGTAGTCCCGTGAATTTCACGGGTTTAAACCTAGTTTATATAAGTCCAAAATCATTTAGAAGGATTTGGTTAAACTACGTCATCAACCCAATTTCTTATTTTATTTTTTTTAATTTAACATGGTGGGACCCGCAAAGTTGTATAATGATTTTAATTAGAAATAACTGCCTGAAATAATAGTTTTACAATTATTACGTAACACTTTTGATATAAGTTCGTAAACATGAATTTCTACGAAAACTGTCAATATGTATAACATGAACTTAAATATTATATAAGAAAATATCATAATCTCGAATGTCGTCTGTCTAGAACTATTAGATAACAATTTATATCGAATACATACATAATTAAAATAAATGATAATAATAATTAACAATTTACAGCAATAAAAAAAATGTGGCGACAATACTAAATTAAAAAATAATAAAAATAACTTAATATTAATCAAACAACCAGGAATAGTGTACAAATCAATATCATTAATTGAAATATTTTGCGATAATTAAGTCATAAACAAAAGTGTATAAACGTTAGATATAAAACAAAATCAAATTTTGATAAAAAAGTGTATAGACGTTAAATATAAAACAAAATTTATGAACATTTATAATTTGGTTACGATGATACATATTTATATTTAGAATAATACGATTTGAAAACAACCCGTGCAATTTTTTGCACAGGCCAAAAACTAGTTTATTTTATTTATAAATGGAAATATATTTGAATCGATTTCTTTTTAAAATGAATAATATTGTCTTTAAAAAAACTTGCGTTACATTTATAGCCAAATTATATATCACAATTGCTTATTTCAAACCAAGCATATCCGTTTGAAGCAATAAGATGAGTTAAATAGCTACCACTTTCTATAGAGTATAAGACAATAACAAAATGTTTAGATATTAGCAAAAAGACTTGTCTTATCTATACAAATGGGGTGAACTTGACCTGTTTTAATCTTAAAACGATTATATTAGTCTTAAGAGAGAATTAATGATTAAATATAGGCAGCGTGTTTAAATATAAACTAGCGTTAACACCCGTGAAAATTCACGGAGTTGTTTAATTTCAATTTTGACAGAGAAGGATCAACTAAAGTTGTTAGATATACTAATAACGTATGTAGTGTATATGAAAATAGTTAAAAAAATGAAAAAGTATATATATAATAAGATATATAAGAACAAATTGATATTAAAAGTTTGACATATAACTTTAAAAGCATAAAATATAATTAAAAAAATGATTAAGTGATAAGAATACTCTGAACTATATACGATGTCCTGCTCAAAATACTCAAAACTCTATTTTAACTACCAATATAACCAACTAATGCTCTCATTCTCTTTTATTATAATATATGACCCTTAAGTGAAGAAATTTTTAACCTTTCTTTAACCCATTTTTCTCCTTTTACTTCTTTGTTAATCTATTCACCGAATCCGATCATTAAAACATGCTACAATAAGTTAACAAAACAACAAATTCTATTCAAAGCGAATGAGGGCTTTAGTTGGTTATATTGGTAGTTAAAATAATGTTTAGAGTATTTTGAGCAGTTCACTCATAGTTCGGAGTATTTCTATCAATTAATCCTTAAAAAATGAAAACTTATTACTTTCCAATAAAAGAGGTTTTAGTTATAGAATATAAATTTCTCGCAAAACGCAGTCCAAGAGGAGACGCAGGTTAATTACTCATAATTAATATAACAATATTAATTTGAAGAGTATAATTAAGAAGGTTTTGTATTTATTACGTTTAGATTTAATAATAATTGAATTAAATTTTGACTTTTACTCTTATTGGTTGTTTTAACACTAAGAAACTCAGAGTGAATAAGAATGCTTCAAAATGCAATTTCTGAAATATTGTTGCGCCACGTCAGTATTTTTTTTAAGATTTTTCATCTATATATATATATATATATATATATATATATATATAATGAATAATGATGATGACACACCCATTATTACAATAAAAAGAAAAGGAAAAAAGAAGATAAAATGAGGCATAATACTACTATAATTAAATGCAGAAGTATTAGTTTCCCACCGACACCACAAACTCACGTTCTTCATACATACTCCAACTTTGCTAGTCGCTTTTATTGGGTCTACTATGGCGGACCGCGGGCCAGCTTCTTAACCCAAATCGGGTTTCAAACACACGTGGACTCCATGGCTCGTGTTTTGTTTATTTTTATTTTATTTTTTCGTAATATAGGAAAATCGGAGCCACTTTTTAGGTGTGTATTAGGTAAATCCATCGTACCATTCGTAATTTCGTATGTATGTATTAGCCTTCAAACTACCCGTTAGATAAGCCACACATTTTTACTAAGGTGACTGACTCGAGATTTAGAAGGTAAAAAAACTCATATCGTAATATTCCGATATAATTGTTTATTTACTCCATTTGACCATTTTTCCACATTTTTGTAAGCAATAATATTTGTTATATAAAGCGATTTTAAAGGGGTTATTATAAAAGTAAAATCTTTGATTAATTTGCTTAATTATCCGATTCTAATGAGGTAAAAGTTACCAATTGGTATGACTGGTAATAAGGGTATATATTAAGGTACTTTATTAATGGTTTTACAATTATTTATCGTAAAATTGAGATTTGCTCTTTTTTCTTCAAAAAAAAATCTCGAGGGGATTCGAGTCGTTGCCTTTCATCGCGCTGGATCAAATCTCGGATAAATATAATAACCCACAAATCGCACATTTCAGGTAAATCATCATAAACTCACGCTATAAAGACTCCACAAATTTCTTTTGAGACCTAGGGCCTTTAAAATTTTCACGGATTTTTTAGCCACTACACTCCACATTCCAAAGTTAAGAATATTTTTCATTTTTTAAATATTAAAATACTCACGAGAATACTTTATGTTTAGTATTTAATGATACGAATAAATTTCATTACTTTCCAGTTTTCACTATGTTTAGGTCTTATAAAAAGTACCAATTTGAATGATTTTCATTTCTTTTTATATTCTCTCTTCATCAGGGCCGTTTTCGAAATTCCGGGGGCCCTGTGTGGAATTTCGAAACTGCGCCCCAATACTGCTATTTATATTAATTTCTGTATAAATTTAAATGTTATTTTGTTATAAGATTTAGTTTTTAATATACGGAAATATTTGTAATTTATTTTTCATATTATTATACAAGTATAACGTAAAAGTTGTATTAATATGTTTTTTCTAGACAACTTTGCATATTGGAAAAAGAAGTCAATAAAAAAAAGCAAATAGTTTTAAATGAAATGAAACTGATAAACTATGAAATATAGTCAAAACAAAAATAGTGTAGTTATGGAGAATCGAACCTGAAATGCATGAATATGAAAAGTCTAAAATATCACAAGCTAAATCATTGTGTCATTCTACCTTTCACAAATACTAGCCTTACTAATTAATATATATTTTTAATTTAACTTTATTGGCCCCCGAAAAATCGAGGGCCCTGTCCGATCACGCGGACCGCACACCCAAATAGTCGACCCTGCTCTTCATTTACCAAACATTATTTTTGTAAAAGTAACTGCAATTATTAAATCGTTATAGAATTTAATTTGATCAAGATCATCCATAGAACACAAATTCTCATTTAAAACCGTCATTAACCGTCTTAAGCGTAAAACAGGTCAAATACATACCAAATCACCCCATTGTCACCTAAAAAATGACATTTTTTTTGTCTTTATTACGCCACTAGGTTATATTTGACCTATTTTAAATTTAAGATGAATAATACCCGTTTTAAGCAAGACATTTGTTACGAAGAAATGAAGGTACATTTGTTACGAAGAAATGAAGAGTCATCTTGACTCAAATAGTACAATCACTACAATGCACAATTTTTAGGTTATATGCTTTTGGTTCCTCTTCTACAAAGCAAAACAACGTGCATGTCATTCGGTGAAATGAGGTTAGACTTTAAAGGGAAAGTACTAGTGATGATTAAATGTAACCAAATTCGACTCCGTAAAATTTTACCAAATTAATAAATCTGATCCACTTACCTTTTTAGGATTATGGACTTGTAAATTTTAACTCGTAATATATTTGACTCTAAATAAAAATAGTCAGTTAATTTGGTTTCAAACTCTCGTACTTGATAAAATATAAATTAAGAATTTAACTAAAATATTAATATTTATATACAACTAGCTTAGAACCCGTGCAAATTGCACGGAAATGCGTAGTTCAATAGTTTTTAGTTTTATATAAATAAATGTTTAAAACGTATAAAAAAAATAAGAATAATAGTGTTGTCAATATGTTAGAATTAGTGGCGACAAATTATTATTTGGAATTCAAGATTTGGAGTATATTTGGTCTCGTCTTTTATTTGTATTTATAAGCTTATATTTTCAATTGCCCGACTATCAGAGTTTATCCCTTACTATCTATTATTTTTGTCATATTTCAATTTGAGAACAATAATAGTTGTTACATACCCGCAAATAGGTTGACCTGGGACGGGAAATTGACCCAAACTACATCAACCGAATATGGCCCAAAATCTGAATTGATCCTAACCGACCTGAAAAGGACTCGAACTGTCTTTTGACTTGTAAGTGATCCAACCCGAAGTGGCCTCATCCGAAACCACCCAATCTGAAAATGACCCGGCAAAACATAACTCTAACGACTCAAAATGACTTCAAGTAAAGTTTTCTCTCGTAAACATTGAGCATAAAATGACCCCGCCTAACCTTAATTATCTCGAGAAATAAGGAATCAAACCGATGCGACCCGAATTGGCTAACAAAACTCGATTCGATCCATTTAGCAGGTTTAGTGTAAAAAGAGTATAAGAAAACAACCTTTTTAATTCGTCTTTATAAAAAAACTTGATTGCTCATAAAAAATAAGATTCTCGAAAACATGATGGAAAGTTTGGTGGTGGGGAGAGTGGTAGTGGGGGGATTGGTATACATGTTTTTTTGGATTTCTTTGCTTTTTATTATTATATCCTCTCTAATTGGGCGTGAAAAGTGAGAAGGGCAAAATCGGAATAACACGATAAAGTGTGCAGGATTAAGCAAAATCGTGTGCGGAATTTAGCAACTCACTATTTTAATTATCCACATTTAAAAAAAACACTATTTTTTTATTACTTTATCGTTTTGTTAGATAATATTAACATCGCTAAGACATGTTAACCGTTTTACGCTTTTATCACACAAGAAGCATCAAATTTATACCCATGTTTTATATATTTAATCCACAAATTCTTGTTTAGAATGGAAATATTAATCTTAAATAATAAAATGGTATTCAAATAGATGAATGCCAAAAAATCAGAATGTCCGGAAAATGCAAGACACTTGTGTCACCCACCAATATAAAATAGTATTTGACCTGTATATAGTTCAAAAAACATTTGTTGGTCCTAAAATCTTCATTTTCCCAGTCTCCTCTATGTATACTCGAATCTTGGTAGTTTCACTTCATCTATAGCTTTGACAATTTAAGAAAGTACCTTTGATGAGTAAGAGGTTCATCGTCATGACCATTAGAGATGGATCGTAAATAATAATTAATATAGTAACCTGTGGAATAAACAATTAAATGAGAATATGAACTACCAAGTCTCTAATAGTGTCGTATAAATGTATAATTACCATAGTGATAAAGACTCTTAAAATAGACTAATACTCCCTCCATTCTTTTTATATCGCCCAATTTCATTATTCACGTTTGCCGAGGTTCATTTTGTTTTGATTATATCTTTAGCTACATACTACTAAAAATTATAAAAGTTTGATATTCTTAATCCTCTTATCAAGACAATCCAAAAAAGATCTCACATGAATATATTTCCGTGAACGGATTGAGAGAAAACCGACGTTGAATACTCGATTGTGAATAGTGTCAAAACAAAAGTTAGGTGATATAAAAAGAATGGAGGGAGTATCTATTTAAATGATCAACAAAATGGTTAATCTCATAAATTGTGAAACCACATAATTAAGACATCATCTATCAATTGGTGCTTTCATAAATAAGTCGGACGTGGTTAGATCATGTCCGAGCAACATTAGGAAATATAAGAAGAGTACGTGTTAAAAAAAAGTATGGAAAGAGTCCATAGTATTACATATATCGTCATAAAGATGAAAATGACTCCATCTGCCTGCAAGGGTGGAGTTTAGTGGTTAAAACTTTGGTTAAATTCCCATGAGACCCATGTTCAAGCCTCTTCAAGAGTAAAATCTTGTGGAGCATTTTTGGCTCGAGTCCATGCGTAAATAATAGACTTCAAGCATGTCACCCTCGGGTGGCGGCTTACCTGGCATACATAGTTTGCAGGTTATCACATATATCCGAGTTTACCCAGTGCGCACCGAAAATAGCGACTGTGGGTTTTATCATCACCAAAAAAATTTGACTCCATCTATCTCAATTAATTCATAGTATTACATATATCGTCATAAAGATGAAAATGACTCCATCTATCTCAATTAATTTTTTAAGTGGATTTGAAAAAAAAAATTAATAAAATAACAAATGACAATGATTTTTAGTATATATATAAATTCTTACTTAAGTAAGGAGGACAATTATTTGGGGATAAATTTTGAGAAAAAGAGACGATAAATTAAGATGGAGAGAGTATTCAACAAATCATATTATACACCATCGTAAATATTAAGATGAGTGATACAAAAGGTTAATGAGACATATTGTGTAGCCTCAGTTGTTAGTCTATCTGAACAAATATAAATTATATCATAGATATTCGTACCTGTGAAAGAAATTTGTGATTTTTTATATATCAAAAGATATGTGAGTGTTTTTTTTTGGGCAACCATATTCATAGTTATTTTGTTTTTGGCAAGTATAATAATCACAATTATTTTGGGATATTATATTATATTATAATGATTTAATCATGTCAATTAGTTAGGCGGGAAAAAATTTTGTGAGAGTGATTGTGAGACTGACATGTGTCTAGCGGTTTCTGTTTTATACTTATATATATAGATATTTGAAATATAATGATTAAAAATGATCAAGTTCAATATTTTAAATTACAAGAACAATTAAAAATTAATTTTATATAACTCTTAAAATTTTATAAATACTTTAATATAAGTATGTATGAAGATGTTCAACAGTAATAGTAAACCTCCATTGTTGTTTAGCTTTTATCAATTATGAAGACAAAGCTAAATAATGTGTAGTTTGTTATTGCAGTAAAAGTTAACTGTACAATATTCTGTTATGAAGTATATATACTAACTACAATAGCTTAGATTAGAAGCTACTACTCTAACTAACTAACCGAAAGTTGTTACTCTAGGTTGTTACTCTAGGTTGTTATTCTGTTATTTCAGCTTGCCAGCTGTGCTATACTTCTATATTCCCCTTCCAAGCTGAAATGGCTGAAGTTCAAACACTCCCCCTTCAGCTGGAATTAAACAAGTTGTGGTTGAGCTATCCTTCATTAATATGAAGAAACTTCATTCCTAGCATGTCTGCTAACTGTCTGTGCTGTTGAGTTCCAAGTGGCTTTGTCATTATATCTGCTAGCTGCATACTTGATCTTACATGTTTAGTCTGCAAGAATCCTTCTTGTATTCGTTCTCTCACATAGTGACAATCCATGTCCAAATGTTTTGTCCTTTCGTGGAATACAGGGTTTTGTGCTATGTGTTGTACAGCCTGATTATCACAACATAGTTCTATTTGTAATTGTAGTTTTACTCCCATATCTGCAAGTAACCTTTCAAGCCATACTACTTCACTTGCTGTGTATGACATACATCTATACTCGGCTTCAGCAGAACTCTTGCTAACAGTGGTTTGTTTCTTTGTTTTCCAAGATATCAATGAACCTCCAAGGAATATACAAAATCCACTGAGTGATCTGCAGGAAAAAACACACTTCCCCAATCTGAATCACTATATGCTTTGAGTTTCAGATCACTGTTAGCCTGGTAAAACAGTCCAGCATTCACAGTATTTTTGAGGTATCTGATAACATGCATTGCAGCATTCCAATGTGGCATTCTTGGTTGACTCAAGAATTGACTCAGGTGTTGTACAGCATAAGACAAATATGGTCTGCTGAGATTTAAGTACAATAACCTTCCAACTAATCTCCTGTATGTTTCAGGATCATCCATCAGTTCTCCCTGGTCTATGCTTAATTGTAAACCTTTGGGCAGAGGAAAAGAAGCAGGTGAGCAGTCTCCCATATCTAAATCTGTGATGATGTCTAAAGCATATTTTCTTTGATTAAGGGTTATTCCTGACTCATTTCTAGCCACCTCCAAGCCAAGGAAATACCTCATATTTCCAAGATCCTTGATGGTAAAGGTTGTGTCTAAACCTTGTTTTACCACCTGAATTTCTTCTGGATCATTTCCAGTGATAAGTACATCATCCACATAAACCAGCAAAATAAGAAATGATCCTGTAGCTGAATTATCTCTGGTAAACAAGGAATAGTCCTGTTTGGATTGAACAAAACCTATACTGATTAAGTATTTTGTTAGTTCAATATTCCACTGCCTGGATGCTTGTTTTAGTCCATATAGGGACTTTTTCCGCTTACATACTTGTCCTTGGTCAGCCTTATAACCATCAAGAGGAGACATATATACCTCCTCTTCCAAGTGTCCATGCAAAAAAGCATTATTTATGTCTAGTTGAAATAACAATCAGCCTCCTTGCAGCAGCCAAAACAATCAATGTTCTTACAGTTGCTAGCTTTGCTACTGGGGAAAAGGTATGCTTATAATCCTTATTTTTAACTTGGTTGTATCCTTTTGCAACTAGCCTTGCTTTAAACCTTTCAATAGACCCATCTGGCTTATGTTTGATTTTGAACACCCACTTTGAGCCTATTGCCTTTTTTCCTTGTGGTAATGTTGTCATAGTCCAGGTCTTATTTAGTTCTAAAGCATGTAGTTCCTGTTTCATAGCTTCTACCCATCTATCATCTTGTTTAGCTTCTGCAAATGTGGATGGCTCATGGGCTTCTAACACATTATTCAAAGAAGCTAAATAATCCTTATCAAACATGGGTAATTCTTCAATAATGGCAGCATGTAATGCTATATGTTTTCCCTTTTTAAGGCTTGGACAAACAAATCCTTTGAGCCTTGATGAAGGTTGCCTAGGTCTGTCAGATTTTTTTGGGCCTGTTGTATCTGTAACAGAAGGCATTACAGGAACAGTAACAGAAGTCATTACAGGAACACTATCTGTATTGGGTATGGCCATATCAGATATAGCATTAAGACCATCTGTCTCCACAATCAAATCCTTCTCAGCATTTACTAAGCCATGATCATCATTTGGCTCAACCTCCTTGTCATTAGATGTGTTAGTATGGATATCTAATTGGTGTGTGAAAGGTAGGTATGCATCATCACATAAAGTCACAAATTGGTTTGTTTGAATTGGTGAATGCAAATCTTCCTGAATGTAGTTCTGTCTGTATGGAAATATATGCTCTTTGAATACTACATCTCTGCTTGTGAATCTGACATGCTTGTCTAGGTCATAGAGTTTGTATCCCTTTTGCCCATAAGGATATCCTATAAACACACATTTCCTAGCTCTATACCTCAGTTTGTCTCTTAGTTTAGCAGGCATAGTAGCAAAACACAGTGACCCAAACACCCTAAGTTCATCATAGTTAGGTATTTTATGGAATAAAATTTCATGTGGTGTTTTCCATTTGAGGTGTGCAACTGGCATTTTGTTTATGAGGTAAATGGCTGTAAGAAGGCAATCACCCCAGAACTTAAGAGGTAGGTTAGCTTGAATTTTTAGTGCCCTTGCTGTGTCTAGAAGGTGCCTATGTTTCCTCTCTACCCTTCCATTCTGTTGGGGAACACCAGGGATACTGGTTTGATGTAAAATGCCCCTTTCCTTAAACATGGCAGAACATGGTCCTTGAATGAATTCTGTCCCATTGTCAGTTCTTATAAATTTGACCTTGGCCTCAAATTGTCTTTCTATGTGTAATAGAAAGTCCTTAATAATAAATGGCACTTGTTGTTTGTTTTGAATCAGATATGTCCATGTAGATCTAGAATGATCATCTAATATTGTCAGAAATGAATGTGCCCCTGTGATAGTAGGAGTCTCATATGGACCCCATACATCCATATGGATTAGTGCAAAGCAATGAGATGCATAAGACTGACTTCTGTTAAAAGGTAAGGAATGATGCTTAGACAAGACACATGTTACACAATCAAAAGTTTTCCCATTACATGCTTGAAAACCAGATACATGTTTGAGTTTATCAATAGAGGTATGTCCCAAACGTTTGTGTAAAAGAAATACATCAACATTCTGCACACAACTATTTGATTGAACATGTACATCTGAGAAACAGTTTTGCTGACAGGTTATTTTACTGTTTGAATTCTTATTCATATTCTGTAAAATCCTATAGAGTCCAGCTTGTTTTGATCCTACTGCCAACACCTGCTCATTTGAAGGGTCCTGGAACCAGCATTCATGAGGTAAAAATAATATCCTCAAGTTAGTATCTTGCAATAAGGTTCCTATGGACATAAGATTCTCAGTGAATCCTGGCACAATAAACACATTTTTGAGGAGAATATCTCCTGTTAAAAATATGTCACCTGTTTTATGAACAGTTTTGAATGTGCCATCAGGTAAATGAACAGTTATTGGTTTTTTAAGAGCACAGACATTATGTAATAACTCAGAGTTGCATGTCATGTGATCATAGGCTCCTGAATCTATTATCCAACTTGATGCAGTAAAGGAATTAGTAGTGACATATGCATGTGAGTGATGAGCAGAAGCAGATATACCTGCAAAGTTCATGCAGTTGGAATGAGAATAATTAGCTGAACTGTTGGACTTGTGCTGCTGAGATATGTTCTTAAGAACCTTCTCTGTGATTGCTTCAACCAACCCAGATACAAGAGCAGAATCTTGATTATGCATTGAAACACTCAGACCAGTTCCTCCTGAAGTAGGATTTCCACCCAAAGGAGTGGCATCTGAATCATAATATTCATCAGTAGTGAAAGCAGAAGAATGTGTAGTGGTAGCATCAACATTGTTAGCCCTTTTCTGATGATTCCCTCGTCCACTTCTTTGTCCATTATGACCACCCCTCTTATTCTGAGCAACCATTGCTTTCTTAAGTTTGTAGCAATGGTCCCTGATGTGACCCAAAATGTTGCAGTATGAACAGGTTTGCAATTGGAAACAGTCCTCAATTACATGTCCCTTTTTCTTGCAATGAGTGCAGTGCTTAGAGTACTTATCATCATCTGCATCTGTCCTCTGCCTTTTCCAAGCATTGTCTCCAGAGTGCTCTTTAGAAGGTGACTTGAAGCCAGCATAGGCATTTGCTTCAGTCACTACGTCAGTAGAGTCACTGATTATCTTTTGTTTCTCAACAGTCTGCAGGAGACCGAGCACTTTGTGTAGTGATGGTATAGCATCCATGGTCAACACATGAGACTTAACATTGTCATATGTGTTGTTCAATCCCATCAGTAATTGAATCAGTTTGGCTTGTGTTTCACGATCAAGAAGTTTCTTGATAAGATGACATGTGCAAGCATCTACAGCTCCACATGTACACATAGGAACTGGATCAATGTCATCAATAGTCAATCAATGGTTGATTACCTTGTGTTATACCATTGAGATCCTTTTTCAGCTGATACAACTCAAGACTATTAGCCTGGCCATACCGTTCCATCAATTCTGTCCACAATTGCTTGGAACTAGTGACATACATCATGTTCTCCTTGATCTTTTGATGCATAGAGTTAAGAATCCATTTAGTGACTAACAAATCACATCGTAGCCAAAGATGATGTCTCTTAGGATTAGCAACTTTGCTAGGTTTAGAACAGGAACCGAATATGAATCCTTCTTTGTTTTTGGCTGCCAGTGCCATTAGCACTTCTCTCTTCCAGGAGAGGAAACCAGTTCCATCAAAAAGAGTTGCAGAAAGATTCATATTAGGTTGATCAGTGTTATTAACATAGAGCGGATCATCATAATTGTCATATGAATCCGCAGAAGTATCAGAATGTGGAGATGCAGTAGGAGTCATAATGAATTATATGATGAGATTTGTTGTAGAAATCGTGATTGAGAAAATTTGTTTTGATTTTGTGATGAGGATTTGAAGAAAACAGAAAACAATTGAATTGCAAAGAAATATCAATTGAATTGCAGAGAAATATCAAGATTCAATTGAATATTGAAGACGAAGATCGAGAAAAAAAAATGCGGAAGCGGAAAGATAAAGAAGTAATTGAATTGAAATAACAATTACTTGAGAAAAATACAGATTCCAGAGGAAAAGCACTTGAGAAAATGGAGAGATCGTAGCCTGTCGTCTGATACCATATGAAGATGTTCAACAGTAATAGTAAACCTCCATTGTTGTTGAGCTTTTATCAATTATGAAGACAAAGCTAAATAATGTGTATGTAACATCCCGCATTTTCGTAAACAATATTTAAAGGTTTTAAGTTCAAGCTCGAGAAATAATTTATATTTCGTAATTTTTGGGATTTCATTTAAATAACTGATTAATTTATGTGAGAATATTTTTAAAGGATTTAAATAAGATTTCATTTAATTGCGTAAATTGCGTCTTAACAATTTAATTTCATAGTCCGGAAAATATTTATATCGTCTTAAGTTTATAGTTACCTTAAGTCGGTGTTCTTAGCTTGAACCGTCTTAAAACTTGTCTTATGGGCCTGACTTGTTAATGGACCCATTTCCCCTCTTTTTCCTCACAAAACCCTAACCCCACCATCTTCTACCTCCCTCCTCCATTTCATTTTTCAGATTTGATAAAATAAACAAACACAATTTTTGATTTCCTCCTCCTTCAATCTTAAAACTCTCATAGAATCTTCGTTTCTTATCCGATTGAGGCGATTTTCGCGGCCACGGATTCCTCTTCTCGCCCTCCATCTTTCTAGGTAAGTTTTTACCCAAAATAATTCCGTCTTATATTCTGGCCGTGACCCTAAGGTCACGTTTTTCGAGGTTTACGGATGTTTGTTGTGTTTCTAGCGCGGACTTGGGCAAAAGGAGTAGCTTGGAGTCGGATTCATGTTGGTCTAAGAAGTTATAAGGTGACGATAATGAGAAACTCGGCCTTTATGTGTAAATTAGCACTTTTGTTGTGTTTCTTGTGTTGGTTTCTGATTTTATTAATGTTCATTGTTCAAAGGACTTAGTAATATGTTTAGGATGTTTGCTATGTGAAGAATTCATGCTTTAAAGTGTTGTTATAAGTTCTTAAGCATATTTTCAGTTTTTCGCATTTTGCGACGGATACTTATTAAACTCATTTGAGAATTGTTATGGGACTCACTTGCTGATAGATTAGTAGTATTTGGCGTTTGATATTGTTGTGTAAACATCACATGAATCGTTGTGTGAGTTTTGGTGTCGAATGATTGAGTTTTGAAGAAGGCTGAAATCACGATTTTGCGTTACAGGCTCTCTGAGCCGGTCGACCGGCTGGGAGTACGTTTATGTGTTTCTCGTATTTTGAGAATTTGGCCTTGGACTGCCAGCCGGCCGACCGGCTGCCTGCCGACCGGCTGGTAGTCCCTTTGTGTCGTGTATGTTTTGCGAAAACTATAGGTAGATGGGAGCCCAGCCGGCAGACCGGCCGCCTGCCAGCCGGCTGGGAGTGCAATTGGGAATGGATTGCGATTTTAGTAAAGGCTAGGGAATGGGGTTCTCTGCCGGCCGACCGGCTGCCTGCCGACCGGCTGGGAGTCCTTGTGTGTTTTGTTTCGAAAAGAAAGAGGAGCTGAGTGGATCACCAGCCGGCCGACCGACTGCCTGCCGACCGGCTGGGGACCCCTGTAAGCTAATTTTGAATTTGAATTTGTAAATCGTTCGTAACTTTCAAACGGTTAATCGGCTTTGATTGAAACTCGTTTTGTATACCCGTGACATCTATTTGAGGTCCCCGGAGGATGGGCAACATTATATTGGGTTCGGGAATGGTGTAAGGATAGAGACCCCCCGGTCGGGTAACCGAAAGGGAAACCGGCTCTCCCTCAACTTAGTTCCCGGGGTCAATTAAGTGTTGATTAGAGGATAAGAAAAGTAGAACTATAGATTAGTTCATAGGCTTTGGTTGATATTGTATTGATGCGTATTAAGTTATGCTTTAAGCTGGCCTCTGAACTTAATACGTGAGTTGTTTGTCATATATGGGGATATGCCTTAAGCTGGCCTCTGAGCCCTATATGTGTATGTTTGTCGTGTCTGGGATATGCCTTAAGCTGGCCTCTGAGTCCAGACATGTTTATAGTGATCGCGTTGGAACATGCCTTAAGTTGGCCTCTGAGTCTGACGAGTAGAGCAGCTGCACAACGGGGTAGCTAAGGAACTGACACCTTGCCCGGAGTGCAGATGTTTGGTGCTAGAACATGCCTTAAGCTGGCCTCTGAGTTTAGTACCTTGTGATGTGGTGAAGGGATATGCCTTAAGCTGGCCTCTGAGTCCTTTACTTTTGGATGCTCGTCTATGCCTTAAGTTGGCCGTTGAGTCTAGTGTCTTGCTGATTGGCAGGTCCATGCCTTAAGTTGGCCTCTGAGTCCTTGCTTGCTGAATGTTTTGGTGTTTAGGTTATGTCTTAAGTTGACCGCTGAACCTTTACACTTGCTGAACGTTTTGGTATTAGGTTATGTCTTGAGTTGACCGCTGAACCTTGTACTTGCTGAATTTATCTGCTTGCCTTGAGTTGGTACGTGTCAGATATAGATATTGATAATGATGAGTAAATGTACATTTGTTGAGTTATGGTTTGATCATCCAAGGCATTGGGTGACTCTATGATCGGTTTCATAAATAGTTGGATTGAAAGACCCCCCGACTGGGTAACCAGTAGGGAAACCGGCTCTCCTTCCTAACGGTTTATGAAGTTGGTTGAGAGCCGTGCATTAGAGTTGCATGATAGTATGAGAACAGTTGATGAGTTGGTTATGCTTCACATGTTGATATATGTTGGAGTATTCTGTATTGTTTTATGTGTTACGTGTTGTCACAAAAGGTGGCTAGGAGAACTCTAGTCACTCCCCACTGATTGTGGCGTACATGTTTACATGTATGTAGGTACATGACAGGTGGTTGGCAGAGGGTTGCACGGAGCTAGCGAGCGATGATCCTTCATCGATTGACTTGCACTTTTACGTTAGCTAGACTTTAGATTTACATTTCAGTTCTTGAGTGCCTGTAGGGATGTGCCATCCCGGGCTGCTTTTATATTGCACTTATGTACTTATTTATGTTTCAGTTTTGTAGTAGGACACCTCGCATGTCTAGTTATGTTAAAAAATTTTAATTCCGCTGCATTTTTAGTACTTTGTATGTTTATATTTCCGCTTTCGCGAGGGGTTTTACAGTTGGTATCAGAGCGTTATCGCTCCCGACGCACTCATGTAACCTCCAACCTTAACTTGACCATTTAATTGAATAATGAATGAGAGATGGGGTAGATTTAAGGACTTATATTGTAGTCTGTTTTGTGATTGCTTTTATTAAGCTCTAACGTGTTTGTTGATTGTCATCGATTTCGCTTTTATATCTTTCAATCGACGAACCGTGGGCTTATCCATTTGACGGTGGAGATCGGAGTTTCTACCGAAGATAGAAGGTTCGTGCAACTGTTGGAGAATGCTTCTGAGCCTTGAAGATACTCCTCTTTCTTTGTGCATCACCTTCTTTGATAACTCCGGATGCACATCCTTCTTTTAGAATATTTGTCTATCTCAATTGAACAGATCTTCATATCTTTTCAGCTTAACCTTGTTGCTTGCTTTCTTAAGGTGCCCTCTAAGTAATCTGCCCTTTTATTGGATTTGGAGGAACTAGTCTTAGGATAACCGTAAGTTGTGTTATGTGAAATATTGTTATTTGAGGAATAACTTAAGAGGTATCGAGAGACATGTTTTGGTGATCCAAGGGTCTAGTTGTCTATCCAATTGGGAGAGTGAAAGTGAGTGATAGGATGCTTGCTTGAAGGGTGAGTTGTATACGTAGTCTTTGTGGAGCTTAATCTTGAGAACCATACTTAAATTGTGAAAATATGTGGATTGAAGAGTACCGTTTAAGGAGTTAGATAAGATACTTGAGGATATAGAGCGACCTAGAAGAATAGGCTTAAGATGCTAAGGATGATGAGTGGATGAGTGAAGTGAGTTAGTATCACTTGACTTAGGTGAGTGATTGAGCTGGGAAAGGCCGTTGTTGGGGAATGCGAATCATTGGCTATAATAGTTGAATACTTGAAGAATTTATGACTTAAGCTTAGAAGAAGTGAACCACTATTCGACCCTAGGCTGCTTATTGAATCTTAATGTTTATTTACTGAAAAACTTAATAGAAATTTGAGGATGCACCACAGGTCTGTGGATAGGATAAAGTAATCTATAGGGAGACGAGAATTCAGAAAACTTGATGGTCTAGGAATTGTTATCTGGTGGACAGTAAGGTAAGTAAATAAAGTGGATATAGCATATAGGGGTGATGACCTGAAAGTGTTATTGAATTGTCATTTGTGGAACTAGCAGAGATGTGACATCTCAAACTTTTGGGAATAGGTAGTTGTAAAGATGATATCGTCTAAAGTTTGGAAGATTATGGTATATAAATCATTGGAGGAAATGTTCATGAGAACCGACAATTGAATGGCTTGATTTAGGAAGTAAGAAGTGAGAACCCCGTGAGAATAGTGAGAGGCCCGCACCTTGGAAGATTTCCGTAATCGTTTCCTTCATATCGCTTCTCTCCTTTCCCCTCCTCTGCTTCTCCTTCCGATCTTCGCTTCAATTTTACTGGAGTCCATAGCCTAAAGTTCCTTACCTTGTCATCTTGTTGTCCCTCGAGCCGTCTTCCGTGCGTCTCTCTCGAGACCTATGTCATGGTTATCCCTGAAGTTCGTATCTCAACTCCTCTTCTGTGAGCCTTGTTCCTTTTCATTTAGATTAGTGGCGGGATCGACTTGTTCTTGGAGTAGTGAAACTTGCCTTGAGGAATGCTTGGTTTTGCGTTGTCAAAGTTTGGTTGAGAGGGTCGTGATAATAATATTTGGGTGATATTGGATAGTGTGCCGTCTTGAAAGCTTCATGTTAGATGGCTAGATGTAAGTGGTGATTGTAGATTTGGAAGTACCATTTGAGGATTTAAATACGATACTTGGAGTCTTAGGTTATTTTGGAGGTACATGCTTAAGATGATGATGATGTGGTTAAATTGATGAATTAGGTAAGTTAGTGCTACTTAATCTTGAGGAATTTTTGGTAATGCAGAAAGGACCACTTACTTGAGGAGCGAGAGTTATTGGTAACGGTGTGAGAATGTTGAGACATTTATAAATAGACCTATGGAGCTGACTGAGTGTTGACCTTAGGTTACTTATGGAACCTCAACGTTTACCTATTGGAGCGCTTATTGGGATTGGAAAATGCACCACTGTAGGTGGATCGTTTAGGATAACTTATGGGATGATGGAAGCCTGTTGGCTTAATAATACTCCAATGATGATGGATGGGTAATCATTGATGTTTGTGGTAATCATAGTGTAGAGATTTGCAACTTATAAGTGTTCATGAATATCGTTCGGGAAGTTCGGAATGTGAATAACTAAACCTTATGGGAACTGTAGGAGTGAAAGTGGTTACTTCCTTGGAACTTTTCTTGGGATGTAGATTGTTGGTAAGTGGTTAGAAACAAGAGGATTTAAGAGTTGTTACCTTAGTAAGGTCTTGATTTGAATGATCATTGTGGTAATAAAATTTGGGAATTTAGGATGTCGAACCTTGTGGAATAGGTTAGTTAGGATCGAACTGTTAAAAGTTAAGGTTATAGGATGTTGAATGCCATATTTTGGTTTTCGAGGTTCGGTGTCATGGTAATAGAATTCTGGTTTGAAGTATGTGTTTTAGGCTTCCACTTTGAGCGAGAGATCCTTAACCGTGGTTAAACGGATTTTAGTGTGAACTGAGTGAGAGTTTTGGAAACCTTCTTGTTGAGGACTACCTTGTTATGTGGATGAGATGATAGTAAGAGGGATCGTGAAACCATTGTGAGTCTAGAAATTACTGAAATCGCCCTTCTTGGGATATACTAGAAATCGTTGTAACGATGTTTTGATTATGGATTGAGCGGTTAGTGTACCCATGTTTGGCAAGAGTTACCGTTTTCCTTGACCTCTAACCTGGTTGTTTCATTCCTTCGATCCTTTCTCGTGCGTTCTGTCAGCTGTGAGACTGGAAACTCACCATTCTTCGTGTTGAAGGTAATCTCTATGATCGTTTCTGCGCTCCCGGTGACTGTTTTTGAAATTTGTTTCCCATTGTTAACTCTGAAAGTTTGTAGTTTTTGAAAAATCTTAATTGTTTCGAGAATTTGAAACTGCTCCCTCTTTTGGGGAAAGTGGCCTTTTTACCGTTGTTGCAATTTTACTCGTTTGTAGAATCGAAATAAAGGTTATTGTGGGAAATTCGGTTTTGAAAGAACTAATTTATTACAATTTAGATTGATCTCAGCGTTGATTTGTCATCTGAACTCGTTATTGGAGACGTCTGATAACCCGTACTGTGCTTACCAACACCGGATCGATCGGGATTTTGAACTTTTAATGATTTAACCTTGGGACTTGTCTCAGATTTGGAATGTCGGACTCTTGAGTACGTAACGAGAATCCCAATGTCCATTGATGAAGACTCGTGCCTTAGAATCTTTCTTTTAAAACCTTTTCGAAAGACAGGGATTTGGATTTCCATAATCCGGGTAGTACGTTTGGTAACTAGAGTTGTTTTAGTACTTATTTCCGTCTTCAGTTTCGAGGACGAAACTTTTTGAAAGATGGGGTGATTGTAACATCCCGCATTTTCGTAAACAATATTTAAAGGTTTTAAGTTCAAGCTCGAGAAATAATTTATATTTCGTAATTTTTGGGATTTCATTTAAATAACTGATTAATTTATGTGAGAATATTTTTAAAGGATTTAAATAAGATTTCATTTAATTGCGTAAATTGCGTCTTAACAATTTAATTTCATAGTCCGGAAAATATTTATATCGTCTTAAGTTTATAGTTACCTTAAGTCGGTGTTCTTAGC
Organism: Silene conica; assembly: GCA_029255685.2. Classification (NCBI taxonomy): domain Eukaryota; kingdom Viridiplantae; phylum Streptophyta; class Magnoliopsida; order Caryophyllales; family Caryophyllaceae; genus Silene; species Silene conica. Next base: position 69,252,884 of record CM055318.2, on the reverse strand, counting down.
TTGAACCGTCTTAAAACTTGTCTTATGGGCCTGACTTGTTAATGGACCCATTTCCCCTCTTTTTCCTCACAAAACCCTAACCCCACCATCTTCTACCTCCCTCCTCCATTTCATTTTTCAGATTTGATAAAATAAACAAACACCATTTTTGATTTCCTCCTCCTTCAATCTTAAAACTCTCATAGAATCTTCGTTTCTTATCCGATTGAGGCGATTTTCGCGGCCACGGATTCCTCTTCTCGCCCTCCATCTTTCTAGGTAAGTTTTTACCCAAAATAATTCCGTCTTATATTCTGGCCGTGACCCTAAGGTCACGTTTTTCGAGGTTTACGGATGTTTGTTGTGTTTCTAGCGCGGACTTGGGCAAAAGGAGTAGCTTGGAGTCGGATTCATGTTGGTCTAAGAAGTTATAAGGTGACGATAATGAGAAACTCGGCCTTTATGTGTAAATTAGCACTTTTGTTGTGTTTCTTGTGTTGGTTTCTGATTTTATTAATGTTCATTGTTCAAAGGACTTAGTAATATGTTTAGGATGTTTGCTATGTGAAGAATTCATGCTTTAAAGTGTTGTTATAAGTTCTTAAGCATATTTTCAGTTTTTCGCATTTTGCGACGGATACTTATTAAACTCATTTGAGAATTGTTATGGGACTCACTTGCTGATAGATTAGTAGTATTTGGCGTTTGATATTGTTGTGTAAACATCACATGAATCGTTGTGTGAGTTTTGGTGTCGAATGATTGAGTTTTGAAGAAGGCTGAAATCACGATTTTGCGTTACAGGCTCTCTGAGCCGGTCGACCGGCTGGGAGTACGTTTATGTGTTTCTCGTATTTTGAGAATTTGGCCTTGGACTGCCAGCCGGCCGACCGGCTGCCTGCCGACCGGCTGGTAGTCCCTTTGTGTCGTGTATGTTTTGCGAAAACTATAGGTAGATGGGAGCCCAGCCGGCAGACCGGCCGCCTGCCAGCCGGCTGGGAGTGCAATTGGGAATGGGTTGCGATTTTAGTAAAGGCTAGGGAATGGGGTTCTCTGCCGGCCGACCGGCTGCCTGCCGACCGACTGGGAGTCCTTGTGTGTTTTGTTTCGAAAAGAAAGAGGAGCTGAGTGGGTCACCAGCCGGCCGACCGGCTGCCTGCCGACCGGCTGGGGACCCCTGTAAGCTAATTTTGAATTTGAATTTGTAAATCGTTCGTAACTTTCAAACGGTTAATCGGCTTTGATTGAAACTCGTTTTGTATACCCGTGACATCTATTTGAGGTCCCCGGAGGATGGGCAACATTATATTGGGTTCGGGAATGGAGTAAGGATAGAGACCCCCCGGTCGGGTAACCGAAAGGGAAACCGGCTCTCCCTCAACTTAGTTCCCGGGGTCAATTAAGTGTTGATTAGAGGATAAGAAAAGTAGAACTATAGATTAGTTCATAGGCTTTGGTTGATATTGTATTGATGCGTATTAAGTTATGCTTTAAGCTGGCCTCTGAACTTAATACGTGAGTTGTTTGTCATATATGGGGATATGCCTTAAGTTGGCCTCTGAGCCCTATATGTGTATGTTTGTCGTGTCTGGGATATGCCTTAAGCTGGCCTCTGAGTCCAGACATGTTTATAGTGATCGCGTTGGAACATGCCTTAAGTTGGCCTCTGAGTCTGACGAGTAGAGCAGCTGCACAACGGGGTAGCTAAGGAACTGACACCTTGCCCGGAGTGCAGATGTTTGGTGCTAGAACATGCCTTAAGCTGGCCTCTGAGTTTAGTACCTTGTGATGTGGTGAAGGGACATGCCTTAAGCTGGCCTCTGAGTCCTTTACTTTTGGATGCTAGTCTATGCCTTAAGTTGGCCGCTGAGTCTAGTGTCTTGCTGATTGGCAGGTCCATGCCTTAAGTTGGCCTCTGAGTCCTTGCTTGCTGAATGTTTTGGTGTTTAGGTTATGTCTTAAGTTGACCGCTGAACCTTTACACTTGCTGAATGTTTTGGTATTAGGTTATGTCTTGAGTTGACCGCTGAACCTTTTACTTGCTGAATTTATCTGCTTGCCTTGAGTTGGTACGTGTCAGATATAGATATTGATAATGATGAGTAAATGTACATTTGTTGAGTTATGGTTTGATCATCCAAGGCATTGGGTGACTCTATGATCGGTTTCATAAATAGTTGGATTGAAAGACCCCCCGACTGGGTAACCAGTAGGGAAACCGGCTCTCCTTCCTAACGGTTTATGAAGTTGGTTGAGAGCCGTGCATTAGAGTTGCATGATAGTATGAGAACAGTTGATGAGTTGGTTATGCTTCACATGTTGATATATGTTGGAGTATTCTGTATTGTTTTATGTGTTACGTGTTGTCACAAAAGGTGGCTAGGAGAACTCTAGTCACTCCCCACTGATTGTGGCGTACATGTTTACATGTATGTAGGTACATGACAGGTGGTTGGCAGAGGGTTGCACGGAGCTAGCGAGCGATGATCCTTCATCGATTGACTTGCACTTTTACGTTAGCTAGACTTTAGATTTACATTTCAGTTCTTGAGTGCCTGTAGGGATGTGCCATCCCGGGCTGCTTTTATATTGCACTTATGTACTTATTTATGTTTCAGTTTTGTAGTAGGACACCTCGCATGTCTAGTTATGTTAAAAAGTTTTAATTCCGCTGCATTTTTAGTACTTTGTATGTTTATATTTCCGCTTTCGCGAGGGGTTTTACAGTGTAGTTTGTTATTGCAGTAAAAGTTAACTATACAATATTCTGTTATGAAGTATATATACTAACTACAATAGCTTAGATTAGAAGCTACTACTCTAACTAACTAACCGAAAGTTGTTACTCTAGGTTGTTACTCTAGGTTGTTATTCTGTTATTTCAGCTTGCCAGCTGTGCTATACTTCTATAGTATGGTCAATAATTAATGTAATTAATATATTTAACATGATTACTTTAAAAGAATATTCCTTTACAAGAATGGTAAAATATAAAACGTTGAAAATTATTTTTGTAGTATGAGATAGATTTGGGAAAATTATCGGAGACGAATAATGATCATTTGATAATTGAATTCTATCTTTTTATTAAATTGGTAAGAGTCGTAAGACGTATAGACGTGTGATTTGATGAATATAAACACGTGGTTGTTATGATTTGACGAAAATAATCGTACGTATGTTTTTGATAAAGATAAACAAATGTTTGTTATGATTTGATGAAGTCTAGTTTGAATTACTATATTTTTTTAATATTTTAATTATAATAAATTGTTAATTACAAATTTATCCCTATTATATTGGCGCAAAAACGAAAATTAATTTTTTATTCAGTTGGTTTTGCTTGTGACGGGTCGGGTGAAGAGACGGATAATAACACTCACAAGATGAATAGCAGGGACAAGGTGAGATTACCCTCATGTGCTTCCCTCTCTCCTCTAAATGGACATTTTGTGAGACAAAATGATATCCGTCACTCCGAAGTGACGGATATCTCCCGTCTTCTTTGAGATTTTGTGTTTTTTATTTTATATATTTTTCAATTATTTTTATTAAGTTGTTATCGAACTTGTTAACACCAAGTGTCACCCTAACACTTCCCTTTGAGAAAATGGTGGGAGCGTAAAAAGTGCAACTTTAAAACACATTATTAGTCGATAGACCATAGTGATTGTCCTATGTTTGTAATAAAGCTTACATTTAGACTTTAATATGGGAAAATTATTCGAGTATCTCGCGAATTCACTATATATGATCGCTTTGAGCACAAGACGTTGAGTAGTCTTTTCGGTTTGTTTTAAGACCGATGGTTCCCTACAAAGATGGGAAGATTAATATGCATTGCGATTTGGTGAGTCAGTGTGGGATGTTGTGAACATGAGGATGTATCGTAATGAAAGACGAAACATGTGCTCAGAGTTATGGCCACAATTTGTCTCCTGTACTCCTACCAACCTTGTTTTGCGTATAATACAATATGCATGATCATAGCATGATCATGATGCATTGCCGTCAATAAGTCTCTTGTAACGGGTATATCCGTCACAACTCACAAGCTTACGAGTGCATAGAAATTTACGAATGGTTTATCTTTATCTTCTCAAATGCGTTTTATATGATTTCATAAGTTTGTGACATATGTTGCCGTTACAAATAAGAGTTTGTGCACTGCCTTATACTTCGCATCTATCTTACTGTTGGACCATTTGTTGGTACTATTCTCATTATGCCTTCAGGCTTCAGCTGTGACCTGTTACTACAACATTAATAGCGACCTTTCTAAACCTACTTCATTATATTGTAAACTCTCTACTCTATACTTGTTTTATACACTCCGTACCCAATTTTAACATGGGTAGGACTTTGTACTTTGTATTACTTCTGGATCATATGCGTACACGTTACAGTGTTGACCTTGACAACGCAACACACTGGACTGGCCTGGATCGAACCGTCTCATGGGTCAAATTTGTCTCGGCCCGCCAAGCAGGCGCCTCTTGACCCAGTGGCGAACCCAAGCGGGGGCCCGCGGGGACACGTGCCTCCGTAACATTTAAGAATACATTTTTTATAATTATTTTTGTTGAGGTCTCTGGAACTCTAACAATTTTATATATACACGAAGTTTCAATTGCGATTCAAACACGGATCTTCAGATTAATTAACAAGTTCTAAAGTCACTGAACTACCTACTTTATTTGTTAAATTAAGGACTAATGTTAGTTATATTAACCAAAACAAATATTATTTTTACATATATTTAGAATTTAAAGTATTTTAGAAAAGACATTATTTTTTGAAAAAAATATCTATAAGACCAATTATTATTTTTATTCTTTTTTGTGTATAATAATAACTAATTTAGGGGAAAAATGTCAAAATGTTATAAAGTAGTGCCCCCAGCTCTAATTTTCTAAGTCCGCCATTGTCTTCACCTACCAAGCCCGACCTTGTTCATACCAGATACGGGTTCTAAATATCATACCCGGCCCACAATTTTAGGCAAAAAAAACCAAGCCCGTCAGCATGGTCCGCCCAATCGCCCACAACCCGCATAAGACACATCAGGGGTTGGGTATGGGTAGCATCCCTATGAGCCCGCCTGGTCCGCTCATTCACGGGCCGGTTATGGGCTCATTGGGGTGAGGTCGTCTTGGCCCGCCCACAACCCACCATAGGCTGGATACTGGTAACATTCCCAACAATCCAGCCTAGCATGCCTCAATCACGGGCAGGTTAAGGGCTCATTGGGGGGAGCTCAGCTCGACTAAGCCCAAATCATATCAGTGCGTGGTCATCTCTAATACGATGAATCTATTCAATATTATATATTTATATAGGGTCAAATAACATAAATCATCATAATATTAAATTCGTGAAAAAACGCAAGAGTTAAAAGTCATAATCGGAATAACTTTAAATATTTGCTTGAGTAAATGGGAATCAGGTTATGATCTTCATATTGAAGTATTGTACGAGGTAGTACATAAATCGAACACTGCATTTCTTGTAAGACATTTTGTTTGGGTATAGGTTACTCAAAGTAAATTATCATGAACGAAACAAGATTATACAAGTATGGATTTAGAACCCCATACTGCCATACTATTAAACTACATTCCATTCCAACTAGTTGAACCAAACAACCGATAAGACTTTATCATATTAATTTTTATTAACTTTTTTATTTCTTTATTATTCAGATTCATCTCAGATCCATCTCATAATCTATCAGACTCATCTCCGACGACTCTACTTTTTTACATCATTTTTTTAAAAAAAAAAAACAGAAATGATACATGAGATTCACTCATTTGATAATTCTCACTGATATTGATGCCAAAACTCACATAAAGTCTTAAGTTGAGTTGGATTTTCAAGACTCACCTAGAGTCTTAACTCTTAAGTTGAGTCTTGGATTTCAAGACATAACTTAAAACGTTGTTATACTTTAAGGGGCGTTTGGTTCGAAGAGAAGGAATCAAATGGATTGGAATGTCATACTATAATGGAATGGAGACTAAATCCCATACTTGGTTTATATTGTTTGGTTGAACCTTCGAATGGAATGAAATGTCCATTATGGAATGGGGTTGGAATCTTGGGGTAAGGGTTGGGTATGAGATTAGGGGGATTGGAATGGAGTTAGAATCCGATCCATCCGGATTTTAACTCCATTTCAAAATGACCCAACCAAACACTAGAATAGATTAAATCCATTCCATTCTACTCCAACTCCCCCATCCAAACACCCCCTAATAGGTTATTACTAGTCTAGAATGAGTTTTGTCTAAGACTTACCAATATTTGGTCTTAGGACTACCAATAATCTGACCCTAAGTACAACAAGTCGGCATATATAATAAAATAGCGCTTATGTCGTAACTGGTTTCGTTTGTAATGATAATCAACATATTTTACTAAAATAGCCAAGCTTGGTCCGGCTCATTCAGGGTCTGGTTAAGGGCTTATTCGGGGGAGCTCAGTTCGGTCCAACCTAATTCTTATAAGTGGCCGGCTCTACTATGATGGATCCGTCAATACCATTTACAGTCAGCTACAATAGATAATTATAACATTAAATTCGTAAAAAATAAAAAAGAGCAAGAGTTAAAAGTCATAACTTAAATATTGGCTCGTGTCCAGGGGAATCGGGTTATGATCTTTATATCGAAGTATGGCATGTCATTGTAAGTACAGCAAGTTGACATGTCTAATAAAAATGCGCTTAAGCCATAATTGGTTTTATTTTTAATGATAATCAACATATTTACATATCAGGTTATTAATCTAACGTGAATAAAGTATGAGTTTTTTTGTATTTAGATTATTTTTTATTGAATTGTTTTTGTCATAAAACGTTGGTGAACAATTCATAAAAAAATTTTCACGCAAAAACAAGCTAGGTAATGTTTAATGTTCATAAGCCGGTCTTTACAAAGACTTCGCCATATAATAATGCCCAAGTTAGGGCCTAATACAAATAATGTGTAACAAAAACAATAGTTTTTTTAAGACGACATTATTTACCTAAATTTTAATATAAATAAAGAATATATCACTTGTATATATAAGAATTATAATAATATACATACTAGTATTTTGCCCGTGCGATACACGGATACTAAATTAATTTGTGGTATTCATAAAATTTTCACCATATAAATCAAGTAAATCATAAGACTTTTTTTATATAAAAATAGTATTAGATCGTTCAATACATGTGTTATTTTGTTAATAAAATTAGCTCATTTATATTAATTTCTGTCATTAATGTTACCACCAACTCGCAACAATCATCTACAGTACTACACGAAAGAACCCTCCAAACCACTACTCTTACTTTTCAAACAATACATGAAATCGGTCCACAATCCAAAGCCACACCTACTAACCTATTATGAAATTAATCATCAAATGTGATTTAGTCATCTTTATTACTACCTCAAACAACCATCTAACTCATCATCGACACTATTTCCTAGCTTCCAATACACACCTAAAATATTCAAGCCACCTCTCCTTCACAAAACACCCGGACTTATCCCTCAAAGTTAGCTCTCCCTTTGAAAACTTCATCCATCTATCAGAAACCTAGCTAACTTATGCTTTCAAAACCGATCTTGTTTGAATGAGAAATCCTTGATGGAAAAACAAAAATATGCAATGTTTTTGTTTGGTTAACAAAAGAGGTATGAGAGAAGTATTAAGGAATGAATGGTGGATACAACACTCGAGAAGTTACATTGAAATTGCATGTAAAATTGAAACCACGATGTTTTTTTAATCACAAAGACAAAAAAAGTAACATAGTTAAACGTTAAAAATATTATATTTACATGATATTTGTTAACATTTGATTCCTTATTTTTTTGTTTCACATGTGAAAAAAAACAAAATTGAGTTTACATACATGATATTTCAGAGATTTTTAACTTATTTTTATAGCTTCTATGCCTAAGTCTCATTTACACATAATACAACCTTGAAATAAATTCATCTATTTCTTCAGTTTTCTTGCTACATACCCCCCCCCCCCCCATTTTCCACACCATTCAGACATTGTTTGCACCCTTTTCACTCAACTAACCAACTTGACCATCAGAATTAACCATATGCACATCCATGAACAACCTTATCGTATCTATATTTACTTGTACTATTCAAATCACATTTTTAAATGTCGGAAAATAACTCTATCATCAAGACACTTAGCTCCTACCTCCAGACTTATCTACCCCGATATAATACTCACATGGCATATACTTCCTTAATTTTTATCCAATGTTCTCACATTCTATTTTTGTACAATTTAATCCAATGTCTTCCTTCCATAGTTGGTAAAATAATCGACATAAATATCTTCTTCTATTTCTTGTATTTACAATGTTATCATTGCAAATTTGCAACTGCAACTCCACATTACGACATCTTTTTATACACATCCCTAAATATTTCCAAGAATACTCCCACAAAAAACACTATAACGTCAGTCCACATTAAAAATTATTCCCCGGCCCAATGAAGCATTCAATAGGACTGAAGAGAGTATAACATTTGATTATTTAGTTTTGTGTCTAACAAAGAAACAAAATTGAGTTTATACACATGACATTTTAAATTTTTTAGCATATATATATATATATATATATATATATATATATATATAAAATTGGGATCCTATGAGAACCACCAATATAATGAGAACCATGAGAACTCTACCTTACGGACATTTTTTTAAAAAAATAATGACATATTTGGATTCGGCATGGAATTTTAGGGCTAGAGAACATATTTCTTGGTCTAGAAAATATATACAAGTGACGGAAATCGAGGTGAGATACATTTTATGAATTTTCATGCACATACTACCGATTTTTACGTATCTATCATTTTTCATGCACCTAGAACTCCTTTTAATGCACGTAGAGCCTACTATTTTCATGCACCTAGTAGTCATTTTCATGCATGTAAAAAATTTCATGCACATAGTGGTCGTTTTCGTGCATTTATAGCCGTTTTAGTATACCTAATTGTATTTCGGTACACTAAGTATATATTTTGTTAATAAAATCAATAAATTTTGTTTAATGATACTAAAGTGTGTATTTGAATAAGTTAAACTAATGGTAAATGATTCATCGAAACTTTCGAAGCGAGATTTGGTGGAGATTTAGTGAAGGTTCTCATGGTTCTCATTATAAGGGTGGTTCTCACCGGATCCCGACCCTATATATATATATATATATATATATATATATATATATATATATATATATATATATATATATATTTGTCGGTTCTTTTCTCATATAATACACATTTTCAAATAAAGTTTATTCATTTACCTTCTCCAATCAATATCTCACGTTATCCACTTTTTCACATATTCAACCATTTCCACTCGACTAACCAACCAAACCAATCAAAATCAACCTTAACCATACTCATATCCCTAAACAACTCAGCCCTACATATGAATATATTTTTTTATCTTCTAAATCACACTCGTAAACGTCATGGAGTAATCATACCCATGGAGTACCCATCTCACCCACTTAACCAACTTAACCATTAAAATCAATTGTAAAATGTATCCCTGAAAACCTCAACCAACCGACATTTATTTGTACTACTCTCACACTCTTCAACGTCGTGGAGTAACCCTACCTCCAAGGCACTTACCCTCCTCTCTCAAAACCTATTTACCCCTACTGCTCGAAACAATAGATATATCTAATGTAAAATCAAACCCCGCCCTATAACAATCAAAATTGAGTATACGTACATGTTACTTCAGAGATTTTTAAGCTCTTTTCATAACATCCGTGCCTCTGTTATTACCACATAAAATAGAATTTTGAAATAAAATTTATCTACCTATGTACTTGCTCAGTTGTTCTAGTCATTCTGTAGTACATACACAACTTTTTTTCGACACCATTTAGGTATTTGTCATACCCTTCTCACATAACTACCCAACTTGATTAATATAATCAACCGTATCCCTGAACAACCCTAGCTTATAAACATTTTCCTGTGCAACCTAAATCACACTTTTAAACGTCGGAGAGTAACTTTATCCCCCAAGATACTTACCTCCTCCCTCAAGATTATTTATCCCCATCTCTAAACAAATAGACACATACAATTTAAATCAACCATTACCCCATAAAACAATGTCACACTGTAAAGAATAAGTTGAAAATATGAAGGAAAAAAAAGAATACGGACTATAATAAACTATAATCTAATACTAATTAAAAAATATTTGATCTTTTTACGGCTTATTCTATGCGTCTCGAAGACACCATTTATTTGCCACTACTTTGTTGTATGATGAATACCTTCTAATACCCACTTGCATTTCATCTCATCAACACAATTATTCCGCTTAACTCAAATCACCTACATCATTATGTTCTTTAATATCTATACATTTATATATATACTCCTTAAGTTGTAACTTGACAACCCAACTAACCAACTTGATCATCAGAATAATAAACTGTATCCTTAAACATCTTTGACCAATTTGCTTGTACTACTCAATTAATACTCTTAAACGTTGGAGGGTAACCCTACCCCTGAAAACACTTACCTCCTCCCTCAAAACCTATCTACCTCCACCCCCGTAAAAAAATATGTCATTTTATAACACAATGTCTCATTGTTAAATAATAATGTGAAAATATGTAAGAAAAAATATTGTTATTTATGAAATACCATTCAATACCCATTTAAAACACATGTCATCCATACAATTATTCAACTTTACGCGCTTATCTACATTATCATTGTGCCCTTTAATATTTATATTTATACTAATTAAATCCAAATTTGACATTCGCTAGTAGAAAAATATTTATTTGCTGCTCCATATAAAGGCCTAATTGCTGCGTTTTTAGTGTAGCAGCAAATAAGGGGGCAGCAAATAGAATATTTATTTGCGGCTGTAAAAAAACGCAGCAAATAAATGGCTATTTGCTGCTCCACCTTCAAAAAAACGCAGCAAATAAGTACATTTATTTGCTGCGTTTTTTTTTATGTGAGCAGCAAATAAATACATTTATTTGAGGCGTTTTTTGCAAAGGAGCCGCAAATAGTATTTTATTTATAAAAAAAAATTAATTTTAATGGGTTGTTTTCGTCCAAATACACACCTATACTGTAACACCCCCATTTATTTAAGACCCTTTAGCAAGACATTTTCAATAAATAGGACTGTTACCATCTCGGAATATCCGAGGTAGTGAATAACAAAGTAACAAACCAAAGTACTTTATATAAAAGCTGATTAAATTTAAACCTGATATTACAACAACTAAGAGGTCCAAACTTTGATAAAATAAAAGTACAACTGAAGATATCTAAGTGTGATCTAACTCTAAGTAGGTCCATGCCATGTCTCTCTCCATGCCCAAGCTCCTAATCCATCTGTCACTGACCTGTAAAATCTACTCCCCATTCCGGATCATCGTAGGTGTCACACGAATACACAGGGTCAACCGCGAGGTTGAGTAGGTAAAACAGATAAAACATAAATAACAGTAGAACCGTATCCTCCTCCATCTCCATATCATACGATCATCCACCACACCTTCATCACTCCACACCTCCATCACACCACACCTCCTATCACACCACACCACCATCACACCACACCTCCCATGGCCATATCACAAGTCCCGTATCACAAGACCCATATCACAAGACCCAATATCACAAGACCCAATCTCCACAGTAATCAATAATAATAATACGATCCACAATAACTTCATAAACATTTATATCAATCTCGTAATAAGCATCACTTACACATTTCATGTCATAACATAAATCATAATGTATCCCCTACCTCGATTTGTAGAACGATAACCGAACAGCTGCCAGAAATATTCCACTTTGAGCTCGGTTCCTATAAATAGTATTTACTATCAAATTCTATTTCTACAACTAACCACTACTAAATGCTTACTTGATCATGTTCATAATGATTTACTTCTCACAAAATGTAAGTGTAAAACCCCTAGCGAAAGCGGAAATATAAACATACAAAAGTACTAAAAATGCAGCGGAATTAAAACTTTTTAGAGTAACAACATGCGAGAAGTCTTAAACTGAAACGGAAACTGAAACTGAAATAAAACCAAAATAGATAAGTAACAGTTCTAAGTATCAAAAACAAATATGTACAACAGCCTGGGATGGAACATCCCTACAGGCACCAAAACAACTGTATCAAAAGTCTAAGAGTCTAGCTAGGCGATATAAAGGTAAGTCATATGATGACAACAGGATCATCACTCGCTAGCCCTCTCGTAACCCTGCTCCAACCTGCATGTACCTACATACATGAAAACATGTACGCCACAATCAGTGGGGAGTGACTAGAGTTCTCCTAGCCATCTTTTGTGACTAACACATAAAGCAATACAGAATACTCCAACATATACCAACATGTGAAGCATAAACATCTCATCAACTGATCTCATATCATCATGCAAACTCTAGTGCACGGCTCTCAACCAACTTCATAAACTGTTAGGAAGGAGAACCGGTTTCCCTACTGGTTACCCAGTCGGGGGGTCTTTCAATCCAACTATTTATGAAACCAAACTAAGAGTCACCCAATGCCTTGGATGATCGAACCATAACTCAAACAAACATTCATTTACTCATCATTATCAAAATCTATATCTGACACGTACCAACTCAAGGCAAGCAGATAAATTCAGCAAGTAAAAGGTTCAGCGGTCAGCTTAAGACATAACCTAAACACCAAAACATTCAGCAAGCAAGGACTCAGAGGCCAGCTTAAGGCATGGACCTGCCAACCAGCAAGACACTAGACTCAGCGGCCAACTTAAGGCATAGACTAGCATCCAAAAGTAAAGGACTCAGAGGCCAGCTTAAGGCATGTCCCTTCACTACATCACAAGATACTAAACTCAGAGGCCAGCTTAAGGCATGTTCTAGCATCAAACATCTGCACTCCGGGTGAGGTGTTACGACCTAAATGCCCCGTTGTGCAGCTGCTCTACTCGTCAGACTCAGAGGCCAACTTAAGGCATGTTCCAACGCGATCACCACAAACATGTCTGGACTCAGAGGCTAGCTTAAGGCATGTCCCAGACACGACAAACATACACATATAGGGCTCAGAGGCCAGCTTAAGGCATATCCCCATATATGACAAACAGCTCACGTATTAAGTTCAGAGGTCAGCTTAAGGCATAACTTAATACGCATCAATACAATATCATTCAAGTCTATGAACTAATCTATAGTTCTACTTTCTTAACTCCTAATCAACACTTAATTGATCCCGGGAACTAAGTTGAGGGAGAGCCGGTTTCCCTTTCGGTTGCCCGACCGGGGGGTCTCTATCCTCACTCCATTCCCGAACCCAATAAAGTGTCGCCCATCCTCCGGGGACCTCTAATACATATCAAAGATACAAGGAACGAGTTTCAATTAAAACCGATCAACCGATTAAAAGTTACAACCGATTTACAAACAAAAACGAGCTACAGGGGTCCCCAGCCGGTCGGCCGACAGCCGGTCCACCGGCTGGTGATCCCTCTCAGCCTTCCTTTACTTTGAAAACCAAAGCACAAAGGACTCCCAGCCGGCTGGCAGGCGGCCGGTCTGCCGGCTGGGAACCCATTAAGGTTTCTCAAAACTTTCGCAAATACACTACACTGCACTCCCAGCCGGCTGGCAGGCGGCCGGTCTGCCGGCTGGGAGACCTATTCCTAATAGTCTCATTGTTACGCAAAAAAAACAAAGGAACCAAGAAGCACCCTCAGTCGGTCGACCGGCGGCCGGCTCAGAGAGCCTGCACGCGAAAAATCATGCTTTCCAGCCTATTCAAAATACGATAAATCGACACCAATTCTTATGAATCACTACAATTGATGTTTACCCAACATTACCAATCATCCAATACTACTATCTAACAGCAAACAAAACCCATAACAATCCTCAATACGATTATACAATGTATCCGTCTTAACTTTGTGAAAACTGAAAATAAGCTTATGAACATGTAAAAACATCATAAGGCATGAATTTTTCACATAAGAACAATCCTAAGCATGTTTCTAAGTCCATTAACCTCATTCTTAAACAAAAATTCAGAAACAATAACAAGAACATCATCACAAGTGATAATATTCACAATAAGGCCGAGTTTTCTCATTATCGTCACCTCAAATGCAATCCGGCTTAAAGATCCTCCTCTACAACGAAGCTATCAACTTCCGGGTCGTCCAAGCTCACACCTACAAGCACGAAAACCGAGATTACGGACCGGAAACGGAGTTTAGGCAAAACAGCCCGATTTTCGAAGTTGATGAAATGCAAAACGAAAGTGATAGATGGATTGCAAATTTGATGAGGATTCCGAAAATGTTATTATTACCTTAATTCGGTAGACGGATGATGAAGAAAAGAGCAAAAGAAGATGATTATAAATGGAGGTTTTGTGAGAATTGGTTTAACAGTGAAATGTTGAAGATGAAGAATGAGATGTTGACTTAGGAGCTTTTAAGGGTTTAAGTAATTGTCCTTTCCGTTTAAAATAAAACGGGTTAGGATACTTGAACGGGTTTTTAAGTTGTGAACTCAACCTTACCAAGTTTGTATTCGTCTTAAGGACCTTAGGTTCCTAAGACGGATCCTATGAATTATTTTAAAATAACTCAACATTAAATATTAAAATATTATTTCATCCGTAAAAATAATTAAAACCTTTAAAATATAATTGACGAAAATGCGGGATGTTACAATCACCCAATCTTCAAAAAGTTTCGTCCTCGAAACTCGAAGGTAGAAGTAAATATAAAAACAACTCTAACTTTCAAAATATATCAAGCGGGTTATGATAACCCAAAATTTTATCTTGCAAAAAGGTTTCAAGAAACAAAAAGGTTTCAAGGCACAAGTCTTGTCAATGGATATCGGGATTCTCGTTACGTATTCAAGAGTCCGACATTCCAAATCTGAGGCAAATCCCAAAATTAAATCAGCCAAAATTCGAAATTCAGGTCGATTCGGTGTTGATGGGCACAGTACGGGTTATCAGACGTCTCCAATAACACGTTCTAGTGGCAATCAACGCTGAAGTCTGCCAAATTGTAAAATATCCTGTTCTTCAAAATCAAGTTTTCTTCCAAATTAACCTTTATTTTTCAAATTTTTGAAGAGTACAATGGTAACCATGACTAAAAGTTGCTTCTAACGGAAGAGAAAGCAGTTTCAACTTTTTAAAACAATTAAGCTTTTTCCAAAAACAATGGATTTAAAGTCAACAATTGGGAAACAAGTTCCAAAACAGACGTTCGAGAGCGCGGAAACGGTCGCAGAGCTTATTTTTGATAAGAAGGATTAGGGGTTCCAAGCCTCGCGGCTGTAAGGACTCAAAAAGAAGGGTTGAAGGAACGGAATGATTAAGTCGACGGTTAAAGAAGACGGTAACTTTTGCCAAACATGGGTGCACTAACCGCTCAATTCACAATCAAAACATCCTTCCAACGATCCCTAGTATACCCCAAAAGGCGATTCCCGTAACCTCAATGCTCACAATGGGTTCACGGTTCCTATTACCCCTATCTCATCCACAAAACAGGGTATTCCTCAACAAGAAGGTTTCCAAAACTCTGAATCGAAACTCTATTACCATAACAATGAATCCTCAAAACTCAAGATATAGTATTCACTATCCTCTAACCTTAAATTCTAACCGTTCGATCCTAGCAACCTATTTCGCAAGGTTCAATATCTTAAATTCCCAAATTATTATCACAATGAACATTCAAAACAAGATCTTATTAAGGTAACAACTTCCAAGTCCGGTACTTCTATAACGGGTCCTCATGACCAGTTCCTCAAAACGATTCGAATCTCAAGGTTCCTCGAAGTCTAAAACAACATTATCCTTTCAATGATTTATTCCTCAAAAGTTGAGATAACACATCTCAGATAGTTCCCAAATGACGATTCAACCAAACTCTCAGGCTACTCAACTCATGTGATACATCTACTAGACTTGTATCACAGTCCACAATAACCATACTCAAATCAACGCGTTTCTGGATTTACATCTCTCAACAAATCATTCATTCTCAAACTGATGATGTATCCTAAATTTTCCTTTAAGTCTTTCATTAGATAAATGCTAAGATCCATTAAGTAACCTAAGATCAACCACTCAGTCAATTCCACAAGTTCTTGTAAATGTTCCAATGTTCTCACACCATTACTAACAACTCTCGTTTCCTCAAGTTCAAATAGCATTAGCTTGACTCATTCAATTATCAGGCAACGTCAGTACCTTCATCATATTCCTAGAAATCAATCTTCACTCTAAGTTCCTCGAGATCCTCAAATGGACATTCCAAACTCATAATTATCCATGACTCAGCTAGATTCTCGCATTTAAGTTCCATTAAAGGTCGTGTATAACACTCTACCTAGCATAATTATTTCATCATTCACTTACTCTTCAAATTATTAACATACAACTCTAGGGTTACCCAACACGTATTCAACAAGCTCCTTAGGTTTCTCCTCTAGTAACAACACTCTCCAAATCACGGTCTTCGGCTAATTCCAAGAGGTTTCCCAGTTCATCTATGGTAGTTTACCGCACAAGGTGTTTCAGGGAAAGCAAGTTATCAGGTTGAGTCAAAAGGAAATGAAGACAGATTCCAAAGAAGATTGACATGAATCTAAGGGGGGAGATTAAGGTCTTAACGGTTACAAGCATATCAACCCTAAATAAGGCGGTAGGTAAGAACATACCAGTAGGTGGGTCAGGATGAACTCCAGTCTCAGCTTGGTCCTGAACAGCTCCGGCTCCACTGGTCTCAGCCTCTAGGTTAGTCGTAACAGCTCTGTCAACGGCGGTGTTCCTCTCGGGGCACTCGAAGAAGCGATGCCCGGGTTTCTTGCAGGCATGGCAAAGGTAAGGGTTATCGTGACAGTCAACTCCGGGATGAAGGGTTTTGCGACACTTGAAACATCTCAGGGGTGCTTCTGTCGAGGGTTCCATGTCTCGATTCCGGGAAGTCTCAGGGTCAATAGTGATAGCTCGGTTGACGGCGCCATTCCCTATGCGGCACTCGAAAGAGCGATGTCCAAATCCCTCGCAGGTAAAGCATTGATGCGGGTTGCCATGGCAGTCAAGTCCAAGATGGAGATCCTCGTGGCACTTGAAGCACTTAAGGGGAACGTCCGATGGGAGGCCCAAGCTCCGGATTTGGGAAGTCTTAACTCTCTGGGACTTCTTGTTCTTCTGGGGACACTTCATCTTTCCAAGAGGAGAGGAGGCAAGAGGGCTAAGAGGTCTCCCGCTTCGGCATCTATACAAAGGCGGTGGAGGAGGGGAGAAAGTTCTAGCTCTCTCACAATAGATCTCATAAGGGTCCTCCGCTCGCAGGACACTGTAGTAACTCCGGAAGTAAGAAGTCGGGTCACTACTGGCTACACTCCTAGTCTCAGCATTAAGCTTGCTCCGAAACAGGTAAGCTTTGTCTTCTTCTCTCTCAACCAGCTGTGGGACAAAGTGGATTAGCTCCTCAAATCGACTGGTGAAGGCTTGAACAGAAAGGGTTCCTTGGCGAAGGTTTATGAACTCGGTCATCTTATCTTGGCGGATGTCCCTATGATAAAACCTCATGCCAAGAAGAGTCTTGAAACGACTCCAAGTGAAAGTAGGGTCACGAGTAGCAGGAGCACTAATCGTCAACCACCAACTCCTAGCCTCACGAACTAAGAACTGAGATGCTACTCGGGTCTGATCCTCAGGGCGAACACCATAAATCATGAAATTCCTTTCCATGTCAAAGAACCAAGCGGTGAGGGTCGCAGCACTGGTCTCTCCGTCGAATGTCTTAGTTGCATTCCTCCACATCTGGGTGATAATCCAAGCCAATCCTCCAGGTTGGTTACTTCCCGAGGTTTGAAATGAAGAAGAAGGCATAGACGACCTAGCTATGCACTCTTGAAGAGTTTGAATGAGGGCTTGAGTCTCAGCATTCTCATCATTGGTTGGCTCTGTCATTCTTCAATCATAAGAGAGTAAACCGTTAGACGTATTCTTAACAAGGCACAAACAGACTACAATATAAATCCTTAGATCTACCCCATCTCTCATTCATTATTTGTTTATTTGGTCAAGTTAAGGTTGGGGGTCACATGAGTGCGTCGGGAGCAATAATGCTCTGATACCAACTGTAAAACCCCTCGCGAAAGCGGAAATATAAACATACAAAAGTACTAAAAATGCAGCGGAATTAAAACTTTTTAGAGTAACAACATGCGAGAAGTCTTAAACTGAAACGGAAACTGAAACTGAAATAAAACCAAAATAGATAAGTAACAGTTCTAAGTATCAAAAACAAATATGTACAACAGCCTGGGATGGAACATCCCTACAGGCACCAAAACAACTGTATCAAAAGTCTAAGAGTCTAGCTAGGCGATATAAAGGTAAGTCATATGATGACAACAGGATCATCACTCGCTAGCCCTCTCGTAACCCTGCTCCAACCTGCATGTACCTACATACATGAAAACATGTACGCCACAATCAGTGGGGAGTGACTAGAGTTCTCCTAGCCATCTTTTGTGACTAACACATAAAGCAATACAGAATACTCCAACATATATCAACATGTGAAGCATAAACATCTCATCAACTGATCTCATATCATCATGCAAACTCTAGTGCACGGCTCTCAACCAACTTCATAAACTGTTAGGAAGGAGAACCGGTTTCCCTACTGGTTACCCAGTCGGGGGGTCTTTCAATCCAACTATTTATGAAACCGAACTAAGAGTCACCAAATGCCTTGGATGATCGAACCATAACTCAAACAAACATTCATTTACTCATCATTATCAAAATCTATATCTGACACGTACCAACTCAAGGCAAGCAGATAAATTCAGCAAGTAAAAGGTTCAGCGGTCAGCTTAAGACATAACCTAAACACCAAAACATTCAGCAAGCAAGGACTCAGAGGCCAGCTTAAGGCATGGACCTGCCAATCAGCAAGAAACTAGACTCAGCGGCCAACTTAAGGCATAGACTAGCATCCAAAAGTAAAGGACTCAGAGGCCAGCTTAAGGCATGTCCCTTCACTACATCACAAGATACTAAACTCAGAGGCCAGCTTAAGGCATGTTCTAGCATCAAACATCTGCACTCCGGGTGAGGTGTTACGACCTAAATGCCCCGTTGTGCAGCTGCTCTACTCGTCAGACTCAGAGGCCAACTTAAGGCATGTTCCAACGCGATCACCACAAACATGTCTGGACTCAGAGGCTAGCTTAAGGCATGTCCCAGACACGACAAACATACACATATAGGGCTCAGAGGCCAGCTTAAGGCATATCCCCATATATGACAAACAGCTCACGTATTAAGTTCAGAGGCCAGCTTAAGGCATAACTTAATACGCATCAATACAATATCATTCAAGTCTATGAACTAATCTATAGTTCTACTTTCTTAACTCCTAATCAACACTTAATTGATCCCGGGAACTAAGTTGAGGGAGAGCCGGTTTCCCTTTCGGTTGCCCGACCGGGGGGTCTCTATCCTCACTCCATTCCCGAACCCAATAAAGTGTCGCCCATCCTTCGGGGACCTCTAATACATATCAAAGATACAAGGAACGAGTCTCAATTAAAACCGATCAACCGATTAAAAGTTACAACCGATTTACAAACAAAAACAAGCTACAGGGGTCCCCAGCTGGTCGGCCGGCAGCCGGTCCACCGGCTGGTGATCCCTCTCAGCCTTCCTTTACTTTCAAAAACAAAGCACAAAGGACTCTCAGCCGGCTGGCAGGCGACCGGTCTGCCCGCTGGGAACCCATTAAGGTTTCTCAAAACTTTCGCAAATACACTACACTGCACTCCCAGCCGGCTGGCAGGCGGCCGGTCTGCCGGCTGGGAGACCTATTCCTAATAGTCTCATTGTTACGCAAAAAAAACAAAGGAACCAAGAAGCACCCTCAGCCGGTCGACCGGCGGCCGGTCGGTCGACCGGCTCAGAGAGCCTGCACGCGAAAAATCATACTTTCCAGCCTATTCAAAATACGATAAATCGACACCAATTCTTATGAATCGCTACAATTGATGTTTACCCAACATTACCAATCATCCAATACTACTATCTAACAGCAAACAAAACCCATAACAATCCTCAATACGATTATACAATGTATCCGTCTTAACTTTGTGAAAACTGAAAATAAGCTTATGAACATGTAAAAACATCACAAGGCATGAATTCTTCACATAAGAACAATCCTAAGCATGTTTCTAAGTCCATTAACCTCATTCTTAAACAAAAATTCAGAAACAATAACAAGAACATCACAAGTGATAATATTCACAATAAGGCCGAGTTTTCTCATTATCGTCACCTCAAATGCAATCCGGCTTAAAGATCCTCCTCTACAACGAAGCTATCAACTTCCGGGTCGTCCAAGCTCACACCTACAAGCACGAAAACCGAGATTACGGACCGGAAATGGAGTTTAGGCAAAACAACCCGATTTTCGAAGTTGATGAAATGCAAAACGAAAGTGATAGATGGATTGCAAATTTGATGAGGATTCCGAAAATGTTATTATTACCTTAATTCGGTAGACGGATGATGAAGAAAAGAGCAAAAGAAGATGATTATAAATGGAGGTTTTGTGAGAATTGGTTTAACAGTGAAATGTTGAAGATGAAGAATGAGATGTCGACTTAGGAGCTTTTAAGTGTAACATCCCAATATTTCGGGACTTGGAAGTTTAATGATTTTAAGTTCAAGTTCGAGAATTAATTTATATTTCGTAATTTTTGGAATTTCTTCTAAATAACTAATTAATTTATGTGATAATATTTTAAAGGATTTAAAATAAGGTTTCATTTAATTTCATAATTTACGTCTTAACAATTTAATTTTATAGTCCGAAAATATTTATATCATCTTAAGTTTATAGTTACCTTAAGTCGGTGTTTTTAGCTTAAACCGTCTTAAAACTTGTCTTATGGGCCTAACTTGTTAATGGACCCATTTCCCCTCTTTTTCCTCACAAAACCCTAACCCCCATCTTCTACCTCCCTCCTCCAATTCATTTTTCAGATTTGCAAACAACAACCAAACACCATTTTTATAAATTTCTCCTTCAATCTTAAAATGCTCATAGAATCTTCGTTTCTTATCCGATTGAGACGATTTTCGCGGCCACGGATTCCTCTTCTCGCCCTCCTTCTTTCTAGGTAAGTTTTATCTCATAATCTTTCCGTCAAAATTTCGGCCTGCTCTTGTAATTTCGAAATTCGTGATTTTCTTCGATGTTTGTGTTGTTTTAGACGGTGTTGGTGTTAACCCGGAAGAAGGCTTGGTGATTATTGAAGACGATCTCAAAGATTTCAAAGATTTCGCTAAGTAAAGGTGACGATAATGAGAAAGTCGGCCTTAATGTGAATATTAGCAAGTTTTGTTGTGTGCTTATGTTAGTTTCTGATTTTGTTAAAGTATAATGTTTAAAGGACTTAGTAACATGATTAGGATTGTTTTATTGTGATGAATTCATGCTTGTTGATGTTCACATGCTCATATGTTGTTTTTCTGAAAATTCACACATTCTGCGACGGATACTGGATATAATCGTTTGAGGATTGTTATGGGATTTGTGTGCTGTTAGAATAGTAGTATTGGATGATTTATAATGTTGGGTAAACATCAATTGTAGCAATGCTTGAGTTTTGGTGTCGATTTGTGATGTTTTCAAACAAGCTGAAAGTCGCGTTTTCGTATCAGGCTCTCTGAGCCGGTCGACCGACCGGCCGCCGGTCGACCGACCGGCCGCCGGTCGACCGACCGGCCGCCGGTCGACCGACCGGCCGCCGGTCGACCGACCGGCCGCCGGTCGACCGGCTGGGAGCGCTTCTTTGTGTTTTTGCGATTTTTGAGAAATGTGGGCTTGGGACTGCCAGCCGGCCGACCGTCTGCCTGCCGACCGGCTGGTAGTCTCCTTGTGTTGCTTGTGTTTGCGAAAACCATAGGGAGAAGGGAAGTCCAGCCGGCAGACCGGCCGCCTGCCAGCCGGCTGGGAGTACATGTGGGGATGGTTTACGAATTTGGAAGGCTAGGAATATGAGTTTCCAGCCGGCCGATCGGCTGCCTGCCGACCGGCTGCCTGCCGACCGGCTGGGAGTCCTTTGTGTTATGTTGAGTTTGTCAAAAGGAAAGGCTGAGTGGGTCACCAGCCGGCCGACCGGCTGCCTGCCGACCGGCTGGGGATCCCTGTAAGCTGTTTTTGCTTATAATCGTTCGTAACTTTCAAACGCTTAATCGGTTTTGATTGAAATTCGTTCCTTGTATCTTTGATATGTACTTGAGGTCCCCGGAGGACGGGCAACACTGTATTGGGTTCGGGAATGGAGTGAGGATAGAGACCCCCCGGTCGGGTAACCGAAAGGGAAACCGGCTCTCCCTCGTCTTAGTTCCTGGGATCAATTAAGTGTTGATTAGAGGTTTAAGAAGTTAGAACTATAGGTTAGTTTCTACCTTTGGATTATAGTGGTTACATTGGTCGTCGCGTGGTGGGATATGTGTTAAGCTCACCTCTGGACCCACTACGTGTTTTATATGTCGCGTGACGGGATATGTGTTAAGTTCACCTCTGGACCCGTTACGTGTTTTGCTTGTGGCGTGTCAGGATATGTGTTAAGCTCACCTCTGGACCTGACACGTGATCGGTTGTCGTACACGGGATATGTGTTAAGCTCACCTCTGGACCCGTTGTGCGATAGCTGTGTATTGGGATATGTGTTAAGCTCACCTCTGGACCCAATACTTGTTTGTAGCATTGGGATATGTGTTAAGCTCACCTCTGGACCCTTTGCTTATGGATGTATGTTGGGATATGTGTTAAGCTCACCTCTGGACCCGACATTTGTTTGTAGTGGGATATGTGTTAAGCTCACCTCTGGACCCATTACTGAATTGTGATTAGGGATATGTGTTAAGCTCACCTCTGGACCCTTCTCTCGAATTTTATGTATAGGGATATGTGTTAAGTTCACCTCTGTACCCTTTACTTGGTTTGCATGTTGGGATATGTGTTAAGTTCACCTCTGGACCCGACATTGTTTGGTAGTGGGATATGTGTTAAGTTCACCTCTGGACCCATTGCCAGTGCTTATGTTATATCTTCTTGCCTAGGTTGGTACAGTGTCAGATATGCATGATGAAGTTGATGTTTATATGGTTTGAGATATAGTTTGCTCATCCAAGGCATTGGATGACTCTATGATCAGTTTCATAAATAGTTGGATTGAAAGACCCCCCGACTGGGTAACCAGTAGGGAAACCGGCTCTCCTTCCTAACGGTTTATGAAGTTGGTTGAGAGCCGTGCACTAGAGTTTGCATGATAATATGAGATCAGTTGATGAGATGTTTATGCTTCACATGTTGATATATGTTGGAGTATTCTGTATTGTTTTATGTGTTACGTGTTGTCACAAAAGGTGGCTAGGAGAACTCTAGTCACTCCCCACTGATTGTGGCGTACATGTTTACATGTATGTAGGTACATGACAGGTGGTTGGCAGAGGGTTGCATGGAGCTAGCGAGCGATGATCCTATTCATCGATTGACTTACACGTTTACGTTAGCTAGTCTTAGTTTACATTTCAGTTGAGTGCCTGTAGGAATGTACCATCCCAGGCTGTTTGTATATGTATTTTACTTTCAGTTACAGTTTTTAATTCACCTCGCATGTTAGTTATGTTAAAAAGTTTTAATTCCGCTGCATTTTTAGTACTTTTGTATGTTTATATTTCCGCTTTCGCGAGGGGTTTTACAGTTGGTATCAGAGCATTATTGCTCCCGACGCACTCATGTAACCCCAACCTTAACTTGACCAAATAAAAAAATAATGAATGAGAGATGGGTAGATTTAAGGACTTATATTGTAGTCTGTTTTGTGATTGCTCTTATTAGGCTCCAACGTGTTTGTTGATTGTCATTAACTTCACTTTTATATCTTTCGATCGACGAACCGTGGGCTTATCCATTTGGCGGTGGAGATCGGAGTTCCTACCGAAGATAGAAGATTCGTGCTATTGTTGGAGAATGTTTCTGAACCTTGAAGATACTCCTTTTTCTTTGTGCATCACCTTCTTTGATAACTTCGAATGCACATCCTTCTTTTAGAATATTTGTCTATCTCACTTGAATAGATCTTCATATATTTCCAGCTTAACCTTGTTGCTTGCTTTCTTAAAGTGCCCCCTAGGTAATCTTCCCTTTTATTGGATTTGGAGGAACTAGTCTTAGGATAACCGTAAGCTGTGTTATGAGAAATATTGTTATTTGAGGAATAACTTAAGAGGTATCGAGAGACATGTTTTGATGATCTAAGGGTCTAGTTGTCTATCCAATTGGGAGAGTGAAAGTGAGTGATAGAATACCGGCTTGAAGGTTGAGTTGTTTACTAAGTATTCGGTGGAACTTAATCTTGAGAACCATGCTTAGATTGTGAAAATATGTGGATTGAAGAGTACTGTTTAAGGAGTTAGATAAGATACTTGAGGATATAGACCGACCTAGAAGAATAGGCTTAAGATGCTAATGAAAAAGAATAGATGAGTTAAGTGAGTTAGTATCACTTGATTTAGGTGAGTGATTAAGTTGAGAAAGGTCCGTTGTTTAGGAATGTGAATCATTGGCTATAATAGTTGAATACTTGAAGAGTTTATGACTTAAGCTTAGAAGAAGTGAACCACTATTTGACCCTAGGCTGCTTATTGAATCTTAATGTTTATTTACTGAAAAACTTAAGAGAAATTTGAGGATGCACCACCGGTCTGTGGATAGGATAAAGTAATCTATTGGGAGGCGAGAATTCGGAAAAACTTGATAGTTTAGGAATTGTTATCTGGTGGACAGTAAGGTAAGTAAATAAAGTGGATATAACATATAGGGGTGATGACCTGAAAGTGTTATTGAATTGTCATTTGTGGAACTAGCAGAGATGTGACATCTCAAACTTTTGGGAATAGGTAGCTGTAATGATGATATTGTCTAAGGTTTGGAAGTTTTGGGAGTATAAATCGTTCGAGGAATTTTTCGTGAGAACCGACAATTGGATGACCTGATTTGGGAAGTAAGAACCCCATGAGAATAGTGAGAGACCCTCACCTTGGGAGATTTCCGTAATCGTTTCTTTCATATCGCTTCTCTCTTTTCCTCTCCTTTGCTTCTCCTTCTGATCTTGGCTTCAATTTTATTGGAGTCCATAGCCTAAAGTTCCTTACCTTGTCATCTTGTTGTCCCTTGAGCCGTCTTCCGTTTGTCTCTCTCGAGACCTGTGTCGTGTTTATCCCTGAGGTTCGCATCTCATCTCCTCTTCTGTGAGCCTTGTTCCTTTTCATTTAGATTAGTGGCGAGATCGACCTGTTCTCGGGGTAGAGATACATGCCTTGAGGAATGTTTGGTTCTGCGTTGTCAGGATTTGGTTGAGAGAGTTGGTGAGAATAGTGTTCGAGCGATGTTGGATAGTGTACCGTCTTGAGAGTTCCATGTACGATGGGTCGGTGTGTAAGTGGTATTTGTAGATTTTGAAGTACCATTTGAGGATTTGAATAAAATGCTTGGAGTTCTAGATGAATTTAGAGGAATGTACCTTGGATAATGATGATGTGGTTAATTGGTTGAATGAGGTAAGTTAGTGCTACTTAATCTTGAGGAATTTTTGTAATGCAGAAAGGACCACATACTTGAGGAACGAGAGTTATTGGTAACAGTGTGAGAATGTTGAGACATTTACGATTTGACTTATGGAGTTGACTGAGTGTTTGACCGTAGGTTACTTATTGAACCTCAGCGTTTACCTATTGAGATACTTAAAGAAATTGTAAGATGCCCCACTGTTAGGTGGATTGTTTTTGATAGCTGTGGAATAATGGAAGTTTGTTGGCTTAATAACGCTTCATGAGTGGTTGACAGGTAACCATTTATGTCTGAGGTAATCATGGAGTAGAAATTTGTAACTTATAAGTGTTCATGAATATCATTCGGGAACTTCAGAATGCGAATAACTAAACCTTATTGAAACCGTAGGAGTGAAAGTTGTTACTTCTTTGGAACCTTTTCTTTGGGATGTATATTGTTGGTAAGTGGTTGAAACCAGAGGATTTAAGAGTTGCTACCTTAGTAAGATCTTGGTTTGAAGGTTCATTGTGGTAATAAAATTTGGGAATTTATTATATCGAGCCTTGTGGAATAGGTTTGCTAGGATCGAACCGTTAAAATTTAAGGTTATAGGATGATGAATACCATATCTTGGGTTTCGAGGTTCGTTGTTATGGTAATAGAATCCCGGTTCAGAGTGTTGGAAGACTTCTTGTTGAGGAATACCTTGTTCTGTGGATGAGATAATGATAAGAGGGATCGTGAAACCATTGAGAGTCTATAGATCACTTGAATTGCCCTGCTAGGGATATATTGGGAATCGTTGTAACGATGCTTTGATTATGGATCGAGTGATTAGTGACCCCATGTTTAGCAAGAGTTACTGTTTTCCTTGACCTCTAACCTGGTTGTTTCATTCCTTCGATCCTTCCTTGTGCGTTCTGTCAGCTGTGAAACTAGGAACTCTTAATCCTTCGTGTCGAAGGTAATCTCTATGACTGTTTCTGCGCTCCCAGCGACTATTTTTGAAATTCGTTTCCCTATTGTTGACTCTAAATTTGCTGTTTTTGGAAAATCTTACTGCTTTTGGAGTTGGAAACTACTTCCTCTTCCGTTGGAGGTAACCTTTTGTCATTTTTACAATTTTACTCTTTCAAGAATTTGAGAATAAAAGTTAATTTTGAAGGAAACCTGGTTTGAAAGAGCCGAATGTTTTACAACTTTGAGGGATTTCAGCGTTGATTGCCACTGGAACTTGTTATTGGAGACGTCTGATAACCTGTGTTGTGCTTATCAACACCGAATCAATCTAAATTTTGAATTTTGACTGATTTAAATTTGGGACTTGTCTCAGATTTGGAATATTGGACTCTTGAATACGTAACGAGAATCCCAATGTCCACTGACAGAGACTGGTGCCTTAAAATCTTTTCTTCTGGGAAATTTTTGAAAGATAAAGTTTTGGGTTACCATAACCCGGTAGTACGTTTTGGTAATTAAAGTGTTTTCGTACTTACTTCTGTGTTCAAGTTTCGAGGACGAAACTTTTTGAAAGATGGGGTGATTGTAACATCCCAATATTTCGGGACTTGGAAGTTTAATGATTTTAAGTTCAAGTTCGAGAATTAATTTATATTTCGTAATTTTTGGAATTTCTTCTAAATAACTAATTAATTTATGTGATAATATTTTAAAGGATTTAAAATAAGGTTTCATTTAATTTCATAATTTACGTCTTAACAATTTAATTTCATAGTCCGAAAATATTTATATCATCTTAAGTTTATAGTTACCTTAAGTCGGTGTTTTTAGCTTAAACCGTCTTAAAACTTGTCTTATGGGCCTAACTTGTTAATGGACCCATTTCCCCTCTTTTTCCTCACAAAACCCTAACCCCCCATCTTCTACCTCCCTCCTCCAATTCATTTTTCAGATTTGCAAACAACAACCAAACACCATTTTTATAAATTTCTCCTTCAATCTTAAAATGCTCATAGAATCTTCGTTTCTTATCCGATTGAGACGATTTTCGCGGCCACGGATTCCTCTTCTCGCCCTCCTTCTTTCTAGGTAAGTTTTATCTCATAATCTTTCCGTCAAAATTTCGGCCTGCTCTTGTAATTTCGAAATTCGTGATTTTCTTCGATGTTTGTGTTGTTTTAGACGGTGTTGGTGTTAACCCGGAAGAAGGCTTGGTGATTATTGAAGATGATCTCGAAGATTCCAAAGATTTCGCTAAGTAAAGGTGACGATAATGAGAAACTCGGCCTTAATGTGAATATTAGCAAGTTTTGTTGTGTGCTTATGTTAGTTTCTGATTTTGTTAAAGTATAATGTTTAAAGGACTTAGTAACATGATTAGGAATGTTTTATTGTGATGAATTCATGCTTGTTGATGTTCACATGCTCATATGTTGTTTTTCTGAAAATTCACACATTCTGCGACGGATACTGGATATAAACGTTTGAGGATTGTTATGGGATTTGTGTGCTGTTAGAATAGTAGTATTGGATGATTTATAATGTTGGGTAAACATCAATTGTAGCAATGCTTGAGTTTTGGTGTCGATTTGTGATGTTTTCAAACAAGCTGAAAGTCGCGTTTTCGTATCAGGCTTCTTTGTGTTTTTGCGATTTTTGAGAAATGTGGGCTTGGGACTGCCAGCCGGCCGACCGACTGCCTGCCGACCGGCTGGTAGTCTCCTTGTGTTGCTTGTGTTTGCGAAAACCATAGGGAGAAGGGGAGCCCAGCCGGCAGACCGGCCGCCTGCCAGCCGGCTGGGAGTACATGTGGGGATGGTTTACGAATTTGGAAGGCTAGGAATATGAGTTTCCAGCCGGCCGATCGGCTGCCTGCCGACCGGCTGGGAGTCCTTTGTGTTATGTTGAGTTTGTCAAAAGGAAAGGCTGAGTGGGTCACCAGCCGGCGGACCGGCTGCCTGCCGACCGGCTGGGGATCCCTGTAAGCTGTTTTTGCTTATAATCGTTCGTAACTTTCAAACGCTTAATCGGTTTTGATTGAAATTCGTTCCTTGTATCTTTGATATGTACTTGATATCCCCGGAGGACGGGCGACACTGTATTGGGTTCGGGAATGGAGTGAGGATAGAGACCCCCCGGTCGGGTAACCGAAAGGGAAACCGGCTCTCCCTCGTCTTAGTTCCTGGGATCAATTAAGTGTTGATTAGAGGTTTAAGAAGTTAGAACTATAGGTTAGTTTCTACCTTTGGATGTTAGTGGTTACATTGGTTGTCGCGTGGTGGGATATGTGTTAAGCTCACCTATGGACCCACTACGTGTTTTATATGTCGCGTGACGGGATATGTGTTAAGTTCACCTCTGGACCCGTTACGTGTTTTGCTTGTGGCGTGTCAGGATATGTGTTAAGCTCACCTCTGGACCTGACACGTGATCGGTTGTCGTACACGGGATATGTGTTAAGCTCACCTCTGGACCCGTTGTGCGATAGCTGTGTATTGGGATATGTGTTAAGCTCACCTCTGGACCCAATACTTGTTTGTAGCATTGGGATATGTGTTAAGCTCACCTCTGGACCCTTTGCTTATGGATGTATGTTGGGATATGTGTTAAGCTCACCTCTGGACCCGACATTTGTTTGTAGTGGGATATGTGTTAAGCTCACCTCTGGACCCATTACTGAATTGTGATTAGGGATATGTGTTAAGCTCACCTCTGGACCCTTCTCTCGAATTGTATGTATAGGGATATGTGTTAAGTTCACCTCTGGACCCTTTACTTGGTTTGCATGTTGGGATATGTGTTAAGTTCACCTCTGGACCCGACATTGTTTGGTAGTGGGATATGTGTTAAGTTCACCTCTGGACCCATTGCCAGTGCTTATGTTATATCTTCTTGCCTAGGTTGGTACAGTGTCAGATATGCATGATGAAGTTGATGTTTATATGGTTTGAGATATAGTTTGCTCATCCAAGGCATTGGATGACTCTATGATCAGTTTCATAAATAGTTGGATTGAAAGACCCCCCGACTGGGTAACCAGTAGGGAAACCGGCTCTCCTTCCTAACGGTTTATGAAGTTGGTTGAGAGCCGTGCACTAGAGTTTGCATGATAATATGAGATCAGTTGATGAGATGTTTATGCTTCACATGTTGATATATGTTGGAGTATTCTGTATTGTTTTATGTGTTACGTGTTGTCACAAAAGGTGGCTAGGAGAACTCTAGTCACTCCCCACTGATTGTGGCGTACATGTTTACATGTATGTAGGTACATGACAGGTGGTTGGCAGAGGGTTGCATGGAGCTAGCGAGCGATGATCCTATTCATCGATTGACTTACACGTTTACGTTAGCTAGTCTTAGTTTACATTTCAGTTGAGTGCCTGTAGGGATGTACCATCCCAGGCTGTTTGTATATGTATTTTACTTTCAGTTACAGTTTTTAATTCACCTCGCATGTTAGTTATGTTAAAAAGTTTTAATTCCGCTGCATTTTTAGTACTTTTGTATGTTTATATTTCCGCTTTCGCGAGGGGTTTTACATTAAGGGTTTAAGTAATTGTCCTTTCCGTTTAAAATAAAACGGGTTAGGATACTTGAACGGGTTTTTAAGTTGTGAACTCAACCTTACCAAGTTTGTATTCGTCTTAAGGACATTAGGTTCCTAAGATGGATCCTATGAATTTTTTTAAAATAACTCAACATTAAATATTAAAATATTATTTCATCCGTAAAAATAATTAAAACCTTTAAAATATAATTGACGGAAATGCGGGATGTTACAGTAAGTATACATATCAATTAATATTAACTCATTATTCATATCAATCATCATTAGTCAATTATAAACTTACTAAAAATAGACTTACTTCATTATATAGACTTACTAAACATAGAGAATCCAAATCACCAAATATTAACATTATCAAGAGTAATAACAATCTAAGTAATGAATAATAATCATAATGCTCGTTGACAATAATATTAATCATAACAATTCTAATAATATAATTAGTAATAATAATAACATATATAACACCCGACCATACAATTTATAAATTCATAAAAGTAATAATATACTACATTACAACATTAACTAGATTTCATGCCCGGGCGTTGCCCGGGTAATATCTTGACATTGTTTCAAAGTAATTATCGTAACAGTTAATCTTCTAAAAATACTTAGTATAATAGACATATATAGAGAATAATTGAAGTATGATTGTTATTTTATGGCTAATGAAATATCAGATTATCATCATCGGAACAACATGGAACGTTGAAAGTGCATGAAACTCCAATAGAAACGGAAACATGTACCTCCAATTCAATGATCTTGAAAAGACATTTACATATTACGCATCACTGTCAAAATAATATTTTAAGCACATATATTTATATGTAATAACTTCTTTACTTTTCATTTGAGCATCATCTTGAAAATTTTTTTTATCCAATATTTCTAATATATGAAGATCGTTGAAGCTCGTATTCTTTTAATATTAACTCGTATTTTTTTTTTATATTAGATCATATTCTTTTTACTTTAGCTCATATTCTTATCTTAATAGCTCGTATTTTTATCTTGTTAAGTCGTATACTTTTTACATTAGCTCGTATTCTTATCTTAATAGCTAATATTTTTATCTTATTAGTCCGTATTCTTCTTACTTTGACTCATATTCTTTTTATATTAACCCGTACGTATTCTTATATGCTCGTATTTGTAAGTTTTTGATGTTTTTTTTTAACATTAGCTCGTATTCTTATCTTAATAGGTCGTATTTTTTTAAGTTAGCTTGTATTTTTAGCTTAATATCTCTATTAGCTCGCATTATTCTTACATTAATAGCTCGCCTTCTTATGTGCCCGTATTTTTTAATTCCTGATTCTCTTAAGTTCTTAATCCTTCTACATTAGCTCGTATTTCTTATATATTCGTATTTCGTAGCTTGTATTCTTTTAATTATACCTCGTAATCTTAAGTGCCTATTATATCATGAAATTTAACGTATTGCAAATCTGGTTCTATTTTTTTTTAGCTCGAGAAGTATTTCAATTAGCTCGTGTTTTCGTATTTTGTTTATATTAGCTTGAATTATCATCTTAATAGACTGTATTCTAATGTGTTTGTATATTTAAGTCTGTGATCCTTATTAATCTCATAATTCGTATTCATTTGTGCTCATATTTTAAAGACCGTCTTATGTTAATAGCTCGTATTGTTTTTTTCATTAGCTCCTATTCATATGTGCTCTTATTTTAAAACCCGTCTTATCTTAATAGATCGTATTGTTTATACATAAGCTCGTATTTTTAGCTTAATAGTTCGTATTCTTTTTATATTAGCTCGTATTCTTAGATTAATAACTCGTATTGTTTGATGCTCGTATTTTTTAGTTCGTGATTCTCTTAAACTCGTATTCTTTTTACATTAGCTCATATTCTTATGTGTTTGTATTTTGTAGCTCGTATTTTATTTTAATTATACCTCGTAAACTTAAGTACTTAATATATTCGTCAATGCATCTATTTATACTTTTATTTAATTAAATAAGAGAAGGGAAACAACAAATTATAACATAATTCCACGGTAGCCAAAACTCTCAATTTACAATCAATTATTTTATTAACTAATTCAATAATTACCCAACTGATATTTTATTACTATTTAATTATCTTTTTATTTATATACTTAATTTATTTAACCAAAGTAATAGTCAAAGTAATCGCTCTAAAAACAATAATTATCCAACCGATATTTTATTACCATTTAATTATCTTTTTATTTATATAATTAATTTATTTAACCAAAGTAATAGCCAATGAAATCAATTATTTTATTAACTAATCCAATAATTATCCAACTGATATTTTATTACTACTTAATTATTTTTTTTTATTTATTTACTTAATTTATTTAACCAAAGTAATAGCCACAAACTTCTATGATTGGAGAACTTAACCAGATACGAAGATATTGTTTAAGAAAGCAATACGATTTAGAAATCTAAACAAATTTGAAAATTTAATACTTTAACACAAGAAAAATTAATTGGAAATATAATATTGGTAGTCGGTTAAAATTTGAAAATATTGGATATACAATAGTCATAAGCTGCATAAAAGTCATGATAAATCAAGTTGGTCTATTATATTTCTTAAAAAAATGGTTCCTATCAATGGAACAATTTCAAAATAAATATTTAGAAATTATTTTGAATATTACCGGCCAACGGTCGGGCATGAACTATAGTATGACTTAGTTTTAAGAAGTGTGTTCGTACTGAAAGAAAATTGCAACATAAGAAAGAAGTTGATCCAGAGTGTTAGAAAAAGTAGTAGAAACAAAAATCCTAAACTAAACTCATAAAATTTCTACTTTGGGATGCTAATATGATTAACTTCTAATTTTCATTTATATATTTCAAAATCGTAAACTCCAGATAGTTTTGTGTTGAACACTTTGAACTATGTTTTGTGTCGAGCATCATCGTACATTTGATCTTTGAACACTGTAACTTGATAGCTATTGAAAATCTGATAAAATAAAACTAAAACACACCCAAGTTTAGGGATGTGGGCAAAAAGCCTGAAATGGAAACGGCCCAGGGGGTAGTAATAAATAGCGGGGATAGCCATGGAACGCAGATCGGATCGGGTACCAGGTAGGTAACTCTAGCCGGTTAAAAACGATCACCATAGAATAAACAGTAGATTCAGGGGAGTTTGGAGAATTGGAAACAGTAATTAAACTTCCGTTACGCAAATGAAATTGGAAAGCAAGTTGAACGTTAAAATAATAGTCAATAAGATCAATTATTTTGTTAATTAATTCAATAATTATCCAATCGATATTTTATTACTATTTAATTATCTTTTTATTTATATAATTAATTTATTTAACCAAAGTAATATCCAATGTAATCGCTCTAAAAACAATAATTATCCAACTGATATTTTATTACTATTTAATTATATTTTTATTTATGTACTTATTTTATTTAACTAAAGTAATAGCCAATGAAATTACTCTAAAACAATAGCCAATAAAATCGCTCGAAAAGTTCCTCTTTTAAGTATATATATTGATGTTAACAACCTTACCAATAATATTAACAATATCATTATCATTATCATTCCACCATTTCAATAACAATAATAATAATAATAATATAAATAACATTATTATGATAAAATCCTAAAATCATAAAATTAATAATATCAATTACACACCAATAAAAGATGAATAATAAACAAGTAACAACAATTTGACCAAGACCAAAGTAAAAGAAAACGCAGCAAACCTCAACAGCCCCCACCGAGACCATAACCCCTGACCAGCCCGTTTTCACGACCCAAACAACCACCCTACAAAGCCACAACCACCACCCTTCCACAGTGGTCATGACCACCATACTATGACGCAACCCCTGACACTAAACACCACCCCCGACTCGACTCTATCAGCCCACGACACGGGTTACAAACACCCCTGGTCACAACCCCAATTCCGAAATCGTAACTGACACCCTGCCAAGACACCACGACTAACACCAGTAACGGCCCCTGCCTTCTCCAGTGGCACCACCAGGCTCACCTCTGAGCCGCGGTGGTTCCAGGGGAGGAAACCGTGGCTGTCGACACCATAGCACCCACCAGCAGCAACCTTTATAAACTATACCGCCACTGCCTCTGTTTTCCTTTTACGTTATGAACCTCCCAATCACCACCCTCTATACGACTGCCCTGAGCCACCACAACCAACGCGACAACCACCCTACAACCTACTGATTGCACCCATCCAAATATCCCAAACATCCGTAGCCAACACAACCAACAACTAATTCGAAATCAGATTAAAACATTCACGCTGCAAAACAGAGGTTTGAAAACGGTTATTTGAACAATCTGACACTCTAATTAAACACCATATTCGACAGTTAACGGCGGTCAACGACGACTCTCTGGTGGTCCATATTCGATTACTAAGCATCAAACATTAAAAACATACTAAGAACAACAATTATAAACACACATACACCATGAACAGGCCAATTCGAAACGACTGAAAACATAGAAAAACGAGAGGAACGTGGTGAGTGTACCTCCTTTACTGGGCAAACGACCACCCCTAGACCACCCTATGCCACCGTGTGAACTTCCCCCTTACACCCTGATGCGGCGGTAGTAACTTTGTGTGCTTACGTGAGCCATTCATTAGGTTAAGGGTAGGGTTTGGGTTGTGTATACATGTGACGGCATAGAGCATCTTGTGGGGTTTTTGTGTTATATTCAACTATGGGCTGATTTGGCACGCATGTCAAGGTCCAGTTCGTATGACATTAACACGCATCTCGAGGCCTCGTATCAATATTGGGACGTGATTCGACGAGTAATACCCGTACTCGACACTACTAAAGAAAAATATAAGAATACTTGTTCGATAACTTAATCATCGAACTTAAACGTTCAAATAATTATCAACACGTCAACATAATTATTAAATATTAAATAAAACACAAAAACACGGGTATTACAGTCTTCGCTCCTTGAAATGAACTTCGTCCCGAAGTTCACCATCCCATGATCAGCAACTGGTCACTGACCCGTAACGAACACCAAATGACAGCACATACCGTCAGAAATTAATAAGGGTAAAAAAAAATACTTTAAAACTCGAAATGTCACATTCTACCCTCGTTAAGAAAACTTTGTCCCCAAAGTTTAACGTATAACTTTATTAAAGGGTACCTCACAAAACACAATAAAAGCTTAACATAAGTTATCCGGATTATCACCACATAACAATTAGTCGTGTTATAATAACTAGCCATAACATAAAATCATCAAGATTTTACAATCCTATCCTCCTTAAACCATGGTTACGTCCCCTTAACCCGATCGTAAAATTCCAGCTCACTACTCCGTCTTACTCATTACCTTTATCTCAAATAAGATTACTCCAAGTAACCAAGTATCGTATTCTCATTATCGAACCTAAGACCAAAGACAAGGGGTGAGTGAACTGGCGGAAATAAAACCGCAAAACAATACTTCTATCTCAATATCGATTCAAACTCAAATAATGTAACTCAATAACCAGGTCACTCCGGACCATAACAGAACTCGGCACAAAGGCCCCATAACTCAATACTAGTAACCAATCTCAATCTCAATATCCATATCAATATCGCCAAAGGTTCAAGAACCTTGCTCAACACTTAAAGTATGAACTTTAAGCTACTCACCCACAAGTTAAGGTCAAAGAGAACAATTATAAAAACGCAATACCAATTACCAACAATCCAATTTATTCATCCCCTGTAAACCATATACTCCGATTTTTGTCATAAACGAGCAATATAATGATTCTCTAAATAAAAGGACCATCGATGTCTCATAACATATGAATACTACGATATATACAATAAAATTCACAATATCAATTTTCAATACTTATCAACAAATAAATAGTCATCAAAACATGTCCGCTTGAATAAATTAAATATTGAAGTGCATAGATTCTATAAATCAATTAGCGCATATATATATAGATATCCCCGAACAAGAATAAGAATAATAAGGTCGGTAGAATCATGTTACGCAGCCAAAACAGAATCAGAGCAGCTAACACATATATACGCTTGAAATTTTAACACAACTTACCATGTTTATCCCAATGTAGGCCATCAGCAACCCTAGTTCATAATTGACCAATTAAAACCTTCCATGCTTATAATCATATTATCGAAGCAAAGTCATATTCAACAATCATATGTTGGAAAGGCCTAAGGTAAACTTAATTAACGTATTTAAACTTTAAGCATTGGCACGTTTCACGAGGTATACATCAATCATAGGCTACAAGACCGGTTAACATTCCTAGATATCAAACAGTTAAAATCACTTACTTAAAATTCCCATCTACTCACATTACATCATTTATCATGAAACTACTCATATATATGTCTTACAAAATAAAAGGTTTATATAATGCGCATCAATTAACATTCGGGCAGAATTTCGTACGTAGCTACAGAATTTGTCACATTGCAAACAATCGCTATAATTATCCAAAACATCAAACATTATCATGAATAATCATCAGTTTAAAACATTTGAACTTTTGAAGCATTGAAGTGGTAATTTGTGACAATTTATAGATACAAGTCAAAAGGCATTATTACACGTCACATATCGGAACAATACTACACCACTACAAAAAAAATACTGCCCTTGCGACGGATTATTTGCGACGGATAGCAATTCCGTCGCAAATAGGGTTTTGGGACGGACTTTGCGACGGAATTCTTTTTTGCGACGGAATTTTGCGACGGACCTAAATTTCCCAGACCCGCGAAGTGAAAGTCAAATGGCGGGAAAGTTTGCGACGGAAAGTCTGTCGCAAATATTGACTTTTGCGACGGAATTTCCGTCGCAAACAAATTGACCAGACTTGACCAAAATCTGGTCAAGGTCAAACTTTGACCAGATTTGCGACGGAAATTCCGTCGCAAATTTTGACTTTTGCGACGGAATTTCCGTCGCAAATCTGGTCAAAGTTTGACCTTGACCAGATTTGCGACGGAAATTCCGTCGCAAATTTCCGTCGCAAAGTTTATTTATACAGACCCCGCGGGTCTTCTTTTTTCCCCCAAATCGATTTCAATCTTTTACCTAAAACCCTAAGTGCGATTTTTCGACGAACACCAAAACCACCCCAACCCACCACCCCCGACGCCACCACCCCCCACCCCACGACCCCTGACACCGCCGGCCACCCTGCCACCTCGCCGGAGCACTCCCTCCTTCTCCTTCCTTCCTTCCTCCTCCTTCCTCTCCTTCTCCTTCTCCCTTCCACCTCGCCGCCGCCGCCACCACACCGCTGCCACCTTGCCGCCGCCACTTACTTCTTCATTCTCCATTTCTCTTAATGTATGTATACTAACTTTCGTTATTTATGTACCGTCTTAATTAGTTATTTTTAGTCCGTCGCAAAATTCCGTCGCAAATTCCGTATTATTGTTTTTTATTGTTATTAAGAATAGTTAGTTTAGTTTAATTGTTATTTGATTAGTTTAGTTAGTATTGTTAGGTGGTTAGTGATATTAGGTTAGTAGCTAATTTCGTCCCAAATCCGTCGCATATTGTTGTTAAGATGTTTAGGACGATTGATTTTTGATATAAAATTTGCATTGTTGTTGATTGTTAGTGTTGTTGATTTGTTTAGAATATTCTTGAATAGTACCCGTTCAATAATTACACATTAGGTGTAATTGTTGAATAGTCCCCGTTTTGGGACTGTCTTTGAATCTTTCATGCCATTTAGGTAGTAAACACTCTTATAATTTCTTGATTGTAATGAAACAAAAATTGGGCAACACTTCCTTATTGTTCTCCAAATACATTCTATATAATGTATTTGGAGAACAATAGGGAAGTGATGCCCAATTTTTGTCTCATTACAATCAAGAAAATATAAGAGTGTTTACTAATGGTATGAAAGATTCAAAGATGGGTTTAGGTTGGAGAGATAAGGACCCCAGACCAATATATGTAAATTGTTTTTTTTTGCAGGTTGGTGTTGGTGTTGGTGTTGGTGTTGGTGTTGGTGTTGGTGGTGTTGGTGTTGGTGTTGCTAGTTGTAGTTGTAGTTGTTGTTGTTGTTGTTGTTGTTGTTGTTGTTGTTAGTTGTTGTTATATATATGTAGTTGTTATTTAATTGTTATTGTTAATTAATTGTTGTTGTTGTTGTTAATTAGTTGTTAACTAGTTTTTGTTGTTAGTTGCTGTTATATATATATGTAGTTGTTGTTATTTAATTGTTGTTGTTAATTAGTTGTTGTTATTGTTTGTTAAAATATGTAGATTTACTATGAAGAGATTATAAAGAAAATGGATGTATGAAAGGTTGGATTCTAGGAAAAAAATAAGGCAGGATTTCGTAATTGGTGTTAATGAATTCATTAACTATGTTAAGCAACAAGACGAATACGTTAGAAATAGAGAAATTAGGTGTCCATGTTCTAAGTGTAAGAATACAAAGTATTTAGTTGAGCAAGAAGTACGGAAACACCTTGGTTTGAGAGGGTTTTGTGATAACTATTACGATTGGGTGTGTCACGGAGAGAAATTCTCCGTTGAGGAAGAGGGAAGCTCATCAATGCACTCCGACAATCCTTATAGGGATATGGTAGAAGATGCGTTACGCGATAGCATTGATCAAATTAGGGAAGATGCTCTAAACGCCGAGGTGGTCGATGAATCTCCAAATCCTAATGTATTAGCTTTTTTCCAAATGCTAAAACATGCCGAACAACCTCTTTATGTAGGAAGTCGTATGACATTGCTACAGTCGGCTTCAAGGTTGATCACTTTAAAATGTGAATACAACTTAGCTGAAAAATGTGTAGATGGTTTTGCGTCATATATCGGAGATATGATTCCTGAAAATAATCTTATGACGCGTAACTACTACGAAACCAAAACAGTTCTTAAAGCTCTTCAACTTCCCCATGAGAAGATAGATGCCTGCTCGGGAGGATGTATGATTTTATGGATGGACGACGCTCACCTTGATAAGTGCAGAAAATGTGGTACGAATAGGTACAAATTAGAGAAAAATGCAAATGGCAAAAGAGTTCCCGAAAAGTTCTTAACTTATTTTCCATTAGGACCACGGTTGCAACGCTTTTATGCCACAAAGCACATCGCGGGCGAAATGCGTTGGCATTATGAAAACCCTCGTGTTAGTGGAACAATGTCTCATCCAAGTGACGGGGAGGCTTGGAAACAGTTTGACCGGCTGCATCCTGATTTTGCATCTGAGCCTAGGAATGTCCGTCTTGGACTTTGCACTGATAGTTTCGCACCGTTTAGTCAATTCGGGAAGCAATATTCATGTTGGCCGGTGATACTTACTCCATACAATTTACCACTCTGGCTCTGTATGAAAAGACAGTTTATGCTCTTAACATTACTTATTCCCGGTCCCCACAATCCAAAGAAAAACCTTGACGTCTATTTGCAGCCTCTTATTCACGAGTTGAAGCAATTATGGGAGACGGGGATCTTAACCTATGACGTCTCCTTGAAGCAAAACTTTGATCTTAGAGTCGCACTCCTATGGACGATCAACGACTTTCCTGCATATGGCATGTTATCTGGTTGGACAACTCAAGGTGAGCATGCATGTCCATATTGTATGAAAAATGAGACTAAGTCAGTTTGGCTACAACATGGCAAAAAATGGAGTTGGTTTGATTGTCATCGACAGTTTTTAGACAGTAATCATGTTTTTCGTAAGGATAAGGTGCATTTTAGAAAAGGGAAAGTTGAGCACGATGTAGCTGCGAAGAGGTTAACAGGCAATGAAGTCTGAGATTGTGTCAAACATCTACCGAAAATTGTGGATGGATCTGAACGTGAACTGAATTTGCTTAAAGGGAAACGGATTGGGTGGTGGAAAAAAAGCATCTTTTGGGAGCTTCCCTATTGGAGCACGCTACTAATTCGACATAACCTTGATGTCATGCATATTGAGAAAAATTTCTTCGAGCAAATAATTCACACTGTCATGGACGTGAAAGGAAAAACAAAATTAAACTCATATGCAGAGAAAGACATGTTACTTCTTTGTTCAAGTAGAAGAAAAGGGGATTCGGTCGTTTTGAAAAAGGAACAAAAGAAAGTCCTATGTGAATGGGTATACAAACTGAAGTTTCCCGACGGTTATGCTTCAGATTTGAGAAGGTGTGTCGATATGAATGAATTGAAGATACACGGTTTGAAAAGTCATGATTGTCACGTCTTCATGGAGCGATTACTCCCAGTTGCTTTGAGACATCTTCTTCCAAAAAATGAGTGGAATGCCATAACTGAAATTAGTTAGTTTTTCAGAGATTTGTGTACTTCATCAGTACAAATTGAAAAAATTACAAGTCTCGAAAATAACATTGCGGAGATTATCTGCAAATTAGAGAAAATCCTTCCACCTTCTTTTTTCAACTCCATGGAACACCTACCTATTCATTTGCCATATGAAGTAAAAGTGGGTGGTCCTGTGCAATATAGGTGGATGTATCCTTTCGAGAGGTAATGTCATCATCCTTATTCAATTCTTTATATTACATAATACATATATATCATCATATTTTTCATTCTAAATTAATTTGTTTGTAGGTTTTTGAATCATTTGAAAAAGAAAATCAAAAATAAAGCTCATGTTGAAGGGTCTATATGTAATGCATATTTAATTGAGGAAATAGCAAATTTTTGTTCCCTATACTTTGAAGATCACATAGACACCAAGGCAAAGGACCTTGACGTTGGTTCAAAAAAGCCGACACAATCTAACTTGCCTGAGATATTTCAAGATCATGATGGCACTACTTCTGGAAAGTGTCGTGAAAGGTTTTTGGAGGATAACGAATATGAGCGTGCACACCTCTACGTTTTATCTAACTGCGATTCTGATGAATTGAAACGAAACAAAGTGTAAGTGGTGAATCTAAATTCTTATATTTGAAACGTACTTTATTAGTTGTTCAAAAATTAATAATTCCCCTAATTTGAATATAGGTTGTTTGAAAATTTTATCATGAGAGAACATCCTGAATGTGTCGTAGGCAATGATGTTTGGGAAAAATATGAAACAAGATTTCCCAGATGGTTTAGATCTCAGGTTAATAATATAGAAGATCCAGTTCTAATTGCCTTAGCAAATGGTCCCTCAAGAAGAGTCAGAACATGGAAACACTATTCCATCAATGGCTAGAAATTTCGAGCTTTCATTCAAGGAAAAGATTTGGAAAAGTGCACAATTAACAATGGAGTTTGTGTGAGTTCCACTGAAGGAGCTGACTACTATGGGACCCTTGACGAAATTGTTGAAATGACTTATACAGGCCCACAAAGCACTTACAAAGTCATTTTGTTCAAATGTAGTTGGCATATCAAGTGGAACAAGTTTACTATAGTCCTTATCCAGGTATAAAAAAGGATCAAAGTCAATGGTCAGCGGTATTCAAAACCAAGGCTAGATCACATGTCGATGCCCCCGTTGATGAATCTTTCTTTCAAGAAAATGTTACTAATGGTGAAACAATATTGTCACCAATTGAAGTAGAAGAAGAAGATGAAGATGAAATTGTGGAGGAACCAGAATACATACAAATTGTGACAGTGGAGCAACATGAGGATGAGGATGGGGATGAGGACGAGGTTGAGGATGAGGATGAGGATGAGGATGAGGATGAGGATGAGGATGAAGATATTATAGATTCTCTTTGTAAGGATGTAGGAATAAATTGTTCAAGTGATGATGATGATGATTAGCACTACTATCTATTAGATTCGATAATCTTGTATTTGTTGAAATTATTGTAGATGCCGTATGGCTTAATGTCAATGAAATTATCTTATTAATCTTATTATTCAAGTTTTTAATTATGTAAAACATTTCTATCTAATTGTTGCTATATTAGTTTGATAATATGCCAGGCGGAAGACGACGAGGTAGTGGTAGTCGTCAGACTGAGGGATGACGAGCGGGAGGTAGTGACGAGGACGAGATAATTGAGCCTCAGACGCCGGCGCCTACACATCGAGTACACCTCGATCCGACTGATTACGAAGGCGCCAAGTGGTAAGTATCTTATTTGTTTACGGATAATTGATTGTATATATATATATATATATATATATATATATATATATATATATATATATATATATATATATATATTGATTATAATATGATTACTTGTTGACTATTTTATTTTCACATTTAACTCTTTTTCAGGTTCAGTGACAAAGACGTTTCTACTCTTATAACACAGACCATTATTTGCAACTACAAGGAGTATGTGCCCAACTGGTCAAATGCGTCGGATGCCATCAAGGAAGAGTGGTGGAATTGGTTTGAGGTATTTATTAACTGTTACCTATTTCCGTTTTATTATTTATTACCTATTTATTGTTTCATATTTATTTAACTATATTTTTTTTTAAAACAGAAACATGTTACCTTTCACCTTCGTGATAGAGCAGCGGTTAAGTCGGCGTGGGAAGACATGATGAAAGACCGCCTCCGCAAAAAAATCCACTACGCTATGAAGAAACCTACTGAGCAAAGGCCTCAATGGATACCGGCCGATATTTTCGAACAACTTAAGGCTAGAAAGGATGATCCAAAATTTCAAGACAAATCCGATAAAAACAAAACCAACCGGATGTCAGGAAGTACCGAAAAAGGCAAGGCCTTAGGTACTCACATTCACTACAAGAATACATAAAACAGGCGACGGAAATTGGCGACTGAAGACAGTCGCCAAATGTAATTTGGCGACTGTCTTCAGTCGCCAAAGTTCTGTCGCAAGCCCTAGTCGCCCAAAAAAAATTGGCGACTGAAGATGTAGTCGCTATAGGAAGGAAAATGGCGACTGAAGGTGCAGTAGCCAAATTGGCGACTGAAAGGGCAGGCAGTCGCCAATTTGGCGACTGAAGCAAAGGGAGTCGCCAATTTGGCGACTGTAGGGCAGTCGCCAAATTGGTTTTTACAGTCGCCAATGTGTTTTTTTCCAGTAGCTTTTCCAGTTTTGGCGATTGATTGCAGTCGCCAAAACCCCCATTTCAGTCGCCGAATTGGCTGGAACTTTTCATGTCATATTCGTTTTTGATCTAGCCAAATCTCGTATTTATTCATCCTAATATCCAATGAAAACCTGCAAACAGAAAATTGCAACCCATTTGCGCGAACCGCAACTTTTGTAACACGAAATTCTCATTTATTAAAAAATGAGAACATTATCCAACTACAAGCTAAACTGACTACATTATCCAAGTTCATTATCCAACCTTAAGCTAAACCAACTACATTATCCAAGTTCAAGCTAAACTAACTAATACTTATCCAACAACCTAAGTTGCAAATCCCATGCCGGCTCCACTACCACCGCCCTTAC
Source organism: Silene conica (assembly GCA_029255685.2). Taxonomy (NCBI): domain Eukaryota; kingdom Viridiplantae; phylum Streptophyta; class Magnoliopsida; order Caryophyllales; family Caryophyllaceae; genus Silene; species Silene conica. The sequence goes on along the minus strand of CM055318.2, from coordinate 69,209,245 downwards.
CATGCGGATCGTTGGGGTCATACCGATATTGTGGACCGGGGTTGCATTGTGTGAAGAAGTTCTCCATGGCCTCCATGCGCTCCTTCATCAACCGAAACTGTTCATCTCTTTCAGCATTCACTCTTCTTTCTTGAGCGAGTTGAGTCTGTAGTTGACTCACAATAGCCGGCTCATATGTTTGGCGAGGCTCATATGAGGATCTTCTGGCCGGTTCTTTGAAGAAGACACCATGGGCCTTTCCGGTGCCATACACATTACCCTTCTTATATCCCTTGACCAAATTAAACTAAATCTCATTATCTGGTACTTCGGGATGTTCTTCTTTTTCAGCCTCGAATGCTTCCTACATTAGTTGACAAAAAATTACCATCATTAGTTAACATTAATTTCATTAGGTAACAATTCAAAAGTATCATTCTTAAGTAAAAAATCTTACATATAAAGCTTTGTCTTTTGGCTTAATCCAAATTCTCTCATTCTTAGCGTTCACCCTTGAATGTGTGGCAAGGAACAGTTCCGGGACCGTCGCCTGAGGATCATCAGCCAACATATCATCTGGTTGATCAGCTGACTGATCATCAGCACTCTGATCAGCTGACTGCTCAGCTGACTGCTCAGCTGACTGCTTCTTTTTATTCTTCTACTTGTTCAGCTACATACACGAACAAAATTCAATGTTTGCTTAGGGACATTATTATTACCAATATCCAAATAAACGAGCTAAATAAATAAGTGTTAATATAAAAACTTACACCAAAAAATATGTCCAGAAATGACCGTGAACCAGCATGATGGGTAGGCTCAGCCATTCCTTCCTTCTTGCCTCCCCTTTTGTTCATGGCCTTCTGTGCCGATCTGGCTCGAAACTCTGGGGTATCACGCCGATTCAGAAGCCCCTCAAGCGCCTAACCTACAACAATGATAAATTATGTCATTATTAGTGGAATTTTCATCCTTTAATCAATACAATTGACAAATAAAGGTAATTGTACAGATATACCTTTAAGATGTGAGGCCTTTCCCCTTTTACCAATCTTATGGATAATGTCTTTGTATCTAGTTGCTCCAACATCGCGCCACCTCTTATTGACAGTAGACTCTAATTCAGGCGGCCAGTAAAAATGTAGCTGCAGAAATATAACATTAAGTATTAGTTGAAAAACTATAACAGTGAGTAAAATAAGTAATTAATAAAAAAGTTTTTGGTTACCCGGAAGTTATTAAACCAGGCTTCTTTTTTAGCTTCACTAGCTTCTGTCCAATTCAGGGGCACAGGACCTAACAAAGATGACTTTGTGCTGTTGGTTACACCTCGAACAGCGGTCTGATGATTAAACCTGAAACATATATAAATTGTAACTTTTAATAACTAGCTTTTTATTACTAATAAAATGAATAATTTCAATTTAATAAAACATACCAAAATCCTGCTGGATCAAGTATCTTCCTGCGATCCTCTGTGTACTGAATCTGTACACGTGTGTCCTCCTCAGGTTCGCTCTGAACCAACTCCTCCTCCTCCTCCTGCACAGCGGGCTGGCTCTGCTGACGACTGTGCCCGCCTCGCTGTCTTCCTCTACCTCCTGCCATCTACAATCATATAAATAAAAGTATTAATACTTACAAATTAAACATGCATAAAATAAATGATTAATAAAAATATGAACAATATATAATAACATGATCAACTATACCAAATTAATCATCTTCATCATCCTCATGATCAACATCATCCTCATCCTCCTCATCCTCGTCCTCGTCCTCATCCTCATCCTCATCCTCTTCCTCTTCCTCATCCTCAGCTCTCACTTCATCTAATTCCTCCCATCCTTCAACCAACTCATCAAAATTATTAATCTCAACATCCTCCCCCTCTTCCAAGTCTTCAAACTGTTCATTCTCATTTTGGTCAATGACTACGTCTGTTGGAGGCAAAATTGTCCCATTTGATACTATTTCTTCTTGAAAAAATGTGGTATCAACTTTTGATCGTGCCTTTGTCTTAATGACTGCCCATCATGCCTTACTATTTCTATCATTTTTCGTGCTTGGATAGGAAGCGAAATACACTTGTTGAGCCTGATGTGCTAGTATAAATGGATCATACTTAGAGTATGTTCGGGTACTATTCACTTCCACAAGTTTGTAACATTCATGTACTCTCATTCCAGCCGAGGAATTATTCTTCCATTCAATCTTGAATAAGGTAGTTTTGTAAGCACGATCACGACCATTATAAGACATCTCAAAGATGTCCTCTACAATACCATAGTACTCATGGTCATCAGTAGAAGAAATAGTGACACCATAGTTGCATCTAGCCTTACCCTTACCGTGGTCAAATGTGTGAAAATTAAATCCATTAACTGAATATCGGTTCCACGTCTTAACCAAGCGTGAAGGACCGAAGGCCAAACTCCTTATCAAATCATCTTGGATATTGAACTCAATGACATGGTTCTGAAACCATTTTGGAAACTTATCCTCATGTTTGTCCCAAACATCATCCATACTCACACTAGGATGTTCCTTACTGAAATCAGTCACGAATTTTGCTTCATATGGCTCTAAGATCTCACAATTTGATAGAACGTATAAGTGAGCACGATTGTATTCCTTGTCGTCCAAATATCTCGTTCCACCTTTTGATGAACAACCTTCATCATCTTGAGTTTGAAAAAACTCGGGTAAACTTGAATCAACATCATCTGCTTTATCAACATTCAAGTTTCGTGCTTTGGTTTCTATATGCTTTTCAAAGTAGAGAGAACAAAAATTTGCAATCTCTTCTGTTAAATAGGCATTACATATAGAACCTTCTACCTTAGCTTTGTTACCAATCTTTTTCTTCACATGATTAAGAAACCTACACATTTATTAGATCAATGTTTAATGATAATATATAGATTTGTAATTTAATATTCTAAAATTATATAGTAACGAATCTTTCTTTTATTACCTTTCAAATGGATACATCCATCTATATTGAACGGGTCCTCCAACTTTGGCTTCGTAGGGCAAATGTACAGGTAAATGCTCCATAGAGTTGAAAAATGAAGGAGGAAAGATCATCTCAAGCTTACATAGTATTTGTGGTATTTGATCTTCGAGACGAATCATGTCATCAACACATATTGAGGAGGAACATAAATCTCGGAAAAATTGACTAATCTCAACAATTGCATTCCAAACAGTAGTTGGGAGGAGATGTTTCAAAGCAACGGGTAACAGTCGCTCCATGAATACATGACAATCATGACTTTTCAAGCCTTGTAGCTTGAGCTTCTTGAGATCAACACAGCGACGAAAATCTGAAGCGTATCCATCAGGAAACTTCAACTTCCTTAACCACTCACATAATACCTTCTTTTGAGCTTTGTCCAGAGTGTAAATGGCTTTTGGCTTCGATCCATCTTTGCGAATGTGTAATTTGGGACGATCACAAAATGTCTTTATGTCTTTTCTAGAAGCAACAGTATCACATGTTTCGCCTTCAACATCCATGATCATGTCAATGATTTGCTCAAAAAAGTTCTTCTCTATGTGCATTACATCCAAATTGTGTCTGATTAGCATAGTTTTCCAATATGGAAGGTCCCAAAAGATGCTTCTTTTATACCAACCATTCTTCTTCTTTTTCAGCTCTTTAAACTCTTCATCGGTACCATCAATAGAAGATGGCAAATCACGTACCAACTCCCACAACGCATCACCCGGAAGATGAACTGGAGCTTCATCAAGTACTTGTTTACCTTTTTTGAAAGCTTTTTTGTTGCTCCTTAGAAGATTACCGTCTGGTAAGAAGCATCTGTGACAGTCAAACCAACTCATTTTCTTGCAATTTGGAAGCCAAAAAGCTTTACTTTCAACCATGCAATGAGGACATGCTTTCTGTCCCGCAGTAGCCCAACCGGATAGCATACCATATGCGGGAAAATCGTTTATTGTCCACAAAAGTGAAGCTCTAAGTTGAAAATTTTGCTTCCTAAAAACGTCATATGTTTCGACCCCAACTTCCCACAACTGTCTCAATTCTTCCACTAATGGTTGTAAATAAACATCCAAATGTCCTTTCGGATTCTTAGGCCCGGGAATAATGAGAGACAAGAAAATAAATTCCCTTTTCATACATAACCAAGGGGGTAAGTTGTATGGTGTGACCATTACGGGCCAACAAGAGTATTTCTTACCAAATTGGGTAAAAGGACTAAATCCATCCGTACACAAGCCAAGTCGCACATTACGGGGTTCCGCGGCAAATTCAGGATACATCTGATCAAAACGTTTCCATTCTTCCCCGTCACTTGGATGACACATCTTACCCGGAGTACGCGGATTTTCTTTGTGCCATGTCATGTGTTCGGAAATTTTTTTGGTAGAGTAAATTCTTTGAAGTCTTGGGGAAAGAGGAAGGTAAATTAATTGGTTCTCTGCTATTGGTTTCTTACACTTTTGACCCCTTCTATTACTCTTGTTGCCTTTTTTAGGTTTCAAAACAACTTCTCCATCACTTGTCTGAAATCTATCCATTCCACATTTTTTGCACTTGTCAAGCAACGCATCATCTTTCCAAAAGAGCATACATCCTTCGGGACATGCGTCAATCTTTTGATGCGGTAACTGAAGTCCTTTAACTACTTTTTTTGTATTGTAGAAACTTCGAGTCATGACATTATCTTCGGGGATAGCATCCTCAAGCAGAGAAGCAATACCATCAACGGCATTAAATGACATATTATTCTCACACTTCAAGGTTACTATCCTAGAGGCCGCTTGTAATAATGACATTCTGCTCCCTTCGTATAAAGGTTGTTCCGCAGCTTTTAACATGTCAAAAAAAGCCTTTGCTTGGGGATTTGGAGGTTGTTCTTCATTCATAGCTCGATGGTCGTCATCATTGAGAACATTGTACTCCAAGGCATCAACAATCATATCTCTATATGGGTTCTCATCAAGCTGTTGGATGTGAGGTTGGATGTGAGGTTGTTCGTGAATTGGAGAATATACTTCCCCATGAGAAATCCAATTATAATAAATTGGACAAAACCCATTTGTATAGAGATGTTCTTGTACCTCAAGGACAATTGTGTATTTCATGTTTTTACATTTGTTACAAGGACACCTAAGTTGATTTTCTACCGGGTTATATTCATCTTGTTGCTTAGCAAATTCAATAAACTCGGCAACACCCTCTATAAATCTAACATTAGGACGTTTCTTCTTAATACCAACCCTTCCATCATACATCCATGAACGTTCCAATCTCTTCATTATTTATCTAAACAACAATTCATACATTAACTCTCAACAATCATGACTTAAACAACAACCTTAATCATATATAGGATAATAACAACTTATCAAAAATCTTCATTATTTATAAACACTAACATCAAAAATCTCCATTATTTACAACCTAATAAACAAAGACGGTCTATATTTACACACTAATTAACTTAAACAAGCATAATTTACCCACCCAAATAAAAACTTATCAAAAAATCCCAAATTTTTATAAACCCTAATACCTAATTTGACATAATTAACTAACAATTACAAGCATAACAACATTAATAAGGCAAAAAACATCGTCTTAATCGACATATAAACCCTAACCCCCAATTTCATATAAACACTAACCCCCAATTTCATATAAACCCTAACCCCCAATTTATCTACTTAACATCATAATTGGCTACTACAACCTAATTGACTACAACCTAATAAACTAAGACGATCCTAATTGGCTACTACATTACTAAATCGACAAAACAAAAAAAAAAAATTAAAAACTCAAATTAAACTAAAAAGAATAACAAACCTTTAATTTAATAAATGAAGGTGCAAGTGGCGGCGGTGGCAGTGGCTAGTGACGGCGGTGGTGGCTGGTGGTGGCGGGTGGTGGCGGCGGGTGGTGGGTTAAGGGTGTAAGTGGGTGTTGGTGACGGGTGGTTTGCGTTTTGTGTTTTTAATGTTGTTTGGGTTTGCGAATAATGAAGGGGAAGCAACTTTCTGATTTAATTATCGCGAAAAAATGGCGACTGCATTAGTTGATTTGGCGACTGGCGAATACAGTCGCCAATTTGGCGACTGCAATGACTCTATTTGGCGACTGCCTCGTAAGACGCCAAAGTTTGGCGCTAAAATTGGCGACTGAAAACAGTCGCCAAAAGTTTAGTTCAGTCGCCAATTTGTGTCGGTGGGAAAAAAGTTTGGGAAAACTTACAGTCGCCAAAATAGCGACTTGTTTCAGTCGCCAAACTTAACCTTCAGTCGCCAAATTGGCGACTACGCAGTTCAGTCGCCATTTTTCCGTCGCCTGTTTTGTTTATTCTTGTAGTGATTATGGGTCGTAAAAACACCCTACAGTTGATGGATGAATTGGTAATTTCTTAGTTTTTACTTCACTTTTTCTTGTCTTGAATAATTTTTAAACAATTTTCACCCTTTGACAATCTTGAGTGTTTTTTTTAACAAGTGTCGTTGGATTTAAATTGCAGGCTGGAGAAGATGGGAGGGATGTACCATCCGCTTTGAAGTTGCTGGAGAAGACAAAAAAAGCATGCCAAGAAGGGTTGGCTATCAACGAAACCCAAAGCACTCTTTGTAAGTTAACAGAAACTTTTCTTTATATTTTAGTAATTTGGTTTACTAATTAACTAACGTATACTAATAACACTTTATTTTTGTTTTGTAGGACAATTTTTTTCAAAGAAAGTCGAAAATTATAAGTGAAGGGATCCCGGAGCAAGATATCGACGACAACGAGATCTACTTCGAAGAACACGGCGGTTTCAACAAGAAAGGGTTGATACTCGGTATGGGAAATGCAGCCCCAGTCATTTACGAGCGTCGTCGTCACTCAAGTGCTGGGATCCAATCATCATACACTCCAGGTTTGTATTTTATAGTTTATTAAAAATTAAGACTAACCAATTATTTAACCGTTTATTAAATGAATATAATATCATGTTTGACTATTCATTGCAGGTATCGTCGGCAGAGTTCTTCGAGAGAATGCTCAGCTAAGAGAACGTGATCTCGAGACATCCCAAAGGCTGAAGGCAATTGAAGAGTTCTTAAGTCAACGGGGGGCGGAGTTCACTACTCAGAGCTGTAACCCGGGAGGCTTTTCTCAGCCGAGACGCGACTTCGATGATGATGGCGGCGACAATGCTAGGTCGGCCAGCCATTTCGCCACCCCACAGCCCACCGACACGACCGTTAGATAGGTTTTATTAGGTTGTTTAGTTGTTGTACCGCGGATTATGTTTAGTTTTTAGTTGGATGATCATTTGTAAAACCTTCATTTAAGTTATGAAAAGACGTTTTAAAAACCTTGTCTCCGACAAGTTCTTTGTTGCTGGGTTATTTTTGCTGAAATTGCAGGTTTGGAGAGCTTGCAAAAGGGAAAAATGAGTCATTTCATTGGAAATGGGGGGCTGGAAAAGGAGCTGAAACCGGAAAATCATACAGGAATTTGCGACGGAAATGTCTCACTTTGCGGCGGAATTCCGTCGCAAACCTTGACCAGAAGTCAAGGTCAGTCAAGGTTTGCGACGGAAATTCCGTCGCAAATAGTCCCTTTTGCGACGGATTTTCCGTCGCAAACCTTGACTGACTTTGACAGTCAAGATTTGCGACGGATTTTCCGTCGCAAAAGGGACTATTTGCGACGGATTTTCCGTCGCAAATCTTGACTGACCTTGACTTTTGGTCAAGGTCAGTCCGTCGCAAAATAAGGTCAATCCGTCGCAAAATGTTTGCGACGGAAAATTCCGTCGCAAAATAACTTTTTGCGACAAAAATAAGGGACAGACACAGTCCGTCGCAATTCCGTCGCAAAATCATCATTTGCGACGGATTTAACCCTTTTTGCGACGGACCATTCCGTCGCAAAGAGCGTATTGTTTTGTAGTGCACGGAGATATTCTGACTCTTCTTTACTAAAACATTGTTCTTGTAGTTCAGGAATTATGAAAATTTTAACGATAAAAGTAAACGAATTTGCAAGGCTAGTAGTCCCATAAATCACATGTCAACCAAGTACCAATTCAATATATCGTGATCAGCTTTTAGATATAGCAATATGCAATTCACTTTATGGTATACCAATATACCTGGAGAAAAACTATAAAGATTATAGTCGTAGGGAACTAGACAGAAATAAACCATCAATATACGAAAGAACATCAACAAAATTCACATTGTTCAAAATAATCATAATTACGTATAACAATTAGATTGCTATACCATGCTAATAAGTTTACCAGTTGAATTTCAACCTACCACTTGACAAGACTCTTCTCCGATAAACATGATTTTAACATCACATAATTATACTGAGGCATAACACTAGAAAATAAGAGTGTCGGTATACTTGAAACTATTTTATATAGAAATGAACAAGACGACGTTATCATATAGTAAGGTTCACATTCATATCATATGCCTACTGTTCATGTTACTAATGCTTTATCAGGATATCACATGGTCACAACACCTAATTCTCATTTGATTAAACTTTTATATAAAATTTACATAACTCACAACTTCGCCAAATAAACATTATGCAGCAACTTACAAAAATCATAATTAAATAACTCGATAAGTTCTTACATAGCTTATCATTTTGGAAACGTGAAAGAATATTTTAAACAGTGGAGTTGGAATTGTACATAAAAAAAAATAAAAAAATAAAAAAAAATAACACGTTTTAAATGACTTCGTTTACAAAAACATGGGTCAAAACAGAACCGGACAGTAACAATCTGACCACTGTCAACTAAAAGATTTATTTCTCTCAAAATATAATTTTTACTAACATAAACCAAAAGCATCATAAAACCAATTCAGGAGGTTATCATACATAGAACTTTTCATGCTCAAGTATGGAACATATTTAACGTGACAGCCCGTACAATCAAGGTAAAATTCAGGAACTTATTAAATTTTGGGTTCCTTACAATTCACATAACTTCCCTTGAAACACGTTGACATATCATTTGAAACACAGACACACCATATTAACATGTATTCATCCTCTAATCTGTAATTGTCACCAAGAACACGGTAAAATTTCGAAACTGAAAGTAGAGTCAACTAAGTAACGCCATATTCATACATGTATATACAAATGTAACAGGTAGCAATATGTCATTCATGGCTTGAGGCAGCACATACCGCATATCTCTAGTCATATATTACGAGAGGAGGACCTTGGTTGTCCCGCGCCGGGGCCATGTCCCCCCTGAGTATTGGGCCGATCTTAAGTGAAATATCAAATCTTCTCATAAATTACTCAATAAATGAAGAGTTGGGCCTCCCTTCCTATCCATTCATACCGTACCAATTATCAAAGTGAATAGAACTAATTTAAGTGGCCTAGAACCCAACATGACTGGCCCAAAAATTAATTTGGTTTTGCTAGATTGTATTATTTGTGTCGCCATGAAGTAAATACTATGTTATACAGGTACAAAAGTAGTTAGTATTTTATTTTTGTGAAGTTGTCATAATTATAAAAACGTTACACTCAACCTAACCTCTTTTATAATTTTCTAAGTAACGACTATAAGAATACTTTTACAATAAAACAATAAAATACTTCTTCATCAATGTGAATTTTAATTTATACCATTTTTGTTGTTTTGATTATTTTGATGGAATATAAAATTTGATATTATGCTATTTATTTGGTTTCATGTTTTTTTTTTTCTATTAGTATTATATACTTGTAGTTTATTAGATAATTTCTAATTTATTTTGGTATTTTTAAGTCTCCTATATATATTTTTATTTAAAAATATCAAATTTGATCTAAATTTAATTATATGCAATCATTTGTGCAAATAGTTTACTACTCCATACGTATTGGTACAAAGTAAAGATCTTTTCATTTCAAGCCGATTATTGACGATATAGGCCCTGGTTTTAGACTGAAAGCGTCTGAACTGAATTTAATGGAGTTAAATTGTTCAATATTTAGAACTATAGGCTGAATTGTATGTAAAAAAATTTCAATTTAATAAGCTACCTAGTTGTTTGAGTGAAAAACATAAAAAAAAAAGAAAAGAGCAATGCGACTATACTCCGTCTCGGCCCCCCTAATAAAACTTTTCAAGATCCGCCACTGTATATTACTATTATATGTAAGTCTGATCATTCATATCCAAATATCAACAATTTATATATTACACAGCTACGGTAATCATTTAATAACCAGATAATCACATGGACATTTCAAACACCACTTATATGATCACATCAATCTTAACTATTGCTCAACAAATACACATCAATACTATTGAAATTCCCATTCAATCATCCAACTCGACCCACAATTCAATATCGATCATAAACATACAATAACATCATTAACCATAAATCACGTATCACTTACCTCATTCTTCTCCTGTAAGAATGTTAGTACAGAGTAACCAGGTCGCTATATATATATATATATATATATATATATATCTATATAGGGTTGGGATCCGGTGAGAACCACCTTACAATGAAAACCGGTGAGAACTCTTCCTTACGGAGTTTTTTTTTAAAAATTAATGACATAATTGGATTCGGCATGAAATTTTATGGCCAGAGAACATATTTCTTGGTCTAGAAAATAAATACTAGTGGCGGAAAAATGATAGGTACGAAAAAATAGATAGTATGTGCATGCAAATAAATAAAACGTATCTCACATTGATTTCCGTCACTAGTATTTATTTTCTAGACCAAGAAATATGTTCTCTAGCTATAAAATGTCATGCCGAATCCAAATATGTCATTAATTTTTTCTAAAAAAATCCGTAAGGTAGAGTTCTCACAAAGTTCTCATTGTAAGGTGGTTCTCACCGGATCTCAAGTCTATATATATATATATATATATATATATATATATATATATATATATATATATATATATATATATATAGGGTCGGGATCCGGTGAGAACCACCCTTATAATGAGAACCATGAGAACCCTCACTAAATCTCAACCATATCTCGCTTCGAATGTTTCGTTGGATCATTTACTTTAGTTTAACTTATTCAAATACACACTTTAGTATCAATAAACAAAAAAAATTGATTTAATTAACAAAATATATACTTAGTGTACGAAAATACAATTAGGCGTACTAAAATGGCTATAAATGCACGAAAACAACCACTACGTGCATGAAATTTTTTACATGCATGAAAATGATTACTAGGTGCATGAAATAAGAGGCTGTACGTGCATTAAAACGAGTTATAGGTGCATGAAAAATGATAGATGCGTAAAAATCGGTAGTAGGTGCATGAAAATTAATAAAACGTATCTCACCTTGATTTCCGTCACTAGTATATATTTTCTAGACCAAGAAATATTTCCGTCACGAGTTATATATTTCTTGGTCTAGAAAATATATACTAGTGACGGAAATCGAGGCGAGATACGTTTTATTAATTTTCATGCACCTACTACCGATTTTGACGTATCTATCATTTTTCATGCACCTAGAACTCGTTTTAATGCACGTAGAGCCTATTATTTCATGCACCTAGTAATCATTTTCATGCATGTAAAAAATTTCATGCACATAGTGGTTGTTTTCGTGCATTTATAGCCGTTTTAGTATGCCTAATTGTATTTTGGTACACTAAGTATATATTTTATTAATAAAATCAAATTTTTTTGTTTAATGATACTAAAATGTGTATTTTAATAAGTTAAACTAATGGTAAATTATCCATCGAAACTTTGGAAGCGAGATATGCTGGAGATTTAGGCCCTGTTCTTTTCGGCTGAAACGAGCTGAATTGAATAAATTGGAGTAGAGCTTAATTGAACTAAATTGAGTGGAACTGAGGTGGAGTGAATTTAGTTGGATTAAAAGTTACTTTTGTGAAGAGATTAATTGAAAATAATTGATTGAACGTAAATAAAACCTAACGGAATACAACCAACAAAAATTGAAAGGAGCTGAAATTAAGCCAGAAAGAACAGAGCCTTAGTGAGGGTTCTCATGGTTCTCATTATAAGGGTGGTTCTCACCGGATCCCGACCCTATATATATATATATATATATATATATATATATATATATATATATATATATATATATATATATATATATATATATATATATATATATATATATATAGGGTTGAGATCCGGTGAGAACCACCTTACAATGAAAACCGGTGAGAACTCTTCCTTACAGAGTTTTTTTTTAAAAATTAATGACATAATTGGATTCGGCATGAAATTTATGGCCAGAGAACATATTTCTTGGTCTAGAAAATAAGTACTAGTGGCGGAAAAATGATAGATACGAAAAAATAGATAGTAGGTGCATGCAAATAAATAAAACGTATCTCACCTTTATTTCCGTCACTAGTATTTATTTTCTAGACCAAGAAATATGTTCTCTAGCTTTAAAATGACATGCCGAATCCAATTATGTCATTAATTTTTTTTTAAAAAGTCCGTAAGGTAGCAAGGTTCTCATTGTAAGGTGGTTCTCACCGGATCTCAAGTCTATATATATATATATATATATATATATATATATATATATATATATATATATATATATATATATATATATATATATATATATATATATATATATATATATATATATATATATATATATATTCTACCCTACTCTTCAGTTACTCTCATTGGGTTCCCGAGACAGAACCAAAAGGGCCCAGGTTTGGTGTGAGGGGGCCCCTAACTCATCCCGTTCCTTTTTGGGGCTCCTATCAGTTTCATCTCGGGGTTCATTTTATTAGACTCTTGCTACGTTCATTATTATTCATTTGGTTTAGGCCTGAGGATCGTTCGCTCTGATACTTTGTAACACCCCCATTTATTTAAGAGCCTTTAGCAAGACATTTTCAATAAATAGGACTGTTACCATCTCGGAATATCCGAGGTAGTGAATAACAAAGTAACAAACCAAAGTACTTTATATAAAAGCTGATTAAATTTAAACTTGATATTACAACAACTAAGAGGTCCAAACTTTGATAAAATAAAAGTACAACCGAAGATATCTAAGTGTGATCTAACTCTAAGTAGGTCCAAGCCATGTCTCTCTCCATGCCCAAGCTCCTAATCCATCTGTCACTGACCTGTAAAATCTACTCCCCATTCCGGATCATCGTAGGTGTCACACGAATACACAGGGTCAACCGCGAGGTTGAGTAGGTAAAACAGATAAAACATAAATAATTGTAGAACCGTATCCTCCTCCATCTCCATATCATACGATCATCCACCACACCTCCATCACTCCACACCTCCATCACACCACACCTCCCATCCCACCACACCACCATCACACCACACCTCCCATGGCCATATCACAAGTCCCGTATCACAAGACCCATATCACAGGACCCAATATCACAAGACCCAATCTCCACAGTAATCAATAATAATAATACGATCTACAATAACTTCACAAACATTTATATCAATCTCGTAATAAGCATCACTTACACATTTCATGTCATAACATAAATCATAATGTATCCCCTACCTCGATTTGTAGAACGATAACCGAACAGCTGCCAGAAATATTCCACTTTGAGCTCGGTTCCTATAAATAGTATTTACTATCAAATTCTATTCGTACAACTAACCACTACTAAATGCTTACTTGATCATGTTCATAATGATTTACTTCTCACAAAATGTAAGTATACATATCAATTAATATTAACTCATTATTCATATCAATCATCATTAGTCAATTATAAACTTACTAAAAATAGAGTTACTTCATTATATAGACTTACTAAACATAGAGAATCCAAATCACCAAATATTAACATTATCAAGAGTAATAACAATCTAAGTAATGAATAATAATCATAATGCTCGTTGACAATAATATTAATCATAACAATTCTAATAATATAATTAGTAATAATAATAACATATATAACACCCGACCATACAATTTATAAATTCATAAAAGTAATAATATACTACATTACAACATTAATGTTAACAACCTTACCAATAATATTAACAATATCATTATCATTATCATTCCACCATTTCAATAACAATAATAACCCTTACGGGGTGTATCGGTTTTGGGCGGACCAGTCAGTACTTGCCCTATTTTTAGCGGTGAGCTTGTGGAGAGGAGAGTGACTAAGACTGTTGAGCTTATGGACTTATTCGCGAGGATCGAGGACCCGCAGTGTGAGTTGCTTTTGCTTCGTGCCTGTACTGGTATTTCTAAGCTCTATTTCTCTCTTCGTACTTGTTCCCCGGTTGTTTTTGGATCGGCTCATCTCCGTTTTGATGATGCGCTTCGTTCTAGCTTGGAGCATATTGTCACCGCGTTTGGGCCTGGGTTTGGGGAGTGGCAGTGGCGCCTTGCTACTTTCCCCTTTCATTTAGGCGGACTTGGTGTTTATGCAGCGGGAGATGTGTTACATTATGCGTTCTTGGCTTCCCGTTTGCAGTCTGCTGAATTGCAGGCTAGGCTCCTGCGGCCTTCTGGTATCATTGACCCTGGCCCTTCTTTCGCCGATGCCTTACGGGTGTTCTCGGAGACTACAGGTTCTGATTTTCTTGGTAACCCTAGTGAAATTGCTGCCCCCAAACTTATGAAGAAATTGGCAGATATTTATTTCTCGACGGTTGCTGCTTCTTCGGAGTCGGTTTTCTCCTTGTCCCCGCGTCAGGTTGCGTTGTGGAAATCTCAGCATGGGGCTCACTCTTCTCATTGGTTGAGAGCGGTTCCTGTCTCTGGGTTGGGTCAGACTATGAACAGGAGGACCTACCGTTGTGTGCTTGGGTATAGGCTAGGTGTTCCACTTTTCTTGGTACCTAGGCCTTGCTCTGCTTGCTCTCGGGTTTTTGCTGAGGATGTTTATGGGGATCACGCTGTCTCTTATGCTGGTACTGTTGGGATCAAGCATCGTCATAACCGTGTCAGGGACACTCTATTGGACATCTGCTATAGGTCTGCGATTTCGGCGGGTAAGGAGGTTGACATTGGCCCGGTTGATGGACATGGCGGATCTCTTCGCCCTGCGGATTTGCTGCTTTATTCTTGGGACAGGGGGCGGGATGTGTGTATTGATTTGACTGGGTCCTCCCCTCTGACTCAGACTGGGTTGGCCGATTTTGTACCTGGTCGGGTTGTTGCTGATGCGGCTCAGCGCAAGTGTGCTAGGTACATGGATCGTTGTGAGGCTGCAGGTTACGGTTTCCTTCCTTTCTCTTTCTCTTCGCTTGGGGAGCTGGGTGCGGATGCTGTAGCCTTGCTGAAGCGGATTCAGCATTACTCGGTATCTCAAGATGCAGGGGCGCGGATGGCTGCGTATATTTTCACTAGGATTAGCTTTGCTGTAGCTAAGGGGGTGGGAGCTCAGATTGTATCTCGGCTGCTCACCAATTTTATGTAAACTCTTATTTTGTTCTTTTTTATATGATAGCTGCGCGCATCCTTCCCATAAAAAAACAAAATAATAATAATAATAATAATAATAATAATAATATAAATAACATTATTATGGTAAAATCATAAAATCATAAAATTAATAATATCAATTACACACCAATAAAAGATGAATAATAAACAAGTAACAACAATTTGACCAAGATCAAAGTAAAAGAAAACCCAGCAAACCTCAACAGCCCCCACCGAGACCATAACCCCTGACCAGCCGGTTTTGACGACCCAAACAACCACCCTACAAAGCCACAACCACCACCCTTCCACAGTGGTCATGACCACCATACTATGACGCAACCCCTGACACTAACACCACCCCCGACTCGACTCTATCAGCCCACGACACGGGTTACAAACACCCCTGGTCACAACCCCAATTCCGAAATCGTAGCTGACACCCTGCCAAGACACCACGACTAACACCAGTAACGGCCCCTGCCTTCTCTAGTGGCACCACCAGGATCACCTCTGAGCCGCGGTGGTTCCAGGGAAGGAAACAGTGGTTGTCGACACCATAGCACCCACCAGCAGCAACCTTTATAAACTATACCGCCACTGCCTCTGTTTTCCTTTTACGTTATGAACCTCCCAATCACCACCCTCTATACGACTGCCCTGAGCCACCACAACCAACGCGACAACCACCCTACAACCTACTGATTGCACCCATCCAAATATCCCAAACATCCGTAGCCAACACAACCAACAACTAATTCGAAATCAGATTAAAACATTCACGCTGCAAAAAAGAGGTTTGAAAACGATTATTTGAACAATCTGACACTCTAATTAAACACCATATTCGACAGTTAACGGCGGTCAACGACGACTCTCTGGTGGTCCATATTCGATTACTAAGCATCAAACATTAAAAACATACTAAGAACAACAATTATAAACACACATACACAATGAACAGGCCAATTCGAAACGACTGAAAACATAGAAAAACGAGAGGAACGTGGTGAGTGTACCTCCTTTACTGGGCAAACGACCACCCCTAGACCACCATAGGCCACCGTGTGAACTTCCCCCTTACACCCTGATGCGGCGGTAGTAACTTTGTGTGCTTACTGAGCCATTCATTAGGTTAAGGGTAGGGTTTGGGTTGTGTATACATGTGACGGCATAGAGCATCTTGTGGGGTTTTTGTGTTATTTGTGTTATATTCAACTATGGGCTGATTTGGCACGCATGTCAAGGCCCAGTTCGTATGACATTAACACGCATCTCGAGGCCTCGTATCAATATTGGGACGTGATTCGACGAGTAATACCCGTACTCGACACTACTAAAGAAAAATATAAGAATACTTGTTCGATAACTTAATCATCGAACTTAAACGTTCAAATAATTATCAACACGTCAACATAATTATTAAATATTAAATAAAACACAAAAACACGGGTATTACATATACACAGAACCTTCCACCAAATACACACCTATACACAGAACCTTCCAAAGTCAACCGGAATACCATTGCATATGTAACCATAAAAAGTACATTCAATACACTGCTTACAAGTTACAACCACTACCATCAACATTGTCTTCACCACTAACGTCAACAAAATCATCAAAAGTAGAAAATGATGTCTCGTAATCATCTAGAAAGCAAATTCTTACAATGATTCTCAGGTTTAAGGACTAAGTAATACATCGACTAGTGAAGTACGTAGCCCACTTATCCCGCACTTCATTGATCTGACAATCCGAGTACGACTCCTTTCCTTCCGAGTTGAAAACCTAAATATAACATAACAAAAAGTATGAGGAAAAAAAATCCATGTTCTGGTCTTAGTTGCTTTAGCTAGCTCATTTCTACCCGGCCAGCTATATAAATAGAAGAAAATGACACATACATAACTCATTTCTACCCGGTCACCTACATAAATGGAAGATAATGACATACCTTCTCCAAATCAGTTATAGTTGTGCAAATCTTCACTATGTCATACATGAAACGCATCACAAAATAGCCCGACTTGAAGCGCTCGTTTTGTTGAGGGCACTAAAATATATAAAATTTATTAGATGAGATAGTCGTAATTGAAATAGGAGCTAATAATAAATAATAAAAAAGAGCTTAAAGTATTCTGAAATTTATCAATCGATCACCTTTACAGATTTCCACAATGGCTCATTCCTTTTCACCTTTATTTCACCACCCGACATTTTGTACCTTTTTAGGGAGATACAATAAAAAAAATAAAAGTGAAGTTATATAAGTGACGCTCATGTTATAGGCTAGATAACATAAATAAGAAAAGCTTAAACTACAATTACTTGCCTGAGAACTACCATCTTCATATACAACTTACGACCTTCTTTCAGGGTTGCTGAGTCAAACTCGTATATGGTATACGTTTGTGGAGAAATAGCGAGTAGAAGCCAATGCTTACTGCATGTAAAACATATCAGCCGGTTAGTTCACAAGCCGGTCTAGTGGGACATTATATTAAATCTGATCAAGCAACTACATGTCGCACACACACAAACTACACACAAACTAAGTGCACACAAACTAACTGCACACAAGTCAGAATGGAAACACCCATGCACACCATCCCATGTTGACCCCAACCATGTAAGAATGGAATGGAAACAACTGCAACACATCAAGTATAACCAAACATTAACTTAATGGGTAGAAAGAACCAGTTTTACCTATGAATAATTGAAGCTAAGAGAAATTCATGGCCATTTTCAACAGACTGCAGAAATGCCTTAGTAATATACGCAATTGCAATCTCCGCTTTCTTAATCAATTTGGCATCTGAAGTTACATCGGGGCACAACCATCCTAACCAAGGTTGGGTAACAACTTTCACTAGATCATCTCGAAGTGCCCTGCATGTACATACTAGGTGGATTAGGTGTGTGTGTATATATATACACTAATTCAAAAAAAAATTAAAATAGCTCATAGATAAATTACAAGACCTTATGAAAATTTGAATGACTGGGATATTAAGCTCACACCCCTCGAGAAATTGCTTTAGATCATCTTTGTATACTTCCGCCTTTCCATCATTGTTGTAATAAAATAAATCGGCATCCAACTTAATGTTATAGGTCTCTCCATCAACCATTGTCCCAACAAGTACATTCAACCATTGTAAATCCGGACTTGAAGACTCCACCACGGGTTCCTCAGTTGCTGGTGTTTTTGTTGGCGTGGTTGATAGTTTCGAATGGTGTGAGTTGCTACCCATTACCTCAAGTTGTGAGGGTCGTGTTCCCTGCTCATCCAATTAATGAAACATTAGTAAAGTAAGAAATTTTACGCTCTCACACTACAGATTAAAGGAAGGACAACCAAATATTCATTATTACCTCATTTTCAACTCTCACTAATGCAATGGGCCATAATACAATACTTCTAATCGCATCCTTCAATGTATATAGATCATATGCTGACACCGTATTTGTTACCTTAATTTCAGGTGTTAAAGATGATTGTAAGTTATTTACTTCAGTATGGTGATGTTGTATTTGATTACCACCATTATCAATACTTACAGCAGGTTGCTTCAAGGTGGACAAACCTATCCCTTCCAAAGCCAATGACACACTTCTACTTATCTCCAATTGCATCTCACCTTTAAGCTCCACTCTCAGTTCGTCTTTCAAGGCCTCTCTATCCTCTAATGATATTTCATTATTTCTTGAATGACTTGTTTTGGTTGCTGCCCCAAATGCAAGTTTCACAGTCACATTACCACCAAAGCCTCTAGGTCGGCTCGGATGATTATCTTTTTCACCAAGAGCATAAAATAGAGCATCTTGGTTGCGATCTGGAACAAACTCTCCTTTGAATTCCTTTCTTCTTAGCTCAAGCTAACATGAAGTTCATACAAAAACATCAAGTAAGACAATGAAATAGCTAGTGGGCAAAGCTACTGTTTGTGTCGGTCTGGTATGAGATATACAAAGGTAGTTTGAGCTATGAAATAACTTACGCATTTCTCAGCTACATCCTTGGTGTTAGGCCCCTTTACAACGTATTTTCCAGTGTCTTTATCTTTAATATGCATTGAACAGAACCAATCATCGGCTCGATTCGGCTCAACTGTAACAGTAGAGGTCGTCTCTAGAAGAGTGCTTGCCGGATAAAAGCCATCTTTGATCCAAGTCGATCGAGCAGTAGTATAGCTTTTTTGACCCAAGTGATGATGATGTACATTCTTCTTCGCACACTTGATAGTCTTCTCGCGCTTTCTCTGGAAGAGTGAGGACATAAGAAAAACAAAAACTCAAGCTTTTTCTTTAAGATTAATTGCATAAGTGAGGTTTTAATTTATATCGAAGGATCGTTTATTACCTTGGCTGGACTAGAGGTTTTAATTTGAACAAAAAGTTTCCAATCTTCTACACTTATATGTTTCCAAATCTCAGGAGGCTCTCGTCCATTCTCCTTTTTTACTCTCTTTCGAGTCTTAGTAATCCATCCACTTACCAATTTGCCTTTGAAATCTCTAAACCTTCTGGAAACCGTATTGAAGAAGTTCGTCTTCAATATCTCCTTGTCAGGTATGTGGAACAAAGTCTAAGAGGAGGAAACAATACGAGAAAAACAGAAAAAAGCATGAAAAAAGCTGAAAACAACATGAAAAAGAGCAGAAAAATAGAAGGAAAAACTAGAAAACAACATGAAAACACCAGAAAACAACATGAAAACACCAGAAAACAGCATGAAAAAAACTAGAAAACAGCATGAAAACAGAAGGAAAAACCAGAAAAAAGAAGGAAAAACCATAAAACAGAAGGAAAAAACGAGAAAACAGCATGAAAAAAACTAGAAAACAGCATGAAAACAGAAGGAAAAACAAGAAAAAATAAGGAAAAACCATAAAACAGAAGGAAAAACCAGAAAATAGCATGAAAACACCAGAAAACAGCATGAAAAAAACTAGAAAACAACATGAAAACAAAAGGAAAAACCATAAAACAGAAGGAAAAACCAGAAAATAGCATAAAAACACCAGAAAACAGCAAGAAAAAACAAGAAAACAGCATGAAAAAGAGCAGAAAACAAAACGAAAAACCAAAAAACGGCATGAAAAACCAGAAATCGCATAAAAGAGCATAAAGCAGAACGAAAAACACAACAAAAAAAAACCAGAAAATATCATAAAAAGAAGCAGAAAACAGACCGATTATCAAAAGCAAAAAACAGAAAAAAAGCAAAAAACAGAACGATTTACCATTGTATCTTGCCAAAGTAATTCTCTTTTTCCTACACTCACATCTTTCCAATTCCAATTAATGTTCAATTTTCGCATGCAAACCCAATTTGTTTGCCATAATTTCCCTGCCATTTCCCGATAGGACGATTGTACGAATCAAAGTCAAGTTTCATTGGCTCATTAGAAACCCTAAACCCTTTTGTTGTCGTCCTTCCTTTTGCCTGAACCCTTACCTTGTTTGGAAACATTAGAAGGTGTCACTATGGTAGATACTGGATCCACTACTTCTAAACCTTTCAAAGCAGCTGCATCAGCCATGGTCTCAAACTCATCAAACCTACCATCTTCCTCTATCTCATCCTTATATTCGGCCTCATCACTGTCATCCTCAAGGTCATTGTTATAATAGGGATCATCACTGTCATCCCTATCTTCCATATCATCATAATCATCATTTGCATCGTCCATTGGATCATCTCTGTCAGTCATCATAATCGTCATTTGCATCGTCCATTGGATCATCTATGTCGTTTCCCGGTTGTTTAGGCCCTGATATAAGAAGTGGCAACATCATGTACTTACGCTTCATGCATAACCATGGGGGTAGGTTATAAATCACTAAAGAAACTGGCCACGTGCTGTGCAAACTACTTAAACTACCATATGGGTTCATTCCGTCCTTGCTAAGGCCAAATCTTAAATTTCTAACTTCATTTTTGAACTCAGGATACTTGTCATCAATAATCTCCCACTGAGAAGAATCAGCAGGATGTCTTAGCTTTCCATCTTTCTTCCTTCGATCCTTGTACCACCTTAAAAGTTTGGCAACTTTCTTGATTGAAAATAAGCGTTTCAAACGTGGTATAATTGGAAGATAGAATAGAGGCTTTGCCGAAGGATACTTCTTAGTCTCATCAAATATAATTTGTTCTCTTAACTTGTAGCGTCATTTACCACAACGTGGACATTTATGTAAATCGGCATACTCATTTCGATACAGTAGGCAATCACCTGGACACGCATCTATCTTTACGTACCCCAAATCTAAGGGACACAACAACTTCTTAGCATAATAGTTGGACTTAGGAAGTTGGTTTCCTTCAGGGAACATGTCTTGCAAAGCTTCTAACAATTCCGTGAAGCTTGTGTCGCTCCAACCATGTTTAGATTTTATGTTAAATAATGTTAAGACCCCAGATAATTTAGTGTACTTATCACATCCATGATACAACGGAAGTTCACATGCTTCCATCAAACTTTCGAATCCAGAATGGTACGAAACTCATCGTCAACTCCATCTAACATCTCATTTAATTGGTCGTCATCCTCATCACCATAATCATCATTAATATTTTCCTCTTCAATATCAACTCTATTACCCTCATTCAAATTATCCTCATCAATCTCAAGATTTGGTTCCACCTCATGGAGTTGAACCTGGTGCTCAGTTTGTAGAGGGTTTTCGTTTTCTTCAAGTTGCTCGGATAAATGATAATTGATATTGGAATTTCCCCTATATATCCCTTCTTCACCATGCCATATCCAAATATGATAACCTAGTCTAAATCCACGACAAATAATATGTTCTCTTAACAACTTTATACTATCAACCTTCGTCACATTGGAGCAATCCACACAAGGGCAATAAAACCCTTCATCATTCGTAGTTTTCGAATATTCTAAAGCAGTTCTACAAAACTCTTCAACACCTTTTTGAAATTCTATCGAACTACGTTTACCATACATCCAACTTCGATCCATCTTATGCAAAACCTAGTAAATACAAGGAAAATTAGCATCTGATTTTCTGTTAGATTTGTGCATCAAGATTCAAGACTCTATATCATGGATCATGGATCATGGATCGTCTAATTTATCAGTCAAGTCACTACTTTAAAATTTAAAATAACAAACTTTTATTCTGTAACTACAAATTTAAAACAGACCAGAAAAATACGGATCTGCTTACTTTGAACACTTGCTAACTCTTATTCCACTAAGGCAGTGGGACCAAACCACATGTTACTTCTGAAACTAACTTAGCAATGCACATTGCATCTGATAATTAAAATGCTAGGGAATTCATTCAATATAAACGCTGCAAGCATACCCCACTTCTATACCGTGAGACATAATTGCCCACTGCCCAACTGATGCACTAAAATTTTGTGCCTATCAATTCTTTATTTACTCTCTTAAGCCCAGAAAGATAAGACTAGAAAGATAAGACATAAATGCCCATTGCACTCCCATCCAAACTGATCTGCCATTACATCAACTCCCTATGACTCCCACGCCCTATGTCCATTCTGCAACACCTGCGCCTGCACCAGCCAGCAACAAAACAGACCTGCTACACCTCATTTTTCAACCATCCAGACCCTCAGCTCTTCTTCGAGACCCTCAAACTTGCCTGCTCTACATAGAAAGGGGGTTGCTCACTCTATCAAGGCTCCAACTAAGGTCTGGCAAGCCCAAGGCAGCAACACAATATTCTGGGTGCAATATACCA
This sequence comes from Silene conica, assembly GCA_029255685.2. Lineage (NCBI taxonomy): Eukaryota > Viridiplantae > Streptophyta > Magnoliopsida > Caryophyllales > Caryophyllaceae > Silene > Silene conica. Next base: position 69,186,062 of record CM055318.2, on the reverse strand, counting down.
GCCAAGCAGCGTGATCAGTGTGCAGGAATAGCAAAAGCAAACCCAAGGCAGCAACATAATATTTTGGCCTGATATTCTGTGGTTTTTGGAAGCAAATTATCATAAGAGTGGATAACAAACATGGCTTTTAATGGGTCTGCAAAATGATGCGTATATTCGATAACATGCTGTAACAGGAAGAGTAGAAGCAGGTCTGTTTTGCCTGCTGGGATGTTCAACCTGTTGGGCTGTTCTGGTGTGGGCAGCGAAAGGAATGGATCTGGGAGAGGTGATTAATTCAGTATGTTATCGAATATACGCAGGGAATGTATCGGCAGATCAGTGGCGTATGCACAAGGGCTGCTGGTCATAAAGAACTGTAGAAGCAATTGGTCTGGATATTGAATGAGGCAGCGTAGCAGAATATTATAGATGCTGGAATGGGTTACTGAATGTCGTGTTGAGATCGAGTTGAGCGGAACGTTAGGCAGCGTGTATGCTTCTGGGTTTGAGCAGGATTGGAGTCATCGCAAACTTCAGAGTAGATATCACAAGATCGAGATAAAACCGGTATTACACGATCCTAAACACCTACAAGGGAGCTTGGGAAGCCACCTATAGAACCCCTATAAAAACAAAAACTAACAGCTAACTAAAGAAATTAGTGTTATACTACCAAAATACCCAACTAGCAATCAACTTAACAAAACCAAGGTGAGCAGCTTGTCATTCTATTCCCCCTGCAAGCCCTGTAATTGAGTCACTGCGTTTATCTTCACAATACTTCCCCACAACACATGGCAAAGTCCTTTAATGCAAGGCAGTCAGTCACTGCGTTTATCTTCATTATCAATTTATTAGTCAGTCACTCAAGTGTTCCCTTCCCTCCCCAAGAATTGTCCTCTATTACTTTTCTTTTTTCATTCTGCAATACTAATTATTACAAACAATGCAAGATTGCAATCCATCACTCTAAAACCCTAAAATTGATTTATGAATTTCATACAGTTGTTCAGTTATTGCATAAACATAGAGATAATCTGCAAAACTAACTACAAATAACAACAAACAATGCAGTAAATCAATCGCACTAAAACCCTAAAATTAATACTGGATTACATACCTAATATCCAAATAATCGAAGAGGATGATGGTTCCGGCGAGTTGGATTGAAAGTGGTGAGGCACGCGGTGGATTGAAGGTCAAATTCCGACGATCTGGCACGGTGGTGGTGAGGCACGCGGTGGTGGTGGTGATGGATTTTGTGATTATAATATTGACTGTGTTTTTGGGAACAAGGGTGAACGTGAATGTATGTGAGCGCGATATATTTGTTGCGTTTGTTTTATTTATTTTATTTTATTTTTTTTTCCTTTTTTCCATTAATATTGAGGGGGTGGTAATTTGTACATTTATTTGTTGCCATTTGGATAAAAAGCCGCAAATAGAGAGCAGCAAATAAATATTTTTCTACTAGTGACTTTTGGGTTTTTCTAAAGTATTATTTGACATTTATCTTATTTTCTTTTTACTTAACTAAAGAAAATCTCATTTCTTTCGCATAATTAAGTACGAAAGTGCATAAGATTCACTTGCATAGTAGTGCTACTATTGTACCAAAAAATAGTAGCGTTGCTCTTAATTTGGTCAAATATGATTGATCGCAAATGTTCCTATTAGGTAGGAATTTGTTTAGACTTAAATATTTAACTAATTTCATTTATTAGTTCCACAGATTTTTAATTAAGACGGAGGTATTCATTTTAAGTTTGAATGATCTAGTAATATGGAAAAGATAAGAACATAATGTAAGAAAAAGTAAAAGATTTGTCTTATTACTCTTATATCCCTGTGAGACTATTTTTGACTCATTTTAATGTCCAAACGAAGACCAACTAAATTAGTTCTTTTTTACGCTTTCCCATTTTCATTTTTAATAGAAACGCTGAATAATATTAATAACCTTAAATAGTAAGTGTATAAATATTAAAGAATAATGTTCTAAAATAGGAAAATTGTAAATAATCAATTATTCTAATTCATTTCCGATTTTCATTTTTAATAAAAATGTTGAATAAAGTTAATAAACGTAATAAACTTAAATAGTAAGTATATAAATATTAAAGAATAATAATGTTCTAAATCTAATAGAAAAATTGTAAATAATCATCTATTTTTTATATTTCTAAATCTAATAGAAAAGTTGTAAATAATTTATTATTTTCTTATTTTCTAATAGTTCTAATAGGAAAATTATAAATAAATTATTATCTAAACAACTATTTTCTAATTTTCTAATTCTAATAGAAATATTGTAAGTAATTAATTATCTCCTAATTCTAGTAGAAAAATTGTAAATAAATCATTATTTATAAATAAGTGTTCTGCAAAAGGTGGAGACTACCACGTGCTTAGAAAAAAGCTTCCTTTAATTATATATATTGATTGATTGATTGATTTTACAAATTCAGAGAGATAATGTCATCATCATTATCATTGTATATTATATAAATGAAGAATATACAAATGATGATGTGGCGCAACAATATTTCAGGATTTGCATTTGAAGCATTCTCATTCACTTTTGGCTTCTTATTGACAATTCAACCAATAAGAATCAACCAAGTAAACAAATAAAAGAAAAGGTATTAATTACAAAATAATTACATTAATTACATTGTAATGAGCACAAAACACATTAATTACATCTTAATAAATATAATAAAACAGTTACATTAATTACGTACTTTCTCAAACAATTTTCTTCATATCACCAATCAATCTTCTTCCATATCAAGTATCAACCAATCAATCTTCTTCCACAATCCCTTTTGTTTCATAATGTTGCTTGAGAATTTCACCGGTCAACAATCAATCTTCTTCCACAATCCCTTATATCTTAATATTGCTCGAGAATATTGTGTTTAGATTACTTAATTTAAAAAGCTTAACTAATGTTCAAGTCATAATAATTTTTTACCATTTTTTTCCATTTTCTAACTATAACGACAATGTTAATAAACAATAAAAAAATATGACCATATATTTAACTTATTATATTCAATAATTAATTAAAGTTGGGTTATAATATTATTGTTATATTTACGAATTCCGTGATTAGATTACTTAATTTTTATATTTTAGTTAACTTTCAGTTCATAACTACTTTACGTGTATAGAAAGTAAATATTTCCCCTTTTTAAATTATATTTAACGTTTGAAATATTACATTTTAAACGTTAAATGTCAAACTGTTCTTATATATCTTAATTATATATAAACTTTTTGATTTATTTTTATTAAAACATTTACATATATACACCACATAAGTTATTAGTCTCTCTATTCTCTAACAATCGTAATTGATCATTTCGTGTAAAAAAATTAAAATTGAACAACCCGTGAATTTTTATGGGTATTACCCTAATTTTTAAACGAAAATTTGTACGGCGCGAAATCCCTTCATGAGCCATGGCAATTTATTAGAATAGAGCGTGGAGACTTCAAACAAATGGGCTTACATTTCAACGGGTTCTGGAAGTGAACACATGGCGCGTTCCACCAATGCATATAGGGCCTCATTTCTTGGGCTTAACTATTTGAATTAAGGCGAACTCAACTTAAATACTTAATTACTTTTTTAAGTACGAATTTTACTCTTTTATTTATTTTTCTATGATTTTTCCATACCATACCCTTATCTAAAGATATTAAAGGTTTAGGAAATTCAAAATAAAAGTTTGTGAACAAAGTTTGTATACTTTTTAGAGGTTTGTGTATAAACCCCTCTATTGTTGCAAAATGAAACCGGTTTGTTCATGCAAATATTTCTAATATACGCAAATGGTTTGCGGAGAGAGGTAAGAGATAGGGCGGATCCTTGTATACACCTTAAAGAAGCTTGAATATCATTTAATATATTAAAGCAACAGCCGATAACCGCTATTTTAGAGTAAAAAGGTGACGTGTCGCGCTCATATCGATCGACCGTATAAAATACAGATTATGTACACAATAAATACGTAAAAGAAAAACTACCCACTCATCCACTACCCCAATAGGGGAGGGGGATTCGATCCTGGGACCTATTTTCAACAATTTTCAACAATACCTCCGTCTTAACCACTAGACTAAGACATTTTCGGTATCACCCTCTCTAATTTGTAAAAGTTACTCCGTCCACACTATTTTCCATTTGTCTCGATCTTCTCGCCATTTTAATTTCTTGAATTTTTGCTAAACTGTAAAAGTAGTACTTTGTACTTTTTATCAACTTATACTTTTAATTTTCAAATAAATACCAGATTTTTGCAAAGCATTTAATATCCAGCCATATTTTTTTAATAATTATCATATAATAGTTTTTTTAACTATTATTAATCACAGCATGTTTTTAGACATGATCGATTTTATAAAACTATTTTTTAGGTCACGTGTAAGAAGGGTCCGAAAATTTAAGGTGAAAGAAAACAATTTGATGAATGTAATATAACTATTAATGTAGTGGAAGAAAATATTCCATATTTGTAAAGTTTTTTAGCATATGTGAGATATTATAATTTGCTTTAACACTATAGTACACAAAACAAAGGTCAACATGACAGAAATGTCCATCGAAAAAATCATTTGGTTTTGTTGCAAAAGTAACGTTGGCTCTAAACATTCGTCGCAAGAGGTAAATTGAGATGAAATATTTCCTCCCAGAACAAAGATGACTCCGTCTCAACTCTCAATTATCATATAAGAGTCAACATTATTAGGTGTTGTCGACTTTATGTTACTATTGAAACATGACCGACTTTATATTACTACTCCGTATTTTTTAGGTTACCCGTAATAAGGGTTTGGAAATTTTATATTGGAGAAATACAAACTAATAAATGTAATATATTAACAAATGTAGTTTATAAAGACATTTTTCTATATTTGTAATGTTGTTGGCTATTGGCAAAACATTATAAATATTTTAAATACAAATTATATGTGGCCCGTCACAATTTTGTATTATTTACAAACAATTTTATTACTTTTGAACATCATTTATTACAAGAGGATTTTTGAAAATAATGAATTATTGTTATATTTAGCCATCTCTACGAAATATCGAATAATGTGTGATAGTTTTCATATTATTTCTACTATAGTCTTTTAATTACCCGTTAATTCCTTTTTTTTTCTGTCATTTTTCTTCGTCGGAGTCATTTTAGGTTATACGCTGTTTTTGTAGATGTGATCTAATTTGGGGATTAACTTAACTTACTAAGTTTGACGATGGCAGATTCGATTAATGGTAAACGACTTAATTTGCGAAAATGATTTGGGTATTTAGCGTGAAAAAGGCTCAATTATTTTTCGTTGGTTCAACGAAGCACGCACTTGGTCGCATTACAATAGAGGGGAGGGGGAATTGAACCTAGGACCTATTATCTAGGATAGCTCCGTCTTCACCACTGAACTAAGACATAAAAAAAATCAATCAATTATTAGACTATGCAATTCTCCAAATTAACTAATTAAGAAATAAACTTGATTAATGGTGGCAGATCTATCTCCAAAGAAAATCAAGATGTCAGCATTATTTGGTATTGTTTCTTATTTCGGTTGTGTTTGCTTATGATTTAAGGTGAAATCTAAAGATGTTTAACTTAGTTGATTATGAAATGACCTAATATCGAAAATTAGGGGTCTTTGTTTGATTTTTAATCCAAAAATTATAGTCGGAGTCATCCGAGATTAATGGTTGCAGAGAAGTTTAAAGATTATATGCACAAGTTCGATTAGTGCAATACCATCTCTTTTGATTTCTTAACATTTTTTTATCTCCTTTGACATTTAGTTTTTCAGTTGTTGAATTTGTAGTGTTCAATTGTTCATATTCAGTTATACCAACATTTGACCATCTTATAAGGTCATTATTACAGTTAGTTTCACTTTGCATAAATAGCTCATCTAATAGACCCTACAACTCTACCAACATCTTCTAATAAGTTAGCTCCAAACTACTAGACTTTAGAGGAAGGAGTTGAGAGTTTTCACAATTTTTAGTTTGCTTAGTAGTAGCCGCTAACAGTTTTAACAGAATAAAGCCTTAACAGAATAAATAAATTTTGGCTATTGAAGTCTTGAAGAGGACGATAATGAAAATTTTAGGTAGGTAACTAGGGTTAGACCGTTCTTATAGATGAATACGAAGTAAGTGATTTGTGTATCCTACACGAATACGTGTCCAGATGTCGGATTTGACTATTAAATGAAAAAATATCATGGGTATAAAATTCAGTATTCAAGTGTCATACCTATGTGCGAGTGTCCAGTGTTCGATTGTCTGCGCAATATAACTATAAGTATTAGTTATAAAATTATGGTTATGTTACTATAAATTATACGACTACCAAATTAGGAAATGCTCATTTTTAATTTGATTTAATCATTGTGAGACTACTATTTTAAGGCATACACCCTCCGACTCTAAATCATTCCATTTTTCAAAATTTCTGATGTGGATTTTGAACAAATAGGTCAATTCAAAGGAATTAGACGGAATAATATGTACTAAATTTTATTACTCCGTATATTTTAATTTGTTTCACCTTGCCAAATTAGATAATACATTGTCATTGGGTCAGTGATCAACGTATGAAAAACATATTGGAGGGCTCGAATTTTGTATACTCCGTCTTAGTTTGTAAAGGCACGCCTCGAGTGCGCTTAAGATGCTCAATGGATGAGACACTAACCAAATATCGCCTTGGTGCAACTTAGATTTCCTAAGACACATTAAATGAGACTTAACAGATTATTTGAAATCTAATAAACTCTAGAACTTTCCAGAATATGCTACTGCATAAGCACTGCTGAAAATGCAAATTATTATCTCACAATTAGAAAGTATGAATGTTACACTATATTAACATTTGGTGTTTGCATTCCATGGAAACAACGAAGGGTGTCAAAGTTCAATTTCAATTTGAAGGCACAAATGCAAGGAGATTGGATATGGCGTGATTAAAATGAGCTCTTTAATTCTTTGACTTTTGTACTCAGTGTGGGTCTGTATCATACAACCTTTACAACATTCCGTTGGTATTTATATTTAGAATTGCACTAATATGTTTGATACTGTTGTCCTTGATGGAGTCAGTTTCATTAATTATTTAATTTTGGATGGAATATAGAAAAATGACTATTTTAAACGAGATTTTTCTTACGATGAAGGAATAATGATTTGAATCATCTCTGTTTTTATTTCCGGATTATCATTCGGAAACAATCTCTATGTTTTGTTAATGCAACTGTAAAATTAAGTATCTCCGACGTCTTACATCATGGTAATTGAGTATCTCCGACCTCTTACATCATGGTTTATAGGAGTCATTCAGGTATAACATAATATTGTACTTTTTCACATTAACGATGAGATTACCCGTGTCGTCTTCCTCTTTTGATTTCCCTAAGGACTTTTATTATCTTTACGTGTGTTTTGTCTTCAATCAATATTTAAGGTGTAAGAATGGATATCTATTTTTAAACTATTTATTGATTTTATACATATATATTCACTTATTTATACAAAATATTTATATTTTTGAGTTAAAACTGCCACCTATATAATTTTTTTACACATAGATTCATATTATACCCGTGCATTTATGCACGGGTTATACACTAGTTGTTGGTAAAAGGTTTGTTGTGAGAGAGTTTGTATTTTTGATGATTTGCCATTTGACAAAACCTCAAAATGCGTTTATCTATTGTGGATGCTCTTAGGGCATTAACAATGGATGAACCTTCAATTGATTTGTTCGTATACTACATAAGTAAATACACAAAATTATTTACCTACAAACCTCCCACCAACAATGAATAAAATTCTCTAAGGTTTATGTAACGATTCACTAGTGCTAAGGGCGTTGATGGAGTTTAGTGAAAAGAGAGAAATACAGGCAGATGACATCATAACCGAAGGATAAGTTATAAACAAGTAAAAAGGTCAATCAACAACAAGACGGCCATAGAAGTAACAACCACATAACAATAATGTCAACATTTGTTGATATGACATTAACCTTAATACGAGGTAGTAGACGTAAACACAATACTTGGTGCGGAGAATTGTGTTTAATAGTGATGGACGATGATTGTACGGGTGGTAGTTAAGGTAAAATTGTCAAATTTTTTAAAATATTTGGTGACAAATTGCACATATTGAAATCTTCGGGGCCATAATACCATAACACAGGTACCGAGAATATTTGAGGACAATTTGCTACTTTCCGAAATATGGGAGTAAATATAATTAGCATCAGAATCATTTACAAAATAAGTAAAATTAACTAAAATCATACCAAAATCTGACTAATTTACCTTAATAATTTTCATTAAATGTTGTTTCCTTCATCAATACACCTTTCCATGGAGGATTAACATCTAACCAACAACTTCAACAATCAACAAACCCTAAACTAAACAATCAACCAAAACCGCGATTACACAATGTGGAGATCACCGCACCTTCGTCGAGTATTTTCAATGGCGGTTCACCGACCTCAGACACCGGCGACGGCGAGATTTCTTACTTCGCCGCCAAACTCCGGCGAAAAGTCACCGGAGACGGTGACGAGTAAGGCGGGTGAGATGTCCTTGGAAGAAGTGAAAAAGGTGATGAGATTAGTCGACGTTGAGGCGTTGAAGAGGAAACTTGCTGGTGAAGGTAAAGAAGTGATCGGCTATGGTGAACTGTTAAAAGCTTGTGAAGGTGTAGGTGTTGCTAGATCCGTTGGCGAAGCGGTGAAACTTGCTAAACTTTTGGATGAAGCTGGTGTTGTTATGCTGTTTCGTGATAAAGTTTATCTTCATCCTCATAAGGTATAATTTGATTTCTGTTTTTTGTTTTGCGTGTTTCGATTTTTGTTGAAATTCGGCGTACTTTTGATCATTTGATTGCTCAGAACTATGTTAGGGATAGTTTGCTATGTAATTTTGTGTTCGGTTTGTTGTCGCGATTAAGTAGAGGTAAGATTGCGTACCTTTGATGATTTCGCTAGTATGTTACTATAATGTTGTTTATTGCTTTATAGCCTTTGAATATTCACTCGCGTATTTTGAGAAGTGTAGAGAACGTAGCGGAATGGGGGACTGCAGGAGTTGTTTGATAGGTTATGGTTCTGGCCATGGTTATGGTTCAGTTTAAGGTTGAATCATACCTCATAATAAGTGTATATGTTTCAGCTGGTTAGGGGTAAGGTTACAAACATCGGGTTTGTAATTGATTGGTTAGGATGTGAAGGTAGGGAATTTGGTTGTAGACATCATAGCACATTGAAGATTCATGTGTTAGTGGGCGTTTGCGATTATGATAATCTCATGTGTAAAGAGAATGAGATGGATTACTGGCTAGTAATTGAAGATCAAAGGTTGAAGACATGAGTTTTGATTGCTTTTAGTTTTAGGGTACTGTATTAATTTAGATCTTTGGAATATTGTGATTGGACAATGGTAGATTGGGAGAAGATTTTTGTTGCTATGGTGACATCGTATGGTGATACGCTCTAATACGACTCAAAAAATCTGCCCTACCAGGGTGGTTTACTGGCTTTGGGTATCTCCTCTGAGAAAGAATTTTTTCCGGTAGATGAGACTGTAGTTGTGATTTTTGTTTTTGTTAATGTACGGAGAGTGAAGGGTGATTTTACAGAGTTTGTCATTTCCAGAATATTTGATTTTGAGTTAATCAGAAGCTTGGAGTTCTATGCATATATGACTAAGATGAGTAGTAGATTTAGTTTAATCATTGTAGTATTTGGTTGTCGCTTTCAGCTACAGTGAAACAGTAGTTGTGATTTTTGTTTTTGTTAATGTAAGGAGACTGAAGCGTGAGTTCATCATTTCCAGAATATTTGATTTGAGTTGGTTGGAAGATTCCAACTTATGCAATCAGAGTGGTAGATTTAGTTTAATCATTGTAGTATTTGAGGGTCACTTTCAGCTGCACAGTGAAATGAAAAGTGGACATAAATATGTTCTAGTAAAGGGTTAAGGACTCTTGTCAGAGACAATTTGTTTGCTTCATGAGTGTCTGCTACGGGCACTTTAGCTGATGGTTTAACCTTTTACTAACGCAAATCCTCAATCGTCAGCACAATTTTAAATTTTAAAGCGCCAGTCCAGTTACTCCATATTACCTCCATATTACCTAAAGTGCCTGTAGCAGACACTCAATTCACGAACATGAGTATGACACTCGGACACTTCATGTTAGGGCAAGATAACTGAGATTCTTTTCCTAAGTAGTAGAGTCAACACTCGGATAGGCATCCATGGATGCTTCCAAATCTTAAGTTCTTAACCGTGTATTTAACCGTGTATGTAAGACATAGCATCTTCCTATAAAGTTAGAGTTGGTGATTTCTCACTCAGTTTGTACCCAGGTGGTTGAACTGGTTGCAAGTTCGGTTCCACTGGCCTTGACACCTGAAGATGATCCTAGAAGGGAAGAGCTGAAGCGGCTGCAAGAGAAAAAGGAAGAGATAGACAGGCAGGCACATAAGCAGGTTCGTCTCATACTGTGGTCTGGTCTGGGGGTTGCTGTAGTACAGGTTGGACTTTTCTTCCGCCTTACATTCTGGGAATTCTCTTGGGATGTAATGGAGCCTATCGCGTTTTTTACAACAGCCTCGGGTTTAGTCATCGGTTATGCCTACTTTATGATAACCTCAAAAGATCCCAGTTATCAAGACTTGATGAAGACAATCTTCCTGTCAAGGCAGCGGAAGTTGTTCAAGAAGTATAGTTTTGACATCAGTAGATTTAAGGAGTTGAGAAATAAATGCAAGTGCCCTCTTGACAACAAGCATCTCAATGAGAACTCGGTACTGAAGGATACGTAATGTATGTCTCCCTCTCTCTCTCTCTCTCTCTCTCTCAAATCTATTTAATAAGTCCATATCTAATTTTTATGTGACTACAAAGTACAAACCGCTTGCCTGCTATATATGTGACTACAAACCGCTTGCCTGCTATATATTACTCCGACTGTTCTAATTACATAGCGTACCTGTGTCCCACACTCGACCCTTGGAATTGGGTTAGACACTTTAGTTTAGGCCACGTACATTTTTTTCCCCATAAAATAGCCAAGTCAACATGCCTGTGTCAGATCATTCTAGCCTTAACCGAGTCTAAGTAACATAGATTGCATGATTCCTAATTTGTGTTGATAGATGATGACAGCGTCTTTCATGGACAGGTTGGCGTCCATTCCCCGGAACCAGAAGACGATGGAGTTATTAAATTTGGGTTGACTAGTTATAGGCCCCAAATTCTCTTCCTGATTATTATTTTGCTTCTATGGTCACTTGATTCATTATTATTTAGTGCCAGCTAACTATACGTCGTTATCGGGAAGACCTTAGCTTAGCCAGTCTCTGCTTTTTACCCTCCTCGCAGAGACCTTAGTCTTAATTATATGAAAAGCTTACCTTCTTACTGCTGTTAGTGAAAATCTAGTTTCTTTTGTGCAGTGGCAACCTCTTGTTAACAAAAACAAATTTATTCGGAATGCAATTGAAGTTATTTTACTTGGCTTACGGAGTTAGGGCTTATTTCAACATGATTTATACTCTCTTTTTTAGAAAATTGTAAGTGTTCTATCAACAACATCACTATGCTAATGCTTTAAAGGTTCCCACAAATGGCGGATAGTGGGATAGGTATATATTGCCACCTTATTCCTAGTTTAACAACACAGAGATTGTTGCAGAGACACAAGGAAAATGACGTTGAAAATTGCAACGATTGTAGCTTTGTTACAAAAAGAAATGCAACTAGCTTAGTGAGTCATTTTGTTCGTCTGTTTCATAGATTTGTAGCTGTTCTATACTGTGATAAAGGAACCGCCAAAGTAAGATTATCAACGTCAAACAGGATGATGTGAATGGGACCGAGAGAGTGCTAAATTAGTAAATTTTCATGTTTGAGGTGTCTGAGAGACGATTTGCTGTAGGTAGGTCAAGAAAGGCTGTTTCGATAGTTATTTACATCAATCGAAAATTGTGTTTCAACGTCCTGCAAAAATATCAAAAGTACAAAATTTTACCTGGTTGGGGAACTATCAGTCGCTTCAGTATTGCTACATGATATTGTAGATTGAAGAATGAAGAGTACGTTCTGAAAGAGGCCACGACAAGTGTCCTGTCACCCACTCCCCGCAACTGAATAGCACAGAATAATCTGAGTAAAAGAACGAAAACTGTGATCAAGTTATCAAATTGTAATTTCTAATTAATCTTGAAATGTACTCTATTTGTCAGGAACGTTTTGTCGAGCTGAAAAGCAGCTAATGCTGATTACCTGAAACTCTGAAAGGTAGAGAGATTTTTGACAATTTTGACTTTACAATAGACTGCATAGGAAAATATGGTTCATAGATTGTCATATATATGAGGTAAAAAAAAAAGGAAAATAGAAGCTTTCAGGATACATTAACCTAGCCTAAGAACGACATTAGCGACCCGGAAAATGCCATCACATAGCTTGAAGTTCAACTGTACTGTCACGTCTGTCAGTAAAAGGTATGATAAAAATGCTGGTTTCAGTTGTTTAATATGTCTAGATATGTTAACCTGTAGTTTTGCAGTGTTTGGGCATCGGTACATGATGTTTCATCTAGAAATTAGTTGTGTGAAATACTCGCTCGCATTTAAAGTCGATTAACAAAGATGTCTAGTGCTGCTTATGGTATTTACATGCCAGAAAAGGGAACAAGAAATGCTACTATGATGCTCGAGACAACGAGAACTGCTGATTGTTCTCAAAGGAACGATGCATCAGGAACTGTTGGATCTTACTACTGGCAGAAACTCTTGCAGACTCCTAGCCAAAGGATTTAGCAACAAGGAATACTTCAACACCGTAACAATTAACCGAAAGAACAAGGATCTCAAGTCAAAGTGTAAGTTGAAGGAGGGGGAGGGTGCACTTTCTCGAAAGTAAATTAATGAATACTAGTTTTTTTGCCCGTGCGATGCACGGATACTAAAGTATTTGTATGTTCATAAAACTTGTCACTGTGTAAATAAACAATACTAAAGTACTTTTTTTTTGCTAAAAATAGTATTACTTTGTTTTATAAATGTGATATGTTGTTAATAAAATTACCTCGTTTATATTCATTTATGTCATTAATGCTACATCATCTATACACATATCATGCGTTCATCGTATTAAATCACAGATACATCTCACCACCAAACTCGCCGCAATCATCTTCAATACCACACGAAAGAATCCTTTAAACGACTACTCTCCTTCGAACAACACATGAAACAGTCCAGAATCCAAAGTCACGTCTACTAACCTATCATGAAATTAACCACCAAATGCGATGGAGTCGTCCTTATTCCTACCTCAAACAACCATCCAATTCATCATCGACACCCATCTTTTAGTTTCCAATACACACCTTAAATATTCAAGTCCCCTCATTCAAGAAACACCCAGACTTATCCCTCAAAGTTAACTCTCCCTTTGAAAAGTTTATCCATCTAACAGAAACTTAACTTTTACCTTCAAAATCGACCTTGTTTGAATGAAAAGTACTTGACGGGGAAAACAAAGACATGCAATTTTGTGTTTAGTTAACAAATGGGATAGGAGAGAAGTGGCAAGGAATGAATGAGGGATGCAACACCCGAGATGTTATATTGGAGTTTGGTGTAAAATTTAAATCATGACATTTTTTTTAATCGATCACCAAGACAAAAAAAAAATAACCTAGTTAAAAGTTAATAATATTTTATTGACATGACATTTATTAACATTTTATTAGGTATTTTTATGTTTTACAAAGAAAAACAAAATTGAGTAAAACAAAATTGAGTTTATAAACATGATGTTTTAGAGATTTTTAACCTATTTTTATTGCATGTATGCCTATGTCATTTACACATAATAAAACCTTGAAATAATATTTATCTATTTCCTCAGTTTTCTTACTACAAACCCCTCATTTTTCACACCATTCAAACATTTATCATACCCTTTTCACCCAACTAACCAATTTGACCATTAGAATCGACCGTATGCGTCACTGGACAACCTCATCGTACATACATTTATAATTACTTGTACTACTCAATTCACACTCTTAAATGTCGGAAAGTAACTCTATCCTAAAAAACACTCACCTCGACCTCAACACCTATCTAACTCTACCTCTGAAAATAGATACATCCATTGTAAAGTTAACTCTCATCATATAAGACAATCAAAATTGAGAATATTTACATGATATTAAGAGATTTTTGACCTTTTTTTAGCATATGTGCATATGTCTTTTCCGCATTATTATATAATCCTAAATGAAATTCTTATAATTATTTTCTCAATTTTTCTAATCATTGTCTTACTACCCTTTTCCACACCATTTAGGCATTCGTCATATCTACTGACCCAACTAACCAACTTAAATTAACTAACTGTGTGCCTGAATAATATTAACTTATCGGCATTTGACTGCACTACTCAAACACACTATTAAAAGTCAGAGAGTAACCCTATCCAAAGATATTTCTACCCTTAATAATTTATTGTTTTCTAATTATAACATGAAGGTGGTAAATAACTTATTTTTTTTATAATCAACTATATTCTTGTTCTAATAGAAAAATAGTAAATACTTTATTATTTTCTTATTTTCTATATTAATAGCACAAAAAACATTATTAAATCATTCAACATTTAAATGAGTATAACATTTGATTGTTTAGTTTTATTTTTAACAAAGAAACAAAATTGAGTTTATACAAATGATATTTTAAAGGCTTTTAGCCAATATTTATAATATTTATCAATTCTTATTTTTATATAATACACTGTCAAATAAAATTTATCTATTTACCTTCTCCAATTAATATTTCACGTTACCCACCATTATTTTCCATATCCAACCATTTCCACCCGACTAACAAACCAAACCCTTCAGAATCAACCATGACCATAACCTTATCCTTGAACAACCTCAGCCCCCACATATGAATATATTTTTCTATCTCTAAAATTACACTCGTAAACGTCGGTGAACAATCCTACCCGTCGAGTACCCTTCTCCCACACCTAACCAACTTACCCACCAAAATCAGTTGTAAAATATATCCCTGGAAACCTCAGCTTACCGACATTTACTTGTACTACTCAAATCACATTATTCAACGTCGGAGAGTAACCTTACCCCATAAGACACGTATCTTCTCCCTCGAGACCTATCTAACCCCCACCCCTAAAAAACATAGACACATCTAATGTAAAATAAACCCTCACCATATAACAATCAAAATTGAGTATATATACATGTTAACTTCAAATATTTCTAACCTAATTTTACAATATTTATGGCTCTATTATTTTCAAAAAATAGAACTTTGAAATAAAATTTATCTACTTACTTTTGCATTGTTCTAATCATAACCTTAGTACACACGTACGTACCATTTTCCCAAACCATTCAGGTATTCTTCGAACATTTCTCACCCCTAACTAACCAACTTGATCAACAGAATCAAATGTATCCCTGGACAACCACAACCTATAGACATTTTTTTGTACAACTCAAATCACACTTAAACGTCGGAGAATAACCCTGCTCCCAAGACACTTACTTCATCCCTTGAGACCTATTTACCCCCATTCCTAAAAACAAAAATCGACAGATCTAATGTAAACTTAATCACTACCCTATAAGACAATATCTTATTATAAAAAATAAGTTGAAAATTTGGAGGAACAAAAGGAATACGGGCTACAATAAACTATAATCTAATAGTATGATAAAAAATAATTTTGATTTTTTTTACTGATTACTCTATCCGTCTCGTAAACACCTTTTATTTCACATTATTTTGTTGTTTATGAAATACCTTCTAATACACAATTAAATTTCATCTCACCACACAGTTATTCCGCTTGACTCACGTACGTCGTTGTATTCTTTGTTATTTATGCTCATTAAATCGAAACTTCACAATCAAACTAACCAACTTGATCATCAAAATCATCAACTGTATCCTCGAATTACCCCAGCCTATCGACATTATGTTGTACTACTCAAATTATACTCTTAAATGTTGGAGTCTAACCCTATCCCTTAAGACACTTACCTCCTCCCTCAAAAGCTATCTAACCCCACCCTCGTACAAAATACGTCATTATATAAAGCAATGTCTTATCTATAAAGAATAAAGTGAAAATATGTAGAAAAAAAATATTTTGTTGTTTATAAAATACCCTTCAAT
Organism: Silene conica; assembly: GCA_029255685.2. Lineage (NCBI taxonomy): Eukaryota > Viridiplantae > Streptophyta > Magnoliopsida > Caryophyllales > Caryophyllaceae > Silene > Silene conica. Next base: position 69,169,797 of record CM055318.2, on the reverse strand, counting down.
ACTCATTTAAAATAAATGTCATCCACACAATTATTCCAATTGATCTATATATCTAAATCATCATTGTGGTCTTTAATATTTATATTTATACTCCTAAAGTATAGTATATTTGACATTCGTCTTATTTCTGTTGTTACTTAATTAAAGAAATTATCTAATTTCTTTCGCATTCCTAAGTACGAAAGTGTATAATTTGAAATACTTAATTAAGCCCTTACAGTTATTAGTTCCACAAATTTTTAATTAAGATTGGGTATTCATTTTAAATTTATGAAGATTCAAGTAATATGAAAAAGATAAAAACATAATGCATAAGACAAAGTAACAAATTTGTCTAATATCTCCAAGTATGACTATTTTTGACCCATTATAATGTTAAGACGAAGACAAAATGAGTAAAGGTTGAATAAAGTTAATAAACTTAAATAGTAAATATATAAATATTAAAGAATAATGTTCATAGTCTAATAGCAAATTTATAAATAAACAATTATGTTCTAACTCATTTGCCATTTTCATATTTAATAAAAATATTGAATAAAGTTAATAACCATTTTCATATTTTACAGCTGCCAAAAAAAATAATCTTAAATAATAATATTATTCTTAATCTAATAGAAAATTTATAAATAATCACCCATTTTCTAATTCTAATAGAAAAATTGTAATCAATTAATTATTTTCTTATTTTCTAATTCTAATAGGAAAATTATAAATAAATTATTATTTAAACAACTATTTTCTAATTTTCTAATTTTAATAGAATAATTGTAATTAATTTATTATTTTATTATTTTCTAATTCTAATAGAAAACTTACAAATAAATTATTATTTATAAAAATAGAGTTTTGTAATAGTTGGAGACTACCATGTAACTCGAAAAAAGCCTCCTTTAATTATATATATATTGATTGATTACGGAGTATAATGATTCAGAGTCGTTGCATAATGCAATTTTGGAAGCAGCAGCATTGGCTGGGAGATTGAGATTGAGAATAGGATTATTGGTCTCTTCACTAAACATGAGATATCCCACTACAGCAACTACTAGGTAATACTGTAATAGACAGAAATAACTCGGTTAATTCAAAGACGAAGAAAAATGGAACGCAAGTATGATTTTTGTTACATGAATGTCAGAACTTACTATACTTCTCCTTCTCCATAGTCGAGTCACTAACCAAGGTTACCTTTGAAGGACATCGGTTAAGCTGGGGTTGAGAGGATGAGAGTGGTGGGTTTGCAATGGCAGCTCGAGACGTGTTATTTATTTACTTATTCATGGCATATCATTAGTAAGTTGTTAATATCTGATAATAATAACAAAAACAAGTCGTCGAGCTGAAAGTAGTCTGACCTGTACTCGATATGACCTATATGAGGGAGATATGGAATATGTTATGAACTGGAATTCTACATTTGCTCTATTGAGAAGAAAACAAAGAGACTGAAGCATGCTGCTAATGCTGTACATCAAACAATGCCCTATTCATCAGTATCTTAAAATAGATTTCCACAGATGACTTCCACGTAAACGAGAACGAACTCGTGTTTCCAGAACTGGTTAAAGCTCTAACAGCAGTTTGGCTTCTATGGCGATTTGATTGTTTACTCCCCGACATTCACACCAAACCCAAATTTGCAATCTTTCCTTCCATGATCAACCTGCAAGGATACAAAATTCAATAAGAGAGTGAAGATTAGCTACGGTATATATATCATTGTCCAGCCCGAACGAAAGAGTCACAAAAAGAGACGTTAAAAAAAAGGCGCTGCGTAAAAAGGTCGACTGCAGAGAAAGTCTCACCTCTGCTGAAAGTAAGAAGCCAAGTCCAGGGCTAAGCCTCTCTTCAACAAAAGCTGAGACACACCCATTGGAATCGACCTTTCCTCTCACACGTGCCTGCAAAGGGAATGAACCGACATGAATTCCGTCTTACCTTCATATTCCCAATATAACAAATGGGCAAATGGCATCATCAACACGATCAATGGCTCTAGCTAGGCTCCTGCGGCCCTGCTTAGGACTTCGGCGAGCTAATGTATAGTAGACATGGCTAAACTCACATAATTCAGACCCGAAAAGTATACACCAGAAGTACACCCAATTCAAAAATGACCTGATAGAAACAACCCACCCGAAAATTAATATACATATGATTATATGAAATGACGTCACAAATGACTGATTTGAAAAAGAGAAGAAAAACAGACCGTTAATATCTATGACCTTGACGGCCACAAGGACAGTAACCACTGGACCCGAGAACACCAGATAATAGTGTGCGCGACATAACTAAACCGTCAATGACCCCATCCAATTGACCCATTCACTAAATCTAGGTGTGGGAAGAGGGCTGGCTATGTGTACAGAGTACAGACTCCAAGAACATTGGAAATTACAATCATCGACCTAAGCCTGAAAGTGACTTAGATTAGGCAAATGAATGAGGCGTGTTTTAGAAGACATGTGGATCAATCCATTGGTAGAACAGAACTCGGTCCCAGAAAAATGTTACTCCTGCCGATTCACAAATACCTTCTATTTTCAACAGTAGCGCAATATTAAAAAAAAAAAATCAATTTGCAAAAAGGGTGTAAAACTGTAAAAGTACATATGAGACGATTATGGAAGATAACGTAAAATAAATATGTTACACCCACGAGCAAATTGGAAGGTATTTAAGAATCAACCCAAGAATAAAAAATGGAAGACATTTGTGAATTGAAGAAGTATCTCTTAACAACGATGTTCCATGCACAATTGCTCAGGGGAGAGCACTAATTACTTAGAAAATTGTCGATTGTGCTATATTCAATGCGATTTGGCAAGGAAACTGGGCACTAGATACACTTGAAAGCACAATTATGGTAGAAAATACCTGGCGAAGCACTGTGTCATAACCAACACTGGCGGTGACATCTCTAGACATATAGTTGTACATGAGTTCTGTAGCTAGAGAAACCTACACCAGACACAAGCCATCAAGCTTCAACACAAAGTTTTTGAACCGCCGTAGAAGTTATCTAAGTGCCAAATAACCAACTCACCTTCTCGGATGCCTTGTGAACATAGCTAAGGGCAACCATACCTGTGTTAGCCACTTGTCCAGTTGCAACCTACATGTTAGCAGAAAACATGACAAAAGGCAAACTGAAGTGCTTGTACTGTTTATCGAAACGACACATATTCTTAGCTAGAAGTAAGGCAGAGTTATGCTGTTTGGTAAAGTTACCCAGTAGACTGAACTACTCTTTACTACACAGATTCTTAAGTAGGAGCAGGATGGTGATATTTCAAGTATATTATTATGCAATAACTTTAACTATTTTTAGCATACAAATTGCTACAGCATGCATCCGCCCCTTGGAATCACCGTTTGTGCAGGGTTTCATCGTCTTTACAGTTCTCACAAGATCCCAAAAGACATACATTATATACTTATCTTGTTACCTTACTTGGATATTCTCTTCTATATCATCCAGAGATTGATACAATAGTAGATGTACAGAAAACAAATACAGGTGAAGAAAAGAAGGTAGGGGAGTAGACAGAACTGATAGTGAGAACAGAGATGATGAAAACAGTCACATGTGTAAGCTCCTTGTAAAAGTACAGAACGAGGACAAGTGTGTACTTCCTGAGTTCCCGCAACCAAACCCTAGTTAAGAGCGTTGCTCCAGAAACTCCGAAAATTGATAAGGCATATGTAAAATGTTGCATTGCTTGACTTTGACAACCCATTCTAAACCTCAGTATGGTAATTGGAGACATTTTCACTCATTCATTTAACAAGAAATATAACAGACAAAGATTTAAACCAGATAGAAATAGTATACGACTCCCATTCCAATCATTTTTATAAATTTGTGGAAAACCCGTGAGTTATGTTTTAATCAAATGTATAGAATTGATTGGAATGGAGGGAGTATATCATATATGGGAGAACAAGGGAAAATACCATCTTGTCATTGCTATATCGAGCAGCGTAGCCCACACCAGATTTTCTATGTTGACCAGTATAGAAAATCTCACCACCCAAAGAAAGATTTGGAGTCACACTCTGTTAAGTAAGTTCAACGGAACATGAGAAAAGTAAACATAAGGGTAAAACTACATCGAGTTCATCTCCACAATAAAAGTGAAAAAAAATTCCAAAAAAGAAATAAAAGATTTAGAAATCAAACCACAAAAAAAATGTTTTGGTTTCTTTATAGAACAAGACATTGACTTGAAGATTAATGTATTCAGTCTAGAAAAAATAAAAACAATTTAACTAAATAACCTGTATGTAGTTGGCTCCTAAAAGCGCACCACTCCCAAATTGAACTTGCGCCCTGTAATCACTGCCCTAAAGAAGAGACAACCAGAAGATTATAATTCCACAGCATACACGTCAAAGTAACAACCCTCATAGTCTCATACATGAGATTCTCTAATTTCGGCCCAAGCATAGTCTCTCAAAGACATATGCCAAGAATCTTCAGTCAATTATACCAATAAAAACACGACGAAATTTTGCAAGTAGCTACTAGGCCTCCCTTATCTAATTCCATGCCGATAGAGAGAAAAAGAGAAGGTAAAAGCGAGACATAAGGTCGTACCTTATAGTCAACAGTACCCATCACTTGAGACATGTGAGGTTCGCTTGTAAGCTAGAAATACACGAGAATTTATGTTAAAACCAAATTATCTGAGAGAAATGGAACAATATCGGATTTTTAAAAAAAAAAAAAAAAACTTGCCTGACCGTTAGCCTTCAAGGTAATATTATCAAGCAAGTCATACTTAAATCTTCCGGTTAATCTACCCTCTTGTGTTATCCTTCCAATAAGCATCAGCTGTAAAATGCAGCCCGATTAAATATTATTGCAATACATGAGATAGGTTAGTTTCACAGGGTCATAATGTCAACCGTCAACATCACTGATTATCAGACCATTCTTACCTTTGGGTCTATATAATTAGCACCAAACTCGTAACTGGCGGTAGAGATTTTGATAATATCTGAAGACCGAGATTGAACTTCCGTAGGCCCCATGGTCACACTGATAATTATTCAAGAAGCTTTTAAAATCATACTAGTATAAAGTAACAGTAAGAAATAAGATAAACATCACTAATTATTGATAGAATAGTAGACATTACCTGTGACTAAGGAAGAAATTTGGGGTAAGTGCTTTATTGTAATCAAATCGAGCCCCTTCAAAAACTTCTGGCTTCAGAGACACTGTCACCAACAATGGCAAATTCAAACTTTTGCACACAACCAGCAGGGTTTAATTGTTTGTTCCTAGAACTAATCCGTAAAGTTACCTACAAGCATTCACATCGATAACTATTCTCGCAAGACAGCATGAGACTGTCTTATAGAATGCCAGAACCAAGCCGATATCTTTGAATTAAGAACATGTAACCAAACTACTTTCAGAAGTACCCTGATTTGTTATAAATTGGCTTCAAAGCCTCTAACAGTTGCTGATTGACGGGCACATGCGACAATTCGTATGAACACCTATTCTTCCACTGCTAAACTACACTTCAGTTCAGAATTTCAAGTTGCATCAGCTGAAATCTTAAAGCATACAATGCCAAACCCATTAACAACGATACACAAACACGGGCGTTCAGACAACACAAGGCTAAACTCAAACACCCCACAAGCCAAAATCAAGCAAAATCACTCCATCGGTTTTCAAACACCTACCTAACATCAACCATCAAAAACCCTGGAAGCTAAATGCTCGAAACCGATAATCCAACATATCAAAACCTACATTCTCAATTATCCATATGTACAAAACAACTACTCCCTTCTCCGTCCCAACCATTTGTTTACCTAAGATTAAAATACCCCTCATAAAGGAAAAAAAAAGGTAAACAAATAATCGCCACGAAGGGTGTAACTAATAAAATCAAATAACCCAACAACACCTACAATTCTACAGTATTAACCTAACGTTACAAACATTAACATCCCAAAGTCATAATTAACCTCAATAAAATAACATCAGCATAATCCTCTAAAAAAACACGAAAATTACGCAATTAAAGTACAATAAAATTGATTAAAAAGATACAGTACTAACTTAAAGCTTCACGATGGAGTTCTTCATAAGAAATAGGAAGAGGGAGATTTTTGTAATCAACATGTTGATCAACTTTAGAAGTATCAGAAGGTGGTGTTGTTGGTGGGATTGCTGCCATTGTTGTCAAAAAGATTTTAACTTTGATTAATCAACAAATAAATTTATGTTGTATGAATAACACCCAGAAATTATACGTGAATTAAATTATTAAAAATGAAATTTTGGAGATGAAGAAGAAGAAATAGTGTAGTGTAGAAATAGGGGTTTAGAAGGGTTTTTGAATGTTCATTTTGTTTGGTAACTTGGTTAGTACTCCCAACTCCTATTCTATTTGTCGTTTTGATTGTATAATCTCTTTTGATAAAATTGACCCGATTAAAATTAAAATTTGATTAAAAATTTGACTAAGGCTCTGTTCTTTTCGACTGAAACGAGCTGAATTGAATAAATTGGAGTAGAGCTTAATTGAACTAAATTGAGTGAAACTGAGCTGGAGTGAATTTAGTTGAATTAAAAGTTACTTTTGTGAAGAGATTAATTGAAAGTAATTGATTGAACGTAAATAAAACTTAACGGAATACAACCAAACGGAATTGAAAGGAGCTGAAATTAAGCCAGAAAGAACAGGACCTAACCAAGCTTGAATATTTTTCCTCGAATACGGATTGTTGTTATCTCCGTATAGTTTAATAATCGATAGCAATTCATTTAAAAATGACCTGAACTCAAAATGATCAATTCTAACTCGGCTCAATTGTCCCATTTGCGAGGTGTAGCTGTCCGTTGTGATCCTATATGATCTTAGTTATGACGTTGATTTAATCTAGGATTCTGATCGTATATATCAATTAGCTTAACTGGTAATTTCGTAAGAGTTAATGGTGCTTTTAATTTGGGTTCAAGCTAGAGGTGACAATTATTGATATGACCCAAAACACGTCATGAACCCGCGCGCGAAGTTAGAAAATTAGGGTTATGATGTTATTACCCGTTTAAGTAATTGAGTTGACACGAACATGACATCAAACTTAAATGGGTTGGGTTATGGTTGAGATTTTTTACACGAAAACCTATTTATTCAAAAGTGTCTTATACTCGTATTAGATCTAGGTCGAGTTAATAATTCAACCAAACAACTTATAAATAAGCAATTTAATTAAGCATTTTCGGAATAATTGGCATTAAAGCTTATAATTTATTTTACTTCCTATTTTTATAGGGTTAAACGAGTTAAGTAGATTAAAAATAATGTGCTTAAAGATAAATGAGTTAAATAGTCCGGGTTGGGTTATACAAAAAATTAATTGGGCTAAGTTAAGACTAAGACAAATTGTGTGTTTTTGTAATTAGGCCGAGTTAAGTTTAGACTGTTAGGGTACTGATGACCCATTTAAAGTTGACACAAATACAAGCACGATTACAACTTGATTTTTTTTGCCATGTCTAGTCCAAACTCCGTCAACATCTCATTCATCCTTATGACTCATTTTAAAAAAAAAAGACTGTATTTCTAATACCCCTCTCATTGCCCGTTTTTAGGACAAATGTCACCAAGCTTATTCGTTATTGATAAGGGGTGTTATTCATGTCAAAAACTTGATAAACTGGTCAATCTATCCAGTTTTGGATCGGGCTTATTTCGAATAGCGTTGTTTTGGGTTTACATGTCATGCCTGAATTGAAATCTAGTCAACATTAAATTCACTTTTGTGACTCTCTTAAGGGCTAAAAAAATACTCGGGTTTGGTTTGGTAAATCGAACCGTTTCCAGAAATAGCGGTTCGGTTTTTACGGTTCCGATTTCATCTGGTTGACTCTTTCCCAGTAGTGTGGAACTCTGAAACTACTCGTATTATGGAAGACGTCAATTTTGGAAAGTCGCTCTCAACTGCAACAATGGCGGTATCTTCACTTCTCTTTCGTTTTACTCTACATTCTCACCATACAAACTCACGCATTGTTACCTTAATTAAGCCCTAAGTTTGTTAATTCTTGCAATTTCGTCGATATTTTTGTCATACTCGTATGTTCTTACCTCTCCTTAGGGTTTATAAGCTGTTGATTCATAGTTTTGCTGTTAAATTATTCTACGTTTCCGGCTTCGCTTTCGCTAACTCCGTGAACTGCGCACTTATGAATTGCTTACAATTTTACTGTCATTGTGACGTATTTAAAAATTTTTATGCAATTGATTGTTGTTGATCAGTGATGCTTGGTTGTTTGGACAATTGAATACAATTTAGAATCCTAATTGATGTTGCTGCATTTTATTTATTTATTGTTGGAATTAGGTCGGGAATTTTTATGCATATAATATGGTACATTGCTAGAATTAAGTCGTTTAAGCTAGCGAATTTGGTGTTGCATTGTTAAGAAGTTCCGGTATTTCGCATGTGACCTTATTGTTATTGTGAATCCAGTGTAGTACGTATAAAGTTATGGGATACTCGTTGATTGGTTATGGAGTTGCAATCACTGACAGATTGACTGATGTGTCGGATGATGTATTGATATCTAGAAGTTACCTTGCAAAGGGTCTTCCATTTTTTTGCTTCTGGTTAGATTTTTTTCCCCATAATCTTCATTTTTGGGACCTTTGGGCCGGTTTCAGTTAATTTTTCGCTGGTACCCTTAGGTTTGACTAATTAGACTTTGGTAACTTAAGATATGTATAACTTCGGTTTAGTGACTTCAGATTTGACTAATTCCTCTTTGGTGACATGAGGTGTGACTGTGATATGTATTTCACTATGGCGCCGCTTTGGTGACTTGAGGTGTGACCTATATTTCTCTTTGGCGATGTAAGGCATCAAAGGTTTCTTACTTATGCCTACTATGTGTAATATTGCCAATTTTCTTTTAGATCAAGGACGGTCAATGTATAATGAAGTAGTGAAATGTGCATCAAGTTAATATTGTGGTTAATTTTGCCATAAATTTGCAAAAAGCTTCTTTACTATGTTGAAAAAAGTTATGTTTTGAATTAAATTTTAATGATGTTACACTTTAGGTTACCTAAGTGAGAGTTATCCTAAATCCCAGGCCTTGAAAATGGTAATAGTGAAACCTCAAGTCAGTAAATTGGAATTACCTTAAACCTGCAAGAACCACATCAAAATATTAACATATTTTTTTTATGTATCATGTTTTGATACCCTAAATTAAATCTAAGGTATAGTTTCTGTAGTTAATGGAGAGCAGGGATGGAAAATGGTTCTTTGCTGAATGATTAGGTTTTAGGAACTAGGAAGTCATAGACTCATAGGTATGTTGCAAACTTGTACTGTCTATGTACATGTACTTCAATGTCGGTGCTTTGCATTCTTGCATACAGAGAATCTGCAAGCGTCGGTAAATAATTTTGAAAGTAAATGGAGAATAGAAAGAGAAATACATATTTGTAGAATGAGTAGGAATTCGCTCTCAGTGCTCTATTATGTTTGTGGGCGCACAACATAGTGTCACGATAGAGATTAGTTTGTGTTGGATATAGTCAGTCACATTGTAGTGGCATTGAAATAGTTACTATAAACTTTTTTTTATTTAGAGAATACCTGCTCCAAAAATCTTACTCTCATATTTCTCTTTGGGTTCCTGGGCTGTTTCTTTATGTTTGAAATTTTGAATAACTTGTTTGATAATTCTGACTATATATAATTCATAATTACAAAAAAGGGGCTATGTACACGAGATTCCGGGCACCAACTAGTTGGTGTACACTGTATTTCTGTGGCAAAATTTTTGCACAAACATCATAGTAATAGGACATTGAAACTAGAGTTCCTTTTTTGTTTGATGTGTCCTGGTCTGCAGCTATTGTACTGAGCAACTTTACTGCTTTTCTGTTGAATAGACTTCCTCACTTGCTAGTGCATCTGGGAGGGACCCTAGAATCTTGAGCTGATCAACAACTTCGTTGATAGTTGGCCGTCTGAGGGGATTCTGGTTAACACACTTGCAGGCCACATCAAGCACCTGCAACATGTCTTGTTCATATCCCTTGCCTTTTAGGACAGGATCAAAGATTTCATCGTGTTTTCCTTCGTTCTTCAGTTGCTGGACCCACACAACTAATTCCCTTGATGTTTTTGTTTTACGTACCTCCATAGGTCTCTTGCCTGTGAGCAATTCAAGCAATACAACCCCAAAACTGTATACATCACCCCTAAATGTGGCTACCCAAGCCTGCCCATACTCTGGTGGAATGTAACCCAGTGTTCCTACAAGCTCAGTGGTTACATGAGTTCGATATGGTAGAATGAGTCTGGAAAGTCCAAAATCAGCTAAATGTGCTTCAAAGTTTTCATCAAGGAGAATGTTGCTTGATTTTATATCACGGTGCACAATATGTGGCTCACAGATTTGATGCATGTAAGCTAGACCGTTGCCGGCTCCAAAAGCTATTTTTACTCGTATTGGCCAATCAAGTTGGGATGGACCATCAGGATTCTCATGCAACCAGTAGTCGAGGCTTCCATTTTCCATGTAGGAGTACATCAGTAGCCGAAGACCATCATGCACACAATAGCCCATAAGTGATACTAGATTTTCATGCTGAGCCAGTGATAGAACTTCCACCTCTGCTTTGAATTCTCGTTCAATCAGACACATATCTCCGGAAAGCTTTTTGATAGCAACCTTAACCCCGTTATCCAAGGTTGCTTTGTAGACCAAACCAAAACCTCCACACCCAATAATGTTTTCCTGGTTGAAATTATTGGTGGCTTTTAGTATGTCTAATATTGACAGATCCTTGATTTTTGTGGCAGAGCCCGGAAAGAGTATGATGAGACTGGTATCTTTTGACATTTCGCCGGAGCTAGAGCAGCGGGAATTCATTTCTGCTTCAATCTTATCGATATCACCTCCAGGACGTATTCTTCTCTTAGACATTATCCAGTACACTAGAATCATAATAACACAGGTGATTCCTAAGCAGACACCTAGTGTAAGTCCCAAAATCAAGCCTACATTTTTGCCATGACCCTGTGTTATTGAGGGTGCTGCTTGAGTTGAACAAGGTTGATTCTGTATAGCTTGACCACATAACCCCAGATTCCCAACATAACTCGATTCTCCGAAAGTGCCAAACTGACCCCCTGTCGGAATTTGGCCTTCAAGATTATTGTGGGAGACATTGAATTGTGATAAGAAGTTGAGAGTTTGCAGCGATGTCGGGATTTCTCCTGACAAATTATTCTGAGAGAGGTCTAACACTTCAAGGCTTGTGAGGTTGGAAAATTCTGGTGGAATGCTACCTGAGAAGTCATTCACACTAAGATCCAGCACATGAAGATTTTGCAGTTGGCTTATCTCAACTGGGAGTTTACCAGTAAGATGATTTCCCTTGAGGTATATAGCGGGAGGCAGTATTGCAAGCTGATTGTATTGCTGGTTACTTGCATTATTAGGGGCGACAAAGACAGGAAGGTCAAGATAACTTCGGTTCAACTTATTGGCAGCCTTCTCTGATAATAATGCAGGCAACCTATTCAACTGCACTGGAAATTCACCTGTAAGACTGTTCATTGACAAGTCCAAGTAGAAGAAGTTTGGCAAAGATCCAAACCACTCTGGAATTGTGCCCCTTATTTCATTAAATGACAAGTCTAAAACCTCAAGAGTTTTTATATTAGCCAGCCACTCAGGGACTTGACCCTGGAAATTGCATCCTCCCAAAGCAAGGACCTGAAGGTTTCTGAACCCTTCTGGCCCTATGAAACTCTTCTCACCGGGTAAAATTTCATTGTAAAAATTCTTTGACAAGGTTAGTGTGGCAAGGTTTTTGCATGTCGCCAAAATTGTTAGTGCCCCTGATACATTGGTGAAGCTGTTGTTGGAGAGGGAGAGGAAAGTCAAAGATGGTAAGGTCACTACACTGGGAGAAATTTGCCCTGATAACTTGTTGATGGCGACTCTTATAGCAGTTAAGGACTTGCATGAGAAAATGCTTTTAGGTAAGTTTCCAGTTAAGTAATTATTACCAAGGTCAAGCGTTTGAAGTCGGAAAAGCCTAGAGAAATCAAGTGTCGAGATGTTACCTTCCAAGGCATTGACTCGCAATATGAGCTTCACTAGATTTGTGCAGTTCATCAAGGATGGTGGTATGGTACCACTCAACTCATTTATGTGAAGTTGCAATTTCTCCAATTTAGTGAGCTTCCCTATATCCCAAGGGATTGTGCCAGAAAAACTGTTGGAGTATAATTCAAGGATCTTGAGGTTGGTTAAGCCTAGCATTTCCTCTCCAATGGTTCCATTTATGTTATTTGCAGGAACTGATAATTCGACCAGCAACTTCAAACTGTAAATGTCATCCGGAAGTAATCCAGATACATTATTGAAACCTGCTCGAAATACTTCGAGTTCCAAACATCTCCCTAGACCAACAGGAATGTGCCCATTAAAAGCGGCATTTGTGAAATCAAGTTTCTTAAGCTTAGGAGAACTGATACAAATTGGTGAAGGAATTTGACCGTTGAAGTTCGTGTTACTGGCATTGAAACTCGACAAATTTGATCCAAGAGCGAACCATGTAGGCTCAATTGTGCCATGGAATTGATTGTTTGAGATATCTATAATCTGTATGGTACCAGGGAAACTTCCATTTGAAGTCAATGATGCTGATAAAGTGCCATACAAAAAGTTGGAGCTCAGGTCAATGATCTCAAGGTTAGTCAGTGAAGTAAAAAGACTATCTGGGAGTAACCCAGAAAATGAATTCTGAGAAAGATTGAGCTGAGTAAGACTGGTAAGATTGGCAAGTGAAGAGGATATGTTGCCTTTCAATCTTCTTGATGGTAGCAACAAATGGACAACTCGACCTGTATCGTCGCAACCAATCCCTTCCCAAGATAAGCAGCAATCAGAACTAAGAGACCAATTCAGAGGCCTCAAAGAAGAGGATAAAAACCCAGAAAAGTCAAGAAGTGATTGCTGATCTTCTGGGTTGCAAATTTGTTGTTGGCAAGAAAACGAGACGGAATATAGCAGAAGAATGAAGAGAAGATGTAGATGATAGCTACTGCTATGTGATAATGAAGGTATTAACTCTATAAGCATGGTTTAAAAGAATTTATAATTTTTATGGGTTATTTGTGATTAATGTTGGGTTTTTGTTGTTGTCTAAAATAAGGTAAAAATCTGTTATTTTTGTTGGGATTTTGATCAGGAACAGAGGAAGAAGGCATCTAGATGGGTGCTAAGTCCAATCATGTGGGCTTCCCACTTAACATGTTTGTCTCCACTGCTCTTCTTAACCTGTGGCTCGTAGGAGAGAGGAGGTTAGAAATTTATTAAACTAAAAAGTATAATAATATATTTTGTATAGTGATGCTGTTGATAACTTGATAAATTTTATCTAATTCTTATTTTGGGTTTTTTAAGGGCCGCGTTATCTCGTTACTTACCGATTTCTTTCGTTTTTCTTTTTAATAGGAAAAGTAGTTGATGTATTCCTAATATATTTTTGGGGTGTTCCTGAATAAACTTTCGACCAACAATCTCAAAAAGGTACGTGACCCATGTCTCATTGTCTTCTTGTTTTTAATTCTTGTGAAAGGAACTTTTATGTTCTAATCGGCTTAGTTTTAAGATCACTAAGTATAATCGTTTGTTATCATAAACAACTCAACCACGCATTACAATACTTAAATGATTTCAATAAGCAGTACGTATTTGTTGTTTTGAGGATAAATAAATTAATATTAGACCGTAGAGGAATTAATTAATTAATGAACTCCCTGAAAAGCGTTTACCTATGGATGACTCTAGAGAGAGAAAGACCGAAGACTATAGGTTCCTCGCAAGTGTAATCATCAAATTAAGACCAAAGATTAGATTATGGATGGTGGGTATCAACTTGTTAATTAATTATTGTAATGATTCTTATCATAACAATTAACAAATGTCACTGAAAAATAATAATATTATATAGTCAATAAAGGAGTGATTAGCAAAATGCATATTACTTTCAAAGAAGTGCTCCTCTTAATAATATTCTTTATGAAGTCCACCATCTTTGTTTGTTTCTTATTTGGACCCCTCTCTCCACTCACAAAGTCACAAGCAATTGCATATTTGCATCATACACTACTATGTGAATTATAGCAAATATTGACTCTTTGGACTGTCTATTTAAAGCCACTAAATTGAGTAGGATTCTTTCTGTCCTCTCATAGTGGTTGATTAATATTTACTCATCCTCCTGTAGCATCTGCTTAAATATTTGAATGGGAGTATGTAAAACGGTTTTACAATAAACCATATAACAAAAGACCATAATGCCCTTATTATGGAAAGTGGTGATTCGTGGAAGTTATTTAGTGGGGGTCTTTAGGTAAATTACTTGGTTTTACAATAATGCTTATGTAAAACGGTTTTATATAAAAATTGTTGAATAGTCTTATTTTCATTAAGGTATAATTGTATAATACTCATATGAACATAGGCTATACTGTTCTATTATATTCTTGATCTCCATGGATGACAATGAAACATATATTATACGTAGACCTGTCGAACGGGCGGGTTGCGGGTCGGGTAGATACGGGTTCGGGTAAAATACGGGTCGGGTGTATTTCGGGTCGGATAAAATACGGGTCATGTCTATGCGGGTTCCGGGTCGGGTTCGGGTAAAAATACAGGTCAATCAACATCTTTTCCTCGCATTTTTTAAAACTTCTTTTATATCGTAATTCCTACCCTTTATACGTTTTCTATCCTCTTCCTCGTCTTAGTCAACTTAATTGTCACCATTTTTGCCCTCACCGCCAACATCACCATCGTTATCATCATCATCACCCTTACTAACTCGCTAAGTACGATAATGAGACTCAAATAAGATAACAATGATGACGTGACACGTGATCTGAGGTGATGAGGTAGAAGTGTTGACGCGAAGTGCGGTTCAGTTCGACGTAATACGGTGAAAGTGACGGTATGACACATATTTTGAGGTGGATGTGGCATGTGGTCCTAGACAATTATGTGGAAGGAGGTGTAAGTGACCGTGTGACACACATTTCGATGTAATGATGTGACATGTGGTCCTTCGAAATAATGAGGTGACAGTGCTAACGTGGAATGTAACTTGACGTACTATACTAAAAGTGACGACGTGACACACACTTCGATGTGATGACGTGGCATGTGGTTCAAGGTGATGAGTTGGCGTTGCTTACGTGGAATGCAATTCGACGTACTACGGTGAAAGTGACGGTGTGACACAGACTTTGAGGTGATGACGTGACATGTTGTTTGAGGTGATGACGTGGCATGTTATTTGAGGTGATGACGTGACATACCGCATATATACATATTTCCCCTCAAAAATTTATAAGTCATCAATACTGATATGACATTGTATATTTTAAAAATGATATATTGTCTTGATCCAACGGTCAACCCGCTGCGGGTCGGGTTTTGACCCGCTATTTACGGGTCGAAACGGGTTCGGGTATCTTTCGGGTTCGGTTGAAAAAACCGGGTCATTTACGGGTTATTTACGGGTCGGGTTACGGTCGGTTTTCGGGGCGGGTCAGGTTTTGACAGGTCTAATTATACGGCAGACTTCAAAATATTTAAAAAAAAAGCATGGTAAATAATATGGAGTATTTGATTATTTGGCATTTATTATTGTTATTAACATAATATATTATGCCAAGAATTATAATACTCCCTTAGTTTGAATTTCAATTCCACTACTCAACTATTGTATTTCTGTATAATCCCCAAGCAAGTATTTAACTGAACACTCACTAGTCACTAATCTTAGTTTACATTTACTTAACTTTATCTTTTTTGGTGAAATAAATTTCAACATTTTTTCTGGAACTTAGTAATTAGTCAATTACAAACATATTTTAGTCAACTTATTTATCACTTAGCCACTCATATCATCTCCCTGTGATGGTAGGATCCACTTACTGTGGTTAATTTATGCATGACGAATAGATAAGGTGGTGTTTCTGAAATGGTGGATGTATGCGCATGAAGTTTCACCCAACTCAAACCCGACCCATTGTCATTCCTAACCGCGATAGACGATATAAGATGACGACTAAAGCAATTGTTTAATAGCATATGGTGTAGTAAATATCCATTATTTGTCTACTTCTATTTCTTTATTTTTTACAAGTAGATTTCTGAAATTCAGATACAAAAAATGATGAAACTTGACTATTGTTGTTGAGTAAATTATTGGGCTTGGGGATGTCAATTGGCAGAAATCCTTCAAATACTTCAAATAACGCAACAAGGAAATAAAAAACCACGAAGGATGGTATTACTCCTTAGGTGGATTTTTAATAAATTGGTGATGATTTTGCAAATTCAGTTGTTGGGTAGTTTATTGCTTGTTTTATCCTGTTTAATGCTAATGGATATATATAATTATTATTTACATGAATATGTTTAGTTGACTAATTCAAGTGGGATGATCATTGATGGTATGCAAAACGCAACTATGAACTTAGAAGCTTTATTACTGGAATAATGATGTTTAAGGGAGGTGTGTTAGCAGAAAGATGATTTTACTTATACCAGTTGTTGGGGCTTAATGAGTGGTATAATAGCTTACCCCTATCTGATGTTGGGGCTAAGGTATTTTAAGGGAAAAGGCTAAGGTACCCAAAAGAGTACTAGAAAGTAGTCAAGCCTACAACGAAAATAAATGAAATATGCTATTCTATATAGTTTGGCTTGTATCTTTTGTAGAATCGCCTTATATATTACGTACGTATTAAACACAAATTATAATGTAGAGATTAAAATTAAGGTAATTAGTTTCATATATTATTCTTTCCAGTCCCTATATTTGTCGAATGAGTTATAGTCGTTACACTAATGTAGATGGTCTCAACTCTCACGTTAATATAATATGAGACGAACTCACCGCCTATAAACATTATTCATATACTCATTACTCATTAGTCACTAACTAAAAGTTCCTTTCAAAAAAAAAAAAAACTAAAAGTTAACTTCCCAGTTTAATTCTCCCACGGATCATTCTCGTGCTAATATTATCATGAGAGTCTCCTGTGAATCTATGATGACTTGTGTATATGGTTTGGATAGACAATTAAAGGTTTAGTAAATGTAGATGAAAGCATGGGGAATCTGTAGAATAAATTGGTTCAGGTGTCAGGGCTGGCCTTTGATTTAAGTTTTTTTCCCCTTTATTATTACATGGTATCATATCATATCTGCTTTAAAATTTGAGGCGAAAGCATTGTCAATTATATAATTTCAAAAGCCAACTTTGCTTAAGACAAGCCAAATCACTGGTCAAATGATAAATATAACCTTCATAATTTAGCTTTTCTATTCTTAATATAATCAAGTCATTCAATTTTGGACTACTCACATCAGTGACATATGGATTCTAAACTCCAAAGATAAAAGCAGTTAAGTTGAAAACTAATAAGAAACGGAATGCGGGGAGAAATGTTACACATAGGTATCACTCTGCAACTTTGGATTGGTGATTTATCTTTACCTTTCTCGTTGCCATGTGTCAGTGCCTGATTGGACGACAAGACCCTTCCAAAAAAATAAAAAGAGAAACGATATCGCAACCAACGATGATCAGACAAATATTACTTAATTCATTAGCTTGTACTCCGTACTTCCTAGTGAATGATATTGAATTTACTGTTAATTTTGTATGAAAACAATAATCATTGGCTTTGAAGCATAATACAATAAATTAGTAATTAAATGGGTCGTTTAATCAGTTCTAGATGCAAAGCTAATTTTTGAAATCATAGGGTATGAGGGTACAAGTGCGTAAATTTGATTCCTCCTACCTCTTTTAGTCAAGGGTTACTAGACGTATCAAGGTATTGGTCAAGCGCTTTTGTCAGTGTGCGTGAGTGTATACATTTGAGACCGTTTTAGTATTCGAGATCCTACATTTCAAGTAAATTTTAGATTTTAGACCCCCACAGTATATCACATTTCTGTGAATATGAATTTAGGTGCTAGTTCCTTTCTTGGTGTGTTTTTTTTCTGAGGTTCATATAGTAGCTTATCTAACATTCTGTTGATATTGTGTGGCTAAAAGTTTTCGGTTCTGCTTATTTTAACTTGTATATGCTACATGAGAGATTCATAGTAAATGGAGCCGTTAATGGTGTTAAAGCTTCTGTTATAACAAGAGCATTTAACATGTCCAATTCATGTGGAAAACAAGCTCTGCAGGGTTGCATCTCTGTTCCTGCAGACTTAAGTCACAACTCACAACTCACCATAAATTAGTATCAACTTTCAAGTCATTAGAAGTTCCCTAAAATAATTTCTTAGCTTCAAGCTAATATCTGGAGTTTGGACATGATATATGTTAAATTATGAATTTATGATTGACGTGGTTGATAGATTATAGTGCACATTTTTGTTACTGTGGAGTCTTGTCACTGTGGAAGTATCGGGCACCTGTTGATCTGTAGGTAATGTTAATTGGACTCAGCTGCAATTGCGGGATGCAAGTGCGTTTTGGAGAGTCAGAAACGACTATTTTATTAAAAAAACATTTTCATATTCTTGGTATAAAATGAAATGTCAAAATGTAAGGAGTGTCGGACCTGTACTTGTGGCCAATTGGCCATAGCAAAGTGTCAAAAGTAATGTTGTCTCTATGATCATATTTTGTATACCTTTAACGACTCTCCCCAAACAAACTTGTTTCTACTTCTCTATGTGTATCTCTATTTTTCTACAATGTTTTTGATGGCCTAATATAAACAGTTATGTATCTTCCACAGGCGAATCTTGCTTGGCCCTGACTGTTTCTGAGTGGCACTGCATAATCTTGAGCTGATATACGACATCTTTAATAGCTGGCCTTTCAAGAGGATTATGCTCTATACACTTGCAAGCGACTTCAAGCACCTCCAGCATTTCCTGTTCATGTCCTTTGACTACCATTTCAGGATCAAAGATTTCTTCATGTTTTCCTTCACTTTTAAGCCGTTGTACCCACACAACTAACTCTTCTGTTGTTTTCGGATTGCATAATTCCACTGGCCTCTTTCCTGTCAGTAGCTCCAACAAAACAATCCCGAAACTGTACACGTCACCCCTTAAGGTTGCTCCCCAAGACTGCCCATATTCCGGTGGAATGTACCCTAGCGTTCCAACCAGGTCAGTAGTGACATGAGTGCGATGTGGGAGAATGAGTCTAGATAATCCGAAATCTGCCACATAAGCTTTGAATTTTTCGTCAAGCAGGATGTTGCTGGACTTTATATCACGGTGTACAATATGTGGCTCACAAATGTGGTGCATGTACGCTATCCCATGACTTGCTCCAAGAGCAATTTTTAGTCGTCTCGGCCAATCAAGTAAAGATGGCCCATCTGGGTTTTCATGCAACCAGTAGTCAAGGCTTCCATTTTCCATGAAAGAGTAGATTAGAAGCCTAAATTCATCATGAACACAGTAGCCCAGCAAAGAAACCACATTTTCATGTTGAGCCACTGATAGGGCTTCCAGCTCTGCTTCAAATTCTCGGTCTATGACACACATATCTCCTGAAAGCTTTTTTATAGCAAGTTTAACTCCGTTGTCTAAGTTTGCTCTGTAAACCAAACCAAACCCTCCACAACCAACGATATTCTCTCGGCTGAAGTTATTGGTACTTTTCAGTATGTCCTCGAATGACAGATCCTTGATTTCACTGATAGACCCAGGAAAGACTACAACAAGGCTGGTATTATCACCTGGGAGATGAGAGTTGGAGCCATAGGAGTTTGTTTCTGATTCAAACTTGTTAGTGATGACCCTTTTGAGGACCTTTCTGCTGCGTATCATCAGCCGGGTTAATACAAGAAGAATGAGGGATATGCTTAAGAAGACGCCAAGGGTAATTCCTAAAAAGAGTCTCTTGTTTCGGATTTTGATGTGGGGAGATATTGAGTTGATCGACTCAGATGAACAATGATGCTGTAGGATTTGACCACATAACCCAGGATTTCCTACATAGCTCGATTCTGTAAAAGTGTCAAATTGACCTCCTGTCAGAATTGACCCCTGAAGATTGTTATAGGAAACATTGAATTTTGATAAGAAAGACAGGGCTTGTAGCGATGTGGGAATTTCATTGGTCAGGTTGTTCTGGGAAAGGTCTAGTGTTTCTAAGCTTGTGAGATTGGAAAGTTCTGGTGGGATACTCCCTGAGAAATGATTGTCACTAAGATCTAGTACATAAAGATTCTGTAGTTGACATATCTCGAGTGGGATATTACCAGTGATTTGGTTCCCCTTGATGTAGATAGCTGGCGGTAGGTTTGCAAGCTGACTATATTGCTGCTTAGTTGCATTGTTGGGCGTCACAAAAACAGGGAGATCAAGATAAGTTCGGTTCAGTTTATCAATCACTCTATCAGAAATCAATGCTGGCAGTTTACTGAGTTGCAATGGTAATTCCCCTGATAGATTATTCATCGACAAGTCCAAGTAAAAGAAGCTAGGCATATTTCCCAACCAATCAGGAATTCCACCTGTGATTTTATTATATGACAAGTCTAAAACTTCGAGAGTCTTGATATTGAGTAGCCATGCCGGTACTTGCCCCGTGAGTTGACATCCTCCTAGGGCAAGAATTTGCAAGTTCCGGAATTCCCCTTTTTGTATGAAATTATTTTCACTCGGTAAAGATTCTTGGTTGAAATTATCTGACATTATGAGGTTATTAAGGCTCTTACAACCAGCCAAGATTTTCAGGGTCTTTGATATATTAGTGAAGTTATTGCCCGAGATAGAAAAAAAAGTCAATGATGTTAATTCTACCATATTGAGTGATAAACTTCCTGTTAGGCTGTTCGACGCTACTCTAATTGCGGTTAATGACTTGCATTGCAATATGCTATCAGGTAAGTTTCCAGTGAATTTATTATTGCCAAGGTCAAGCGTTTGCAACTGGGAAAGTCTCGAAAAATCAAGATTGGAGATGTTACCTTGTAGGGAATTCAACCTTAAAATAAGCTTTACCAGATTTGTACAGTTGATCAGCAAGGATGTTGGTATAAACCCCCTTAGCCTATTTATGTGGAGTTCCAAATGCTTTAATTTGGGAAGCTTCCCAATGTTCTGAGGGATCACACCTGAGAAATTATTTGAGTATAATTCAAGGATCTCGAGATTGGTGAGACCAAGCATTTCTTCTGCAAGAGTTCCTGATATGTTATTTACAGGAACTGATAACTCAACCAGAGACTTCAAGCTGTAAACATCAGTAGGTAACATTCCTGACAGATTGTTGAAACCTGTTCTGAATCTTTCAAGTTGAGAGCATTTTCCAAGTCCAACAGGAATTTGATCATCAAAACTATTTGTGGAGAAATCAAGGATTTTGACGGCAGGATTAGTGTTGCATATGAATGAAGGAATATGACCAGTGAAGCCATTATTGCTGACATTCAAACTTGTCAATTCCGACCCAAAGACGAAACCGCCCTTTGAAATAAAGCATGCTGAGAGATTACCAGAAAATTTGTTGGAACTTAAGTCAATGATCTTCAGGCTACTCAGTGAACTGAAAATCCCATTTGGGAGTGATCCATGAAGGGAATTATTCGTAAGATTGAGCTGAATAAGACTTGTAATATTCCCAAGTGAATATGATATACTCCCCTTCAATCTCCGTGAGGAAAGCAGCAAACTCTTCACTTTTCCCTTCTCATCACAAACAATCCCTTCCCAAGAAGTGCAACAATCCAAGGTAGAACTCCAATTCAAAGGACTCAAAGTCGACGATAGAGACTCAGCAAATTTCATCAGAGCTTGCTTATCTTGTGGGTTGCAAACCTGCTGGTATGAACAGGAAACAGAATATAGCAGTAGCATGAAGAGAAGATGATGGCTAGTATCGAAACACCAAGGTTGAAACTTTACGAACATAGCTTCAATAATTGTTAATAATTTTTGTATTAATCAAATTATATTAGTTTTAGCTGAAATATTTGCAGGGAGTGAACAAGATAGAGGAAGAAGTGATGAACAAGATTGCTGAGCTCAATCATATGGTCTTCCACTTCTAGTGTTTGTAAGCAGACCATTCTTGACTAATGTCATTTATTTAAAAAAGGGAAGAAATTTGGTAAACTTGGTAGACTTTGTTTATAGAGGGGGGTTGGTTGGTGCATTGGTGTGGAAAGTAAATGTCGGAAAGAAAAAGGTTATAGTATAAGAGATCATGAGATTGAAGGTCTCTTTCTCTTTAATGATACTCCTTTTTTATTAAATTTATAAAGGTGATATCAATATGGATAGTAGATTGCTTTAATTGATTCCTTTTGTTCTTACTATTGGATTTTTGGTTAGGTTGTACCAAAATAGATATGGATAGTAGACTCCTTTTGATATTAGCTTGCTCAAATTGTATGCAGGTTTGTAGGCTATAGGATTTCCGGTAGGTTGTACCGAAATAGTAGATTACTTTGGTTTGATCGAGTTGAATGCGTTTTTTTTTTCTGGAGGAAAACAGCCGAAGCAATCAACTTCAATAACGATAAATCAAACATTACAGCCTGGGTTGAATTTGGGTTTGAAGATATGATAATGGTTTGGCAATATCTACCTCTGATAATTGATGTGGTAATCTCCTCTATAATACTCATTTTGAAGTTTACCATCTTTGTTTGTTTGTTTCTGAAATTGGACCCCTACCTGTCTCTTTCCACCTTTAGTTACACCATTAACACACATTTATGGTAGTTTCTTGGTAAATCATAGCCAATCTTGACTTTAGATTGTCTTGTAAAAAGGTTAAATAGACATAGACACATTACTTTATAGCTTTATGCCTACACCCGTGAATTGTCACTTACGGAGTAACTTTCAATTGTAATCTTGCACTAAGTGCATGTTCGTGTTTGAAAAAAATCTGTCCCCGATTTCTTATAAAAATATTCCGTCTATTAGAATTGAATTTAAAGAGGATATCAATACTCGGTTCCTTCACTTGGAAATAAGAAGTTGAGGGCTATTTCTTTGAAAATTTGACTTCACGAGAAATCGAACAAAATGCTGCTGCATTTATTAATTTAGGACTGACTTTTTTGGTACACTATCTTAGTGCGAATACGAGTTGGTAGAACCGCTAGGATGGTAAAACTCTCACCCATGAGTTTTAAGTTTTAACATAGCCGTAGTTAGAGATGACAATGGGTAGGATTTGGATAGGATCCAGATTCAGATCCATTTTAAAATGGTATATTTAGATCCTACTCTTATCCGTAGAGTCCGAAATTTGTAGATCCATACCCGCATCCTAAGGATCTGGGTAAAATCCAAATCCGTCAATCTTAAACGATACATTCAAATGTGTCACTATTATACACTGTTTCACTTTTACTTGTCAATTAGAGACGATATTTTAGTCGAATTACCCTCTATTAGCTTCATTGGTTTAAAAATCATAGTCTAAAAGAAACAAAAAGAGTGTACAGAGTGTTAAAAAGTTTTATAGCAACTTTAACGTTTATAAAACAGAAAATAATTATAATTTCAACCGTTCATAATAAAACAAATTGTTCAAACAAAATAAACACTAATATTTCATTCATGGTTTCCACGACCTACCTTTGAAGGGTCGAATCTATCCAGAAAATATCCTTATAGAGGGTACAAGTAGGGATGGCAATGGATCGGGTTGGATCGGGTTTTGCGAGATCCAAACCCGATCCACTTATTTAATGGATCACCGATTCATATCCAAACCCGATCCATATCCAAAAGTCATTGATCCATATCCAATCCACCATTTTTTTAATCATCCATATCCATACCTGATCCACAATCCAACCCAAAACCCTATCCATAACCATTTCAAACCCGATCCAATCCATTTCAAATCCAATTCATACTCTTTCAAAGCGCACACATTATAATTGTAATTCCGTTTTTTTCATATACACATATTAATACATGATATATATTTCTTGCACTTTTTCAATCTAATTGTTTTCACAGTTGAGGCCAAAAATGGCCATCATAAAATCACATTTTTAGAGAAAATTAGTACGAAGTAATATTGAGTAGAGGTTGAAGTAGTAACTAAATAGAAAACTCTGAATACAAAGACAATAGATATTTGTGTTTACTCAACTCATATTTTTTTAATAATTTTCTTCAATATTTTGTTAATTGCTTATGGTAGGTTTCCTGAGTTCAGCACAAATTTTAAGAAAAAAATGTTATTTTACTATTATTAAATTAAAATCAAAATTTTAAAGTATGTAGAGGACATTAAAGACAAAAGTGAACTCGAAGTTTTCATTAACCAACTAGTTAATGATAATAATAATAATAATTTTGTTAATGTTCAGTTGTCTTTACTTCATTACACCTTATCCCTTTATACCTGAAATCTTACTCCCTCCATTCAAATCCACATTACACATTTCTATTTTATACACTATTCACAAACAACCATTCAAATTCGATTTTCTCTCGATACGTAAATAAAATTATATTCATGTGGGATCTAGTTTTATTCATCTTTACGAGTATATTATTAATATCTAATTTTTATAATTTTTGAAAATACGTAGCTTACAATATTTACCGTACAAAAGACGCGTTGGGAAACGTGAAAAAAGAAATGTGTAATGTGGATATGAATGGAGGGAGTACTATTTAAGTTCAGTTCAACTCTATACGTTAAAGTCAATATAATCCAGCTCTTTTAAGATTAGTCCAGTTCAGCTCAATTGAGCTTATATAAGTTATGTTTAATTTCTATAAGGTTGATTCAGAAAAGTTTAGTTCAATTCATACTTATAATTTAGTCCGTCTTAAAAGATAATTTGAGCATTTATTAGTGGTAGTATCATTAATGTTATGAATAATTTATTAGCTTTATTATTGTAAACTAGTTTTATGACCCGCGAAAATCGCGGGTTTGCTAATAGTTTTACTTATATGATTGATAAAGGAAACTGGAAATTAAGACGGCGAACATTTTCACAATTTTAAGTTGTGGTCGATATTAGTTTGTTACAGTCACAATCGTTATCACCATCAACTAACTTAAAAAACACGTCTTTAATACCATCAAGTCGATTTCAAAACTATTTTTCAAAAATATCCACCATTTTTCACCGAAATGCAAAAATTTTAATGGGGCATTGAAGTCTGAACCTAAAATTAAACTCATATCCGATATGCGTAGTAAAAGAATACTTCTTCATCGTCAAGATAAATGGTTATACCGAATTCATTGCGCAAAAAGGAACTTTAATACGTTGAATCAACAATAAGTAAATATAATAGCTCCAATTTTTTTTCTTATAATCAAATTGGTAATTTTTAACATAATATTCAGTTTGATTGCTGATTAATATAAAATAACGTGAAATCTTTATAAAATGGGAACCAAAATTAACTAAATTATTAATTGATATAAGAAATGACAGCAAAAATTGTACTATCTTCTTATGCTCATATATAGAGTTGAAATGTCATTTTAGTTATAAATCACCGGTTATGAATTTGTAGAAGTTATATTAATTTTGATTTTTTTTAATTTATCAAATATTTAATATAGACATTTAATTTTAGAATAACAATTTTGTCTTTTTATTTTCTTTAATTTGTATGTTACAAAATATATAATGTCATTTTTGTAAGGAATTTTAATAAATATTTATTTATGTAGAAGTTTATTTTAATAGTTTTATATAACTATTAGGTGACATCATGATAGTCTAGAAACGCAAAATCCTTTGAATTTTTAAACTTATATATTTACCAATTACAATTAGACAATTTATTGATTAATTAACATGTATAATTGAAGAATTATACACATATTAATCGAACGAAGATAAAGCTTACATTTCTATTGATTAATTGACATATATAAATACAAAATATAGTGAGATAATCTAAGCTATAAACATATATTATTGGAACTAATTCACAATGAAATAGAAAAGTAAACAATAACATGTATTTTTTCACTAATAACTATCATAATATAAGGTATCTGAGTGTCAGCGTACAATAAAACCAAGTTCTCTTTGTAAGTAGTAGTCATCATTTTACAAAATGAAATCACAATCTTCTTGATAGCATCCTATTAACCTTGCTTCTTAAATTCATCACTAAAAGAATCAAATTAATTAGTCAAATGAAAACATTATAGTTTTACATACAAAAATTAATGTCTATTAAGAGCTCAACTACTAAGTTTGATTTAGAAATTAATTTTTTATAAATATTTAGAAACTACGGTGAAAATCAAAATAGCAAAAATTATAAACTATATGAGATTAACAGGAGACGTACCATATTCATCAATGAAGATCCAAAACTAAAATTATCGGGATTAATTGTACATGTAATAGAGAACGACATGAGTTATATAAGAAAAATGGTTGATGTTTTAAATTTTGGACTCTTGATTATCTTTGATTTAAGTTAGCAAATAAACTTTGTTATAATATCTCTCTTAATTGTAATTCATATCACATTTGCCTTGATTTCACGCTGCCACGTGTCACAATTTTATGCTCAATCTAGCCTTTTTATTTTATTATATAGAATTTATGAGCTTTAATGTAAATTTCTGAGGTTCTTCAGATTAATCTATCATGTTAAAGATCTTTCATTCATTATGCTATTGTGAGATTGTCAAACTTGGGAATTTGTATTCTTTTTAATGATCAAGTTAAATTATTAATAAAATGACATATTTCTCCTAACAAATATTGATATAATTGATGAAATACAATTTTTTTATTAATCTCTAATAGTTAAAATGACATAGTTCACCTAACAAGTATTGGTATATAGATCCACTTGGAAAATCTAATAGTTAAGGAGAATGTAAATTTACACTTGTAAGAAATAATAATAATAAGAAGAAGAATTGAAGAAGAAAAATATTTTTTTAGGAAAAAAATGAGATTAATTATTAAGATTAGTTTTTTGCTTGTGAAAAGAATTTATGTCGATTTTGCAATTTAAACGGGTCTAAATTTGGGAAAAAATGGATATGGATCAAATCTGAATCGGGTGAAAGGTGGATATGAATCTGTTTCGAGTCGGTTATGGATCTTAAGTGGATCAGGTGGATCGGGTCGGTTATGCTTATGAAATGGATCGGCGTGGATTCGATTCGGGTATTTTTTGGTGGATTTGGATTCGGGTTCTAACTAATGGATATGGATATGGGTTTTCAAACCATGGGTTTGGATCGAGAAATTTCCATCGGTTCGGTTTCGGTTCGGTAGTGAACAAATTGCCATCCCTAGGTCCAAGGGTAGGATTTGGATCTTAACGATGGGATCCAGATCCGATCCTCGTACTTGTATAAGGATATGGGCCTGACCCGGATCCTAAGGATCTAAAATAATGAGATCCATATCCTATCCTTGGGTATAGAGTCTGGTGGATCTAGGTAGGATCCGAGATCCATTGTCATCTCTAGCTATAGCTAATAATTTCTTATTAGTTTATCTAAGTGCTCACAGTTTGTTTAAAAGAGATTTATATAGGGAGAGAAAGCGTTTTACTCCCTCCGTTAATACCGTTATAATTATTTGTTTATCTTTTTTTGGCACAAAATTTTCAGAGAAACGGTCTCTCTATAGCGGTATTAAGAGACATCTCACATGATGGGGTGAGGGAACCACTGAAGTTTTTGTTTCCCTATTATGTCTCTCACTAAATTAGTGAGAGACGATCTCTTACGAGACCTACTGCAAAGACTAAGTAGAAAGGCGGGATTGTTTGTGGTTAGTTTTTCTTAAAATAACAATTATATAAAGGATGAATGTGGACAATAAAATTACTCATTGGAAGCGTTTTTAATATAAAAAAGATAAATAAATGAGCGAGACACTGAAAAATTAGAATATGTAAACAAATGACTACAAAGGAATAGTTTTACTAATGTATTACTTTTGAAATTTTATACCAACGCGAGGTTGAAATAAAGGAATTGAAGTTCTCGGGTACTTCAAGTTCACATAATTTTCAATTTATGTGAATTTCTAATAGGTGTTTAGTTTACATGTTGGAAATTAATTTATGTAGAAGATTAAAATGACCCAGGGAGAGTTAGTGAATGACTTCCCACATAATAAATGATGAAATTTTTACTTTCCACGATCTTGGAAACCATTAACCAAACAATATCATGCTGGCTTTTACACTCTATAGGAAGCGTGAGATTTCATGATTTTATGGACAAACAAACAACTGTAATTATGTATCAATAGTAGGGGGTGTTCATAATAAATCGAATCGCAATAACCGAATCGAAAAATCGAAAAATCGAAAAATCGTACATTTTAAAGGTTCGATTAACCGAACCATTTTGACAAAGCGGTTCGATGAACCGAACCGTTAAATTTATCACGGACACGGTTCGGTTGAGGTTCGCAATTTTAGAAAAGAGGTTAACCGCGAACCGAACCGTTCACAAAAAAGTAAGCAAAAAATTAAAATATTATATAAAAAAATTGTTCTTTTGTTTAATTAAAAAGTGTTTCCAGATTTAAAAATTGTTAAAATGATTAATATTAAAGTTTCACTTATTTGTTGAGTATAATTAAATATTAAAAATTTAATTAAACTACTAGATAAAAATCTCGAAAACTAAAGAAAAAATATATTTAGCATGTTTATAGGTTAACCGGTAACCGAACCGCAAATAACCGTTTAAACTGGTTAACCGAACCGCAAATAACCGTTAGGAACGATGCGGTTTTGGTTCGGTGTTTTGCCAAACCAAACCGTGTGCGAACCGAATTAAATATGCGGTTCGGTGAACTGAACCGCAGATGAACACCCCTAATCAATAGTACTTTAATTTATTTTTAATATGTTAAGAACACCGGAATACTATTATACACTTCAATTATACGACAGTTTGTGTCATCAACATAAAAAAAAAAAAAAAAGTGCATACGAGTTAATTTAAGTCCTTGTATTTATCTATACATGTATGAAATGTATATTATTTTCGCCTTCGTTTTAGTCAATAATTTACATTTATATTATTTTCCTCCTTACCGAATAAAGCAAATAAAAACTATTCTTTGAAGTAAATGGAGTATATACTCTTGGGTATATACGATGCATAAGAAATTAATTAGAAATGCGTTAGTCTTGATGGCATCAATTGCAAGCAAGTTATAATTTTTTAAATTTCATCTTAAGTTACTTAACTCCGTCCATAAATTAATTAAGAAGTTTCGTCATATATCTGCATTAAAGACGACGAACACAACTCATATTATATCTATCTATATAAATAAGTGCATAAAGCTAACAATTTATTTTATATAATCCAAAATTATCTATATATTTAAAAAGAAAAGTAAAAAAATGTCGAAATATATTATAATTTTCATCTTCGCGATGATACTACTCGCGGAGCTAGGTCATTCGGAGGTGAAAATTATAATAAACAACAAATTAGAAAAACATCAAAAAATAATAGTTCATTGCAAAGATAAAAATCACGATCTTGGTACACATGTAATACCTCATGGCCAATCTTACGAATTTGAAGCAGAAAAAACACTATTTGATAGAACATTATATTTCTGCGGTTTTACATTCGATAATAAATTACATTGGTTCGATATTTACGATGAAGATAGAGATACTTGGCCTGGTAGTCATGATTGTGGAGATTTATGTATTTGGTATATTTACGAGCCCGGCCCGGCTCTTGTATTGCATTCGTGGAGAGTCTATGATTATGGTTGGGATAGAATCGAATGAGGATTTATTTATTAATTTCTCACATGTAATGAATAAAATAATTAATAATTAATAATTAATTAATTTAGCATATATGCTTTTGTAAAAAACCCTATTATTATTAACTATGCGATTTTAAATGAATGGGTTTTTCATCAAGTTTGTAATTGCGCGTGTTTTTTGTTATATTGTTTTATTTTTTTGTTTCGTTTAAAGAAGTTATGACATGATCTTAAACGAGAATTTATAATATATTTTAGGATTATTATTCTGAACTATTACGTACTACCTCTGTCCCAGTGAGATGTTTACACTTCTTTTATTTTGTGAGGGGAAATAAGAGAAGTGTAAACATATGACTGGGACGGAGGAGTACTATTTACCAGTTGTATTTTAAATGCAAAATATTACTTTCGTGAATTATATTTTTTTTTAATTTGGAGACACTACATTCTCAAATAAGAATAAGAGTTGGTATATTAGTTTAATTTTATTCTTAGACATATAATATGTCGTTATAATTAGAAGAATTTATGAAGATGCATATATTATCTTGATAAGTTTATGTTAGAGTTTAAATTCAATTATAAAATTCTAACCATGTTTAAACAGTTTAAGTAGTTTAAACAAAGTTGATGGTTGGAGTGCGATAATGACATCTATCTATATAATAAAATAAAAAGGTTAGATTGAGTAGCTATTGCCTATAAGAATGACACGTGGCGGAATTATAAAATGACATGATGGACTAAAAATTAATACAATTACATGTGGTATTATACAAATTGTAAAATAGAACACGAAAAGATAAAATAGCAGCAATGAGTTAATCATCGTCTTATTTAAACATTCATTTCCCTAACATTATTTCATCTCATTTTCACGATATTTATATTTATTTAATGAAAACTTTTCGTATTTTTAAATTATGAAAATCCAACAATTCTTATGTAAACATTCATCTCCCCATCAATATTATTTCACCTCATAATCATAATGTTTATACTTATTTAATAGTTCAAAACTTTTTATATTCTACAATTATGAAATTTCAATTAATTTTATATATAAAATGAGATAAGTTGATTAGACATTTTTAAAAAAAAAATAATGTTGAGTTTCTCATTTTTTATGATATTACTTCATTTTCATTTGTTTGATATATTTAATGTAACGTGATATAATTAAACATGACGTGACATATTTTTAATGTGACATGACAAGTTGTTGTGACATAGAATATCAATTTATTATTACATGACATTTTATCTATAAATTAATTTAATTCTAGTATCTATGTAGTAAATTTCTATATTAAAAATATATTGTTTTCCAAATTTTATGTAACCCTTTAAAATTTGAACATTTATAATTAATACTGACATTTTAATTGAAATTTTTGTAATAAAAGATTCGTATTTTATAATTAAAATTAAGGTTTTAATTGAAATTTTTGTAATAAAACATGTTAATAATTAATTAAAGCTCTTTATATTTCTTTTCACCTACCATTTTTATTAACATTTTTTCCTATTTAATTCATTTTCTTAATTAAACATGGTAATAAATTAATTAGAACTTTTCATAGTACTTAACACCCACCAAATTAATTAAAAAATTCTTCTTATTTAATTAATTTTTGTAATATAATATGTTAATAAATTAATTAAAACTCTTTATATTACTTAACACCTAGGTAGCACCAGAACGGACACGGACACGAGACGGACACGGGACACGGCATGCCATGAAATTCAGGACACGGGACACGACATTTAAATTTAATAAAATATACAATTTATAGTTATAAAATGTTTGATTTTATTTTTGTAAAACTATTTGATATAAATTTTAAATAAGTGAAAGTAAAGTTTGCCCTTGATAATAAATTTATTTTCTTCATTCATCTGAATCAATATTCTAATTAATCTCTTTCGATAGAGCTGATCGTTTGCGGGCTAGGGCCGGACGCGGGCCGGGCCTAAGCTATAAAAATGTGTCCGGCGGGCTTAATTTTCGTGTCCGAGCCCGCTATAGCGGGCCTATTACTCCTGTCCATATCCGCCCATTAATTAATTGGCGGGCTGCCCGCGGGCTTATGGGACTTAAAAATTAAAACCAAAGTAGCTGAAAGTTCATAAATAAATCTAATAATAAAATGATAAGGAGCGTAAATGTGGTAGGAAGTTTAAAAATATCAAACTCTAGAAAGTTGGTACTTGGTACTTGGAAATACGAAGGAATTCTAGAAATTTAGGAGTCTTAGACGTAGGAAATAGGATAGAATATGAAGGGATTTTCACTTCCTTTTTTAGTGTTACTAATTTATTATATTAGCTTATTAGTTTATTATTAGTTTATTGTCATTTTATATGAGAATTGGAAATAAAAAGTAAGAATAAAAGTATTAGCGGGCTTAGCGGGCTGCCCATGGACATATTTGTTTAGTCCGTACCCGTCCGTTAAAATAGCGGGCCAACTTTAGCTTGTCCGTTACCCATTTATTACGATATTTTACGAGTCCAAGCCCGCTTCAATAGCGGGTTGGACGGGCCGGGCTGGACGGGTTGGCCCGGAGATGATCAGCTCTATCTTTCGATAGCGCATTTCTCGTCTGCATAACATCATTCACCGCAAATGATAACCAAATATCATGGACATGCGACGGACACGGCTCAAATATCATGGACACGCGTCGGACACGTGCCCAAATAAATGTAGAAAGGTAGACACGGCTGTTTAGGTGTCGGACACGTTTCAGCGTGTGTCCGTGGAATGTCGGTGTCGGACACGGTGTCGGATACGGTACGGCTCATTACGAGAAGTGTCCGTGCTACCTAGCTTAATACCCATAATTTTCATTAACATTTTTTGCTATTTAATTCACTTCTTAAGTTTCTTGGCATTCAATTATCCAATTTAATAATAACACAAAATAAATTAAAATTAAAAATAAATATGGGAATTTATGGTTATGTAATGTCTATAAAAACTAAAGTACCTATAATAGTTTATATTCACTTTATAATTTAATGTTTGTTGTCCATGAGTTTTTATGTAGTGGATTATATTCTATGGTGTAATTTAATTAATTGATGATAGTGAGTATATTAAGAATTATTGTTGAGTGTTGTTGTTGCTGCGTTGACGATGTGCAATAAAATATATTTATGTTTGATTTTTTGTTATGTTGTTGGTTTTTATAATCGTTTTTTGTATATTTGAATTCATGTTTTCCATTTGGTGTAGTTTACATGCATGTGACAATGTTTATACTCAATTTATTGTCGTTATACCTTTTGGTCAAGATATTTTTATATAAGCATTAAAGTATCATAAAATGTATGTAAATGCAGATAAGTCAAAGTATCACCGGCGCCGCCATCACATTGGTAATCAGAAGAGGGAAGAAATACAAAAGGCAATAAATTGAGGTAAAACTAAAGTTAAAAAAACCAAGGTAAAAAATTATAAGTTATGGAGGTATTAAAATATATACACGAATAAAAGAGCGCATATTTTAAGTTAATGAGTTGGAAAGTTTGAGGTGAATATTTTAGATAATTTGTTCATATATTATTTGTTTTTGTAATTATAAATACGTAATTGTCTTGTATTATAAATTGTAATTGTCTTGTACTATAGATTTTAATCTGTGAAAAGATTTGTTATACATTTATCTTTAAACATTGACGTTCAATTTTATAAATAAAAATCTACATCAAAATTCTAAGAAAACGTAGGTCACAAAACTAGTTTATACTCAAATAGTTTATTTTTGGGATTGCTCGAAGACATTTAATCATTATCGCAATAAGGTTTAGTACAAGCATGAGTTACATTTGTCTAAGCAAGCAACTTATCATTTCAGTAAAGACAATAATAAACAAACATGTATTGGATTATTAGGACTTCATTCTTTTGGCGTTTAATATCGTTAAATTTAACTTAACTTAAGTTATTTTATAAAAACTAACAAATGAACTTAGTACATGCTTTATTAATTAACAAATTCTCATTTATGACGGCGGTATCCGTCACAAGCTTGTGACGAATACCGTATTCTCTTACTAAATACCCACTTTTTCTCTCTCCGACACTATTTATGTGGTCCCCTTTTTCCACTAACTTATTTTGTATCCATTTTATCTCACAAAATATCCGTCACAACTCACAAGCAAGACTTACTATTATTAATTAGATAAAAAAAATAGCAAAATGTTTTATTGAAAAGTGTTAAGATATATATGCCAAGTCAAACTGTGGACAATTATTTTGGTCATATCTATTTTTTAAAATTGAAAGTGATCTTCCTTTGAATGGTCTTTTATTTACATCAAATCATAACAAACCTCTGATAATTTTCCCCAAATCTATCTCATAGTACAGTAGTACACAAACCTCGTGACACTAAAGTGACTAACTGTAATACCTCGAATTTTGGGCACGTTGTCTTAGTAGCCAAACGGTTTTATGTTTAGTACGGGATCTTATTTGTTACGATGTTAAATAGGATGATAAGTAATTAGTTCGTTTATAAGTTTACGCGTACGTATCATGCTTGTTATGGGACTCGAATTGGGGATCACTTATTTTGTGACATGCTCTTGGTGGGGTTCGAACTAGGGGTTGTTGGATGAGAGTCTTGGGCCTCGATTTCCGTGTCAATACAAGCAGCCCAAGACTCGCATATTATGAGGGAATGAAACCCTCACACACACCCCTTCACTCAGCCGCCTTATAAGAGCCTTCGACACACTTTCTGACCTACCTACACATATCACCTCTACCCTAGTTTGTTCAGCCGCCACCACACCCCAGAAGGAGGAGTCTTTCACGGTTGTTTGACCAGTCTAGGTTCTCTCGATTTGAGGCAGAAAACAGGTAAGCCGCAACCTGTATAGTTTCGTTTGTATTTCTGTTTTTAAACTGCTGGTGTTTATGCTCTTTCGAGGGGGTGTTCAGTGTCGTGGTTGTCATGGTTTATGCTTTTCTTTTCTTGTGGTGGTTAAGGGGTTGTCGGGGGTTGGTCACGGTGGTTGTCGTGTATCGTGGGTGGTGTAAAAAGGGGGGTTCGTGGTGTCTGTTGGTTGGTTTAGTTCACGGTCAGTGTTGTATGTTCAGGGAAGGTGGTTTTGGGGTGGTGCTACTGAAGACTCGGGGGAGGTCTAAGCAGTGGCACCACCATGGTCCGAGTGGGGGTTGTCGGAGGTTTAGTCTGGTGGGTGTTATGGTTGGTGTAAGGGTGGTTACAGGGGATCGATTGGTGTCTGTTTTGGGCTGTTGGGACTCAGGCGAGGGGTCAGGCTGGGTTTAAGGTCTCTGGTCAGAGTCGACAGGGGGTGTCGACTGGTGGGGTGGTGTTGTAGTGACGGTTGGTGGTCGGTGGTGTTGGGAGTCGGTGCTGGTGGGTGGTCGAAGTGGCGGTAGGCAGCGGTGGAGGGGCTGTTGTCGGCTGTTGTCGTGTGGGGGCTGTCGGGTGTGTAGTGTTGTGTATCATCCTCTTCATCTTTTTAATTTTGTTATTGTTATTATTATTATTATTATTATTATTATTACTATTATTGATATTATTATTATTAATTTATTATTTGTATGATGGTTATTTATGGTACTTATTTTGTTTTTAAAGGTAAAGATTTTATTATTTGTTAAGGGAAGTTTTAATATGGGTAATAATGTATATTTTGAATCATTTGAATTTCAAAACCAAAGTAATGTTTTTGGAAGTTGTTATATTTAGAAGCTACTATATTTGGAAGTTGATACATCGGAAAGTTTCTATCTATGGAAACTTTCCACTTATGGTAGTTGCCATTTATAGTAACTATGATTCGTTAAGGGGTTCGTGTAAGTTATTAATTGGTTACATATATCTGTTTAGGGAGCGAGTTTCGAGTGGAACGTTTCTAAGCATATCTCGGGTTGTGTCTACGTTCCTGCTATATCAGGTAGGGAAAAATACTGGTTTACAATAATGTGTAATCTGTTCTTATGTGTTAATAAGCATGTTTATGTTATAATCTCATGCGAACGTTATATTGTGCTATTTATATCTTTTGAGACATTGTTACGATGTGAATATATATATATATATATATATATATATATATATATATATATAGATTCAGGATCTCGTGAGAACTAAATTACCATGAGAACCGTGCGAACTAAATCACAACCGTCAATCCAAATCGCGGTAATTAGAAACACTCTCTTCTATCTCATTCCCACTGCCACTCCCGACATCTCCGTTCCTCCTCTTTCCCACTACACTCCCGACATCTCCGTCCATCCTCTTTCCCATTACCGCCAACGTCATCTCCGTCCTTCCTCTTTCCCATTACCACCACCGTCATCTCCGTCGCAGGTGATATAAACAATTCGATTTCTGGAATTATCTTTTCCTAATTTTCAGTATTAATTAGATTTTCCTGTTCGATTTTTATCCTATTTCGATTTTTTCTTGTTCTAATCTAGTCTAGTCTACTAATTACTATTAATCTATTCGCGATTTTGTGGTGTATTTTCCTTATTATGCTAGTGAGAGGAATTGTGCATCGGGAATTGCAACCTGAGTCCTCAACTGAGTAAGTACGTTTTTGCATGCTTAATTTTGTTTATTGTATCAAAATTCTCTGTTGAATGATCTTTTGTTGCGATTATTCTAGTTATTTTAGAAGTAGGTTTGTTAATTAACTGATGCTTAAAGATGAGATTGTTCGAGGAATTATTACATTTCTTTGCCAACTATTAGGTACATTTCAAAAGTGTCGTAGTTACATTTTAAATGTATAGTAGATACATTTCTTTGTTCGAGATTGTATCAAATTTCTCTGTTAAATGATCTTTTCATTTTATGTTTGTATTGACGGTAAAGTAAAGAAAAATAGGCTAAGTAAGTTTATTTGAATCTAGCTTGTGGTAGCAGATAGCAAACTATGGAGGCCAGGGGATGTGGTAGCAGAAAGCAAACTAGCTCACTAAATTTCCTGATAGAAATTCAAATATGTGATCTGCTGAGTAGTCTTTGTTTTGATATCTCAATGTTGTATTAACACATGTCCAATATAGGCCTCATTCTATGGAGGCCTTTCAGGCATCAGGGTTATGTTATAGTATTGGAGGGTTTTTGGACCTTAGATCCTGTCAGAATAATGCAGGCAGCAGCCTTTGAAGCCCTGTAAGGATCATGTTGCTGTACAAGTGTTTATTTTGGGCTTTGTGATCTATTAGCATAATGTATAATGTAAAGGCATGGTGGGTAGAATGTAAAGGCCTAGAGTTTTAACCACATTAAAACTCCATACAGGAGAGTATTATAAACTTCGTGGTGTTTCCGGCTTTAAATATATACTAAATACTAAATTTGATGGTGCAAACCATAGCTGCCAAGATCAAGCCTTATAAGACCATAAAAGAATGTGGGAAGTTGCTTATGGATCATGTGTCTCTAATTCTAGGTATTTATTCTTTAGTCTGAAGAACGTGATCAAAGTGCAATGCAAACCGAATAGTATCTTTTGTACTTGAAAACTTCTGATTGGTGATGTTTATTTGTGGGGTCAAATGTCCATTACCACCTCTTTGTAGTTCTGATGTGCAATTAGTTCTGTATTTTATAAGATATTTTTGGTTTTGTATGTTTTAATTTTGTATCCGATTTAACAAGTATTAAAACTTAACAGGATGATTAGCTCTTTTTTTCTTCTATTAATTAAATTAGTAAGTGGAACTTTCTAAAACAAGAGATAAAAGTTGGCCCTTGATTGCTACTGCAGCGTACCAGGGACTTTTTATTGATTTCATTGTTGGTTAGTATGTAGCATCATCTTGTGATATGTAACAATTGAGAGCGGAGAGCAGTCAAGTTTATCGAAGAAATTACTGGAAGGTTCCTCTAGGCAATCTGCCTTTCAGGCTAATCCTCCCCCTAGCAGTTTAGGTATGAACCCTAGCGGAAGTCCAATCCATGTCGTGTAAGGGTGAATGTGCAAGTTAGTGTTAGGTTTGGCTCAGAGCTCTTGAGCTCCATAGTTGTACTGTTAATATGAATGATATCTCTATGCAGTTTGGTTTCTGAGTTGTCTTTTTTTTTTCAAATGGTTTCTTCCTTGGGATCATTTTTAGGTAGTTTGTTATTTATCAAAATTCGATTCTTTACTGCGGTCTAAAATTGTGTTAAACAGTCATTTTTAATGTGTATATTATGTTGCAATTCTGCTATTTTTCTGGGAAATGTTGCGTTCCTCTTGTACTTGCTATTTAACTAGATGAAGTAGGCACATTACAAAAAGATGATTCGCAGAGAGATTCATTGTTGAGTGGGTGTATTCTGATTTCTGAACATCATATCTCATCCTTCTCTGTGAGAACTGAATTCCCGGGATTTGATATCAGATGGATGCATAATTGTACTCTTTCCCTATGCTGAATATCGTGATGAAGCAAAGCTGCAGACATCCTTGCTCGTTTTCTAACCCAAAACTGTAGTACCCACTACCCAACCTGTATTTTGACATTTCAACCTAAATTAACCCGCTTGACAAATCTACCGGTGTAATCGTGACGTAGAATATGACCCTGAACTTGCTCCGGGTCTCGTCTCCTCTTTCTCCCACTTGTTTTAGCTACATTTTCATCACTAGAAACACTAGAATTTTTCGTATCGACATTATTAATATTTGGTTGTTGATCGTTTGTGATAATCGGTTCAATTGATGAAGTTGGAGAATGATGATTAGAGAGTAGATCAGGAAGTTGTTGTTGTTGTTGATCACATTCAGCTAATAAATTAGTAGGGTTTTCAATGGTGCAATTTAGAATTGAAAAAATGGTTGTTTCTACATTAAAATTAGTGAAACAAAAGTCATCTCTAAGAACAGCTGCTAGCTCTTCACTCAGTGTGTCCATGTCTTAGCTTCGTTTTGTTTTGAGTATTGCTCTTCCTCATGACAGTTATTTTGGTTTAGCATTGGGCCTTCATTCCATGTCATTTCCTAATAATAATAAAATTAAAAAATAATGAAAATGTCACGTGACACCGTTGTTGTATTGGATGCACTAGGTACGTTTCAAAAAGGTAGTAGGTACATTTTAAACGTACAGTAGGTACATTTTAAATGTATAGTAGGTACGTCTCTTCCGTTTTTGGTCTTATAATATAGAACTTCGTGTTGCAATGTAATTATTTGTTTTGCCCTTTGTTTGGTGTTGATACTGTCACTGGAACTGAGACTTAGTACTATGGATGAGGGTAGAAAAAGAAGGGGGCGGATAATAGCTCCCTCACTGCAGCTTCCTACACCACCCCTTTCATCCTCTTTCCCTTTGTTTGGATTTTCACTTCTTTTACCGTTTTATATTACCCCTAATCCAAGCAAGAGCATAATTTATATGGGTGGTCAAGTTGGTCAGTTTGTTGATGCAGTTTTTTTGGCTTTTACTCTCTCTTTTGACAATGTCTCATTAATGTGTTACATGTATTTGATTGGATTCAATCAAACTTCCTGTCTGTTACTCCATTTTAATCGATTCAACTTTACACCTCTTTTTAAATTTCCATCATTTTTAGCTTAAATTTTACTTAGCTTTCTTAAAGGACTCACATTGCTCACTCATCATCTTGTCTCAAATACCAATTATCACTCTCCCCAATTCTCATAGCTCTCTATGTCACCCAGTAGTGACACATTCATTGAAACATTATGTCCTATTTAAGCGTGCTTGTTTGGTGTTGTGATGTTTTTTTTTTTCAGAATATGGATGCTTATCGAGAGTATATTATGCTTGAACTTTTAAAATGGGATAAGAATACAATAAAGGTAATATTTTGATAAGTGTATATTTAATAGTCCTCTGTCTAATTGACTTATTTCCAGAACATAATGTCACCCAAATTATAGCTTTTTCTTAGCATTTGATTTTTCATGCAGCTCTTTACATGAGATAAATTTCAAGTTTGCATTAGTCGAACGTTAAAACAACACATGCCAAGATCTGGATGGGAGTATTGAAGAATTGGATGGAAGAATTGAAGAATTTCTTAGCACAGGAAACTTATGTATTTCATATATTGATAGAGAACTGTATAGTCTTTTGGTTTGTAAGGTTTTATTTTGTTCAACAATATTGCAAGATTTTACTGAGCTAGTGTGAATTTGTTGTTTTATTCAAGACAATAACCGATAAACTCCTTGATACCGGAGAAATCAAAGCTGTCGAAATTTGGGAAATATTCAAAACATCTCCAAAAATTTCACAGCCTGATGTTATACCTATTGATGAATATGGTGACTTGGTTTATGAAGGTAGATGGGGCGTACATGGTGTCAGTTGTCCTGGAAGGGTTACATTATTTGCACCAAGTAATGTCAGATTTGTAACCTTTGGTGCCCCTCGTCCTATGGCAACTCAAATAGTTAGCGACGAGACATGGAAGTCAGCCGATGATATTTGGGATAAAAGAGTTGAGGAAATGTCAAAGGAGACAGAAGATGAAAAGGATAGGCCACAACTTTTGATTGTTAGCCATTTCCTTTGACCATCTCCTTTGGCTAAGTGTGTGGTTTTGATAAAGAAGGCATAGGTAAAATCAGCTTATTTGGGTTGCGATGTGGTCATAAATATAGAATTCAGGTGACAAATAGATAAGTTACGACCTTCTGATATATAGCTATGGGCGGGAACGTTATATAACATTTAAGGTATAGGGGGAGGTTGTGGTGGTTGTTGACTACATGTATTGATGTCCGACAGTCCGAGTGTTGTACACGTGTATGTTTTTTCATAGCTTGTTCTCACCGATGTGCCAATTATAAATCAACCCTTTTTTGCACCGAAACATAGAATTTGGTTGATGTCACCATCGCTTATCCAACCCAAAACCCCGCTCGTCCTCATTTACGAGAGATTTTTATGAACTAGTTACGTGTTTTGCTACTAGGTACATTTCGAAAAGGTAGTAGGTACATTCTAAATGTATTGAAGGTACGTCTCCTCCGTATACCCCTCCCAACAGTAAGGGTAAGAGTTTTTGGGTTGGGTTAAGCGACTCTGCGGTAGAGGGCCGCTTTATCCAACCCAAAACCCCGCTCGTCCTCATTTATGAGAGATTTTTATGAACTCTTTACGTGTTTTGCTACTAGGTACATTTCGAAAAGGTAGTAGGTACATTCTAAATGTATTGTATGTACGTCTCCTCCGTATACCCCTTCCCAATAGTAAGGGTAAGGGTTTTTGGGTTGGGTTAAGTGACTCTGCAGTAGAGGGCCGCCGCGACTCTGCAGTAGAGGGCCGCCTTATCCAACCCAAAACCCCGCCCGTCCTCATTTACGAGAGATTTTTATGAACAAGTTACGTGTTTTGCTACTAGGTACATTTCGAAAAGGTAGTAGGTACATTCTAAATGTATTGTAGGTACATCTCCTCCGTATACCCTTTTCCAACAGTAAGGGTAAGGGTTTTTGGGTTGGGTTAAGCGACTCTGCGGTAGAGGGCCGCCTTATCCAACCCAAAACCCCGCCCGTCCTCATTTACGAGAGATTTTTATGAACAAGTTACGTGTTTTGCTACTAGGTACATTTCGAAAAGGTAGTATGTACATTCTAAATGTATTGTAGGTACATCTCCTCCGTATACCCTTTCCCAACAGTAAGGGTAAGGGTTTTTGGGTTGGGTTAAGCGACTCTGCGATAGAGGGTCGCCTTATCCAACCCAAAACCCCGCTCGTCCTCATTTACGAGAGATTTTTATGAACTAGTTACGTGTTTTTCTACTAGGTACATTTTGAAAAGGTAGTAGGTACATTCTAAATGTATTGTAGGTACGTCTCCTCCGTACGTCTCCTAAATTTGCAACGGATATTCGTGACAAATGAAAATTTGTGTAACTTTTATATTTCATTCCATAATGAAAGAAAGCCGCCCGCAAAGTCTTAATTAAATAATTAAAGTATTAAAAAGGCGAGGAGTATTATTTTGACATAGTCGTAGACTAGGAAACGAGGACAAGAACAACAAGTAGGCAATTCTTTAGATGAACGGTAAAAACCATCATTGACCGATGAGTTTCACCAGCCAAACACAAAAACAATGGGTCTCATTTAGAGTATACTTATTAGTAGTTTGCGGGTTATTTAAGATCTCACTCACTCATCTTTGATTAGGTCAATTGTAGGTTGATGTTTTCAAGTTGAATTATCTCGGGTCATCAAAGTTCGTGTCCCAACTCCCGACCCTTTGATAACCCTTTACATTCGAAGTTATTTAAGTGTATTAAAATGTTATTGAAAATGAGTGTAATTGCACGCACTTATACTTGTTTTGAAGTGCTTTATGTATTCTATTTTTGGAATATCTTAATAAACGGATTGTAATTTTATTCGGATTGTTACGATCTTCGATAATACACCTTACCGTGCTCGTGATTATGCTAATTTCAGTTGAGTAGTTTGGGGGCATGGGGTAGAGTAAATAATTCAAGTAGTAGTAGTAGTACTGCTACAGTCGTACATAGTATTGCAGGAAATTAGAGAAGACAAAGCCAAAGCTCTCAAGTCTTTGTTGCCATCCTTTTAACTATTAAAAAAACCCGTGACTTTGTTAAGAGTTAAGACACAAAGGATTGCAAACTTAACTCCAGTAACTTGTTGCCAACAAGCTCAGCATTTTACCAGGAGGTTAAAACAGATAAACAAGGGAATTTCAGAGTGTAGTTAAACATCTTACTCAAATCCAAGGATGCCTCACATATTCAGTTTGAAATAAACATTAGCTATCTACAGAATATATTAACAAGCGACGGGAAAACCACATCCACACTTCAAAACATAATCCAGGAAAACAACAACTTAGCACTATCGGGTTCATAATAAACGGTTGTAGCAATCTTACAATAACCAAGTCTAACAAAGGAGTTTAGATGAACGGGTAAAAACTCTGACACAAACTCCAAATTTCCGTAGTCTGTTGTGTTGAGCTTGGCTTTTCAGAAAAAAGGAAACTGCACAAAGAGGAAAAAAACAAAATCAGAGTAGACAATAATTCAAGTTTCAAGGAAAAATAAATTTGAATACTAGATTCAACATGTATTTTAGCATGCTTGCCCCTAGAAAACTCTCATTTACAACCATTTGAGCTTCGTTCAGCATGTATTTTAGCCATGGATGACCAAATTATAGTCATCGTACTTATTGACAGGCATTTCAAAGACTATATCAGTAAAAAGGGCGTCACTAACCATCCACCAGATCCACTCGATATCAGGGTGGGTCAACATTAAGCGTCGGATCAAGGGGTCACTTAGCCCAATAACCCGCCTATCTAAATAGGCCATATTATAAACAATCTCAATTCCATGAATAACACAGTAATCAATCTTATTCTTAATATTCTTAAGCAAGTAATGATCCCCAATGGAATTATCACAGGGGTTGGGAGGCGAGTGGCTTACCAGCAACATCCAGCTTACAGAACGTTCACAAAAGGCCCAACAATATCTCCACCACAATACTCCATAATACATAAGCTCAAACTACCATCAACAAACCTTCAAAACTCGTTGCACTCCAACATGATTCGTTCTGATATTCATAAATGTATCAAAATATGAAATCAATATTACCACTTTTAATGAAAATAATCATGAGACCATTTTCTTTGTCGTATTGTCAGAGAGCAACAAAAACGTAATAAACCCAAATTCTGCCCATGAAACAGAAACTGTAGTAAT
The DNA here is from genome assembly GCA_029255685.2 of Silene conica. Lineage (NCBI taxonomy): Eukaryota > Viridiplantae > Streptophyta > Magnoliopsida > Caryophyllales > Caryophyllaceae > Silene > Silene conica. Next base: position 69,126,257 of record CM055318.2, on the reverse strand, counting down.
CTAGTTTAACAGAAACCCAGATGAAAAAAGTTGCAAGAAACAAGTCTAGTAATTTATTTCTTTTGTCTGTTCAGCAACAACAAACATAAACAACGACAACAAAATAACGTCGAGATGAATGCAAATGAATAAATTGCGAACAAATAAGAGAAGTATCATATACGAAGAAGAGAAGCAGTGTATACGAAGCAATAAGAGAAGATATACATAAAAGGAATACGCAGGACATTGGTCAGTAACTAGAATGCATGAACGGAACGTCGGGATGCATTACAAAATCAAATCTTTTGACTAGGTACGTTTCAGAAGAGCCATAGGTACATTTTGAATATATTGTACATACATTTCTTTCCACTAAAACCCAGCAAATAAAACAGATGCATTACAAAATCAAACGTTTCGACTAAAACTCCAGCAATAAACTAATATTCAATCAAAATGTGTAGGGAAAGTAAAAGGAAAGAGAGATTACACCAATTTCATAGATATCAATCAAATTCATATAGTATTGGTACGGATTATTATTATTACACTAGCAATATGACATTTTTATAATTAAAATGCTAAAGTTTAATACAAATACAATGTAATTAGCATGTAAACCCCAATTTTTTTGCAATTTTTCAATTGATTATAAACCCTAATTCATCCAAAACCCTAATTCCCCCAATTAATTTGACATTCTGCATAAAATTGAATATAAAAATTATAGTTTATACATGTTCAATGATAGTAAATATAAACCAAATTGAATATAAAAATTTCGATTAAACTAATATTTTCGATTAAACCAACAGTATACATTATTTTCTGAACTAACCTTTGTTTGATGAATAAATGATGAACTTTGATTTTTGAATCTCGAATTTTATTTTGTAGAGGTTAATTTAAGGTTGGGATTCGTCAGGGTGGATGCCTGAGGTTGAAGGAGACCGCCATTGTTTTTTTTTGAAGAAGCTAACAGTAAGAAGAGAAAAGCGTGAAAGTAAATTTTCTAAATTTGTCTTGGTTCGCAGGTTCTCACTATAATTCGGTTCTCACGGGAACTCGAGCCTATATATATATATATATATATATATATATATATATATATATATATATATATATATATATATATATATATATATAGAATTGGGATCCTATGAGAACCACCAATATAATGAGAACCGTGAGAACTCTACCTTACGGACCTTTTTAAAAAAAATTAATGACATATTTGGATTCGGCATGGAATTTTATGGCTAGGGAACATATTTCTTGGTCTAGAAAATATATACTAGTGACGGAAATCGAGGTGAGATACGTTTTATTAATTTTCATGCACCTACTACCAATTTTTACGCATCTATCATTTTTCATGCACCTAGAACTCGTTTTAATGCACGTACGACCTCTTATTTCATGCACCTAGTAATCATTTTCATGCATGTAAAAAATTTCATGCACGTAGTGGTTGTTTTCGTGCATTTATAGCCGTTTTAGTATGCCTAATTGTATTTTCGTACAATAAGTATATATTTTGTTAATTAAATCAAAATTTTTTGTTTATTGATACTAAAGTGTGTATTTGAATAAGTTAAACTAATGGTAAATGATCCAACAAAACATTCGAAGCGAGATATGGTGGAGATTTAGTGAGGGTTCTCATGGTTCTCATTATAAGGGTGGTTCTCACCGGATCTCGACCCTATATATATATATATATATATATATATATATATATATATATATATATATTGGGTCTTGTGATACGGTGTTGGATCGGTGCGGAGTATATATGGTGTTGGATCGGTGCGGAGTATATATATGGTGTTGGATCGGTGCGGAGTATATATATATGGCGTTGGATCGGTGCGGAGTTTATTTGGCGTTGGATCGGTGCGGAGTTTACTATATTGTTATAATTATTGTTTTCCCTACTCAACCTCGTGGTTGACCCTGTGTATTCGTGATCACCTGTGATGAACCAATTATTGGGGAGCAGATTGACAGGTGGCTGAAACTAAGGGGGAGCTATGGGAGGAAGAGCTTGGATCCGGACCAGATTAGATGTCTAGATCACCTTAGTCAGTTTAATACGAGTTGTACTTTATTTATGTTGTTAAGACCTTTGGATATGTAAGAACATGTTTTGAGTTTAAAGTTAATTTAAAGTACTGTTTATCTTCCTTTTTATCTACTGCCTCGGGAAACCGAGATGGTAACACCCTTATTTATCTGAGGAGTCCTAGTTCAGGCCCTTAAATAAATGGGGGTGTTACAAAGTGGTATCAGAGCGAACGATCCTCAGGCCTAACCTAATGAACCTAATGAATGTAGGAGAGTCTAAATAAAATGAACCCCCGGGATAGGACTGTTAGGAGCACACTAAAGGGGAAGTATGAGTCTGGGGCCCCCTCACACCGAACCATTGGCCCTATCAGTTTTACCCGGGAACCCAGAGTGAAAATACGAGAGAAAAAGGGTAGATTAGGAAAAGATGGAAGTAATGGTATATTGTGCTAAAGTATCTATGCGAACTTGAGTATATGAAACTAATTGGAATAGCCGGGAGGGGCATGAGCATGAAAGGGATTTTAATTGTTGAATAAAGAGGTGTGAACTTATGTGGTTATGTGAAGTATCTTGAAACATGTCAGTAAATGCTTTCATTTCCTTTCGCATCATGTCTAGTGATATGCGGTTATGTGATCCCGAGCCATGTTATAATTTTGTAGTACTCAATCTGATAGTTGCTGCTAGACTTTATCGTTTAGGGATTTTAGCCCTAATCCTAATGGGTACCCACATGAGTCGGGACTCATTTCTTTTTCTGTTGTATTATAGTATGCCTCCGCGAAGAGACAATCTCGCTAATATCACGCAAGAGGAATTGGATCGTTTGATAGCTGAGAATGAGGCCTTAAAGGCCAAACGCATGGACTCCGCAAAAATGAGCACAATCATCGCGAGGCATTACCCTACCCAATTCACTGGGGAGGGGGAACCTCATCTGCTGGGAGCGTGGTGTCGGGAATTCAGTAATCTATTCGAGTTGGTGGATTGCCCTGAAGAATTGAGGGTTGACCAAGCAGCCCACTATCTGAGGGGTATGGCCGGAGATTGGTGGACCGGGAACAAAGGAGAGATTCGAGAGGCAGCTAGAGAGGACGGGACCGAGTATGTTGCTTGGATTGCATTCAAGAGGATCTTATATGAGGTGTTTCTGCCAGAGTTTCGGAAAAGCAAGTTGAGAGAGGAGTTTGATACATTCAAGATATCAGAGGACATGACAGTAGAGGCTTACTATCGGAAATTTATCCAGTTGGTGAGCTATGTGGGAGACATGGGATTTGACGATGCCATGTTGGCAATGAAATTTGAGAGGGGGTTATCAATCGCCATCAAGAAGAGATTGATTGCAGCTCCGCCCACCACAGTTCGTGACATCTACTTAAGGGCTGGGGCGGCGGAGAGGCTTTCACAGATGATCCAGGAGGATAAAAAGTCCAAGTCTGAAAAGAGGAAGGCTGAATCAGTAGCTGAGGGTTCAGGATCGAAAAAGCAGAGCTCTAACAAGTTCAGTGGGTACTTCGGGAGTAGTGCCTCTGGTGGTGGGAGAAATCAGAGTGGGGGCAATCACATGAGTGGGGTTTCTGGCAGTGGTTCGGCAGGAATTGTGTGTTTTGGCTGTGGAAAGAGGGGACATAAGCAGGCGGTGTGTCGTTCGTCTGGAGGAAATCAGTCTGGGGGCTATCGTACGCCTGCATCCGGATACCAGGGATCCCGTACTCAGTTCTATGGTAGCAGTGGCTATCGCACACCCACGACAAACTATGGTGGGGGTGCGAAATCTGGAGGAAGCAGCAATTACCAGAGGAACTATAACAATCACCAGAGCCGCCCGTACCAGAATCAGTTCAATGGAAGTGGAAGCAACCAAAAGACAGGAACGGGAGGAAATCAGCAGGCGGGGACATCTTCTGCCAGCCAGAGTGGAGTCAAGTCTAGTGGCAAGCTCTTTGCCATGGGAAAGCAGGCAGCCCAGGAGGATGCGCATGTGGTAACTGGTACTTTTCTTGTGAACTCTAAGCCTACTTTCGTACTTTTCGATTTCGGTGCCACCCATTCGTTTGTGTCTAGAGATCATGTTAAGGCTTTGGGACTTGAGAGATTTGATTGGATCGCGGATCCAGTGACCATACCATCAGGCGAGTCGATAGTCTGTAATAGAGTATATGGTAGTGTACCCATCAAAATCGGGGAAACAATTTTCTATTGTGACCTCATAGAGTTTCCTCTGGGGGCTTTGAGGTGATTCTGGGGATGGACTGGCTAGGGAAGTATCGAGCTTTCATCGACTGTCATCAAAAGAAGATTTCCTTGAAGGGACCTAAGGGAGTGAGGGTGTCTTACAAGGGATACCGTGTGAAACCAAAAATCAAATTCATTTCTGTCAATACCCTTAAGTCTGGCTTGAGGAAAGGAGAGAGCCTAATCTTATGCCAAATGTGGGATTGTGAGGCTGAGACCCCCAAGACTAGTGAGATACCTGTGGTACGGGAGTTTGAGGGAGTTTTTCGTGACGACGTTCCGGGGTTACCGCCGAGGAGGGAAGTGGAGTTTTCCATTGACCTAAAACCAGGAGCGGGACCGATCACTAAATCACCGTACCGTATGGGGCCGAAAGAGATGGAGGAGTTGAAGAAGCAATTGGATGAACTAGCTGAGAAAGGGTTCATCCGACCCAGTGTGTCGCCCTGGGGAGCACCCGTTTTGTTTGTGAAAAAGAAGGATGGGAGTCTACGGTTGTGTGTTGACTACCGAGAGCTGAACAACGTAACCATCAAGAACCGTTATCCTTTGCCGATAATAGACGACTTGTTCGACCAGTTAAGTGGAGCTGGGGTTTTCTCCAAGATTGATTTGAGATCCGGGTATCATCAGTTGAGAATAAAGGATGAAGATATTCCGAAGACCGCTTTCCGAACGAGGTATGGCCACTATGAATTTGTGGTTATGCCCTTTGGATTGACTAATGCTCCAGCTGTGTTCATGGACTTGATGAATCGAGTCTTCAGCCCGTATCTCGACAAGTTCGTGGTGGTATTCATAGATGATATCCTGGTATATTCTAAGAATGCAGAAGAGCACGAGGATCATTTAAGGAAGGTACTTCAGACTTTGGAGGAGCATAAGCTCAACGCTAAGTTGAGTAAGTGCGAGTTCTGGTTAGAGAAAGTGGCGTTTCTGGGGCATGTCATTTCCAAAGAAGGGGTATCTGTCGACCCTAGTAAAATCGAAGCTGTGACTAAGTGGCAAAGTCCGAAGAATGTGAGTGAGATCCGAAGTTTTCTGGGGTTGGCAGGATATTACCGAAGATTCGTCAAAGACTTTTCGAAGATAGCAAAGCCGTTGACGTCGTTAATGAGGAAGGAGAACCGTTTTGTCTGGGATGAGAGTTGTGAGAAGGCATTTCCGACTCTAAAGGAACGCCTGACAACAGCTCCTATCCTGGCCTTGCCAGTTGGGAGTGATAATTTCGAAGTATATACCGACGCTTCGAAGCATGGGTTGGGTTGTGTGTTAATGCAGAATGGGAGAGTAATAGCATATGCGTCTCGCCAGTTGAAGACCTATGAAGAAAATTATCCGACGCATGATTTGGAATTGGGCGCTGTGGTCTTTGCACTGAAATTGTGGCATCATTACCTTTATGGAGCCACTTTTAAGGTGTTTTCTGATCATAAGAGCCTGAAATATATCTACACCCAGAAAGAGTTGAACATGAGGCAGAGGAGGTGGATAGAGTTGATCGGAGACTATGATATGCAGATTGTCTACCACGAGGGCAAGGCAAATGTGGTAGCTGACGCTCTAAGTAGGAAGTCAGTACATGCTTTGAGTTGTGCCAGATCGAGAGTGAGGTTGCATGGTGAACTAAGGGAGATGGGAATATTCATGATCCGGAAAGGGGATGCCCTTAGTGACCTGACAGTGGAGCCTGAGTTGTATGGTGAGATTCGGGAGTTGCAAGGTAATGATACGAGAATCCAGAAGTGGCGTAGGATGGTGGAGAGTGAAGATGGAGAGACTGCATCCAAGTTCAGTATTCATACTGATGGTAGTTTGAGGTTCAGTGGGCGATGGTGTGTTCCGGATGTAGAGGAGCTAAAGAAGAAAATCCTGACCGAAGCTCATGCTACTCCATATTCCGTTCACCCAGGGGGTGATAAGCTGTATAAAGATCTTAAGAAGACGTTCTGGTGGCCTAACATGAAGAAGGAAGTCGCAGAGTTTGTGTCCAGGTGTTTGACTTGTCAGAGAGTGAAAGGGGAGCATAAGCGACCTCAAGGGAAAGTCCAGCCATTAGATGTGCCCGAGTGGAAGTGGGAGAATATTTCGATGGACTTTATCGTGGGGTTGCCTCGAACTCAGAGGGGCAACAACATGATTTGGGTGATCGTGGATCGTTTGACTAAGTCAGCTCACTTTATTCCGATGAAAGATACCTGGAGTAAAGCTGAGTTGGCTAAGTCGTATGTTCAGAATGTGGTCAAACTGCATGGCGTACCCAAGGATATTGTTTCAGATCGAGACTCGAGGTTTATATCCAGATTTTGGCAGGAGTTGCAGGCAGCTTTGGGTACCCAATTGAAGATGAGTACAGCTTTTCATCCGGCTACTGACGGTCAGACAGAGAGAACGATTCAGACCCTTGAGGACATGTTGAGGGCTTGTGTACTTGAGTTCGGAGGATCTTGGGAGGATCGACTGGGGTTGATCGAGTTTTCTTACAATAACAGCTACCATGCAAGCATAGGCATGGCCCCTTTCGAGGCTCTCTACGGGAGGAAGTGTCGGAGCCCTGTGTGTTGGGATGATCGAGCTGATGTTGTGACCTTAGGGCCATATATGATTCAGGCGATGGTGGAGCACGTCCAGATTATTCGACAGAGGATGAGGGCCGCTCAGGATAGGCAGAAGAGCTATGCAGATCTAAAGAGGAGTGATATTTCATTTGAGGCCGGAGAGAAAGTACTACTGAAAGTCTCGCCGATGAAGGGTGTGATGAGATTCGGCAAGCGTGGCAAACTAAGTCAGAAATTTATTGGACCATTTGAGATCTTGGACAGAGTTGGAGAGGTGGCATACCGCTTAGCTTTACCTCCAACCCTATCCAAGGTCCATAATGTGTTCCATGTATCCCAGTTGAGGAAGTACGTGAGTGATCCATCACACGTGCTTCAGCACGAGGTGATTGAGGTAGATGAGCAGTTGGCATACGTTGAGACTCCGAAGGAAATTTTGGACAGGAAGTTACGAAAAACTCGTAATGGGGAGACGTCTTTGGTGAAAGTCCTGTGGACCAATCATAATCAGGAGGAGGCTACGTGGGAGCCTGAGGCATCCATGAGAGAGCGTTACCCACATTTGTTCGATTAAGGTAAGTTACGCGGACGTAACTTTTCTTTAAGGGGGGTGGAATGTAACATTATGTGATTCAAGTAAACTGTTGTGATATTTTGTGATATTTTTGTGTTCACAGTTCGTTTGAGTTGTTTGTTAGCGTTGTTGAACTTCGGGACGAAGTTCATTTTAAGGGGGGAAGACTGTAATACCTCGAATTTTGGGCACGTTGTCTTAGTAGCCAAACGGTTTTATGTTTAGTACGGGATCTTATTTGTTACGATGTTAAATAGGATGATAAGTAATTAGTTCGTTTATAAGTTTACGCGTACGTATCATGCTTGTTATGGGACTCGAATTGGGGATCACTTATTTTTGTGACATGCTCTTGGTGGGGTTCGAACTAGGGGTTGTTGGATGAGAGTCTTGGGCCTCGATTTTTGTGTCAATACAAGCAGCCCAAGACTCGCATATTATGAGGGAATGAAACCCTCACACACACCCCTTCACTCAGCCGCCTTATAAGAGCCTTCGACACACTTTCTGACCTACCTACACATATCACCTCTACCCTAGTTTGTTCAGCCGCCACCACACCCCAGAAGGAGGAGTCTTTCACGGTTGTTTGACCAGTCTAGGTTCTCTCGATTTGAGGCAGAAAACAGGTAAGCCGCAGCCTGTATAGTTTCGTTTGTATTTCTGTTTTTAAACTGCTGGTGTTTATGCTCTTTCGAGGGGGTGTTCAGTGTCGTGGTTGTCATGGTTTATGCTTTTCTTTTCTTGTGGTGGTTAAGGGGTTGTCGGGGGTTGGTCACGGTGGTTGTCGTGTATCGTGGGTGGTGTAAAAGGGGGGGTTCGTGGTGTCTGTTGGTTGGTTTAGTTCACGGTCAGTGTTGTATGTTCAGGGAAGGTGGTTTTGGGGTGGTGCTACTGAAGACTCGGGGGAGGTCTAAGCAGTGGCACCACCATGGTCCGAGTGGGGGTTGTCGGAGGTTTAGTCTGGTGGGTGTTATGGTTGGTGTAAGGGTGGTTACAGGGGATCGATTGGTGTCTGTTTTGGGCTGTTGGGACTCAGGCGAGGGGTCAGGCTGGGTTTAAGGTCTCTGGTCAGAGTCGACAGGGGGTGTCGACTGGTGGGGTGGTGTTGTAGTGACGGTTGGTGGTCGGTGGTGTTGGGAGTCGGTGCTGGTGGGTGGTCGAAGTGGCGGTAGGCAGCGGTGGAGGGGCTGTTGTCGGCTGTTGTCGTGTGGAGGCTGTCGGGTGTGTAGTGTTGTGTATCATCCTCTTCATCTTTTTAATTTTGTTATTATTATTATTATTATTATTATTATTATTATTATTATTATTATTATTATTATTATTATTATTATTACTATTATTGATATTATTATTATTAATTTATTATTTGTATGATGGTTATTTATGGTACTTATTTTGTTTTTAAAGGTAAAGATTTTATTATTTGTTAAGGGAAGTTTTAATATGGGTAATAATGTATATTTTGAATCATTTGAATTTCAAAACCAAAGTAATGTTTTTGGAAGTTGTTATATTTAGAAGCTACTATATTTGGAAGTTGATACATCGGAAAGTTTCTATTTATGGAAACTTTCCACTTATGGTAGTTGCCCTTTATAGTAACTATGATTCGTTAAGGGATTCGTGTAAGTTATTAATTGGTTACATATATCTGTTTAGGGAGCGAGTTTCGAGTGGAACGTTTCTAAGCATATCTCGGGTTGTGTCTACGTTCCTGCTATATCAGGTAGGGAAAAATACTGGTTTACAATAATGTGTAATCTGTTCTTATGTGTTAATAAGCATGTTTATGTTATAATCTCATGTGAACGTTATATTGTGCTATTTATATCTTTTGAGACATTGTTACGATGTGAATATATATATTATTGTAATAATTTTTTGTAACTCATGAGTTATGTATGGTACTATGGTATCGCTCTTCTAACCAAAAGAGTAGAAGTCAAACACCTAAAACTTGAAAATTTTATTTCGTAACTAATAATTTGTTCAAATATCCATTTTGTTGAGTATTGTATTATTTTGGCCCATTTTGGCCCAAGGCTTATTAGAGCTCGAACAATTATGGGTTTGGGCCAAAGAATATGGCCCACCGTTTCGACCCCGCCCGGCCCCGCCCATGCATTTGGGCCGTTTATTTAGCTCGAGCCCGGCCCAAACCCGGTCCAACCCGGCCCATGATCATGTCTATGACCAAGGGAGGGGTAGGTAAGCCAATTCCTACATCATGTCCTCGGAATTTCTAATTCCTCCATCTTCCGAAAAAATATGTCAACCAAACAAGACATATTTTGTAAATCATGTGATTTTGCAATTCATGTGTTTTTAAGGTGTCAACCAAACAACCCCTAAAATTACAACCAAAGATGTCTTAGTGTAGTGGTTAAAACGGAGGTATTGTGGGTCCAGGATCGAATACCCCCTCCCACTATTGTAATGCGATAAAGTGTTTGGATTATGTCTAATTTGTATAGAAAAAGTGGACCTTAGTAGTGTTATAATAATAAAAGTACAACTAAATAAGAAAACATGTAAAATGAAATTGAATGGACCGATAAAAAATACATACAAAGTGACATCGAATGGAGGGAATATCTTAGAAAATTAGAGAATCATCTTCGTTTTAAATAGTCTTTTTTTCTTTTTTTTTAGAAGTCTACCATTTTGCACCATTAACACGCATTGTATGGAGTACCAATTTTGACTTGGAATTGTCATCTACGAAAGTTATATCGACTATAAGTCTATAACACATCAGCGCCGTCTAAGACGGATATTTTAAGAGTTTTTTAAAATCGCGGCCCATAAATAAAAAACATCAAAATGTATGATTCACCCTTGTACCCTCACCAAAACAAAAACACATTACAAGTATTACTTTTTCGTCCAACCATTTAAACTCCTCCTTTAAAAATGTCATCACTACCACTAGCATCACCAGATTCACCGTCACCGCCTCAGTCGTCACCTAGTAAAACCCCGGCCAGGTATGCACCAAGGCCATGGCGGGAGTTTTTCGACACGAAAACCCTTTCCTTCCCCACCTCTTTCTCAGATACATTGACTAGGCTAAGAACAAACCTACCACACTTCCGAAACAACTACGGCATCCTTGGCTTAATGATCATCCCTCTAGTCACCATTGCCCACCACCTCAGCGTAGTAACTCTCGTCCTGATGCTCATCTTTCTTGTCGCCTACTACCGTTACTTCACCGCCTCTCCGATTCAGGTCGTTGGGTATACCGTGTACGACCAGAGCGTGTGTCAAATCCTCTTTTTTGTGGACTTATGGTGTGCGCTATTTTACCCATCTGTCTCACTTCTACGCACTTTCAAATTGCTCATACCACTTTGCTTGGTGATGGTTTGCTTGCACGGGGCACTTAAGGTCCCGGACGCCGGTCAAAACCCGTATGACAGATTGCTTGATCACGACACCAACCGAGCTACTTATAATACTATGGACTCGAGTTTGTAGGGCTTTTAGACATCTTTGGTGTGCACTGTGTAAATCCCAAATATATATACTCCGTATGTAATAGTTCACAAACCACGTATATCAGGTCAACCACCTTTTTAAGGGGTGAGAGGTTCGAGGTATAGAATGTATAACCAATGCCATATAACCATCAACCACCCACAAAATGTGCTTTGTATTTTATTGATTTATACGGTGTATTATATATTAATGTGCGTGATTTACAGATTATTAAACGTTTATTTGAAGAAACACTTTAATCAAAAACTCATACAAATATCGCGATGGTTAAGTTTCAATCGATAATTTTATACTTTAATATTCAATCGGGCATAAATACTGACATCATTTAAATGTATTAGTCTAGTATTAAGGAGTACAATAATAATAACAATAACTGCACTTGAATAAATAAAACCGTCTTACACGAATATTTATGTCATGGCTATTGGCGAGTTTCTTGTTTATAGTACATAGAATATATAGTAAAACACAGAATCAAATCCATACTAAATTCAATTATTTGTATAAATGATGTAACACGCGTGCTCCTGCCTCCTTGTCTTGCTGAATAGTTGACACTTACTTTATTTTGTGAGAAAAAAAAAGCAATACGTGTAAACTATTGACTTGTACGGAAGGAGTAGTACATACGGAGTACAACTCATACATAAAACAATGAAGTGATGTTCCTGAAATCAGCTGCAAAACCCAATTAACCGAGCAAAATTCAAGAATCATGATTAGTGTTCAGAAGCTCCATCAGCATCATCATCAATTCATCAACATGTATGCTGCTTCGCGACTTCGCTAAAACGCAACAATGTACGTACCAATTGGCCTTAACTTATGTCCAAAGTAAACCCAATTGGGTAAAAAAAGTTGAGGTGACATAAGATTAAGGCACTAAAAAGAAATTACATTGTTGTTTCAGTACTCAAATTCGCGACTTGCTTGGTTTAAATCGGAGAAAAGGCGGTCTGAAGAAGGGGAATGTATCACTATCAGTACGCCATATGATGTACCCTAGCAAAATTTATAGCTATAGCCTATATTGATAATATTGTAAGAAGTTAATCCCCTGAATGGGGTGATTGATACTCTATTGATTATATACATCAATACAGGAAAAGGAAGAGGCAAACGTTATACACCTCTAATAATTGTGTCCTAAATACAAGGAATAAATATTTACATATTTACTAATACGCCCCCGCAGTTGGAGCGGGAGGGGGCCGGACGCTCAAGCTGGACCGAAACCGAGTAAAGAGAAACCGAGGGAGACCCTTAGTGAAAATATCAGCATATTGAAAATCAGCGGGAACATGGAGAACACGGACGGAACCAACTTGAACCTTCTCACGCACAAAATGGATATCCAACTCAATATGTTTGGTGCGTTGATGTTGAACGGGATTACCAGCAAGATAAACCGCAGAAATATTGTCACAATAAATGAGCGTAGCCCGAGTGAGGGGAACACGAAGCTCAAAAAGCAAGTTACGTAACCAGCTAGTCTCAGCAACAGCATTGGCAACGCCGCGATATTCAGCCTCAGCACTAGAACGAGAGATCGTAGCTTGGCGTTTAGAGGACCAGGAAACAAGGTTGTTACCCAGAAAAACGCAATAGCCGGATGTCGAACGTCTGGAATCAGGACAACCGGCCCAGTCTGCATCGGAATACGCCGTAAGAGAGAGCGAGGAAGACTTGGAGAGAGTGAGACCGTAGGTGAGCGTCCCCTTGACGTAGCGGAGCAGGCGCTTAAGGAAATGAAGATGCGGCTCCCGAGGGGCATGCATAAAGAGGCAAACTTGCTGGACAGCGTAAGCAATATCCGGCCGCGTGATAGTTAAGTACTGAAGAGCCCCGGCCAAACTGCGATACAAAGAGGGATCAGAAATGAGAGGACCGGCAGTAGCGCTTAGTTTAGAACCAACATCGACAGGAGTGGAAGACGGGTTACAGGAGGACATAGAGGCACGGCTAAGGATATTTGCAGCATACTTGTGCTGCGTTAAAAACAGGCCAGAAGCAGTACGGGTTACAGCAATACCCAAGAAATGATTAAGGACCCCCAAGTCCGTCATAGCAAATTCCTGTGACAAAGAGGAAATAATACGCTGCAAGAGACCGGTGCTGGACGCAGTAAGTATAATGTCATCAACATAGAGTAAAATATACGCAGTATCAACACCGGTATGATAAATAAAGAGAGAAGTGTCACACACACTACTTCGAAATCCCTGGGACAGAACAAAAGTCGTAAAGCGCTGAAACCATGCCCGAGGGGCTTGCTTGAGACCATACAAAGACTTACGCAAGCGGCAAACATGAGACGGGTTGTTCTTATCAACAAAACCCGGGGGTTGATGCATATACACCGTCTCGGCCAAGTCACCATGAAGAAAAGCATTTTTGACATCAAGTTGGTGAATAGGCCAAGAGCGCGAGACAGCAAGACTGAGAACAGTACGGATGGTAGTCGGTTTGACAACCGGGCTGAAGGTCTCGTCACAGTCAATACCAGGCTGTTGAGATTTACCATTCACAACAAGACGAGCCTTGTACCGTTGCAATGAGCCATCACTGTGAAACTTGTGGCGAAACAACCATAGACACCGAATGACGTTCGCATCACTAGGCCGAGGCACTAATTCCCATGTGTTATTAACCTGTAAAGCACGATATTCGTCCTGCATAGCAATAGACCAATTCGGGTCACGGAGAGCCTCGTTGGGGGACTTGGGCAGTGGGGACAAGGATGGGATTTGGGTGGCTAAGAAGTTTTTGGGTTTAAAAATGCCATTCATGGCGCGGGTAGACATGCGGTGAGCGCGGGAAAAGGAGGGTGGAGGAGGTGGGGGTGGGGGGGCTGGTGGGGAAGGGGAGATGGGAGGGGAGGCAGGGGAAGGTTGTACGAATGGGGCAGAGTGAGGACTGGGCACAGGGGAGGCAGTTTGTGTAGTGGAGGGGCATGGGGGACTTCGGGGGGGTGAGGGAGAAGAGGGAAGAGGTGGGCTGTTTATTGGTGGGCTGGGAGAATGAGGAGTGGTAGTAGAGGTTTGTGAGTCTGGGCTTGGATTACCAAAAAGGTCAAAAAAAAGAGGGTTGAGGGATGTGGTTGGTGGGTTGAGAAAAGAGTATGACGTGGTTTGATGATAAGGAGGTTCCGAGAACGGGAAAACAGATTCATCGAAAGTGACATGGCGAGATATGTGAATTTTACCCGTACTTAACTCGAGACACCTATACCCTCGATGTTGAGGAGGGTAGCCTAAAAAGACACACTTAGTAGACCGGGGGGATAATTTGTGAGGTCGTTTGGCGGAGAGATTGGGATAACACGCACAACCAAAGACGCGGAGATGCTCATAGGACGGTTCTTTTGCAAAAAGAGCGGAAGTAGGGGAGCGGAAGTGTAGAGTTTTGGTGGGAAGAATGTTATGGAGATGAACAGCCGCATGTAGAGCATCAACCCAGTAAAAAGACGGAAGAGAGGCGTGGTAAAGGAGAGATAAAACGATTTCGTTAATGCGTCGTATCATTCGCTCGGCTTTACCGTTTTGGGGCGAGGTTTGTGGACAAGAAAAACGAAAAACAAGACCATTTTTGATGGCAAACGACTTAAAGGAAGAGTTGTCGAATTCCCGTCCTAAGTCACATTGGAAGCTTTTAATGGGAGATTGAAATTGGGTGCGGATATAGGCATTAAATTGAACAAATTTATTATACACCTCAGATTTTGTAGTTAGTGGATAGACCCAAACAAATTGCGTAAAGTTATCGATAAGAATAAGGTAATACTTGTGACTACTTTTACTCAAAACCGGACTAGTCCATAAATCAGCATGAATGATATCGAATGGAGCAAGAGTAGACGAAGTAGAATCATGAAATGGCAATCGTTTGTGTTTACTTATTTGACACGAATGACAAAGACCAGTACTAGACTCTTTATTACAACTTATCAAAGACTGACTCTTAAGACACTGAAGAATGTTTGGACCCGGATGACCAAGACGACTGTGCCAAACATTGCTGGAGAGGGTGATAAGACCGTGACCAAGACCAGGAGTGGTAGAAAGCGTGGAAGACCTAGACGACAGGGGGTAAAGCTCGCCATGACTGTCACTCCTCAGGATCGTAGTCCCATTCTGAAGGTCCTTCACAGAAAAACCAAACGGGTCAAACTCAACGGAGACATTGTTATCTTTCGTAAATTGGCGAACGGAAATAAGATTTTTGATAATGTGAGGGGTGTATAAAACATTGGTAAGGTGAAGGGTGCGATTTTTGGCAGTGATGGTGGAAGTTCCCGAGCCCCGAACCGGAATACTATTACCATTACCGACAAAAATGGAACGAATATTACTAGCTTTAGAGGAGGGAATGAATGTACCTGCATCGGACGTAAGATGAGACGACGCACCGGTGTCCATGAACCAAGGGCCATCTGCAGGGGGTTGCAAACTCATGGCTTGAAAAGCCTGACCAAGATCAGTAGCCTGAACAGTAGGTTGATCACTTTCGGCAAGATGAGCGTGGCCATAACTGCGTCCAGACGTAGCAGCAGGCCGGGGTGCGCCCCATGGTTGCCATGGTTGTACCCACCCAGGGTATGTAGGGTAGGGACATGGTGGTGGAGTCCAGGGATATGGCCAGGCAGACGGAAAAGTCGGGGCAGATAGTGTAGGAACAGACGGAGAGGCAGGGACAGGAGTTTCCTGTTTAGATTTAGAATTGTTTCCAGACCGAGAGTCCCGACGACGATAATTATTATGATAATTATTATAATTAGAATTGCCACGAGAATTAGACCGAACCTGAGTAGGGGAATTGGGAGATTTTTGCTTGTCATTCCATCCCGACACATCAGAGGCAGAGGATTGGGAAGTAATCAACGCTGTTGATGGCTCGTCCCTAGCAGTTTGTCGATGTAATTCTAATTCCAGCATACTTCTTGCAGTTTCAAAACTAGGAAGGGTCTGATTGATGTAGGAAGCGACTGTGTCATATGATGACGGCAACCCGCGAACGAGTTGTAGGACCAGGCGTTGGTCGTTGACAGCCGCATCAACGTCCTTCATCTGACCAGCAAGATCTCTGAGACGCTGGCAGTAAGCGTCGAGAGACGGAAGTGATTCGAGTTTTAGATTATTAAATTCATGTTCTAAAGCCGCAGCACGAGCACCTTTATTGTTGAGGAAAATATTCTCAACGCGCTTCCAAGCCTCATACGCCGTGGATTCATCTTCAAGAACTCGGGGAAGAAGGTCATCGCTGAGTGTGCCATATATCCATTGAAGGACATGGGCATCAACTTCACACCAGTCATCATAGTTGGCCGCATCCGACGAGGGTGGTGCGGTTCCGTCAATGTGGGATAGTGCCTTATGGCCTTTGGCGTGGAGTTTAAAGAGGCGAACCCAAGAAGCATAGGTGACCTTCGTTCCGTCGAGAACGCGAATTTTGTTTTGGATATTAGAGACTGTAAACACGGGGTGTAAGGAGGGTTTAGGCGGTGGTACTGCTTTGTCACCCATCGAGATGGTGTGAGGTGTTTGTGGGGAGGATAGCCGAAGCAAAAAGAAGGCAGAAGGGTTGTGGATCGTTCCCTGATACCATGTAAGAAGTTAATCCCCTGAATGGGGTGATTGATACTCTATTGATTATATACATCAATACAGGAAAAGGAAGAGGCAAACGTTATACACCTCTAATAATTGTGTCCTAAATACAAGGAATAAATATTTACATATTTACTAATAAATATGTACTCGCTCTGCCCTAATCGGAGCAGAGGGAATACGTATTTGCTCGGAAGTTTTTTATTCCGAGCAAATAATGAGTCGCTAGGATAATTATTCGTCGTCTTGGATGTAAGAGCAGAGAAGCATTGTAGCACATCGTCGAACAATATAAAGTCGAGCACGTTGTTCTTTAATCAAAGAAGCACATTTCTTTGAGAACCCATTTCCCTTTCTCTTAGAAAAAGTGTATGAAATGGGTTTGTATTGTTGAAATTGACCCATTTTTGAAAAATGTAAAAATATAATTATTTAGTATAAAATAGCAAAAATTGAAGTGAATATGTTATGGTGTAAATTGAAGAATTATGGAGTAAAATTGTCGTAGATTGGAATATGATAATTAATGATGACAATGTGAACATGTATGTATGTATTTATATTGTTGTAAAATGTAAATATTTGGTGTTGATGACTTGTATCCTAGCTAGAGGAGATGAACTTAAAGGATAACGGGAAAATTGGGATTTGTAAAGGAGAAGAGTAACTTAGTTTTTAAGGAGGGAGGTGAATGTAGGCATCAACTTTGCAGTCGATACTTGTTTACGAGATGCGTACTGGATACATAAACTCTCGAGTGAATATATGGTATAGTTTTATAGTAGAAAAAAATACAAAGTATGTATATCAGGTCAGCCACTGAATTCTGAGTAGATGAACTAAAAGTGCAATGTTTTAAAGGGATTGAGTAATTTGCAAGGGATTTTTACAAGGTTGTAGGGTATATGAGAGAAGAAAGATTACAAAGTAGGGAAAGTGAGCATAATAAGAAGATTAAGAGGAGATATGATGCTTAGACCAAGACAAATAAGGGAACAATCATAATGGGGAGACGTCTTTGGTGAAAGTCCTGTGGACCAATCATAATCAGGAGGAGGCTACGTGGGAGCCTGAGGCATCCATGAGAGAGCGTTACCCACATTTGTTCGATTAAGGTAAGTTACGCGGACGTAACTTTTCTTTAAGGGGGGTGGAATGTAACATTATGTGATTCAAGTAAACTGTTGTGATATTTTGTGATATTTTTGTGTTCACAGTTCGTTTGAGTTGTTTGTTAGCGTTGTTGAACTTCGGGACGAAGTTCATTTTAAGGGGGGAAGACTGTAATACCTCGAATTTTGGGCACGTTGTCTTAGTAGCCAAACGGTTTTATGTTTAGTACGGGATCTTATTTGTTACGATGTTAAATAGGATGATAAGTAATTAGTTCGTTTATAAGTTTACGCGTACGTATCATGCTTGTTATGGGACTCGAATTGGGGATCACTTATTTTTGTGACATGCTCTTGGTGGGGTTCGAACTAGGGGTTGTTGGATGAGAGTCTTGGGCCTCGATTTTCGTGTCAATACAAGCAGCCCAAGACTCGCATATTATGAGGGAATGAAACCCTCACACACACCCCTTCACTCAGCCGCCTTATAAGAGCCTTCGACACACTTTCTGACCTACCTACACATATCACCTCTACCCTAGTTTGTTCAGCCGCCACCACACCCCAGAAGGAGGAGTCTTTCACGGTTGTTTGACCAGTCTAGGTTCTCTCGATTTGAGGCAGAAAACAGGTAAGCCGCAGCCTGTATAGTTTCGTTTGTATTTCTGTTTTTAAACTGCTGGTGTTTATGCTCTTTCGAGGGGGTGTTCAGTGTCGTGGTTGTCATGGTTTATGCTTTTCTTTTCTTGTGGTGGTTAAGGGGTTGTCGGGGGTTGGTCACGGTGGTTGTCGTGTATCGTGGGTGGTGTAAAAAGGGGGGTTCGTGGTGTCTGTTGGTTGGTTTAGTTCACGGTCAGTGTTGTATGTTCAGGGAAGGTGGTTTTGGGGTGGTGCTACTGAAGACTCGGGGGAGGTCTAAGCAGTGGCACCACCATGGTCCGAGTGGGGGTTGTCGGAGGTTTAGTCTGGTGGGTGTTATGGTTGGTGTAAGGGTGGTTACAGGGGATCGATTGGTGTCTGTTTTGGGCTGTTGGGACTCAGGCGAGGGGTCAGGCTGGGTTTAAGGTCTCTGGTCAGAGTCGACAGGGGGTGTCGACTGGTGGGGTGGTGTTGTAGTGACGGTTGGTGGTCGGTGGTGTTGGGAGTCGGTGCTGGTGGGTGGTCGAAGTGGCGGTAGGCAGCGGTGGAGGGGCTGTTGTCGGCTGTTGTCGTGTGGAGGCTGTCGGGTGTGTAGTGTTGTGTATCATCCTCTTCATCTTTTTAATTTTGTTATTATTATTATTATTATTATTATTATTATTATTATTATTATTATTATTATTATTATTATTATTATTATTATTATTATTATTATTATTATTATTATTACTATTATTGATATTATTATTATTAATTTATTATTTGTATGATGGTTATTTATGGTACTTATTTTGTTTTTAAAGGTAAAGATTTTATTATTTGTTAAGGGAAGTTTTAATATGGGTAATAATGTATATTTTGAATCATTTGAATTTCAAAACCAAAGTAATGTTTTTGGAAGTTGTTATATTTAGAAGCTACTATATTTGGAAGTTGATACATCGGAAAGTTTCTATTTATGGAAACTTTCCACTTATGGTAGTTGCCCTTTATAGTAACTATGATTCGTTAAGGGATTCGTGTAAGTTATTAATTGGTTACATATATCTGTTTAGGGAGCGAGTTTCGAGTGGAACGTTTCTAAGCATATCTCGGGTTGTGTCTACGTTCCTGCTATATCAGGTAGGGAAAAATACTGGTTTACAATAATGTGTAATCTGTTCTTATGTGTTAATAAGCATGTTTATGTTATAATCTCATGTGAACGTTATATTGTGCTATTTATATCTTTTGAGACATTGTTACGATGTGAATATATATATTATTGTAATAATTTTTTGTAACTCATGAGTTATGTATGGTACTATGGTATCGCTCTTCTAACCAAAAGAGTAGAAGTCAAACACCTAAAACTTGAAAATTTTATTTCGTAACTAATAATTTGTTCAAATATCCATTTTGTTGAGTATTGTATTATTTTGGCCCATTTTGGCCCAAGGCTTATTAGAGCTCGAACAATTATGGGTTTGGGCCAAAGAATATGGCCCACCGTTTCGACCCCGCCCGGCCCCGCCCATGCATTTGGGCCGTTTATTTAGCTCGAGCCCGGCCCAAACCCGGTCCAACCCGGCCCATGATCATGTCTATGACCAAGGGAGGGGTAGGTAAGCCAATTCCTACATCATGTCCTCGGAATTTCTAATTCCTCCATCTTCCGAAAAAATATGTCAACCAAACAAGACATATTTTGTAAATCATGTGATTTTGCAATTCATGTGTTTTTAAGGTGTCAACCAAACAACCCCTAAAATTACAACCAAAGATGTCTTAGTGTAGTGGTTAAAACGGAGGTATTGTGGGTCCAGGATCGAATACCCCCTCCCACTATTGTAATGCGATAAAGTGTTTGGATTATGTCTAATTTGTATAGAAAAAGTGGACCTTAGTAGTGTTATAATAATAAAAGTACAACTAAATAAGAAAACATGTAAAATGAAATTGAATGGACCGATAAAAAATACATACAAAGTGACATCGAATGGAGGGAATATCTTAGAAAATTAGAGAATCATCTTCGTTTTAAATAGTCTTTTTTTCTTTTTTTTTAGAAGTCTACCATTTTGCACCATTAACACGCATTGTATGGAGTACCAATTTTGACTTGGAATTGTCATCTACGAAAGTTATATCGACTATAAGTCTATAACACATCAGCGCCGTCTAAGACGGATATTTTAAGAGTTTTTTAAAATCGCGGCCCATAAATAAAAAACATCAAAATGTATGATTCACCCTTGTACCCTCACCAAAACAAAAACACATTACAAGTATTACTTTTTCGTCCAACCATTTAAACTCCTCCTTTAAAAATGTCATCACTACCACTAGCATCACCAGATTCACCGTCACCGCCTCAGTCGTCACCTAGTAAAACCCCGGCCAGGTATGCACCAAGGCCATGGCGGGAGTTTTTCGACACGAAAACCCTTTCCTTCCCCACCTCTTTCTCAGATACATTGACTAGGCTAAGAACAAACCTACCACACTTCCGAAACAACTACGACATCCTTGGCTTAATGATCATCCCTCTAGTCACCATTGCCCACCACCTCAGCGTAGTAACTCTCGTCCTGATGCTCATCTTTCTTGTCGCCTACTACCGTTACTTCACCGCCTCTCCGATTCAGGTCGTTGGGTATACCGTGTACGACCAGAGCGTGTGTCAAATCCTCTTTTTTGTGGACTTATGGTGTGCGCTATTTTACCCATCTGTCTCACTTCTACGCACTTTCAAATTGCTCATACCACTTTGCTTGGTGATGGTTTGCTTGCACGGGGCACTTAAGGTCCCGGACGCCGGTCAAAACCCGTATGACAGATTGCTTGATCACGACACCAACCGAGCTACTTATAATACTATGGACTCGAGTTTGTAGGGCTTTTAGACATCTTTGGTGTGCACTGTGTAAATCCCAAATATATATACTCCGTATGTAATAGTTCACAAACCACGTATATCAGGTCAACCACCTTTTTAAGGGGTGAGAGGTTCGAGGTATAGAATGTATAACCAATGCCATATAACCATCAACCACCCACAAAATGTGCTTTGTATTTTATTGATTTATACGGTGTATTATATATTAATGTGCGTGATTTACAGATTATTAAACGTTTATTTGAAGAAACACTTTAATCAAAAACTCATACAAATATCGCGATGGTTAAGTTTCAATCGATAATTTTATACTTTAATATTCAATCGGGCATAAATACTGACATCATTTAAATGTATTAGTCTAGTATTAAGGAGTACAATAATAATAACAATAACTGCACTTGAATAAATAAAACCGTCTTACACGAATATTTATGTCATGGCTATTGGCGAGTTTCTTGTTTATAGTACATAGAATATATAGTAAAACACAGAATCAAATCCATACTAAATTCAATTATTTGTATAAATGATGTAACACGCGTGCTCCTGCCTCCTTGTCTTGCTGAATAGTTGACACTTACTTTATTTTGTGAGAAAAAAAAAGCAATACGTGTAAACTATTGACTTGTACGGAAGGAGTAGTACATACGGAGTACAACTCATACATAAAACAATGAAGTGATGTTCCTGAAATCAGCTGCAAAACCCAATTAACCGAGCAAAATTCAAGAATCATGATTAGTGTTCAGAAGCTCCATCAGCATCATCATCAATTCATCAACATGTATGCTGCTTCGCGACTTCGCTAAAACGCAACAATGTACGTACCAATTGGCCTTAACTTATGTCCAAAGTAAACCCAATTGGGTAAAAAAAGTTGAGGTGACATAAGATTAAGGCACTAAAAAGAAATTACATTGTTGTTTCAGTACTCAAATTCGCGACTTGCTTGGTTTAAATCGGAGAAAAGGCGGTCTGAAGAAGGGGAATGTATCACTATCAGTACGCCATATGATGTACCCTAGCAAAATTTATAGCTATAGCCTATATTGATAATATGTACTCGCTCTGCCCTAATCGGAGCAGAGGGAATACGTATTTGCTCGGAAGTTTTTTATTCCGAGCAAATAATGAGTCGCTAGGATAATTATTCGTCGTCTTGGATGTAAGAGCAGAGAAGCATTGTAGCACATCGTCGAACAATATAAAGTCGAGCACGTTGTTCTTTAATCAAAGAAGCACATTTCTTTGAGAACCCATTTCCCTTTCTCTTAGAAAAAGTGTATGAAATGGGTTTGTATTGTTGAAATTGACCCATTTTTGAAAAATGTAAAAATATAATTATTTAGTATAAAATAGCAAAAATTGAAGTGAATATGTTATGGTGTAAATTGAAGAATTATGGAGTAAAATTGTCGTAGATTGGAATATGATAATTAATGATGACAATGTGAACATGTATGTATGTATTTATATTGTTGTAAAATGTAAATATTTGGTGTTGATGACTTGTATCCTAGCTAGAGGAGATGAACTTAAAGGATAACGGGAAAATTGGGATTTGTAAAGGAGAAGAGTAACTTAGTTTTTAAGGAGGGAGGTGAATGTAGGCATCAACTTTGCAGTCGATACTTGTTTACGAGATGCGTACTGGATACATAAACTCTCGAGTGAATATATGGTATAGTTTTATAGTAGAAAAAAATACAAAGTATGTATATCAGGTCAGCCACTGAATTCTGAGTAGATGAACTAAAAGTGCAATGTTTTAAAGGGATTGAGTAATTTGCAAGGGATTTTTACAAGGTTGTAGGGTATATGAGAGAAGAAAGATTACAAAGTAGGGAAAGTGAGCATAATAAGAAGATTAAGAGGAGATATGATGCTTAGACCAAGACAAATAAGGGAACAATTCATTAATGGACTAATATTTTAGTGATTAGAGAGATTCTTGGTTGGATTTGTAATATCATTGGTACAAATTATCACTAGATTATACATCACATAATTAGTACAATTGTTCTTAGTTGATTTAGGTAGTTTGCGACTATTCCGAGTTTTATAATAAAGTTTTGGGATTTGGTTTTGAGATTATGATGAAGTTTATGAGCTTGTTCACTTAATATAAACAGTTAATTTTGAGTTTGTCATCAAAATATTAAAAAGTATTTTATTAAAAAAGGTAAACTTAATTGTTAAAAGGTCTAATGTACATGAGATACGTGTTCTTTTTTCCACAAATTTGGATCTATTCGTAATAAAAAAAAATTAAGGTTTTGTTTAAAAATTAATTTATAAGATAGAGCTACTTCTCCAATAAGTATTTGGTCTCCTAGTAGGAGCTTCATTTTATTTGCGACGATTATATGTACTGTTGCACGCAAATTAGCAAAGTGGTATCAAAATCGATGATTCAACTTGAGCAACAAGTGATGTAGACATGTGTATGCAAGTTTAAGATCGATACCATCATTATCTTTTGGTTCAATTAAACGCACGATGTGGTGGGTGGGAAATCAAAGTTCCAAGTTTATAATTGAAATTTTAAAAAATTCTTATCAGCTGAGCTAATTCTGATTTTTAAATCAATACCATCAATATTAAGGAGTCGTTTGGTTGATCAAGGAACTTAACTTCCCTAGGAACTTCAATTTCATAGGAATTAAGTTCCAGCATCCAATTCGGGTGAATTCGACAAAGGTGTTTGGTTGCCCATCTAGGAATTAAATTCCATGGGAATTTCCAATGACCAAGGGAGGGGGTAGGTAAGCCAATTCCTACATCATGTAGGTATTGGAAGTTCCTAGGAACTTCTAATTCCTCCATTTTCCAAAAAATGTGTCAACCAAAGAAGACATATTTTTGTAAATTATGTGATTTTGCGATTCATGTGTTTTTAAGGTGTCAACCAAACAACCCCTAAAAGTACTTCCAACTCCTAAACAAACGGGATAACATTGATTAAGGAGGTATTAATCCATCTATCACACTCCAAGTGTTAGATAAATCATCTTAAATGGATTGCATCCCCAAGATTGTTGGAAGAATTCAGTGAACATTCCCAACAATTTGAAGCACTTTAATTTAAGAATTATATGGAAAGTGACGAGTATCTTTGCCATGTGATTTTTTTCCTTCTTATACACTTTGTAGTTTTAGGATTCTCCAGAAGCTATGATCTTCGGTTTATTTTTTACTTTTATTTTTATAATTTTAGTTTTGATTAGGGGTATTGGGTATCCCTAACAATAATTGAAAAAATCGTTTTAGTATTGAAACAACTCAACCAATACCTGCCTTTTATATTCTTTTTTATTTATGAAAGTCATAATATTTTTTTTTTTTTTTTTTTTTTTTTTTTTAATTTTTTGGCAGACGTAAAAATAGAAACTACACAAAAGCTAACGCGGCTACATTATGCGCCCGTTTATTAAGACAACGTGGTATAAAACTAATACTAAAACAGTGGAAGTAGCTCGCCATTGCCCATAGATCTGCAATAACCCCTCTAGTTTGATGATGTGGTATAGCACAGCCTGCAATCTGGAGGACCACCTGCAGACAATCCGATAAAACATCAATGTGAAAAATATGCCGGTCACTTACCCATTTAATAGCTTCAAGCACGCCCTTTGCCTCTGCCTGCATAGCGGATTCCGCATAGAATGACCTGAAATCCTCCAACACCACCCTTCCATCAGGGTTATACAAAACCCACCCCACTGATGCTTTAGTTCTTGACTTCCACGCGGCATCCACTTTGATCCGAAACGAGTTGCCATGATGATATTGTCTAATCAAAAAGAAAGGAACCGAATTTCTCAAGTCCAAAACAGACCCCTCTCCATCTTGTAAACGTTCCACAGGGTTGATTTTGTCAACAGATTCCTGCTTGATCTTGATTGATTTTAAAACCAAATCAACTTGAGTCTGTGTCTGCCTATAGAAAACGGATGGCAAGAAAATTCCACCATTAAGCAAGATATTATTTCTTGTGAGCCAGATATGCCATAGTAAAGCCATAAACTCCACCACCCGCTCTATACCATCTTCTAGCTTCCACAAAAAAATTATCCAATTGATCAGCCATGTCGAAGCATCAAGATCATCAGTTCCGAAGCAATTAATTCCTAAAAATGAACATCTCCATATACGACCAACAACTGGGCATTCCTTAAACAGATGATTTAAGGTCTCTAGAGCACCTCCCATATCCGCACAAAAACCACACTGCCCGGTGACATTGACACCCCTCTTTAGCAACTCCTCCCCCACAGATAGGGAGTTTGTGATAATCTTCCACAACAGAATCCTCCAGCTTTGCGGACCAGGTAATTTCCATAAACGCCGCTTACAAAACAACTCCGGGACATTATCGCGTCGAATACCATCTCTTAAAGATTTATTTTTTTCAAAGAAATCCCTAAAGATATAGTCATAACCACTCTTGACCGTATAATTCCCAGTGGAAGTCCCCAACCAATACATGACATCCTTATGCTGGGATAAGCATATTGGTTGGGCAAGAATCCTTTCAACTGACTCCTTTTCAAAAAGTTGTCTTATCATAAGCGCGTCCCAAGAGCCATCATCCTTAACCAGGTCTCCAACCGTCAAAGCATAGATAGAAGAGTTACCTAAAGACAGCACATTAGGACTAGGCTCAGGAACCTCACCATCAACCCATTTAACAGTCCAGATATTAAGCTGTGAATCAATGCCCGGTTTCCAACCCACCTTTCCCCTAATAAGATTTAGGCCATAGATAATACTTCGCGATCCCCAGGACCAACCACTCCCACCCCGAATTTCAAAACCCATTTCAGGATTAGGATTCCTCAAAAGTAGAGGCCGAAAAACCTTGCTAAGAAGCGTATCTTGATCCCGAACAATCCGCCATGCATTCTTAGCAAGTAAAGCTTGATTCATACACTCTACATTCCTAATCCCCAGACCTCCTCTTGATTTTGGCAAGGCCATGAAATTTCTACTACAGAAGTGAATACCCCGATGCGATTTATGTCCAACCCACCAAAAATGTGATAACAAAGCATTGATCTTTGTCGCCACACTTACCGGCACTTTAAAGGCCGATAGAAAGTAAATCGAAATATTTGATAGTACGGACAAAATCAGCGAGAGTCTTCCTGCCGCAGAGAGAAACAACCCATTCCAAGAAGAGATACGGCTGATAACTACGTTATCGACCTATTTCTCGTCACTATTTCCCTCTACTTTGTCCATTTTTATGTCGGTTCTCCCATATTTATTCCCTTTTTATCCTTAAATAACATTACATGCTATTTTCATGCGTATTTTATGTTTTTGTAGCATCGTTGTGTTATTATAGGTGTTTCGGGATCTTTACGGAAGTTTCGGGAAGCCTACAAGTCGAGAAACCGAGTTTTGAACCATTCCGGGTGTTCCTAGTTCAAAGTCGGGTGTAACTTGGGCAGTCAGGTGTTCCTACACCCACCTAAAAACCCAAGTCAGGTGTAGCTAAGGCAGTCAGGTGTTCCTACACCTAACTTGTCCAAGCTACACCCAAGAGAAGCAAAGAACAAGACAAAGCAAAGAAGGGGGGTGTAACTAGCCCCCATCAGGTGTAGCTCTGGCACGGCCGGTGTTCGCTACACCGGATGGGCCTGTTTTGGGCGTTATTTTGTTCTTCTTAAGTGGGCTTTCACCCCCACTTAAGCCTTTGTATATATACTCTAATTTTGAGATATTTTGTATCATACACTCCACATTACAAGCTTAGAATTTATCTTCATTTTTACCTTAGTATTTTTAAGTAGAAGCAAGTTTCTAGGGTTTGGGTTTCTTAAGGAGATTGTTCATCCTTTTTCCGATCATCCTTGTTCTTAATCTTTTGGTATTATAATCTTTACCTTAATCTTTCTTTCAATTTATTTAGTTGTTTTTAATTCCTTTCTTTTGCCCTTTTCATATCTCATCTTCCACATGCTAGTTGTTCTTATAATTTAGTTTTAATTGCTTGATCATATGTTATTAGCATCTATAATCATCAAAAACATGTTTGTCATCATTAGATTGCTTTTATTTATTAGTCTCGAATCCCTAAACATGATTAGTGAGTAGACCCCCTTCTAGGGGGTGATTTGACCTTAAAACATGTTGACTTCTTAAGATGGGTGTTGTGTTGGGTTGTAAAAGGGTGAAGGAGTTGAGGTTTATCAAGGGGTTTGACTGGTTTAATGTTTGACTTGGGCATATAAATCGGGAGACTTTTAGCCCTTGACCATCAATGAGAATTGATTAGGTTAGAAGTTGACCACCCTAGTTAGGCTAGTTATCGACCTAGATTGAACCCGAGAGGGGGAATTTGGGTTGGGTACCCTTGATATTCGGTTGGAAAGCGGTCCTTGAGAGAGGAAGTGGGAAGACCGGGATTGGACTTGTTTTGATCCTTTGGCCTAGGAAAGAGGGGGTTGGGGTTTGGCCAACCTTAGTCATCTTAATCCTAGAACCCGGAGTAGTCCGACTCATGAACCCGAGAGGGGTATGGGGAGGCAATTCTAGTGATACCTAGTGAGCCCGAGAGGGAGTCTTGGTACGAATTAGAGGAGTCACCTCTCAACCCCGTTACCTAAAACAACCGAACAAGCGTCTATTAAAGGAAGTCACATGTGAAATGGTTGAATCACCTCCTAGTTCCTTCTTAATTTGAGTAATTCGTTTTAAATCTTAATCTAGTTTGTTTTTTCCTTACTTTCGTTTACTTATAGTCATTAGTTTTAGTTTCTTAATCTCAATCAAACTCAATATTTATCCGACTTAGCTAAGCACAAAGGTAGAACAATAGGTACTCAACAACTACTCCCTGAGGATCGACCCTCGATTATTTGCTACGATTTATCGTGCACTTGCGAGGCTATTTTAAAGCTATCAACGGCTCACTACGTTCTCCACCAGACTAGTATGAATATTCTGCCTAGAACCTTGAAATTCCGTTGAAATTCCTAAATATCTTCCAATACCCTTATTATTCTCAATGTTGAACAGTCTCAAGCATAACCTTGCACCAGCAAGTGTCATTGATGGGCTAAAAAGGATACCTGATTTAGAATCATTCAGGACTTGCCCCGAAACAACACAGTACGTACTAATCACACTCTTAATATTCCTACAACATTCCCCCTTATTCCTAAGAAAGAAAATTGAGTCATCAGCAAAAAATAGATGTGAAAGTACCGGACCTGAACGACAAAACCTGATCCCATGAATACGGCCTTGATTCTCTGCATTACGCACATTTGCAGACAGAACTTCCATGCAAAGAATAAACAGATACGTAGATAAAGGATCCCGCTGTCGCAATCCACATTTTGGATGAAATTGCTCACACGGTCCTCCATTAAACAGCAATTCATATGAGACAGTGGTGACCGTGCTCATAATAAGATCTGTCATCTTTGTGGGGAAACCAAACCTTAGCAGGACAGCTTTTACAAAATTCCATCGTACTCTATCGTACGCTTTACTCATGTCTGCTTTATAAGCAAAGAGTCCGTGTTTGCCAGACCTATGAGAATTTATCTTATGAATGGCCTCATTTGCCAGAAGGATATTGTCACTAATTTGCCGACCAGCAATAAAAGCATTTTGATAGTCCCCAACCAGGTACTTCATCACCCGCATAAGTCTATTTGCAATACATTTGGAAACAATCCGCATGATGACGTTACATAGGCTAATCGGTCGATAATCACTCACCCCCTCCGGATTCTCACATTTTGGGATAAGAACAATGAAAGTTCTATTCATCTCTTTCAAAACATAACCAGAATTCAGTGTATTAAGCACCGCCTTCGTAACATCATCCTTAATAAAATGCCAGCATTTGTGAAAGAAAATACCTGGAATACCATCTGGTCCTGGAGCTTTCATTGCTCCCATCTGAAAAACCGCCTTCCTGACCTCTTGCGATGTAAAAGGTTGATTTAACCTATCAAAATCCGGTTCTGAAACATGACAATCAACATCACACAAAACCTTATCAATCAGGGGAACACGTCTTTCCTCGTCTCTATCACTCCGCTCCGGATTATAAAGTTTCCAAAAAGATCCCCGGAACACCTCCTTCATCTTATCCAAATCGTAAATCCATGTTCCATCTGCATCTTTTACCCCGTAAATATAATTTCTTCCTGCTCGACCCTTGACCCAGTTAAAAAAGAACTTGGTACAAGTATCCCCATCTACAATCCATCCTAATTTTGCTCGCTGTTTCCAGTATTTTGCCGCCGCTTCAGAAAAACCAACAAGTTCAGAATGAACATCAAGATATTCCTGTTCCTCCCCCCTATCAAAAGAAGCACCTAATGCTTTTTCCAGACGTTCATCAAAATCCTCCCAAGGCCGATTCCATTTTTCCTTTTGCTTTAAAATCCATTTCTTAACATCTTCACGGGCCCTTGCTAACTTCCGTACGGTTTGAAAAGTAGCTGATCCACACACCCGAATCGACCAATTTCCTTTTACAATATCAACACAGTCGGTATGGTCCAAAGCCCAAGCATCCACCTTATATGGTTTATTTGATTTGTTCCTTAGTAGATGATAATCTATCTCTATCGGGGCGTGATCAGAGAACTGAATGGGATAATGACGAACACCCGTATCAGGAAACAACTGCAACCACTCCTTTGAACCAAGTGCTTTATCCAGCCGTTCATAAACCCGCTTAGGTCCTCTTCGATTATTGCACCATGTAAATCGTGGACCCTTATAACTAATATCAACAAGCTCATGCCCAATTTTCCAAAGATTGAAATCCAGCGCACCATCAATCGGTCTATTATTATGGCTAAGCTTATCACTCACACACTCAACTTGATTAAAATCCCCTATTATGATGAAAGGTAATGTAAAACCATCCAACCACTCACTCAACGAATACATAACCGCCATTCTTTCATTAACTTTTGGAGCCCCATACAACAAAACCAAGTAATACGACCGATCCGGGAGCTTATTACAATGCAAAATAACAAAATTTGTACAAGACATAACCACGCTCATACATGCCTCAACCTTCCACCCAACCCATAACCCACCGGATGCTCCATTAGCATTAGACCCACTACATCTACTAAAACCAAAGGATCGAAAGAGACCCGACACCTTATTTATGTCACATTTGGTTTCCATTAAGAAAATAAAATCATACGACTTAATATTAATTAGCGCTCGAATTTTTGGAATTATAGGGTCGAGCGCGCCATTTAGGCCCCTACAATTCCATGTCATACCAATCATTCCAATAGTGGAGGTTGGGATGGGCCAACCTCCGCAACGCCCTTCTCGTTCCCCACCGAATCTGTGTCACTTGAAATTTCCATATCCCCCTCTGGAACGCGAATATGAAAGCCATATTCAGGGATAGATCCTCTCTCAGCAGCCATTGTCACCACTCCATACGAGCTTCGATCTGCCTCTAAACATTGCCTTTTACCCATACCAGCCAAATACTTTTGAGCATTTTCCTTTGAATCCAACACACCCTCAGGCACCATATACGTTTCTGCCTCACTCGCGCATTTTCTTTTGGCAGAAAACTCCATATTACGAATCAGTGCATTCGTTTTTGTTTTATAGAACAAATGCTTCAGCCCCCCCATTCCTTCAGAGATGCTTTCACCAAGCCCACCATTCCACTCCCTATCACCATCACCCTCTCTCACCGAGCTTACTATCACAATGTTCCCATCCTTATCCATACCCAGAACCTTCATACGCTGCTGTTCCAACTCAGCCATATTGTTCTCTTTTCCTCCAGCCCTTGAACTTTCACCTTCAACCATATTCATAAACAAGGCCATCTTCTTTGAAGCAGAATTCATCTCAACCTCCTTATTAATCAGACACATTGGTGTTTCACGCAGAGTCTCCTTTCCAGCCTCAATCAACTCCTCCTCACTTTTCCTATCCAGATTCTCCACAGCCACAGCATTAGCCTCCATTTCTGCCTTCTGTCTCTCATCTCGTGCTTCCAGTTCTGCCACCACACTACTCCTATCTCCTTCATCAACAGCATGCCTAGAAGCCCAGCACTCACATTCCATTCCACACTCATTTTCTGAGTCACTCCGAGTAACCGACTCAGTACCAGTCCCATAGTAAATAGGTGAAGGAGTAGACTTCCTTCCATCCTCAGAATCGTCACTAATAATAATCACATTGCCTGTTGCTGCAACCATATCAGACTCAACCCCATTGATCCCTTGTTGTGCCTCATTCTGTGCCCTCAAATACTCCTCCTCCTCCATCCTCTGCTGCTCTCCTCCTGGATAATAATAGAAAATGGGTAACCCCTCCTCTGGTGGTGAAAAAACTTGATTATAACCACGATTTTCCATTGAAATATCATTCTGGATACCCCCACTAGCAATACGAGCAGCTATATTTCCTTGGATCTGAACATCACGATTGTATACCTCCATACCTCCAAATTCATTCATATTAGCCACATAAGGGTCCCATTGTAATACCTCGAGTTTTGGGCACGATTTTTTATCACAATTGATTTATAACCAACGGTTTTATGCACGGTTTTATGCTTAGTTCGCTTTTAAGTTTATGGGTTCGTAACATGCTTGTTATGGGATTCGTTTTAGGGATCACTTATCTATGTGACATGCTCTTGGTGGGGTTCGATCTAGGGGTTGCTGGGTGAGAACCTTGGGCCTTGATTTCCGTGCCAAACCACGCAGCCCAAGACTCACATTTTATGAAAAGCTGAAACCCTCACAACCTCACTTCTTCCAGCCGCCTTATAAGAGGCCATCGACACACCTCTGACCTACCTACTCACACACCACTCTTACCCTATTTGTTCAGCCGCCACCCCACCCCAGAAGGAGGAGCTTTGCACGGTTGTTGGATCAGTTTAGACCTTTCGAATTAAGTCCAGAAACAGGTAAGTCGCAGCATTGTGATTTCGTTTGTTATTCTGTTCTTAAGCATTCGGGTTTTGCTGATGATTCGAGGGGGAGTCTGTGTCGTGGTTGCCATGGGTTTTGTGTTTGTATGCTTCTGGTGGTTAAGGGGTTGTCGGGGGGTTGGTCACGGTGGTTGTCGAGTACTGTGGGTGGTGTAATAAGGGGAGTTCGTGGGGTCTGTTTGGGTGGTCTGTTTCACGGTCAGAGTTGCGGGTTCTGTGAGGGTGGTTTTGGGGTGGTGTTACTGAAGACTCGGGGGAGGTCTAAGCGGTGGCACCACCATGGTCCGAGAGGGGGTTGTAGGAGGTTCAGACTGGTGGGTGTTATGGGTGGTGCTAGGGTTGTTTCAGGGGGTCGTTTAGGGTTGGTTTTGGCCTGTGTGGAACTCCGGCGAGGGGTCAGGCTGGGTTTAGAGTCTCTGGTCAGAGTCGGCAGGGGGTGCCGACTGGTGTGGTGATGTTGTGGCGACCGTTGGTGGTTGGTGGTGTTGGGAGCTGGCACTGGTGGGTGGTCGAAGGGTGGTAGGCAGCGGTGAAGGTGGTGTTTGTCGTGTGAAGGGGGCTGCCGAGTGTTTAGGATAGTTGTCCTTCTTTTCATCTTTTTGTTATTTTATTTAATCAATACTTATTATTATTATTATTATTATTATTATTATTATTATTATTTTGTTATTTATGAGTATATTGGTATTTATGGTAAAGATATTCTTTGATATGGTTTTTAATGAGTGTTCTATATAGTTTGAATTTCAAAATCGAGGTTACTATTTTTAGAAAGTTACTATTTTGGGTAACTCGGTGGTGGGAGGCTTTCTAAATATAGGGAGTTTCTATAAATAGAATGTGCATGTGTTTTGCGAGTATTAGGGTGTTTATTAATTAAATAATATTTGTTTAGGTAGCGGGTTTCGTGTGGAACATTTCTAGGCAAGCTTTGGTTTGATCTGCGTTCCTGCTATTTCAGGTAGGGGAAAGTACTGGTTATAATAATGTGATCTATTCTCAGTTGGCATTAAGCATGTTTGCTATCTAATATCCTGTGATCATTGTATTGAGTTGTTATCTTATTCTGTGTTATCATATGATGTGAATATATATATATATATTGGGCCTTGTGATATGGAGTTGGATCGGTGCGGAGTATATATATGGAGTTGGATCGGTGCGGAGTATATATGGCGTTGGATCGGTGCGGAGTATATATTTTTGGTGTTGGATCGGTGCGGAGTTTATTGGCGTTGGATCGGTGCGGAGTTTATTAACTATATTTGTTATGTTATTCTTTACCTACTCAACCTTGTGGTTGACCCTGTGTATTCGTGATCACCTGTGATGAACCAATTTTGGGGAGCAGAATGACAGGTGCTGAGACTAAGGGGAAGCTATGGGAGGAAGAACTTGGATCAAGACCAGAGTAGATGTCTAGATCACTTAGTCAGTTTTATGAGTTGTACTTTACCTTTTGCTAAGACTTTTGGATACGGATGTAAGAACATGTCTTGAGTTAAATTTTATTTAAAGTATTGTTTATCTTCCTTTGAATCTACTGCCTCGGGAAACCGAGATGGTAACACTCTTATTTATCTGAGGAGCCTAGTTCAGGTCCTTAAATAAATGGGGGTGTTACAAAGTGGTATCAGAGCGAACGATCCTCAGGCCTAACCTAATGAACCCAATGAATGTAGGAGAGTCTAAATAAAATGAACCCCCGGGATAGGACTGTTAGGAGCATACTAAAGGGGAAGTATGAGTCTGGGGCCCCCTCACACCGAACCATAGGCCCTATCAGTTTTACCCGGGAACCCAGAGTGCATATACGAGAGAAAAGGGTAGAATAGGAGGTGGTGGAAGTGATAGCGTACTGTGATAAGTATGTTATGAGAATTCTGAGTATAAGTGATTTTGGAAAAAGCCGGAAGGGGCATGAGCATGAATTAATCTTTATTTGTTTGAATAAAAGGTGTATATTGTTGTGGTATAATAAGTGATTTGAAACATGCTAGTAATTCTTCTTTCGTCATGTCTAGTGATATGCGGTTATGTGATCCCTGAGCCATGTTATGGAATAAAACTACTCTATATTATAAGTGTTGATAGATTTTGATGCTTAGGGAACATAGCCCTAAACCCAATGGGTATCCACGTATGTCGGGACTCATTTCTTTTCTTGTTTTATAGTATGCCTCCACGAAGGGATAATGCCATTAACATCACCCAAGAAGAGGTGGACCGTTTGATAGCTGAAAATGCAGCCCTAAAGGCCAAACGAATGGACTCCGCGAAAATGAGCACAATCATCGCAAGACATCACCCTACCCAATTCACTGGGGAGGGGGAACCTCATCTGTTAGGGGCTTGGTGCCGGGAATTCGGTAACCTGTTCGAGTTGGTGGACTGCCCTGAAGAATTGATGGTAGACCAGGCTGCCCACTATCTGAGGGGTATGGCTGGAGACTGGTGGACCGCGAATAAGGGAGAGCTTCGGGAAGCAGCTATAGAGGGTGGATCCGCGTTTGTTCCGTGGGATGCATTCAAGGGGGTTCTGAACGAGGCGTTTCTACCAGAATTCCAAAAGAGCAAGCTGAGGGAGGAGTTCGACTCATTCCAGATGTCGGAGGACATGACCGTAGAGGCTTACTACAGGAAGTTCATCCAGTTGGTGCACTACGTGGGAGACATGGGTTTCGACGATGCTATGCTAGCCATGAAATTTGAGAGGGGACTATCAATCGCCGTCAAAAAGAGACTGATTGCAGCTCCGCCCACCACAATCCGTGACATCTATTTACGGGCTGGGGCGGCGGAGAGGCTTTCGGATATGATCAAAAAGGACAAACAGTCCAAGACAGAAAAGAGGAAAGCTGAAACAGTAGCTGAGGGTTCAGGATCGAAAAAGCAAAGTAATAACAAGTACAGTGGGTATTTCGGGAGTAGTGCCTCTGGTGGTGCGAGGAATCAGAGTGGGAGCAATCACATGAGTGGGATTTCTGGCAGTGGTTCGGCAGGCATAGTGTGTTTTGGCTGCGGGAAGAGGGGACATAAGCAGGCGGTGTGTCGTTCTTATGGAGGAAATCAGTCCGGGGGTTATCGCACACCTACATCCGGATACCAGGGATCCCGCACCCAGTCCTACGGTAGTAGTGGCTATCGCACACCCACGACAAACTATGGTGGGGGTGCGAAATCTGGAGGGAGCAGCAATTATCAGAGGAACTACAATAACTATCAGAACCGCGCGTACCAGAACCAGGGGAATGGAAGCAATCAGAGAACGGGAACAGAAGGAAATCAGCAGGCTGGGACGTCTAGTGCCAGTCAGAGTGGGGTCAAGTCCAGTGGCAAGCTCTTTGCCATGGGAAAACAGGCAGCTCAGGAGGATGCGCACGTGGTAACCGGTACTTTTCTTGTGAACTCTAAGCCTACTTTTGTACTTTTCGATTCCGGTGCCACCCATTCGTTCGTGTCTAGAGATCATGTTAAGGCTTTGGGACTTGAGAGATTTGATTGGATCGCGGATCCAGTGACCATACCATCGGGCGAGTCGATAGTCTGTAATAGAGTATATGGTAGTGTACCCATTAAAATCGGGGAAGCAATTTTCTATTGTGACCTCATAGAGTTTCCTCTGGGGGGCTTTGAGGTGATTCTGGGAATGGACTGGCTAGGGAAGTATCGAGCTTTCATCGACTGCTATCAAAAGAAAATTTCTTTGAAAGGACCTAAGGGGGTGAGGGTGTCTTACAAGGGATATCGAATCAAACCAAAGATCAAATTTATATCTGTCAATACCCTGAAGTCTAGTTTGCGGAAAGGAGAAAGCCTAATTTTGTGCCAAATGTGGGATTGTGAGGCTGAGACCCCCAAGACTAATGAGATACCTGTGGTACGGGAGTTTGAGGGAGTTTTTCGAGACGACGTTCCGGGGTTACCGCCAAGGAGGGAAGTGGAATTTTCCATTGACCTCAAACCAGGAGCGGGACCGATCTCTAAATCACCGTACCGTATGGGGCCGAAAGAGATGGAGGAGTTGAAGAAGCAATTGGATGAATTAGCTGAGAAAGGGTTCATCCGACCCAGTGTGTCGCCCTGGGGAGCACCTGTTTTATTCGTGAAGAAGAAGGATGGGAGTTTGAGGTTGTGTGTTGACTACCGAGAGCTGAACAATGTAACCATCAAGAATCGTTATCCTTTGCCGAGAATTGACGACTTGTTCGATCAGTTAAGTGGAGCTGGGGTTTTCTCCAAGATTGATTTGAGATCCGGGTATCATCAATTGAGGATAAAGGATGAAGATATTCCGAAGACTGTTTTCCGAACGAGGTATGGCCACTATGAATTTGTGGTTATGCCCTTTGGATTGACTAATGCTCCAGCTGTGTTCATGGACTTGATGAATCGAGTCTTCAGCCCGTACCTGGACAAGTTTGTGGTGGTATTTATCGATGATATCCTGGTATATTCCAAGAATGCAGAAGAGCACGAAGAGCATTTGAGGAAAGTACTTCAGACCTTGGAGGAGCATAAGCTCAATGCTAAGTTGAGCAAGTGTGAGTTCTGGTTGGAGAAAGTGGCATTTCTGGGGCATGTGATTTCAAAAGAGGGAGTGGCTGTTGACCCTAGTAAGATCGAGGCAGTGACTAAGTGGCAGAGTTCGAAGAATGTGAGTGAGATTCGAAGCTTTCTGGGTTTAGCTGGTTATTACCGGAGATTTGTCAAAGATTTTTCAAAGATAGCGAAGCCGTTGACGTCGTTGATGAGGAAAGAGAACCGTTATATCTGGGATGAGAGTTGTGAGAAGGCATTCCTAACCCTTAAGGAACGCCTGACAACAGCTCCTATCCTGGCCTTGCCAGTTGGGAGTGATAATTTTGAAGTATACACCGACGCTTCAAAGCATGGGTTGGGTTGTGTGCTAATGCAGAATGGTAGAGTGATCGCGTATGCTTCTCGCCAGTTGAAGACCTACGAAGAGAATTATCCGACTCATGATTTGGAGTTGGGCGCTGTGGTCTTTGCACTGAAATTGTGGCGTCATTACCTTTATGGAGCCACTTTTAAGGTGTTTTCTGATCATAAGAGCCTGAAATATATCTACACCCAGAAAGAGTTGAACATGAGGCAGAGGAGGTGGATAGAGTTGATCGGAGATTATGATATGCAGATTGTCTACCACGAAGGCAAGGCAAATGTGGTAGCTGACGCTCTAAGTAGGAAGTCAATACATGCTTTGGATTGTGCCAGATCGAGAGGGAGGTTGTATGGTGAACTAAGGGAGATGGGAATATTCATGATCCGGAAAGGGGACACTCTTGGTGACTTGACAGTGGAGCCTGAGTTGTATGGGGAGATTCGGGAGTTACAGCAGAACAATGAGAGAATCCAGAAGTGGCGTTTGATGGTGGAGAATGGAAATGGTGATGAGACATCCAAGTTCAGTATTCATACCGATGGTAGTTTGAGGTTCAGTGGGCGATGGTGTGTACCGAGTGTTGAGGAGCTAAAGAAGAAGATCCTGACTGAAGCTCATGCTACTCCTTATTCTGTTCACCCAGGGGGTGATAAGTTGTATAAGGATCTTAAGAAGACGTTTTGGTGGCCTAATATGAAGAAGGAAGTCGCAGAGTTTGTGTCGAGATGTTTGACTTGTCAGCGAGTGAAAGGGGAACATAAGAGACCTCAAGGGAAAGTTCAACCGTTGGATGTGCCAGAGTGGAAGTGGGAGAATTTCGATGGACTTTATCGTGGGGTTGCCTCGGACTCAGAGGGGCAACAACATGATTTGGGTGATCGTGGATCGTTTAACTAAGTCAGCTCACTTTATTCCCATGAAAGATACCTGGAGTAAAGCTGAATTGGCTAAGTCATATGTTCAGAATGTGGTCAAACTGCATGGCGTACCCAAGGACATCGTTTCAGATCGGGACTCGAGGTTTATATCCAGGTTTTGGCAGGAGTTACAGGCTGCTTTGGGTACTCAATTGAAGATGAGTACAGCTTTTCATCCGGCTACTGATGGTCAGACTGAGCGGACGATTCAGACTCTTGAGGATATGTTGAGAGCTTGTGTACTTGAGTTCGGAGGATCTTGGGAGGATCGACTGGGGTTGATCGAGTTTTCCTATAATAACAGTTATCATGCGAGCATAGGCATGGCCCCTTTCGAGGCTCTGTATGGAAGGAAGTGTCGGAGCCCTGTGTGTTGGGATGATCGAGCTGATGTTGTGACTTTGGGGCCAGATATGATTCAGGAGATGGTAGAGCAGGTTCAGATTATTCGACAGAGGATGAGGGCCGCTCAGGATCGACAGAAGAGCTATGCGGATCTGAAAAGGAGTGATATTTCGTTTGAGGTCGGAGAGAAAGTTCTACTGAAGGTCTCTCCGATGAAGGGTGTGATGAGGTTTGGCAAGCGTGGCAAACTGAGTCAGAAATTTATTGGACCATTTGAGATCTTGGACAGAGTTGGAGAGGTGGCATATCGGTTAGCTTTGCCTCCAACCCTATCCAAGGTCCATAATGTGTTTCATGTGTCCCAGTTGAGGAAATACGTGAGTGATCCATCACATGTGCTTCAGCATGAGGTGATTGAGGTCGATGAGCAGTTGGCATACATTGAGACTCCGAAGGAAATTCTGGACAGGAAGGTACGAAAGACTCGCAATGGCGAGACGTCGTTGGTGAAGGTCCTTTGGACCAACCATAATCAGGAGGAGGCTACGTGGGAGCCTGAGGCAGCT
This sequence comes from Silene conica, assembly GCA_029255685.2. NCBI lineage: Eukaryota > Viridiplantae > Streptophyta > Magnoliopsida > Caryophyllales > Caryophyllaceae > Silene > Silene conica. The sequence continues at coordinate 69,087,387 of CM055318.2, read as the reverse complement.
ATGAGGAAGCGTTACCCACATTTGTTTGATTAAGGTAAGTTACGCGGACGTAACTTTTCTTTAAGGGGGGTGGAATGTAACATTCTGTGATTTAAGTAAGCTTTTGAGTTATTTTGTGATATCAGGTTGTTTGAGTTGATTGTTTTGTTGTCTGGGTGTTGTTGAACTTCGGGACGAAGTTCATTTTAAGGGGGGAAGACTGTAATACCTCGAGTTTTGGGCACGATTTTTTATCACAATTGATTTATAACCAACGGTTTTATGCACGGTTTTATGCTTAGTTCGCTTTTAAGTTTATGGGTTCGTAACATGCTTGTTATGGGATTCGTTTTAGGGATCACTTATCTATGTGACATGCTCTTGGTGGGGTTCGATCTAGGGGTTGCTGGGTGAGAACCTTGGGCCTTGATTTCCGTGCCAAACCACGCAGCCCAAGACTCACATTTTATGAAAAGCTGAAACCCTCACAACCTCACTTCTTCCAGCCGCCTTATAAGAGGCCATCGACACACCTCTGACCTACCTACTCACACACCACTCTTACCCTATTTGTTCAGCCGCCACCCCACCCCAGAAGGAGGAGCTTTGCACGGTTGTTGGATCAGTTTAGACCTTTCGAATTAAGTCCAGAAACAGGTAAGTCGCAGCATTGTGATTTCGTTTGTTATTCTGTTCTTAAGCATTCGGGTTTTGCTGATGATTCGAGGGGGAGTCTGTGTCGTGGTTGCCATGGGTTTTGTGTTTGTATGCTTCTGGTGGTTAAGGGGTTGTCGGGGGGTTGGTCACGGTGGTTGTCGAGTACTGTGGGTGGTGTAATAAGGGGAGTTCGTGGGGTCTGTTTGGGTGGTCTGTTTCACGGTCAGAGTTGCGGGTTCTGTGAGGGTGGTTTTGGGGTGGTGTTACTGAAGACTCGGGGGAGGTCTAAGCGGTGGCACCACCATGGTCCGAGAGGGGGTTGTAGGAGGTTCAGACTGGTGGGTGTTATGGGTGGTGCTAGGGTTGTTTCAGGGGGTCGTTTAGGGTTGGTTTTGGCCTGTGTGGAACTCCGGCGAGGGGTCAGGCTGGGTTTAGAGTCTCTGGTCAGAGTCGGCAGGGGGTGCCGACTGGTGTGGTGATGTTGTGGCGACCGTTGGTGGTTGGTGGTGTTGGGAGCTGGCACTGGTGGGTGGTCGAAGGGTGGTAGGCAGCGGTGAAGGTGGTGTTTGTCGTGTGAAGGGGGCTGCCGAGTGTTTAGGATAGTTGTCCTTCTTTTCATCTTTTTGTTATTTTATTTAATCAATACTTATTATTATTATTATTATTATTATTATTATTATTATTATTTTGTTATTTATGAGTATATTGGTATTTATGGTAAAGATATTCTTTGATATGTTTTTTAATGAGTGTTGTATATAGTTTGAATTTCAAAATCGAGGTTACTATTTTTAGAAAGTTACTATTTTGGGTAACTCGGTGGTGGGAGGCTTTCTAAATATAGGGAGTTTCTATAAATAGAATGTGCATGTGTTTTGCGAGTATTAGGGTGTTTATTAATTAAATAATATTTGTTTAGGTAGCGGGTTTCGTGTGGAACATTTCTAGGCAAGCTTTGGTTTGATCTGCGTTCCTGCTATTTCAGGTAGGGGAAAGTACTGGTTATAATAATGTGATCTATTCTCAGTTGGCATTAAGCATGTTTGCTATCTAATATCCTGTGATCATTGTATTGAGTTGTTATCTTATTCTGTGTTATCATATGATGTGAATATATATATATATATATATATATATATATATATATATATATTGGGCCTTGTGATATGGAGTTGGATCGGTGCGGAGTATATATATGGAGTTGGATCGGTGCGGAGTATATATGGCGTTGGATCGGTGCGGAGTATATATATTTGGTGTTGGATCGGTGCGGAGTTTATTGGCGTTGGATCGGTGCGGAGTTTATTAACTATATTTGTTATGTTATTCTTTACCTACTCAACCTTGTGGTTGACCCTGTGTATTCGTGATCACCTGTGATGAACCAATTTTGGGGAGCAGAATGACAGGTGCTGAGACTAAGGGGAAGCTATGGGAGGAAGAACTTGGATCAAGACCAGAGTAGATGTCTAGATCACTTAGTCAGTTTTATGAGTTGTACTTTACCTTTTGCTAAGACTTTTGGATACGGATGTAAGAACATGTCTTGAGTTAAATTTTATTTAAAGTACTGTTTATCTTCCTTTGAATCTACTGCCTCGGGAAACCGAGATGGTAACACTCTTATTTATCTGAGGAGCCTAGTTCAGGTCCTTAAATAAATGGGGGTGTTACACCCATCCCGTACCCGGATCAACCTCCATTGCTTGTATTGGATCATTCGTTTGATGTCCAAACTCATCATTGGCAGAGTGGAACTCATCATTTTCAGTATCTTCATCCAGCCATCCTCCTAAGCCAACCCTATTCTCCACTAAACCTTCCTGAGCACGTATAGGAGCTCCATTCCCATTAGCCTGTTGTCCTCCAGGAATAGTGCCAGAGACATTACCATTCATTCCACTTGACATTTCCCCTAGCCCAGATTGAAAAATGACGGGGCCAGCAAAAGGTTGAGCTGTCACCGTAAATCTCATGCCAGGATGAACCTTACCCCCTGGAGTATTACCAATCTCAAAGTCCACAATTCTTTCCTCCTCCTCATCTTCTAATCTTCTATTTCTCCTTCTTCTGGCAGATCCCATCTTCACCTTTGAGGAAGTAAATTTTGTTGTAGATGGAGTAGCTCGCAAATCCAAGCTAAACATCGTATGACTTGTTTCGGCTTGGTAAATCACAAATCCCCTATCAGATGTTTTCTCCAACATAGTTTTTATGTTAGCCACCACTGACAACAAACTGTCCTTACACTGAGTAGCGCGATGACCAATTTTGCCACATCTTACACAGTACTTAAAGACCTCCTCATAGCGAAATTGTATCCACAACAGATTACCATCTTGGAGTGCAAGAAACAAACCTGGCACTAGTGGTTCATTGAGCTTGACACATGCCCGAATTCTTAGATAATCATTCTTAGGGACCATGTCAAATTCCTCCACAACAAATTGTTCACTGAGCAAATTACCTACCACATGTCCCACATGGACAGACAAGAATTCAAACGGCAAACCACACACACGCACCCACATTTTTGCGTATGGAAAGCGTACCGTTCGTGGCACCGTATCAGGGTACCATTTTGCAAATACCATAATAGCTCCATCGAGTGTGGCAGTACTCCTTTGCAATAGTCCCTCAGCATCCTCATGATTCTCACAATGAAGGATATATAATTCCCCCATAGTGAAAACAGTTATATGCCCTTTAGTATCCCATTTTCGCATGATGATATTACTAACCTTTGCAGCCTCGAAAACTCTATAATCGACCAAGAAGCCAATCAAGCACTTGCTCCAAAAATCCCTAGACTTTCCCAAAGTCCTAGGATCAATGTTGACTACCCCCGCAGTTCGTGGGAATCGCCATGCATTTGCATGAACTGGATTAAGAGGATCAAAACCCACATTCTCCGAAGCTCGTTGTTCCATATGATTGTGAGTTGTTTGTTGATTTTGAAAAGTATGAGATAAATTTGCCTGACCACCACCCTGATCACCCATACCACTTCCACTCCCCACATAGCGACCAAACTGGTGTTCGAAATCCATTGGAGAAGAACTCATGAAAAAAGAGAAGAAAGAATAAAAAGAAGATGCAAGTGAATGAACCAACAGAAAGAACAAACTCAATATATAATCATCTTTGGAAACCCTAATCGTCGTCCCTAAATACTGTAGCACGAAACCCTAGAAAAAGTTTCACGCCTTCAATTGGCCATGCAGACATCCCTAATTAAGACCCCCAATCAGTATTAGAGCTTATATTCATTATAATTTAATGCGTGTAAGTAATATTATAGGGGTGCATAGACAGAATTTGCAGAGCCCCAAAACTGATAGCCCAATTGAGTACTTCTGACACCGCCTCCTCGTAAGCCCCAAACACCCAATCACCCTACACCATCCATAATAATTTATCAGCAGCAATGCAGCTTAACCAAGAAAGAAATCCTAAAAAACTAATCCTTCACTTGAGATTATTTAGATGTCAAAAGATCTTCGGAAAAACCAGAAAAAACGTAATACTTGAGTGACTCCACCGAGAAAATAACCAATTACGATGAAACCCAGGATCAGACGCTTAAAGATTTTGAAATGATTAAGATTGCAATAATAATTAGAATGAAATGAACTGTAAGTATGATAAGAAAAGATTTTAGTTGTATGGATAGTTTTAATTTTGTGAAGAAAGTCGAAAAAACGTAGTGCTCTCAACAAGGAGAGTTTTTTGCTCTCTCTAGTTTTAATACTTGTTTTTAAGTAAAAGCCTTTATCACTCACCCTAACAAACTTTAGTATGATGTTTGATTTATAACCGATGAGAACAACCTCAAATCTTTATAGATTTGTTGCTCCATTTGTTAATCATAAGGTTAGGACAAAGAATAATGTGAAGAAACCCGAAAGTCCCACATGTGAGGATTGTCCCACATTGATAAAAGAGGAGAAGAATTATCATAATATAAGGCAAGGGGTTACTCCCTCTATTGCCAATTGGTTTTAGAGTGGAACCCTCTTGGGTTTATATTGTGGACTCTTTCTCCTCCGTTCGGGTGTGGCCCAGACCCGTTGTTGAATTTAACATGGTATCAGAGCCCATGGCTAAAGACCTGGGATTCATGGGCCAGAGTTTGCAGTCGGACGAGCAAAGAAAATTGCTCAGTTGAATATGTCCGGTCTGAGTTGATACTGGGCCAAGTTTACAGCTGGACGAGCAAGGTTGCTCGGTTAAATTTGTCCAGTCTGTGTGTAAGTGGGCTTCACATGTGAGGGGGAGTGTGAAGAAACCCGAAAGTCCCACATGTGAGGATTGTCCCACATTGATAAAAGAGGAGAAGAATTATCATAATATAAGGCAAGGGGTTACTCCCTCTATTGCCAATTGGTTTTAGAGTGGAACCCTCTTGGGTTTATATTGTGGACTCTTTCTCCTCCGTTCGGGTGTGGCCCAGACCCGTTGTTGAATTTAACATGGTATCGACGAGCAAGGTTGCTCGGTTAAATTTGTCCAGTCTGTGTGTAAGTGGGCTTCACATGTGAGGGGGAGTGTGAAGAAACCCGAAAGTCCCACATGTGAGGATTGTCCCACATTGATAAAAGAGGAGAAGAATTATCATAATATAAGGCAAGGGGTTACTCCCTCTATTGCCAATTGGTTTTAGAGTGGAACCCTCTTGGGTTTATATTGTGGACTCTTTCTCCTCCGTTCGGGTGTGGCCCAGACCCGTTGTTGAATTTAACATGGTATCAGAGCCCATGGCTAAATACCTGGGATTCATGGGCCAGAGTTTGCAGCCGGACGAGCAAAGAAAATTGCTCAGTTGAATATGTCCGGACTGAGTTGATACTGGGCCAAGTTTACAGCTGGACGAGAAAGGTTGCTCGGTTAAATTTGTCCAGTCTGTGTGTAAGTGGGCTTCACATGTGAGGGGGAGTGTGAAGAAACCCGAAAGTCCCACATGTGAGGATTGTCCCACATTGATAAAAGAGGAGAAGAATTATCATAATATAAGGCAAGGGGTTACTCCCTCTATTGCCAATTGGTTTTAGAGTGGAACCCTCTTGGGTTTATATTGTGGACTCTTTCTCCTCCGTTCGGGTGTGGCCCAGACCCGTTGTTGAATTTAACATGGTATCAGAGCCCATGGCTAAAGACCTGGGATTCATGGGCCAGAGTTTGCAGTCGGACGAGCAAAGAAAATTGCTCAGTTGAATATGTCCGGTCTGAGTTGATACTGGGCCAAGTTTACAGCTGGACGAGCAAGGTTGCTCGGTTAAATTTGTCCAGTCTGTGTGTAAGTGGGCTTCACATGTGAGGGGGAGTGTGAAGAAACCCGAAAGTCCCACATGTGAGGATTGTCCCACATTGATAAAAGAGGAGAAGAATTATCATAATATAAGGCAAGGGGTTACTCCCTCTATTGCCAATTGGTTTTAGAGTGGAACCCTCTTGGGTTTATATTGTGGACTCTTTCTCCTCCGTTCGGGTGTGGCCCAGACCCGTTGTTGAATTTAACAAATAATTTAATTAGTAGTTTAGTACTTTATTTTTATTTATTTTCTATCGAGCTTATAGAATTTATAATTTTGATGAAATAACCAAAATAATTTATTAAATTCGTTTCGTTTTTCTATTAAGAAATTATAGTCACTCGGAACAACTTTTAAATCCGAGGGATGTATCCTCTTAATATGTAAGAGTGTCGCTATTTCGTCTAAGTGATTCTTATTTCTTAAAATGCAAATGTCGTTTTTGATTTGGTTTCTAAGTATACTAGTAGTCTAGTATTAGTGTCTAGCCCGCTCGAATTACATCTATTTACATTTCAAATTTATTTTCTATGAAATAAAATTAATTTGAACTTGCCGTACTCATTTCAAATTTATTGTTAATTTTAGGATAAATTACAAATAACCACCACGTATTTACGTATTTTTACAAAATACTATCTCTAATGTTGCTACAATTATTTTCACTACAAACATAATTACTTTTACAACTTTTACAACTTGGGCAGAAGCTTATAAATTTATATAAATATACTTCATGTATGCATTAAATCAAATCAAAATAATTATGAGTATTGTAACGTCTGGAAATTTCGATTTATTTACTACTTTTTCATACAAAATATAACCTACTGAATTATATTATACTAGTTTTACTCTCGTGCAAAAAATGCACGAGTTTAATTTTATTAAATTGAAAATGTCAATAGGAAGATGAATATATTTAAAATAAAGGCATAATTATAGTATTGTAGTTATACCAATCTAAAATGTATAAATAATGTATACGCTTATTTTAAATGTATTTAAAAATAAAGCGTTAGTTCGACACTATAAAAATAAACAAATTCTTATTTAAGACTACTCAAATATAGTAAGTATGTAGGATGAATACAACCATATAATATAAACCTCGTCACTTATTTTTGATTAACTTAACTTAACTTAACTTATTTTTTCTGAATTTTTCTGAACTTAACTTATATTTGCTGAACTTTTCTGAACTTATTTTTGCTGAACTTAACTTAACTTATTTTTTCTGAACTTAACTTATTTTTGCTGAACTTTTCTGAACTTATTTTTGCTGAACTTAACTTAACTTATATTTGCTAAAGTTAATTTATATCTGCTTAACATTTATGAACTTAACTTTTCTGAACTTAACTGATATGAGTCTAACTTTTTCAAACTAAATAAATATTAACTTAAATAATATAAATAATAATAATAATAATAATAATAAAATAGTAATAATAATAATAATAATAATAATAATAATAATAATAATTTCTTTTTATATATAAATATAGTTTGTTCATTATCTTACTTCGATACATAATTAAAAAGTAAATCACATATCATAATTTTTTTTAATAATCTATTTCTATATTATCACAATTTTTTTAATAATTTATTTCTATATAAATATAGTATGTTCATCATTATCATACGAGAATTATTGTGTGTAATTTTTAATCCGTGTATTTTTTGGAAAATTCGACAATTCTTTTGTTAATAGTGACATTTTTGGGTAATTAAAAACAATGGTCGCACATGAGACATTTGTACGAGAGAATATGTGAAAATCTGTCAATAATAAACGGGTATGCCGTATGAGTATTTGCTTAACTTTTCTGAACTTATTTTTGTCTAACTTTTCTGAACTTAATTTTGCTGAACTTAACTTAACTTATTTTTGCTGAACTTAACTTATTTTTGCTGAACTTTTCTGAACTTATTTTTGCCGAACTTAACTTAACTTATTTTTTCTGAACTTAACTTATTTTTGCTGAACTTTTCTGAACTTAACTTATTTTTGCTGAACTGAACTTAAATTAAGCAAAAATAAGTCTAAAAGAACAGGGCCTAACTACCAAAAAATAACTATGATCATATAGGACTATATGAGGTTGATTTTTTCTACCTACAAAATGATTATTCATGATTTTTATTTCCGATAATTAATTTTATTTGATTTTTTTGTTCTTTTCATCCCGATATTATAATTTGGATATCCAGGTTAAATTTGGTGTATAATTATATAAATTTGTTTTAATTTATTAGTTTGAAAATTATTAATTTCTAATCGTTGGAACATATGAGTTTTTGTACTTTTTAAATTTTTCCTTTTTTATTTTTTGTATCTTTTTGTTTTGCATAAAAAATTTATATCATAAATTTAACATATGAAAATGAATATTTTGAAATCAAAAGTGTGAAATGAAAAACAAATAAAATTGGAGGAGAGAGACTAATTAAATAGTAGAAGAAGATGATGGTGAGACCCAATTACCCTAAATAATCTAGCCTGAGAATCTTCTAAAAGCTATCCCTTTTATAGTAACGGATTTGTCTACGTTAAACAATTAACATCTTTATATATGTAATAAACTACATAATTAACATAATTAAGATTTTTTTGATAGCTTAGCTTACATCTTGAATAACTCACTTTTTTTTTTTAAATCTTATACCTAGAATAACTTTCTTTAAATCTTATATCTTAAATAACATTTTTTTTCAAACTTGATACAAAATCTTTAAAAAAAGCTATAAATTGACAATTTTGCCCTTACTAGTTTGATGGTTTTTAGTGGTGGTAATCACGGTGAGTTGCCCTTGTTCTACTTTTTTTTGTTCCATTCTATGTTTCACTCCATACAGATCTTGACATATAACTTATTACAAATAAAAAAAATACACAATAAAATGTGGTAATGTGTTGATGTGTTAAAATGTATATGAAGTGGGACACGAAATGAAGAACAAACACTAAATAGGACAGATTACCCTCATTGTGGTAATAGGTGGGGGAAAGGATGATGATGTTTAATTATTAAGGACATGATCGTCAATTAAGAGTTTTTTAGTTTTGATATAAATTATCAAGTTTGAAACAAAAATGTTATTTTAGGTATAAGATTGTAAAGAAAATTATCTTAGGTATAAGATTGTAAAGAAAATTATCTTAGGTATAAATTTTGAAAAAGTAAGTTAATTTCAGGTATAAGTTATCAAAAAACTCTATAATGAAGTTTGTATAAGTTTATATAATACATTGAAATCCATCAGTTTACAATTTATGTATATATCATTGATTGATTTATTAAATTGGATCGGTAGTTTATTTGGAGAAAGTTTTGTACTTGGCTTTTTCTTTGGGGTTATTATTGTAGTCCCTTTACTAAAATACAAAAATATTACAAGTATGTGAAGCAATGAACTATCCAAATTCCAATCCACCAAGCGATCTATTTAAGAGATTGATCCAACCTCCAACAAGTTTTTGAGCGGTTGTGTTAAAATCTAAGAGATTACGGCCTGATTGACAAATAACAAAAGTAAATACATAATAACATATAACATAATACAATTAGTAGATTTTAATAGCAAATTTGACTATTAAACTAAAGTAACAGATTAAGAAAGAGTGTTTGGTAATTAGTGGATTATAAGATAATTAAAACGGTTTAATGTGTAAATTGAATATGCTAATACAATATGCTGCTATTAGCCGCATATTCAAAAATAGTAGATTCCGACCAATATGATATCAGAATATGTTATTTACCAAACACATAAAAATAGTAGATTGATTAGTCAACATACTAGTTATACCGGAATCTGCATACAACTTGATACTATTGAGTATTGATTGGGAAAATGCTACATATACACATTGTGTATGGACAACTTCATACACGACCAATCACATCGCGACACGTAGATAACCCGACTTAAACCGCATTAGTTAGTTTTATGATAGTTCAGTAATTTTACAAGTGTAGTTAACCTGTAGTTAACATTAATTTAGGAAATTTTGTAATTTTGTTTAAATTTTATTCTCTTAACAAAATTGAATGATTTTATTTGTAAAATAAATATTTCTGTAATATATAAATCAATTAATATTTTTGGAATTTATTTTAAAATTTTTGTTTTAGTTAGTAAATTAATCAATAATAATAATTTTTTAAGTAATAATATTATTTTATTTTCGAATTTTTTAAAAAAAAATTGGTTTAGTTATTAATACTCCCTCCTACCCATATCTAATGTCCCTTTTGCCATAAAGTAGAGAATTTAGTGGAGTGAATAGAATATTAAAAAGTATTGTGTAGGGGTAAGATTAAAGGAAAGAGGGTGTTTTGTTTTAATTGATTAATTGTTTGAGTAAGGGTCTAATGATTCCCTCCTTTTCCTTAATGAATTTTGTTTCCCTCCAAAACCAGCCTTACTTACTCAGGAATACATAGCTTCAGCTATGTGTATTTTTTACACACTTTCGAAATACGTACTGTTTCGAGATTAAAAAAAAGTCCTACTATAATTAAATTACATTTACATGTCAATAATAAAATTCGAATAAATAAAAGTACATTAATAAAATTACATCGACTTAAAATAAAATTACATTTAAAAATATAGAGACGTAAACTAAAATTACATCGAGATGAAATAAGACGATCTTGGACTTCAGATTAACTTTCGATTTTCTTCAACTTATCTTGATTCGCAAGCCGAGTTGTTCCTTAAGCCATAAACCCCATTTCACAGCCCAAACGTTACATATCCAAGACAGGCCAGAATGCAATTTGGCACCAAAATCAGATTTGGAGCCAAATTACAAACGAAAAATTCGAATTGCGCCAAAACGAAATGTTAAAAAAGGGTGCAAAGTTCCTTGTCTATAAATAGAAGGGTGTATTTATTAGGGGTATTCAAGAGCTTAAGTCCAAAAAACAACTTTCACAGACAATAGTAAGCAAACAAAATCACAACTATTCAAACACATTCAATGAAGAATCTCACCAACTTAGAAAGATCCAAAATTAATGAAACACTGTTGATGAGCAGCAAAGATGGAAAACCAAGACATGGCATTATGAATGAACTTGCAACACAGTTTTCAGTCGACAGGAAAACAATAACACGGCTTTGGAAGGAAGCAAAATCACAAAGAAGTGCTAATATACCAGTGAACCTTAACAGCAAAAAAATAGGCATCAAACATGTGGGTAGAGCATTCTTAGACGAGGAGAAGCTAGCTTCAATAAACTTACTGGATAGGACAACTCAGGAGGATTTGGCAACTCACTTGGGGGTAAGTCAGTCAACCGTCTCAAGATGGAAAATATCCAAGCAAATCAGATCACATACAAATGCAGTTAAGCCAGGTTTGAATGACAAAAACAAGCTTGCTAGATTACTTTTTAGTCTACAACATTTAGAATATCATGCTTACACAAAACGTGTTGTTTTCAAAGACCAACGCAATGTCATTCACATGGATGAGAAATGGTTCTCTAAAACTAAACCAACCACACGTTTTTACATGGGTAAAAGGGAAACAAACCCACATAGGGCAGTACAATCAAAGAGTTTCATAGAAAAAGTCATGTTTATGTGTGCAGTTAATAGACCATTTTATGGGTCGAATGGTGAATTAGTATTCGACGGAAAATTAGGGATATGGCCATTTGTTATGGAAGTACCAGCCCAAAGGACTTCAAAAAACAGAGTGGCGGGTACCTTAGAAACAAAGTGTATTGAGTCTATAAACAAGCAAGTTACTAAAGACATGATAATTAATCAAGTATTGCCAGCAATTAAAGCAAAATGGCCTCACCAACAACTAGGTAAACATATAATAATTCAACAAGATAATGCTCGTCCTCATTTTGGCAATGAGGATCCGGACTTCAAAAAGGCAGCAACAGAAGATGGCTGGAATATAGAATTGACCTATCAAACACCCAATTCACCAGACCTTAATGTCTTGGATTTGGGCTTTTTTAGATCAATTCAGTCACTCCAGCAAAAAAAAAAGGCACTGAAGTTGGATGAACTAATCAAAAACACAATCACAGCTTATGAAGAACAAGATTCACTGAAACTGAAGTATGTGTGGATCACATTGCAGGCATGTATGCTTGAAATTATGAAAAAGAAAGGGGGTATAGATTACCCTGTACCACATATGCACAAAACAAAATTGGCAGCTGAAGGTTTATTACCTGATTATCTTGAAGCTAACATTGGTTTAGTGAAAGAAAGTATACAATATATTCAGAATGTTGGTGACCCTAGCTCTATTAGTGATTTAGTTGATGCAGTTAACAGTATGACAGAGCACATACAGAATGTGGAAGACGAAGCAAGTACCAGTGGGACTAGTAATGAACCAACAGGGGAGATAGAACCTGTTGGCACCATTACTGAAGTAGGTCAAGGTAGTAATGACCCAACAGAGGAAGACTTCTTTGTTGGTAGCATTACTGATTGGTTCACAGAGTGGGAGGACAATTAACTACTCTATTTTGATCATGAACATGCAACTTTTGGACAGGTACTAGTTATCAAAGGCTGAATATCAATTTTTTGAACAGGTAAAAGCAAGCATCACAGACAGTCAAGAAGGAAGGGTTCATGAAGGTCACTATGAAGTCTTTTGTAGTTTATATTAGGTGTAATATAAGAACTTTGCAACCCTTTTATAAAATATTCAGTCCTTTGGCACAAAATATGGATACTAACATCAGACACGCAGAAATGAGTAAATGAAGCTGTAGTAAACAATACTCGTCAACACTGTTTTACGTATACAGCCTCATCACTACATAGGTGGTGGCAGTGTATACGTAAGACGGTGATGATATGCAATCAATATACCCTCACCATTAAAGATCACAGGGTATTTTTAATAAGAAGAGACAGAGTACACCAACAGTTTATCATCATAAGTCCGTAAAAATAAAAATTAAAACGATAAATAAAATTAAGTAAAGAGACGAAGAAATCAACCTCCTGCCGTTTAATTTTCGAACTCGTCCTTCACAGTAGGGTCAAAAACAGGCCAAAATTTCGAAATCTCTTTACTAAACCACCGTACGATCACCGGATTAGATCTTATGCCATCAAGATCTAATGGGTCATCTGATAATGCGATAAATTCAGACGGACCACCAACCTTAAAATCACCGACATAGTACATCTTCACCCACTCCATTAAAATCTCAAACTTCGGCCAGATCCGACATACCTCTTCCGTAAATGGCTTTATAGTCATCAAATATGGTCGTTTATCCAACCACATCTGACCCTTCCTCTCCCAAGCTTCTTTCCTTGAAATTAAACCCGTCTCCTCCTCACTAAACACTCCGTTTGAACTGCATGCAACATCAACAGAACACTCATCAACACAATCGTCATCATCCGTCGGAATCTCAGACTCCCCCATACAATACTGTTCATACTGTATCTCCATACTTTTCAGATCAAAGGTAGACGAAGAACAAGAGTTTTTCTCCATTACTTTTAAAGTAAGTAGTAAAATGGACAGATGAATGAAATTTCTGAGGGAGATGAGTGATTTGTGAGGGAGATGAGTGGATTTGTGAGGTAGGTGAGGGTTAATTTCGGCGGAAATAGAGAGAGAGAGAGAGGGGAGGTAGGGTTTAGATTATGAAGGATAGGTTTCAAAAATGAGAATGGATTGGGTGGGTTGTATAATTCCGCGGGAGGGGTTAGGGGGTTGGGTAGGGTAATTTTAATTAGGGTATTTAATGGGCTCATTTAAGGTCTTAATGGGTTGGATTAAGGGAGGGTATGGGTAGTAAATAAGGGTAATATATGAGGGTAGTTCAGTCCAAAAAACCCATTGGGAATACCAAATGGGACATTTTGATGGGTATTGATATTGGCCAAATGGGACGTTAGTTACGGGTAGGAGGGAGTAAAAATTATTATTCCAGAAATTATTATTTTGGAAATTAACAATTTTTTTTAAAAAAATCGTTTTATTTAGTAAAAAATTAAGTAAATACAAAAAAAAATATTTTCCAGAATATTAATTTACAATAAAAAAATATTCCAACAATATTACTAATTGATATTTCCGAAAATTTAATTAAATACAAAAAATAACAAAATATTTTGAAAAAATATTAATTTAATAAAACATATATACTAAATCTTAACAAATAACAAATATTCCTAAATTATGCTAAATACATGTGGTTAAGAATTTAACTACATTTGTATAATGACTAATATATCATAACATTAACTCATGCAAATTAACTATGATTATACACGTGGCGCGATGTGATTAGTCGTGTATGAGTTTTATTTACAAAAAATATTTTCCAGAATATTAATTTACAAAAAAACAATATTCCAACAATATTACTAATTAATATTTTGCGAAAATTTAATTAAATACAAAAAATAACAAAATATTTTTAAAATATATTAATTTAATAAAACATAATAAAATCTTAACAAATAACAAATATTCCTAAATTATGCTAACTACATGTGGTTAAGAACTTAACTACATTTGTATAGTTACTAATATACCCTAACACTAACTCATGCAAATTAACAATTTTTTTAAAAAAAATCGTTTTGTTTAGTACAAAATTAAGTAAATACAAAAAAAATATTTTCCAGAATATTAATTTACAAAAAAAAATCCCAACAATATTACTAATTAATATTTCCGAAAATTTAATTAAATACAAAAAATAACAAAATATTTTTAAAAAATATTAATTTAATAAAACATAATAAAATCTTAACAAATAACAAATATTCCTAAATTATGCTAACCACATCTGGTTAAGAACTTAACTACATTTGTATAATTACTAATATACCCTAACACTAACTCATGCAAATTAACTATGATTATACACGTGGCGCGATGTGATTAGTCGTGTATGAGTTTTTCTATACACAATGTGTATCTCTATCGCCTTCCGATTGATTGCGTTGTACTCGTAATATTTAAAGAGTATTGTTTATTTATGTACATGATTTATTTAATTATGTACACGACTTTCTATTTTACCCGTCTCCTCATTTTTGGCTCCCCTCTTTTCCAATTTTCTACATTATCATTTTCTCCATTATCATTTTCTCCCTCCTTTTAACAACCACCCTACTTGCATCAGTGAACAACCATCTCTAACAATCTTAGAACATAATTATAGTCAAATAATAATTTGCTTCAATTTTTTCGCCCCATCAAATTTTGTCAACATACGTGAACTATGTATATTAGAATAGCTTTCTCTAATACAGGATGATTGCGACACAAATAAATATAGCTTGTGTTGAGCCTGGATTAGCCTAGTCAGAATTCTTCCCGGTCCGACTATTTAATACAAGCTATGTACGACAACTTCCGAACAAGCTCATACATACTGGGCATACCAGGGTATAATCCTCGCAAGAAAGAATATATTCCTGATCAGATAAGAAGATAAAAGCTGAGCAGGAGAACTACCCCTGACCCACTTGATCAGATCAATACAGCAACAATCAAGTAAACAGAAGACCATAGCCCTTATTTTCAAGGGAGACTAAGTCGCAAATCCTAGCAGCATTAGGAGGACGTGTGGTTAGTGCATACAAAGACGTTGAAGTTGAAATAGTCAGCCCAGAATAATAGGAGAAGGGTCCTATTAATCCGGGGTAGTTATTGATCATGGAGAGATATTTTTGAGCAGAGCGTTGGAGAATCCAACATTCATATTTAGAGCTATATAAGATTCTGTATCAGAATGAAGCCAACATATTGTATAAGAGAATAAGTTTTTACATATAAGAAATAAGAGCATTTTTACAAGCATTAATAGCATTCTGTTCAGAATTACTCAAGTGTTCATTTTCAAGTCTTTCTTTATTCAATCTTCTTTGTTTACGTTCCTATCATTCATACTAGAGCTAGATACCCCATCTTAATACAAAAATTAGCTAAGGTCTGTTCAGGAAAATCTTGCTAAAACAGTCTGATAAAAGGGTAATTCAACCACTTACAAATTGTTAATCCAAATTAATGGAACCCAGACAATAACTTCATAATATACAAGTAATGCGCCAATAGCAAATTTAATCGCTACCACATGAACATCAAAACTATTTAATTAAAAAAAGAAACCTAATTAATTCAATTAAAACCCCAAATTTTATCTAATTCGATTTACATATTGAAATAATTACTTTTTGATATGCAAATAAAGATTCATAATAAAAAAAATTCAGTGAAATTTGATAGGTTCTAAGAGGGAGAGAAGAGAGCCTTTAGTTTTCTTTGTAAAGAAGGGTAGTGGACCAGAAATTAATGAAAAAATGTACTTGATTGACTAAAAAGTGCACATAAAAGAACAATTACGTATTGTTTGGCATTGCTTATGAAAAAGAATTTTTACTTTTGTAAATGAGTTTTTATAAAACTATTTCTTCATAAAATTTGTCCTGTTTGGCCAAAATTCTTAAAAAACTTTTTTTTATCAATTTTATCGTGTTTGGCCTGACTAATTTTTATCAATTTTTTTGCTAAAATATAATTATATATAAATATATAAAAAAGGTAAAAGAATCTGAAAATTGGTACTTGACGATATTGTTTTGAATTTTGGCGCTTAAATAACACATAAGCAACGTGAAAATAGAAAGATAAGTAGCAATTTGCTACTTCTGTTTCCAGAGGTCAATTTTACAATTTCTGTTTAATAAAATTAGATTTTATTTTTTAAAAAGTAGAATCTAAACCAACTTCTATTTCTTTAGTTGGAAAAATACTTAAAAACCAACTGCAAACACATAATAAATTGAGTTTCTCCATAATTTTAGGAAAGACAAATTTAAATACAATTTTATTATCAAATAAAAATATTATTTTACAAGTTTGTAAAAGATCCATATGGAACAACCACTCCACATGCACTGATATTATCATAATTATTTACTATTTTCTTAGATCATCCGCATTTGTGAAAAATTCACCAATTTTCACCCTATACTTTTTCACTTTTTCTCTCTCCAGTTCACCATCCACCTCACATTTCCACTCATCACCAAAATTCACCAAAATACTTAAAAAAAACCCACATCAACAAATACTCAACTTTTATTCCCTTTCCTACATTACTATACCCCATAATATCCATATCAACATTCCATTATCTCACACTCCCTTATTTTTATTTCATTATAATTATTCTTAATCATATATAATTTTGGGTTTTGTAATTTATTATTTTTATTGGTATTATTGTAAATTCGAAATTATCTATTTTTAACGATTCTTTTGCATATAAATTAAGATAAATTTGAAAAAATTTCACACATTTTTGAAGATAAATATAAGATTAAGATTGCGTGTAAGAGAGAAAAATTTTTAAAAACTAATTAAAAACAAAAAATAATAAACAAAAAATAAAAAAGATTGCATTCATTAATAATAAACAACTAATAAAAAATACAATTAAAACATACGACAATTACATTAACTACAAACTAATAACTTAATTAACCAAATTGTTGCCAAATATGTTCAATTAAGTCTTTTTTAAGAGCTTGATGACTTCTTGGGTCTTGCATAACATTCCTATTTGCCACAAATTGATGTATATCTTCAATATATCCTGTTTCATATGCGAGAGCATCAACACTAAGTTCTTCGTCTTCGTTGTGATTATCAATGTACTCTTCTATATTGTTATAACCGATGTATGACTCCCGCTCATCTTCAACAATCATATTATGCAATATGATGCAAGATGTCATTACTTTATGAAGAAATTCTTTACTCCAATAACGTGCTGGGTTACATATAACTGCAAATAGAGCTTGTAATACGCCAAAAGCACGTTCAACATCCTTTCTAACACTTTCTTGTTTAGTTGCAAATAACCTATCTTTGGGTGTTTGAGGAAGTCTTACCGATTGAATGAACGTAGCCCATTTTGGGTAAATACCATCCGTTAAATAATAGCCACAACCATATTGATTGCCATACCATATAATTAACGCGTGACACATACCCGTTTAATAAGGCATCAAAAACTGGAGAACGATGTAAAACATTTAAATCATTTGCCGAACCTGGAGTACCAAAGTAGGAATGCCAAATCCATAGATCTTGGGAGGCAACAACTTCCAGAATTACAGTCGGACTTGAATTACGCCCTTGAAAGTGTCCTTGCCAAGCTTTTGGGCAGTTCTTCCATTTCCAATGCATACAGTCTATGCTCCCCAACATTCCTGGAAAACCTCTATATGCTCCGATTTGAAGTAACCTTTATGTATCTTCTACAGTTGGAATCCTTAAGTATTCATTTCCAAAGTGAGAAATGATTGCATCAGTAAAATGTTGGAAACACTCTTGTGCGGTTGATTTACCAACTCTTAAGTACTCGTCGATCCTGTCGGCGGAGTCTCCATAAGCAAGCATTCTAATTGCCATAGTGCATTTCTGCAACGAAGTGTCCCTACCAGTTGCATCGGGGCCATCTTCAAAGTAATCATTAACGGCTTTAACACCATTAACCACTCTCATAAACAAATTTATACGCATCCGAAATCTGCGTCGAAACATCTTATCTGTGTACACTGGGTTAGGAGCGAAGTAGTCGTTGTATAATCGTTGATGACCGACTTCCTGATTTCTCTCAATATACCTTCTTTTTCGTCGAGGTTGTCTTTGAGGAATTTGAGGTGGTTGATTTTGTGATTGTAAAATTTGATTAACTATAATATTTCTTTGATGTCTTCTTTCGTCCGAACGTCTATTAAAACGCTCGTCCGAGGAATAATTTGAAGACAAGGAGGAATTAAATTCATCAGAATTATCTGGATTTATATTATTAAAATTGTTAGGATCCATAGTAGGATCTACATTATTATAGTTATTTGAATTCATATAATAAAAATTATCTAAATTCATATTATTAAAATTATTAGAACTCATATTGAAATAATAGTAAGTGTTGAAGTATGGTTCTATTTATTGCTGATATTATCCTTTTTTAGCCGTTGGATCGATATCTCGGTTATTTAATCTTGGCCGTTGGATAAGATTGTATATGGATAAGAGATTGGATAAGGATAAGAGACTGAATAAGGATATCTAATCATTTAATCTTGGCCATTGGATAAGATTGTGTGTAAGAGATAAAAATTAAGGATAAGAAACTAGATAAGGATAAAAGATAAGTTAATAGATAAGATTCATTCATTAATAATAACAAATAACAAATAAAAAACTTACAACAATTAAAACATACAACAAGTAAATCATACAACAATAAAAAAATAAACTTAACATAACTAAAACTGACTCACAAATAAATAAACTATTAAACATAATTAACGACGCTTAAATGATTGTAGCAACTCTTGCTTATAATCTTCAAGTTCGGGGGGTAAATTAGTCTGCTTAAGTAATTGTTGAAGCGTATTAAAATCACTTTCTTTTTTCATTCTTGCTTCTCTTTCTTTAGTAAACGCAAACCTATCTCGATGTAACTGAATCCTCGCTTCATCAACTTGCAGCCTACGTTGTTGAATGTCAAGCTCTTTGACGGCGTTTATATTAAAAATATACAATCTCCTACTAACTTCAGCTTGATTATTTGAATCACTTTTAGAAGTACTGTCATCAACCTTCTTCTTCCCTTTATTTTTCTTTGCAGCTTTAACACCTTCGGGTCGTACGGTACCCATACTTTCACCATCAAGAGAGATGGGTGTAGAGTACTCCTCACCCTCATTGCGTACTCTTTTCCCACTACTATTACTTCCATCGTTACCAGCAACTGGACTTGGAGTGATTTCGTAACTCACATTAGCGTATGGAGCAACACAAATTTTCCATTTTTCAAAATTTTTCATCATGTTCCAAGCATGCTCCAAAGCAAATTTAGCGGGTTTGTACAATTCCCTAGCCTCGGCGATTAAATCATCTTCACTCATGCCGCTCTTCTTCCTCCTAGTGGCCGCTTCCATGCATGCACTTCATTTCATGACAGATGTTGAGGTTCTTCGAAATTGGGTATCAAGCATAGCACGAGTTCGTTTCTTCAAGACACCGGGATTGACCTGTTGGGCTTCATCGTAAAACAATTTAACCTTACTCCAAAGTGTTTCTTTCGCTTGGTCGGTGCAAACTATACTATCTTCTGAAACCCTCATGAATGATGAAATAAGGGCTTCATCTTCTAGTACTTGCCATGGAGTAGATCTACCGGTATTTGAAGTGGGTGTTCTTTCATTACCAATATCAACTTCCACTTCAATATCATTTGAATTATGGTTACTTGGTGGAGTTTGTGAGGGATCTATTGTTTGATGAACGGGTTGCTGATGCGCGAGATTTAGTCGTCGGTTCTCACGATCAAACAAAAATTTATAAACCCAAAATAGTAGTATAATAGGGTTATCGTTCGCGAAGACGGTGGGGATAGTTGTATAGTTAAGTTCTAATTATAACTTGAGTCGGGGTAATAGGTTTGATTATGAAATGACTAATTAACTAAGGACAAACAATTAAAGCAAATAAATCGAGATGAAATTGATGATAAAGAGGACTAGGGTGTCGGGGTTACTAGGGTAGTCGATGTCAAACATGTCAAGGGTAGGTGGTCTCATCTACGTTAGGTCTAGGTCCGTCTCGTCTTTCGATTTGACTAACCTAAGGTCGAGTCCTATCCTAGCTTTCGCTACAAACAAGGTCAACCCAACACATACACATGCCTATGAAAGTCCTAGACTATCGTCTAAGGCAAACAACAATAAGAATCATGCCCAACCGTCGTTGAGGCATTTCATCAAACATCTAGCATGCATACAATGTAAACCTAACAAAGATGAAACAAAACCCTAACCCTAAACAACAAACATCAACACCAACTACCCAAGTGCACCCCTAACCCTAGCAAAAGGATTACTCACTCATGGCTAGGAAAAACATGTGAACAAGGGATAAACAAATGTTAAACATCATGAACAAGTAAAGGTGAACAATTGATTCAAAAGAAACTTAAACAAATGCAATAACTAAGTGGAGATTAGAGAGATTATACCAATAGCAAAGGAAAAGGAAGTAACTTGGATAACAAGTTGAAGATTTCTTTCAAATCCTCCAAAATACAACCCAATAAAACCTCTTACAATTGCTCAAGAAGATTACTAAAGAGATTACTAAAGAAAGATTAACAAGAATTCAAAGATTAAACTAAGATCTAAGAATGATTAAAATGTTTTTGAGAGTTTTTGTAGGCTAAGTATGAACTAATAGAACAGTAGAAAACCCTAGAATTGCGTGCCAAGTAATGTATGAAATAATAGAATAAGTGCGGGTTTATATAGTGCGCGAAAATCTGAAAAGCGACTCTCAGCCGGTCGACCGGCTGCCGGTCTAGGACCGGCTGAGAGTCCAAATAAGGACTTCTGAAACAATTCTTCAATAGCCATGCTTCCCAGCCGACCGGCCGGCTGCCGGTCTGGCACCGGCTGGGAGGCCAAATCTTCACTTCTGCATTTTTTTCATATTTCTTCAAGCACAGGTCCCCTCAGCCGGTGGACCGGCTGCCGGTCGACCACCGGCTGGGAGCCCTTTTGTAGCAACCTGCCCAACTTTGCATAATTCTTCATTTTACGAAATATGGCTAAGTATGGGAAATACATCCCAGCCGGCTGACCGGTTGCCGGTTGCCCACCGGCTGGGAGCCCTTTAGCAAGAAGCTGTAACATTTTCACATTTTTCTCCAAAAAGTCAAGTCAAGGTCCCTAGCCGGCCTACCGGCTGGGAACCGGCTGGGAGGCCCTGGGTACTAGTCTTGCAATTTCTCTTCAAAATTCTTCATAATTCGTTTCAAAATCGTCTCGTTTGCTCCCGTTTCTTCGCCCCGCCGCAATACCTACAAAATGTGAATGAAATAGAAATAGTCGAGGTAACGGGCATAAAAACAATCAAAGGTGCGCAAAACGAGGTCGAATCGTAACCGAAAATAAAGAATATGTAAAGAAAATGATGACCAAAATGGAGCTCATCAGTTGCATATATGGGAAAAATGAAGTAGCAATAGGCCTGATTGGTTGAGAATAAGTATGGTTAGGATTATAATCTATAAAATCTTATTAAAAGGGTAACTAAAAAAATGTGACATGGCAAATTTTAATGTGACATGGCAAAATTTTAATGTGACTTGGCACATTTAAATGTGATATAGCATATTTTAAATGTGACATGATGTATTTATGTGATGAATTATCAATTTATTATTACATGACATTAATTTATTTCACTTATCTATAAATTAATTTAATTCACTTATCTATAATATTAAAGGATATTATCAATATTCTTAAATTGATTTTGTATATTAAATATATATTGTTTTCCAAAATTTATGTAACCCTTCAAAATTTAAATCAAGATTTCGTCTTAGATTAATTTTTTATATTAAATACTCCCTCCTATTCTGAATAACTGTCACATTTGCCGTTTTCGTCTATTCACGTAATTGTCACATATTCCATTTTGGGACATTGTTTATACTTATTTTATTCACTCTAACCCACAATAATACCCCACCTTACCCCACAACACTACTTATTTTAATCACCTCTACTCACAATAATAATCAATAATACATTCTCTCTCTCCAATCTTCCCACCCCACACATTACTTTACATTAAACAAATGAATTCCTTAATTCCCGTGCCCAACCCGAAATGTGACACTTATTCCGAATAGGAGGGAGTATATTGTTTTCCAAAATTTATGTAACCCTTCAAAATTTAAATCAAGATTTCGTAATTTATAATTAATATTGGCATTTTAATTGAAATTTATGTAATAAAATATGTTAATAAACTTTATAATTATAGTTAAAATTTTGTTTTAATAAAACATGTTAATAATTAATAAAAACTACTCATATTACTTAACACCCACCATTTTTATTGACATTTTTTCCTATTTATGTCATTTTTATATTTAAACATGGTAATAAATTCATTAAAACTCCTCATAATACTTAATCCCCGCCAATTTAATTAAAAGTTTTTCTTATTTAATTAATTTTTGTAATATAATATGTCAATAAATTGATCAAAACTCTATATTAATTAACAACCGTAATTTGCACTAATATTTTTTTCCTATTTAATTCATTTCTTGAATTTTTCAGTAATCAATTATCTAATCTAATAATATCATAAAATAAATTAAGATTAAAATTAAAATATGGAAATATATGGTTGTCTGACGTCTATAAAAAACCATAATAGCTATGATAGTTTTTATTCACTCTATTTATTTAAAATATATTGTCAATGAGTTTCTACTTGTGTATTATATTTCATGGTTTAATTTATTTATTTGACGATAATGAGTATATTGAGAATTATTGTTGAGTGGTGTTGTCGTTGTTGTTGTTGCTGCTGTAGTGGTGATGTTCAATAAAATATATTTTAATTTGCGATATATTTTAAATCACTCTGCAATTTTCTCTTAAGTCGTATTATTATATACTTGCTCAATTTCGTTTAATTGGATATAATTTCATTAAATTAAATACATATATAAATCTATTTATAATATATAAATAAAAGGCAAGACAAAAAAGGAGTCAACAATTTTCATGCAAGCTAGATTTTGTAAAAAAAAAAATATAAAAAAGGGAAAAAATAATTGAAACAAACCTTTTACATTTAATTTCTCTCTACTCCATATTTATGTCTATTAAATTTGCTAATAATGAAAAAGGATGATTAAAAGTCACAAAACATTGCTTCATATTTATGTATATATTAAATTTGATGATAATAATAATAATAATTAATAATAATAATAATAAATATAAGTCGTCCAAAAGTCATAAAATGCATCGTCAATTGGCTATAAATATTTGATGGAAGACAACATTTGTGAGCCAAAATTCAAGCCAATATTTTGTTTACCTCATCACCGAGAGAATTGTATGTGTAAATAATCATTCTTATCATTGTTTTTTTAAGTTCTACTGGTTATGAAATATTATGACATTTTTGAACTTCACATATATGTTGGTTTGTTGTTATTTATGAGTTATCAAGATTTGTGGAGTTGTGCTCCTTAAAGGTAAATATACTTACATTTTTATTATTCAATGTCATATTTATATAATTATTTAAGGAAAAATTTAAATTAGTATAATTATAATTATAATGTAATATTAAATAAATCAAATTCAACCGTTTTGTTTGTTATTAATTGCTGTGGATTTTTTTTTGTAGGATGCTTCATTGGAGAAAGTGAACTATATGAAGAAGTGAATACTATAATTGCTTAAACAAATACTCCCATATATTTCCCTCAATTTTATATTATAAATTAACTACAAGATTGACAACATGAATGTTAATGATTAATTATTTTAAGTTTCATGAAAAAAATTAGTATTTCATAAAATTTAAAATGTATGTTTTATTTTTGTACGTGTTATCTTTTTATTCATCATTTCCCATTTGAAAAATAGCTCTCATAGAATGAAATTTGAGTTACAAAGATCTCAATCGTATAAACAAGTTGGACAAAATAATTCTTATTGATATGAATAACGGCTAAATGTACATTATTATTAATATTTATGCTTACAATACAGTAAAAGGTCACTTAAAGCATTTAATTTAAATTCACATGTCATTTTTATATTGGTTAATATATAATCCATCTATATTGATTACTAGATTATTCATTTATTTATACAATATTGTAAAATATCAACTAAGTTATCTATTGATTTATACAATATTATAAAATGACAAGATTAAGTATCTTTATTAATTCCACAAATCTCGATAGCCCTTAAACTTGAACAAAACAAATGCGTACGATGAAGTTTGAAAATGTGATGAGTATTCATAACCCAACAATGGAACATACATAAAAAAATAAAAAAAAATTATATAGTTAATTTAAAACCTTAACTCACTTAACTTGATGTGAATATATAAATAAGACATATTAGTGGGCTAGTGGCACATACAATTCTATTGACGATATTGATAAGAAAAATTATTGCTTACAAATTT
Source organism: Silene conica (assembly GCA_029255685.2). Lineage (NCBI taxonomy): Eukaryota > Viridiplantae > Streptophyta > Magnoliopsida > Caryophyllales > Caryophyllaceae > Silene > Silene conica. The sequence goes on along the minus strand of CM055318.2, from coordinate 69,062,370 downwards.
TGCCTCTATAAAAAAACTATAAACAATTGAGTATACGTTTTATGACTTTTGAGCATTTTTTCTATTATTATTATTATCAAATTTAAGATAGACATAAATATCAATCAAGGTTCATCATTTTTGAGCATCGATGTTAAAAAGACAATACAAAGTATCTCACTATGTCATGTGTTATTAAAATTAAAGTCATATCTAAAATCATGTTCACATGCTTATAATTAAAAATTAAAATTTAAAAAATGTTAGTTGTGAACACAAAAATAAATTAATACAAACTATTTATTTTCCTCCCCTAAATCTGGTTATTAACTACATATTTATTTAACTTTTATTTCTTTTATTTAATAAGATGACTTTTTGGTTTCCTTCACCATTTGTAGTAGGTTACTATTTAACTTAATTTATCATTTTTGCAACAATTAAAATTTAAAATTTTTGACAAATTGATATTGATGATATATTAAGACTAGTATTTATTAAATTTCATAACTATGCTATTACTAAAAAATTTTAGATATGATTTATAAGAAATAAAATATTGAGATAAAAGCCCTCTAATTTAATTAAAAAGTATGTTTTAAGTTTTTTATACTAGATAATTTATCATTCAAAAAAAAAAGAATAATAATCAAACATTATGCCTTAATTAAATAACTTTTAAGTATTTCAAAAATCAAAACCGTATATTTTTAAATGGATAAACTAATTGCTCGGACAAATCTTAACAATACGATAAAATAACAAAACTAAAACATATAAACCCGTGAATGTCACGGGTCACGAAACTAGTTAGTATAATTATATGAGACTGGATAAGACAGTTGCATTTGATAAGGATCTTGAGACGGATGATAATTACCATAATTAATATTATGATTCATATAATTCATATTATTAGGATTTATTTCATTTCGATTCACATTAGAAGGATTCAAATTATTATTTATATTTGGATTCATATTATTATGATTCATATTTGTGTAAATAATTAATAATTATATGTAATTTGATGAATAAGTAGAGAGAAAATAGAAGAAGAGGTGTGATGAAATATATTGATATTGGGCTCGTTTTATAGAGGAGCAAAAAAATATAAATTATGGTTTTTTTTTATTTAAAAAAAAAGATGCAAAATATTACCGTTGTTCAATATTCAAGCCAAATGTTACCGTTGATTAAATACGTACATAGTTTGCTTTTCTTTGCTCAACTCAATTTCACTTGTTTGGAAAACTGCAACTCTGGAAAAAGTGCACTTTTTCTATGCTCAACTCAATTTCTTCTTTTCGCCAGTCCGAAAATTTTCGGTGGATTTGGTAACCAGTGGGGCCCAATTTCTATTATTATAAAGTATTAAGATTTTCACACTTTTGGTGAAAATGGGTGAAAAGCCCCAATGTGCATGCTCTTAGTGTGATAACAATGGTAAACCTTTTCTTCAGTTTACTAGTCTTATGCCCATGCAATAATTGTACGGGTTTGCACTTTAAAATATTGTAAAAAAAATGTCACTAATTAAGTTGTTTTTTTTTAAAATAAGGTCATATTTTACCTAGTTAGTGTAATTTTAAACCCGTGCAAATTACACGGGTATGTTATTTAAAAAGTTATTATAAAAAGTTGTAAATGTAAATTAAGTTTTAAAGTAAAGTAATAAAAATTCCCTTTATTTGACAATTTAAGTGGCCAATGTAATAATTGGTTAATTAAAAAAATTATGAATTTCATTTGAAAATTTTACTTGCAATTAGTATAAAATGATATAGTAGTGTTAATTGGTCGAGTAATTATTATAGTAGATATGCATTCTTGTCAGCTAAATTTAAATTTCTACTTAGGCGTTGTTACTTAGGCGGCGGCCTAAAAAAATGTTAACTTATAAAAATAAAACAAAATTATTCTTGCGGAAATTATCATAGAATTGGTGAAATTAAAAATTGTTAACTTGTTTTTTCATTTAATTAAACACGTGCACAGGGCATAATGAAACTTTTGACGAGTAAAATCTTAAAATGCAAATTCTAACTCAATTTTCATTTAGTACAAAATGTTACTTAGTAAATGGAACAAAATTAGAATAGACTTATAATATGCACCTTTAAAACAGTTTAATCAATTTATTATATATTTAAACCCCATAAATTATCATATAAATATATATATCATAAGGTGTTAGAAAAATATTTCAAAAATTTCATTAACATGTACTACATAAGAAATAGTGAAATACTATCTGTTTTCATGTGTTAGAAAAATTACATGAATAATTATTGTTAAAAATAATGTAAATAGTAATTCATATTTACCAATACCTAACAAACAATTACTCCATAAAATAATTACAATATACTATCTCCGACCTAAACCTGTACTATGTGGAAAGTAATATAACCCATGCAAAAAATAGGTTAGTCTCCCTTAAGACAAATGTATCAATAATCTTAACATCAAAACCGGTCAAATATGATCCTTTTAAGCATAACAAAGTTGTTGTTTAACCCAATACATTACGTTTTTATCTTACACATATTACCTAACGCGTCCTAAACTTAAGACAGATACACCCGTGTTAAATAAGAACTTGTAAATATCGAGTAGTACGCGTGTAAATTTGTTTTCAACAAAGGGTTAAAACGAATTCAATATTACTCCGTAATTCATAAATTACACGGCCTACCTCCAAATAAGTCATATTATACCTTTATGTGCATATAAAATCTTGTAAACAAATCCCGACCCTATATTTACTCTCTTTCAAGCCTCTCAAGTTTGAACTACCAATCAACTATCACTCTTTCGGGTGTATTATACATTTATACTCCATGACTAATCATTACCCTCGAATATGATACTCGATCATCACATATCTATTTTTTTTTTAATTATTTTATCAGTTTAAAATATTTCTTAGTTTTCTTTTTTTTTCGCTTATTCTCTATTAGTTAAAAAGTGTTGCGATTTTTTATTTCAATTTTTACTTATTTCAAATTTATTTTACAATATTTTTATGTACTTTTTTCATGTTGTTGCCCATTAATTACGACCTAAACAAGTTAACTACTCTTCATTTAACTAATGTGTTTCACTCAAATGAAAAAAGTCGATCTATGAATTCATATATTTTATAAATTATTGCTTTTATAGAATAATATGTTCTTTTATTTAATATTTTCAATCACTTTTAGGTGCAGTATAGTTTTGATTATTTTGACAACATTAATATTGATATGTAATTTTTATTAAGATTTTGACCCTATTGAGTTAATCTAATTTCTTAGTTTTTTCTATTTTTGACTATATTTTCCAACACTTGATTATATCATCGTTAATTTTAGAATGCAGTTTGTTTCATGATTGGCTTATATATGATGTTAGTTTTGGACTTTGGTAGTATTGTACCGTGATTTAATAATATCACGTAATTCATTCAAATTGTATATTCTATTTAATTCACACATTTCTGATTATGCAACTAATTTAGAAAAAAAATATGTGTATTATTTTAAATTAGACCTCATTTTTGGTTGAATGAACGTATCCCGTATTTTACTATACAAAATTATCATTATGTATTTACTTAATAATTATGTAATCCTAAATTTTAATTTTATTCATCTATTTCGTTTATATGATAACAATAAAATTAGTAGGTTGTTTTTAAATATCTAATACGACCACACGACGGTTCAACGTGATTGTTGTATTACGAATTCTCTATATAAAAGCAAAAAAATATAGGAGAATAGGGGGAACATTGTGGAGCCTACTTAAAAAATAAAATAAAATTAATGTACTTTAAACCAGCGACACATCAACTATGTGGTTGTTGCTTTTATAAATTAGATTCTTAGGCTCTGTTTGGCAAAATGAGCTGAAAAGCTACCTGAAACCTGAAAAGGTACCATAAACCTGAAAAGGTAGTTGAAACCTGAAAAAGTAGCTAATAAGGTAGCTGAAAAATAGGAGCTGATAAGCTGACTGATTATATGAAAAACTGTTTGACAAACTAACTGAAAATGTAGCTTATTTTAGTGAAATGACAGAAAATGATATAATAATTATTTACTATATTATAGATTGAAGGGTAAAAATGTAATATAACCTAGAATCAGGTACCTGAAATCTAAAATGCAACCTCATGTAGCATTTCATTTCAGGTAGCTTATTTGATCAAATAAGCTACTTGCCAAACACTCCCAAAAAAATAAGCTACTGATTCTTTTGGCAAAAAAAACTATTTCAGGCAAATCAGATACCTGGAATGCACTGCCAAACGGAGCCTTAATCAAATTATCGCCACATCGCTTAATAACAAACTCAAATTTTATGAACCAATTACTATCTGATCTCCTTTTTTAAAATTCCATTAGCTCAAACGTGCAATGTACACACCATTTTCCGTTATACGAGTATCTTTTAGTGTGTTTGTTAGAGTACACTTCATTGATGACATGCTCAATTTAATCTTGCTTTTGAGTTTCTTATTTTAGGATTATACGAATCAAATAATAAGATTAGTTGAATTACCACTGCCTAAGAAATCGTATTGTAACATGTCACTAATTTAAAGATAATGAGTCATAAATCCTAAGCAACCGTTTATGTAACGATCTGTTTTCCTGGCAACAGTTAGACATATTGTTACATCCAAAACGTAACACTTGAAGCATTTTAGTCTTTTACCTTTTTCTTTTAATCGAGATAAAATTCCTTTTCTGATTTCAAAAGAACATACTCCCTCCATTTTTTTCCATTTGATACATAACCTTTTTGCACAACTATTAAGGCAACAATAAACAAATAATAAAAGTACTCCAAGTAGCTTCCAAAAACAGCTTTATTTGGGGCTTCTTCAAGGCTATTAAGAAGTTAATTCAAGTTGATTAAAAAGTAACCAGATTTATAAAGTTAAAGAGATTAAACTAATTACATAATTTTCCCACCATTTTTCAACTATTCAAAAACACCCATCTAACACTACATTTGCCACCTTATTTCCCCCCCAAAACCATCTCATCAACAGGCTGTCCACCACTTACAACTTATTCCCAGCCCCTTTATTAACCACATTCCAGGAATCAGTGTTCTAAAACAGTTCAGAATTTACATTGTCCAAAATTATTACACATTTCTGAAACCAAAAAAATTACACAGTTTCAAAAAACAAACTAAGATGAGCTTCAAATGCGTGACGGAGCAGAAACGACAAGAAGTAGCGGTGTATCTTCTAAGTAAGTCGAAGGATGGCCATCTTACACGCGGGATGCTGAAGGAAGCGGTGGCAACGTTCGGTATAAATCGACAAGTCATTGGGAGAATCTGGAAATTAACTAAAAAACCCAGAAACATTGGTGAAGGGTTAGATGTTAAAAGCGGTCAAGTCGGAAATACAAACAGAAAACGCATTCTACCTGATCTCGAATTTATTAAATCGCTTGAATGGGAAAAGCGCGATACGATGGAAAGAGTGGCAGAGAACACCGGAGTTTCAGTGGGCACGGTTCACAAATGGGTAACTCAAGGATTACTCAAGCCCCATTCAAGCCCATTACATCCTCAACTCAAAGACGCGACAAAAGTAAAACGACTGAAGCACGCACTGATGTGCTTACAAGTGGAACAAGCTATTCAGGATTTTCTGGATTTAAATGCAATTCCAGAAGCAAAAATCAAGTTTGCAGAGATGAGTAATGTCATCCACATGGACGAAAAATGGTTTTTCATCCAGTACGACGGTCATAAGTTTTATGTAGTCGACGGGGAAGAGTTACCATATAGGAGCTGTCAGTCCAAGAGGTACATTACAAAGGTAATGTTCATGTGCGCAGTGAGCAGACCAGTATACTCGGAAGATGGGGAAATGTTATTCGACGGTAAGATAGGCATGTTCCCCTTTACAAGAGAGGTACCAGCAGCAAGATCTAGTGTAAACAGACCAAGGGGAACTTTGGAAACCAAAGCAATAGAATCAATCACAAGACAAGTTACCAAGGAATGCATCATTCAACAAGTGATTCCAGCCATCAAAACAAAATGGCCAGAAGGTGCAAGCAAGCATATCTTAATACAACAAGATAATGCTAGACCACATATTAAGAACGACGACCCAGATTTTATGGCAGTTGCTAACACAGATGGGTTCAACATAGAGTTGATATTTCAACCCCCAAATTCACCAGATTTGAACTGCAACGACCTAGGCTATTTCAGGGCATTACAATCATTACAGTCAAGGAAAGCTGCAAAGTCAGTGGACGAGCTAGTGAACAGTGTGATGCAAGCCTTTATTGATTATAGTCCAACAAAATTAAACAACATCTTCTTGACACTACAATCAGTAATGGTTGAGATTATGAAAGCCAAGGGTCACAATGATTTCGCAATACCACACATGAAGAAGGGTCATCTATCTCATTTAGGAATATTACCGAGGAACTTGGAAGTAAATGAAGTGTTAGTAAGGGAATGTATTGAGTATTTACAAGCTCTAGGTGAAACACAAGGTTTAGAATACCTAATGGGGGAATTAGGTTACTAGGGTAGAGTAAGAGTTTAGCATTCAAAGTTGTTTTTGCACAATTTGTTTAGGGTGTAAACATGTCTACACAAGATATGTTTGACTTGTAATCAGATTATGAATGTAATGCTATTGTTTTGGTTAAGTGTTAGTACAATTTCATCTGAAATTATGTGTAAACTAAATCATGCATATCATACAGCAAGCAAGAATACAATTGCAAATCGAATGACATTAACTCTCAGGGCTAATTTGGCCTCATCATCGAGTTATGTTAAATAGAAGTGCCTCCTACACACACACAATGATACTGGTAGACACTATGTTCAAAGAGTAAACAAACACGGCTCTCAAACAAACAAATGTTGTTTTCACTGAGACCCCAAACATAATGTGGACATACATGTATGTAACTCATATGAACACGCGCACACACCCAGTCATTGGTAGACCATGTGGTGGCACAACTATTTAACTATATGGCCATACCCCTAAGTATACCACTACTACTAGATGTTGCTCTCAAACCAGTAAGGTCTTTCATCATCGAGCTTTATCCATTTCCTTATACCAACAACAGTCATTGAGGATAGCTTACATCGAATAGGCAACATGGCAACATGAGATGAGAATAGGTAAACAAAGAGTCACTTAATTACTGACAGTAGGTAACAAAAGATAGGCAACATGGGATGAAAGTAGCTTAACAAAGAGTCATGATCGGAATAGGCAACATGGCAACATAAGATGAGAATAGGTAAACAAAGAGTCACTTAATTACTGAGAGTAGGTAAGGAAAGATAGGCAACATGGGATGAAAGTAGCTTAACAAAGAGTCATGATCAGAATAGGCAACATGACAACAAAAGATGAGAATAGGTAAACAAAGAGTCACTTAATTACTGAGAGTAGGTAAGGAAAGATAGGCAACATGGGATGAAAGTAGCTTAACAAAGAGTCAAATTCAGAATAGGCAACATGGCAACATAAGATGAGAAAAGGTAAACAAAGAGTCACTTAATTACTGACAGTAGGTAAGGAAAGATAGGCAACATGAGATGAAAGTAGCTTAACAAAGAGTCATGATCAGAATAGGCAACATGGCAACATAAGATGAGAATAGGTATACAAAGAGTCACTTAATTACTGAGAATAGGTAAGGAAAGATAGGCAACATGGGATGAAAGTAGCTTAACAAAGAGTCAAATTCAGAATAGGCAACATGGCAACATAAGATGAGAATAGGTAAACAAAGAGTCACTTAATTACTGAGAGTAGGTAAGGAAAGATAGGCAACATGGGATGAAAGTAGCTTAACAAAGAGTCATGATCAGAATAGGCAACATGGCAACATAAGATGAGAATAGGTAAACAAAGAGTCACTTAATTACTGAGAGTAGGTAAGGAAAGATAGGCAACATGGGATGAAAGTAGCTTAACAAAGAGTCATGATCAGAATAGGCAACATGGCAACATAAGATGAGAATAGGTAAACAAAGAGTCACTTAATTACTGAGAGTAGGTAAGGAAAGATAGGCAACATGGGATGAAAGTAGCTTAACAAAGAGTCATGATCAGAATAGGCAACATGGCAACATAAGATGAGAATAGGTAAACAAAGAGTCACTTAATTACTGAGAGTAGGCAAGGAAGATAGGCAACATGGGATGAAAGTAGCTTAACAAAGAGTCATGATCAGAATAGGCAACATGGCAACATAAGATGAGAATAGGTAAACAAAGAGTCACTTAATTACTGAGAATAGGTAAGGAAAGATAGGCAACATGGGATGAAAGTAGCTTAACAAAGAGTCAAATTCAGAATAGGCAACTTGGCAACATAAGATGAGAATAGGTAAACAAAGAGTCACTTAATTACTGAGAATAGGTAAGGAAAGATAGGCAACATGGGATGAAAGTAGCTTAACAAAGAGTCAAATTCAGAATAGGCAACATGGCAACATAAGATGAGAATAGGTAAATAAAGAGTCACTTAATTACTGAGAATAGGTAAGGAAAGATAGGCAACATGGGATAAAAGTAGCTTAACAAAGAGTCAAATTCAGAATAGGCAACATGGCAACATAAGATGAGAATAGGTAAACAAAGAGTCACTTAATTACTGAGAATAGGTAAGGAAAGATAGGCAACATGGGATGAAAGTAGCTTAACAAAGAGTCAAATTCAGAATAGGCAACATGGCAACATAAGATGAGAATAGGTAAACAAAGAGTCACTTAATTACTGAGAGTAGGTAAGGAAAGATAGGCAACATGGGATGAAAGTAGCTTAACAAAGAGTCATGATCAGAATAGGCAACATGGCAACATAAGATGAGAATAGGTAAACAAAGAGTCACTTAATTACTGAGAATAGGTAAGGAAAGATAGGCAACATGGGATGAAAGTAGCTTAACAAAGAGTCAAATTCAGAATAGGCAACATGGCAACATAAGATGAGAATAGGTAAACAAAGAGTCACTTAATTACTGAGAATAGGTAAGGAAAGATAGGCAACATGGGATGAAAGTAGCTTAACAAAGAGTCATGATCAGAATAGGCAACATGGCAACATAAGATGAGAATAGGTAAACAAAGAGTCACTTAATTACTGAGAGTAGGTAAGGAAAGATAGGCAACATGGGATGAAAGTAGCTTAACAAAGAGTCATGATCAGAATAGGCAACATGGCAACATAAGATGAGAATAGGTAAACAAAGAGTCACTTAATTACTGAGAGTAGGTAAGGAAAGATAGGCAACATGGGATGAAAGTAGCTTAACAAAGAGTCATGATCAGAATAGGCAACATGGCAACATAAGATGAGAATAGGTAAACAAAGAGTCACTTAATTACTGAGAATAGGTAAGGAAAGTTAGGCAACATGGGATGAAAGTAGCTTAACAAAGAGTCAAATTCAGAATAGGCAACATGGCAACATAAGATGAGAATAGGTAAACAAAGAGTCACTTAATTACTGAGAATAGGTAAGGAAAGATAGGCAACATGGGATGAAAGTAGCTTAACAAAGAGTCAAATTCAGAATAGGCAACATGGCAACATAAGATGAGAATAGGTAAACAAAGAGTCACTTAATTACTGAGAATAGGTAAGGAAAGATAGGCAACATGGGATAAAAGTAGCTTAACAAAGAGTCAAATTCAGAATAGGCAACATGGCAACATAAGATGAGAATAGGTAAACAAAGAGTCACTTAATTACTGAGAATAGGTAAGGAAAGATAGGCAACATGGGATGAAAGTAGCTTAACAAAGAGTCAAATTCAGAATAGGCAACATGGCAACATAAGATGAGAATAGGTAAACAAAGAGTCACTTAATTACTGAGAGTAGGTAAGGAAAGATAGGCAACATGGGATGAAAGTAGCTTAACAAAGAGTCATGATCAGAATAGGCAACATGGCAACATAAGATGAGAATAGGTAAACAAAGAGTCACTTAATTACTGAGAATAGGTAAGGAAAGATAGGCAACATGGGATGAAAGTAGCTTAACAAAGAGTCATGATCAGAATAGGCAACATGGCAACATAAGATGAGAATAGGTAAACAAAGAGTCACTTAATTACTGAGAATAGGTAAGGAAAGATAGGCAACATGGGATGAAAGTAGCTTAACAAAGAGTCAAATTCAGAATAGGCAACATGGCAACATAAGATGAGAATAGGTAAACAAAGAGTCACTTAATTACTGAGAATAGGTAAGGAAAGATAGGCAACATGGGATGAAAGTAGCTTAACAAAGAGTCAAATTCAGAATAGGCAACATGGCAACATAAGATGAGAATAGGTAAACAAAGAGTCACTTAATTACTGAGAATAGGTAAGGAAAGATAGGCAACATGGGATAAAAGTAGCTTAACAAACTCGAGCGAAATTTTGATTGTTGTAAACTGATTATTATTCACAAATAACTTGATAGTTGACCCGAAAATGAATAAACCCAACCCGACCCAGAGTTTGCAAACCCTAAATGACCCGACCCGATTAACATATAGTTAGAACGCTCCCACAAACGGACCAATGTTGCTGCTCTTATTATACACGACAAATTTGCATTCATTTACTCGTGAACATAGACAACGTAATTCAAAATTAAATTTGATAAACATCGCTCAAACATAAACACAAACAGATAAATACTCTAATCCATAATGAAAAAACAAACAAACAAACAATCAAATTCAAATATGTGTATTATTTTAAATTAGACCTCATTTTTGGTTGAATGAACGTATCCCGTATTTTACTATACAAAATTATCATTATGTATTTACTTAATAATTATGTAATCCTAAATTTTAATTTTATTCATCTATTTCGTTTATATGATAACAATAAAATTAGTAGGTTGTTTTTAAATATCTAATACGACCACACGACGGTTCAACGTGATTGTTGTATTACGAATTCTCTATATAAAAGCAAAAAAATATAGGAGAATAGGGGGAACATTGTGGAGCCTACTTAAAAAATAAAATAAAATTAATGTACTTTAAACCAGCGACACATCAACTATGTGGTTGTTGCTTTTATAAATTAGATTCTTAGGCTCTGTTTGGCAAAATGAGCTGAAAAGCTACCTGAAACCTGAAAAGGTACCATAAACCTGAAAAGGTAGTTGAAACCTGAAAAAGTAGCTAATAAGGTAGCTGAAAAATAGGAGCTGATAAGCTGACTGATTATATGAAAAACTGTTTGACAAACTAACTGAAAATGTAGCTTATTTTAGTGAAATGACAGAAAATGATATAATAATTATTTACTATATTATAGATTGAAGGGTAAAAATGTAATATAACCTAGAATCAGGTACCTGAAATCTAAAATGCAACCTCATGTAGCATTTCATTTCAGGTAGCTTATTTGATCAAATAAGCTACTTGCCAAACACTCCCAAAAAAATAAGCTACTGATTCTTTTGGCAAAAAAAACTATTTCAGGCAAATCAGATACCTGGAATGCACTGCCAAACGGAGCCTTAATCAAATTATCGCCACATCGCTTAATAACAAACTCAAATTTTATGAACCAATTACTATCTGATCTCCTTTTTTAAAATTCCATTAGCTCAAACGTGCAATGTACACACCATTTTCCGTTATACGAGTATCTTTTAGTGTGTTTGTTAGAGTACACTTCATTGATGACATGCTCAATTTAATCTTGCTTTTGAGTTTCTTATTTTAGGATTATACGAATCAAATAATAAGATTAGTTGAATTACCACTGCCTAAGAAATCGTATTGTAACATGTCACTAATTTAAAGATAATGAGTCATAAATCCTAAGCAACCGTTTATGTAACGATCTGTTTTCCTGGCAACAGTTAGACATATTGTTACATCCAAAACGTAACACTTGAAGCATTTTAGTCTTTTACCTTTTTCTTTTAATCGAGATAAAATTCCTTTTCTGATTTCAAAAGAACATACTCCCTCCATTTTTTTCCATTTGATACATAACCTTTTTGCACAACTATTAAGGCAACAATAAACAAATAATAAAAGTACTCCAAGTAGCTTCCAAAAACAGCTTTATTTGGGGCTTCTTCAAGGCTATTAAGAAGTTAATTCAAGTTGATTAAAAAGTAACCAGATTTATAAAGTTAAAGAGATTAAACTAATTACATAATTTTCCCACCATTTTTCAACTATTCAAAAACACCCATCTAACACTACATTTGCCACCTTATTTCCCCCCCAAAACCATCTCATCAACAGGCTGTCCACCACTTACAACTTATTCCCAGCCCCTTTATTAACCACATTCCAGGAATCAGTGTTCTAAAACAGTTCAGAATTTACATTGTCCAAAATTATTACACATTTCTGAAACCAAAAAAATTACACAGTTTCAAAAAACAAACTAAGATGAGCTTCAAATGCGTGACGGAGCAGAAACGACAAGAAGTAGCGGTGTATCTTCTAAGTAAGTCGAAGGATGGCCATCTTACACGCGGGATGCTGAAGGAAGCGGTGGCAACGTTCGGTATAAATCGACAAGTCATTGGGAGAATCTGGAAATTAACTAAAAAACCCAGAAACATTGGTGAAGGGTTAGATGTTAAAAGCGGTCAAGTCGGAAATACAAACAGAAAACGCATTCTACCTGATCTCGAATTTATTAAATCGCTTGAATGGGAAAAGCGCGATACGATGGAAAGAGTGGCAGAGAACACCGGAGTTTCAGTGGGCACGGTTCACAAATGGGTAACTCAAGGATTACTCAAGCCCCATTCAAGCCCATTACATCCTCAACTCAAAGACGCGACAAAAGTAAAACGACTGAAGCACGCACTGATGTGCTTACAAGTGGAACAAGCTATTCAGGATTTTCTGGATTTAAATGCAATTCCAGAAGCAAAAATCAAGTTTGCAGAGATGAGTAATGTCATCCACATGGACGAAAAATGGTTTTTCATCCAGTACGACGGTCATAAGTTTTATGTAGTCGACGGGGAAGAGTTACCATATAGGAGCTGTCAGTCCAAGAGGTACATTACAAAGGTAATGTTCATGTGCGCAGTGAGCAGACCAGTATACTCGGAAGATGGGGAAATGTTATTCGACGGTAAGATAGGCATGTTCCCCTTTACAAGAGAGGTACCAGCAGCAAGATCTAGTGTAAACAGACCAAGGGGAACTTTGGAAACCAAAGCAATAGAATCAATCACAAGACAAGTTACCAAGGAATGCATCATTCAACAAGTGATTCCAGCCATCAAAACAAAATGGCCAGAAGGTGCAAGCAAGCATATCTTAATACAACAAGATAATGCTAGACCACATATTAAGAACGACGACCCAGATTTTATGGCAGTTGCTAACACAGATGGGTTCAACATAGAGTTGATATTTCAACCCCCAAATTCACCAGATTTGAACTGCAACGACCTAGGCTATTTCAGGGCATTACAATCATTACAGTCAAGGAAAGCTGCAAAGTCAGTGGACGAGCTAGTGAACAGTGTGATGCAAGCCTTTATTGATTATAGTCCAACAAAATTAAACAACATCTTCTTGACACTACAATCAGTAATGGTTGAGATTATGAAAGCCAAGGGTCACAATGATTTCGCAATACCACACATGAAGAAGGGTCATCTATCTCATTTAGGAATATTACCGAGGAACTTGGAAGTAAATGAAGTGTTAGTAAGGGAATGTATTGAGTATTTACAAGCTCTAGGTGAAACACAAGGTTTAGAATACCTAATGGGGGAATTAGGTTACTAGGGTAGAGTAAGAGTTTAGCATTCAAAGTTGTTTTTGCACAATTTGTTTAGGGTGTAAACATGTCTACACAAGATATGTTTGACTTGTAATCAGATTATGAATGTAATGCTATTGTTTTGGTTAAGTGTTAGTACAATTTCATCTGAAATTATGTGTAAACTAAATCATGCATATTATACAGCAAGCAAGAATACAATTGCAAATCGAATGACATTAACTCTCAGGGCTAATTTGGCCTCATCATCGAGTTATGTTAAATAGAAGTGCCTCCTACACACACACAATGATACTGGTAGACACTATGTTCAAAGAGTAAACAAACACGGCTCTCAAACAAACAAATGTTGTTTTCACTGAGACCCCAAACATAATGTGGACATACATGTATGTAACTCATATGAACACGCGCACACACCCAGTCATTGGTAGACCATGTGGTGGCACAACTATTTAACTATATGGCCATACCCCTAAGTATACCACTACTACTAGATGTTGCTCTCAAACCAGTAAGGTCTTTCATCATCGAGCTTTATCCATTTCCTTATACCAACAACAGTCATTGAGGATAGCTTACATCGAATAGGCAACATGGCAACATGAGATGAGAATAGGTAAACAAAGAGTCACTTAATTACTGACAGTAGGTAACAAAAGATAGGCAACATGGGATGAAAGTAGCTTAACAAAGAGTCATGATCGGAATAGGCAACATGGCAACATAAGATGAGAATAGGTAAACAAAGAGTCACTTAATTACTGAGAGTAGGTAAGGAAAGATAGGCAACATGGGATGAAAGTAGCTTAACAAAGAGTCATGATCAGAATAGGCAACATGACAACAAAAGATGAGAATAGGTAAACAAAGAGTCACTTAATTACTGAGAGTAGGTAAGGAAAGATAGGCAACATGGGATGAAAGTAGCTTAACAAAGAGTCAAATTCAGAATAGGCAACATGGCAACATAAGATGAGAAAAGGTAAACAAAGAGTCACTTAATTACTGACAGTAGGTAAGGAAAGATAGGCAACATGAGATGAAAGTAGCTTAACAAAGAGTCATGATCAGAATAGGCAACATGGCAACATAAGATGAGAATAGGTATACAAAGAGTCACTTAATTACTGAGAATAGGTAAGGAAAGATAGGCAACATGGGATGAAAGTAGCTTAACAAAGAGTCAAATTCAGAATAGGCAACATGGCAACATAAGATGAGAATAGGTAAACAAAGAGTCACTTAATTACTGAGAGTAGGTAAGGAAAGATAGGCAACATGGGATGAAAGTAGCTTAACAAAGAGTCATGATCAGAATAGGCAACATGGCAACATAAGATGAGAATAGGTAAACAAAGAGTCACTTAATTACTGAGAGTAGGTAAGGAAAGATAGGCAACATGGGATGAAAGTAGCTTAACAAAGAGTCATGATCAGAATAGGCAACATGGCAACATAAGATGAGAATAGGTAAACAAAGAGTCACTTAATTACTGAGAGTAGGTAAGGAAAGATAGGCAACATGGGATGAAAGTAGCTTAACAAAGAGTCATGATCAGAATAGGCAACATGGCAACATAAGATGAGAATAGGTAAACAAAGAGTCACTTAATTACTGAGAGTAGGCAAGGAAGATAGGCAACATGGGATGAAAGTAGCTTAACAAAGAGTCATGATCAGAATAGGCAACATGGCAACATAAGATGAGAATAGGTAAACAAAGAGTCACTTAATTACTGAGAATAGGTAAGGAAAGATAGGCAACATGGGATGAAAGTAGCTTAACAAAGAGTCAAATTCAGAATAGGCAACTTGGCAACATAAGATGAGAATAGGTAAACAAAGAGTCACTTAATTACTGAGAATAGGTAAGGAAAGATAGGCAACATGGGATGAAAGTAGCTTAACAAAGAGTCAAATTCAGAATAGGCAACATGGCAACATAAGATGAGAATAGGTAAATAAAGAGTCACTTAATTACTGAGAATAGGTAAGGAAAGATAGGCAACATGGGATAAAAGTAGCTTAACAAAGAGTCAAATTCAGAATAGGCAACATGGCAACATAAGATGAGAATAGGTAAACAAAGAGTCACTTAATTACTGAGAATAGGTAAGGAAAGATAGGCAACATGGGATGAAAGTAGCTTAACAAAGAGTCAAATTCAGAATAGGCAACATGGCAACATAAGATGAGAATAGGTAAACAAAGAGTCACTTAATTACTGAGAGTAGGTAAGGAAAGATAGGCAACATGGGATGAAAGTAGCTTAACAAAGAGTCATGATCAGAATAGGCAACATGGCAACATAAGATGAGAATAGGTAAACAAAGAGTCACTTAATTACTGAGAATAGGTAAGGAAAGATAGGCAACATGGGATGAAAGTAGCTTAACAAAGAGTCAAATTCAGAATAGGCAACATGGCAACATAAGATGAGAATAGGTAAACAAAGAGTCACTTAATTACTGAGAATAGGTAAGGAAAGATAGGCAACATGGGATGAAAGTAGCTTAACAAAGAGTCATGATCAGAATAGGCAACATGGCAACATAAGATGAGAATAGGTAAACAAAGAGTCACTTAATTACTGAGAGTAGGTAAGGAAAGATAGGCAACATGGGATGAAAGTAGCTTAACAAAGAGTCATGATCAGAATAGGCAACATGGCAACATAAGATGAGAATAGGTAAACAAAGAGTCACTTAATTACTGAGAGTAGGTAAGGAAAGATAGGCAACATGGGATGAAAGTAGCTTAACAAAGAGTCATGATCAGAATAGGCAACATGGCAACATAAGATGAGAATAGGTAAACAAAGAGTCACTTAATTACTGAGAATAGGTAAGGAAAGTTAGGCAACATGGGATGAAAGTAGCTTAACAAAGAGTCAAATTCAGAATAGGCAACATGGCAACATAAGATGAGAATAGGTAAACAAAGAGTCACTTAATTACTGAGAATAGGTAAGGAAAGATAGGCAACATGGGATGAAAGTAGCTTAACAAAGAGTCAAATTCAGAATAGGCAACATGGCAACATAAGATGAGAATAGGTAAACAAAGAGTCACTTAATTACTGAGAATAGGTAAGGAAAGATAGGCAACATGGGATAAAAGTAGTTTAACAAAGAGTCAAATTCAGAATAGGCAACATGGCAACATAAGATGAGAATAGGTAAACAAAGAGTCACTTAATTACTGAGAATAGGTAAGGAAAGATAGGCAACATGGGATGAAAGTAGCTTAACAAAGAGTCAAATTCAGAATAGGCAACATGGCAACATAAGATGAGAATAGGTAAACAAAGAGTCACTTAATTACTGAGAGTAGGTAAGGAAAGATAGGCAACATGGGATGAAAGTAGCTTAACAAAGAGTCATGATCAGAATAGGCAACATGGCAACATAAGATGAGAATAGGTAAACAAAGAGTCACTTAATTACTGAGAATAGGTAAGGAAAGATAGGCAACATGGGATGAAAGTAGCTTAACAAAGAGTCATGATCAGAATAGGCAACATGGCAACATAAGATGAGAATAGGTAAACAAAGAGTCACTTAATTACTGAGAATAGGTAAGGAAAGATAGGCAACATGGGATGAAAGTAGCTTAACAAAGAGTCAAATTCAGAATAGGCAACATGGCAACATAAGATGAGAATAGGTAAACAAAGAGTCACTTAATTACTGAGAATAGGTAAGGAAAGATAGGCAACATGGGATGAAAGTAGCTTAACAAAGAGTCAAATTCAGAATAGGCAACATGGCAACATAAGATGAGAATAGGTAAACAAAGAGTCACTTAATTACTGAGAATAGGTAAGGAAAGATAGGCAACATGGGATAAAAGTAGCTTAACAAACTCGAGCGAAATTTTGATTGTTGTAAACTGATTATTATTCACAAATAACTTGATAGTTGACCCGAAAATGAATAAACCCAACCCGACCCAGAGTTTGCAAACCCTAAATGACCCGACCCGATTAACATATAGTTAGAACGCTCCCACAAACGGACCAATGTTGCTGCTCTTATTATACACGACAAATTTGCATTCATTTACTCGTGAACATAGACAACGTAATTCAAAATTAAATTTGATAAACATCGCTCAAACATAAACACAAACAGATAAATACTCTAATCCATAATGAAAAAACAAACAAACAAACAATCAAATTCAAATGCCAAAAAAAGCATAAACATACACCCAATTTTTTGACAATCTACCACAAAATCTCCTTCCATTTATTATTAAAACCCTAAAAAGTGAAAAGACCGTTAGGTTACACGAGTTCTTGAATTCAATAGTTAGTTGGAGTTTTGAAGGGTAGTTTCCCAAGCTATTTTCCCACCATTTCCCCCTCTTTTATACCTTCAATTTCTTCAATTAGGGCAGACAAATTCAACAATAAATCACAAATTTCAATCAAATACCCAATTTGTATAATTAGTTCATTCATTCATAATGAATTTATTACACCAACCAGTCAATAATTTCCCCCATCAAAACCCTTTAAAAGATGTTACCTTTTTCTTCAATTTCCCCCCAATTTCTCAGTTTTTTTTGCTGCTATCAAAATCAAGCTGTTTTCGAGTTTGTGTGCTCGTTTCGACAATCGGTTGCCGGGTTTTTGCTCTATTGCTATTGTCAGTAAGTTTTCAGTTATTATACCCACTTGGGTTTTGATTAGTTCGTTTAATTTTTAAGGGAATTTTGCCATTTTAGATGATTTTTAATTAACCTAGTTTAGTGATCTTCCTAATACGGGATTATGCGTAATTGTGTTTTTAATTGAGTGAATGTTGTTGATGTGATTGCATGCTTGATATTTATGAAATGATGGGTGCTTAATTATGTTGATTTTGATCATAATGTTAATTGCGAACTATAAATGAGAGTTGTTTGTTTGACTCGATAATTGTAACAATTTCTAAAAGTAGATGATGGTCTCTTAATGCATATAGACAATCTCATTTTGGGTCGTAGGATGTTTGTTTGATTTTGGTTTACTAAAACTTTATGTTACTCGATTAGCGGTATCTGACACGAGTGTGTGCATATCAGTCTCGACTATTTTGAACGGAAGTCTTATACTTTTGACTTAGATGAAGTGTCCGGATGTCATACTCATTTCTATGTGTCGGGTGTTGAACACAAATATCCGCGGTTATTGGAGTTAGCTTTACTCAGTAAGAAATAGAAGGGCTCAAAATGTTCTTTCAGCAATCTTGCCAAGAACACATGTGTGATTAACATTGATTGTACCACGCTAACTAAATCGACATCCAGCGTGGAGGATAGAATGGCAAAAGAAGAAAGGAACTTGTGCATTAAGGTTATCAAAGTTTAGTTCTGGGACATATAAGCTGCCAAGGTGCAGTGGTTCTACTAGTTATGTTAATAGATTCACAGTCATCATTGTGAATGGATTTTCAGGGTTTCGGATTGTGTAGTCATTTATGGCGGAAGACCTTAAGGAGCCTTTGCTTAATCCCGAGGAACTCAAGCAAAATGGGATTGATTTGGTAAGATATAGGGAGTAGAAAACAATTATAGACACTTACTACCAATTTCGGTATTATGTCATGTCTACTCATATACTGTACTACATATAATCAGGAACGTTTGCCTTTGGAAGACGTGTTTGAATTACTCAAAACTTCACAAAATGGGCTAACAGGCACGGATGCTGAATTCCGCGTGACAATTTTTGGACCAAACAAACTTGAAGAAAAGCCTGTAAGCTATCTAATAGGCAATAGGTTGTATATATGATGCTCTATTTTATCGTGCTATGTCAATAATCTCCTAAGCGTAAAGAAGTAGCTGGCCATGGTATGGAAGTTGGAATGTGTACAACTGTACGAAACTATAGCAGATAATCTTGCAGTTTATTTTCCTAGAGAAATTGGGTAAACAATAGTTTCTTGTAGCCAAGGAATCACGTATTATGGTATTAGGTTAAGTTTTTCATTAGCTAATTGTGCTTCTATAACCGTCAGAAGTTCTTCTAAGGATGATGTATTGACATGATGCAGGAAAATAAATTTTTGAAATTTCTTAGTTTTATGTGGAATCCTTTGTCTTGGGTAATGGAAGCAGCGGCTTTGATGGCATTGATCCTTGCTAATGGAGGAGTAAGTTCTTCCAGTATACTGAATTATGCTTTTAACATTGCAGTCTTACAATTGATTTTCTGCTTACGTCTATTCTACCCCTCTTACGGTTCTCTCTTCTGCACTTCAGAATCAAGGAACAGACTGGCAGGACTTTGCAGGCATCATCTGCTTACTATTCATAAACTCAACTATTAGTTTTCTAGAAGAAAATAATGCCGGAAATGCTGCTGCCGCCTTAATGGCACGGTTAGCTCCAAAAGCAAAGGTTTGCCATCCCTACTTAGTTCTCATAACCTGGAGTGGATAACAGTTGGTATTTTTGACTCTCGAGTCTAGATTACTCATTTTTTCAGAATTTTATGTTTTATTTTAAGGTTAATTATTGCCACCTCGTCCAAATTTTTTATCGCCATCAATCATCATACAGCCAATCAACTTTCCTAGAATGTGATCAGGCCTCTTTTATTCCTTCATGAACCGTAAATTAGAAACTCTCCTTCTGTATATATACAGGTTCTCAGAGATGGGCAATGGCAGGAGCAAGATGCAGCTATTTTAGTTCCTGGAGATATAATAAGCATTAAGCTTGGTGACATCATTCCTGCAGATTCACGTTTGCTCGAAGGAGACCCTTTAAAAATTGACCAGGCAAGCACAATTTACATACATATTCTTTGTTTTGTTCATTATTGTGTGCTTCTTGATGGTTACTGTTGAATTTTGTCTATCAGTCCGCACTTACTGGGGAATCATTACCGGTCACAAAACACACTGGTGATGAAGTGTTTTCAGGATCTATATGCAAGCAAGGAGAAATAGAAGCCATTGTGATAGCGACTGGGGTGCACTCTTTCCTTGGGAAGGCGGCATTCCTAGTGGACAGCACTGAAGTTGTAGGACATTTCCAGCAGGTAAGTCATTATGAAGTAGGAGTCAGTTGATGAAGTTCTCGACACAATCTTCGTTGTGGTAAATACAAATAATCGGACTGGTTTCTCATAGAAGACCGTCTCATACAAGACGCACCGTGTGGGAATAATCACTTTGCTTTTGTAAACAAGCTAATATTGTGTACGTCCAACCTTTACTCCCGCCTAAGGCCAGAGCCTTAGCCAGAGCCTTAGAAGCATTGGGGTAATGTCGTCAGTGCTTTATGATGTTCCATGACCATAGCATTGTAGTTTATTATTGATCATGGTCCGCCTTGCAGGTCCTTACTTCTATTGGGAATTTTTGCATTTGCTCTATAGCTGTTGGATTGACCATTGAAATCATAGTTATGTTCGCTGTACAACAACGTGCTTACAGAATAGGGATAAACAACCTTCTCGTTTTGTTGATTGGCGGAATCCCCATTGCCATGCCAACTGTTTTGTCAGTCACGCTTGCAATTGGTTCTCATCGACTATCTCAACAGGTTTGTTCAGTTAGCAATAATTCCCTTCGTTCGTGTCAATTCACTACTTTATCCATTTTGAGATGTTCAAATGAATCCACTAAATATTCCTTCTTGATCATAAATAACCCGTAAAACACGCCCATGTGAGCACGCGCTCTAATCTCCTGTCACATTCTTTCACCCTAGAGTCTTGGTGCAATGTCAAATGCTGTGATATGAAGTGAATGGAGGGAGTAGCACGATAATATGTCCCTTTTTTTCCAGGGTGCCATTACAAAACGCATGACAGCAATTGAAGAAATGGCCGGAATGGATGTTTTATGCAGTGACAAAACTGGAACTCTTACCCTGAATCGACTCACTGTTGACAGGAACCTCATCAAGGTACACAGAAGCTTACTTGTTAACTCTCAAGAACCGCTTATTGGGCTTTTTTTTGTTATTTTACTTCATCAACCATGAATTGTAAATCGCTTCTAGGTATTCAACAAGTATATGGATAAAGATACAGTAATCTTACTAGCGGCTAGAGCATCGAGACTGGAAAATCAAGATGCCATTGATACTGCTATAGTTAACATGCTTGGTGATCCGATGGAGGTAAAGAGATGATAGCCAGAACTCTGAGACCTATCAACCTCTTGGGTTGTTTTTTCTCTTTTTTCTAAAAAACTTTAGACCTCCATTTACAGTTTACGTTTTCGCTACTAGGCCCGTGCAAAAATCAAGGAAGTTCATTTCTTGCCTTTTAATCCAGTCGCCAAACGTACAGCTATCACGTACATTGATGCTGATGGTAATTGGTATAGGGCCAGCAAAGGCGCCCCTGAGCAGGTATGCAACTCATTAAATCTCCTTAAATCTTGTCTAAGCTATTTGATGATGCTGAGAATCAAGTGTAATGAACATACAGGAATCTGTTTTATGATGCTGATGTTCTATGTACAGTGATAGGCCAAAATTTAACATCTATAAAAGTACTGCTGGCATTTTTGTCATTCACTACAGAAATATTACCCAGTGCCTTAAAGGAAGCCCGTAGCGAGGTAGAAGGGGTTAGACATTATTTATAAAAGAACCATAATGAAAATTTCGTCGTAAAAATCATTGCCACTCTGCTACTTAAGGATACAAGAAACACAAAAGTTAGTGAGCCATTTTGCTTAATTTCATTGTATTCCGAAACCAACGAATAACAATTTTTGTCATTCGTTAGCACAGACAGAATGCTACTTTTACCTTAGGTGCTCTCCGTTTCATTGATGCTTCACCCTTTATTCTAACAGAGAACACATGGTTGCCTTGTAGATACCCTCAAAAGGCCTACTATTTATGATTTGAGCAACTAATAGTAATTTACCACAACTGTCTGATTTTAAAGAACACCCGAGACCAGAGAAGTAAAGATGAGATTGTTCTGGAGCAGAATACTGTAATCATTCATCTGTGATATTCCGAGCATAATCATTTCACATTAATATTCTGTTTGCTCCCTCTTGTTTCCAGATTCTTGCTTTGTGCCAAGAGAAAAACGCGATTGCTAGAGAGGTCCATAGTATAATTGACAATTTTGCTGAAAGAGGATTAAGATCATTAGCCGTTGCCTTGCAGGTATAGAGTAAGAACTCAGAAGTTATCTTTTGAAAATCCATTGTCAGAGCTTTTTCTGAATCTAGAGCTTGATTACATAACAATGACTTAATACGTCATTTGACTATAAACTATATCGCTTCAGGGTGAATCTGGTTGAATTCGTACAACAAAATCATTTTAAAAGGAGACTAAACTTGGTATAATTGCGTATGCAGAATATCCCTGAGAAAAGAAAGGCTAGTAATGGAGGCCCTTGGACATTCTGTGGGTTGTTGCCTCTCTTCGATCCCCCAAGACATGATAGCGCTGAGACCATTCGTAGAGCTCTTAACCTTGGAGTTTGTGTTAAGATGATAACAGGTACTCTGTACTTGTCAAAATCGAGAAGCAAACTTTCAAAAAGAGAATTAATGGAAGCAACTATTTAAGCCACTGAATCAATTAAAATGTTACTTGCTTGTCTGTGAACAACTGCATGTCTTCACATGGACGGAAAATTTCGAAGTCAAAATTTTACTTTACTTCATTTTTTTATGTGTGTGCATCACTGGTAATAGGTGATCAATTGGCAATTGCAAAGGAGACTGGTCGACGGCTTGGCATGGGCACAAATATGTATCCCTCATCATCATTGTTTGGACATGAAAATGATGAAAATGTATCCCTTCCTGTAAATGAGCTCATCGAACAGGCGGATGGCTTTGCTGGTGTTTTTCCAGGTTAGTCAGTAAGATACATGAAACTTTTGTGAAAAAAATGTAGTTAGTCCAAGGATAGTTTTAATGCAGCTGGACGCTGGTAGATAGTTTTATTTTGTTTTACTTCTCTCTGAAAATAAATCTGAAGTTATATTGCATTTCGTATATTCTAGTCCTATAGATGAAACCGTCCTATGCAACAATCTGCGTTTCTCCACGGTTAAATAAAGGGCTTTATGCTTCGAAGAGAAGCCTTTAATATCATTTTAACTTTCCGCCTGATAAAATTCATTATATTACACAGTCTAGTTTCTTCTTCCCTTCCTTGTTTATACTTGAGAGATACTGTATGACCTAATAGCCATCATATCTTTGGTCTTCTATTCATTCCGTTATTGCTGGATGGTATTGTGCAGAACATAAATATGAGATAGTGAAAATTCTACAAGAAAAGAAGCATGTTGTAGGAATGACGGGGGATGGTGTGAATGACGCTCCAGCTCTAAAGAAAGCGGATATTGGAATAGCAGTGGCAGATGCCACAGATGCTGCCAGAAGCGCCGCTGATCTTGTTTTAACAGAGCCCGGCTTAAGTGTCATTGTCAGTGCTGTTCTTACTAGCCGATCTATCTTCCAAAGAATGAAAAACTATACAGTTTAGTTACTCTTCCTTCTGTTTCTGGGTTTCAGTTGTTGAGAAATTATGAATTATGCGCGATTAATTGCTTGACTTTTTTTCCAGATATACGCAGTTTCCATAACCATCCGTATTGTGGTAGGTTGATAAATTTCTGCACTTTACATGGCATTTATGTTAGTAAAAGTTTAGTGATATACCTGGGATGATAAAATCTGAAGAAAGATGTTTGTTTTGCCTCAGCTTGGTTTCATGCTACTAGCATTAATCTGGGAGTACGACTTTCCGCCTTTCATGGTGCTTATTATAGCCATTCTGAATGATGGTAATGACACCTGAACTCTATCAGTGTATTGTTTTGTGTTTTTTCATTATTATCCAATGCTGCCAATGACACTATTTTTTGGTCATGATTATGGAATGAAGTAAAATGGTCAACTGATCACTGAGCTGGTTGCATTCCTTTTTTCGTTGCAAATCTCGACCTATTTTTCATCGGGTCATCCAAACACACACACATAGGTAAGGTTGCGTACATCGAATGCGTTTGTAGGAGCCCGTGAGTCAATAGGGTAAGTACTATGCAAGGAGAAGCTCTGTTGTGGTCGGGAGACACCGAGACAGTTCAGTAGATCTAGTCCAACTAAGCATACCCCTTTTTGTTCTCTTTAGTTATTATTTCTTACAAAAGCATGACAATTAAGTAAACTATTTTCTTAGAAGAGACAATCATGTAAATATGTTTTCCGAGCAGGCACCATCATGACGATTTCAAAAGATCGTGTAAAACCATCTCCGAGCCCTGACAGCTGGAAATTAAACGAGATATTCGCTACTGGAATTGTCATCGGCACATATCTAGCCTTAGTAACTGTGTTATTTTACTGGGTTGTAAACGAGACAGAATTCTTCGAGGTATTTCTCAATGCTCATACTGTAATTAAGACAGAATCAATTCATAACTCCACAATTCTACATCCAATTACAGAATTCCTATCTTTTGTAAGTTTTTTACAAAACACAAACCTTTCTCAGCATTTTCTCCACGACAAAAGCCTTGTGGCAAAATAAACGACATTTTTCAGCGAAAAGCAATCATGAATCGTATTTTCCTCTCACAAAAGTCTGTTTTTGCGAAAATATTATCTTTCATGATTGGTATTTGCCAGAAAATGTTTTTGTTTTTTGTCAATAAACTGGTTTTTGGTATAATATTGGAGAATTATGTTTAGAGAAAGAAATTTTGAGAATTTTTTTACAGAAGGCAGAAGTTTCAAAAACATGTAGAAAATGTATAATTCATCACTTGGCTCTTCCGAAAATGCAATTCTGAGAAGTTTAACTAATCTATGTTCCATGTATATATTTCTTTTCGTATTCTTTTAGAACCATTTTGGTGTGAGCTCTCTATCTTCAAATTCCGAAAAATTATCATCAGCTGTATATCTGCAAGTAAGCATCATCAGCCAGGCTCTCATTTTCGTTACTCGCAGTCAGAGCTGGTCATTTCTAGAGAGGCCCGGAATTCTGTTGATGTCTGCATTTGTGGTGGCACAACTGGTAAGCAGATCTCATGGCAGTTTCAGTTTCTGATTAATTTTTTCTCCTATTTGACCCTACATCACAAGTAGACTTGGCAAAGGGTTATCGGGTCAGTTATTTCCAGTTTGACTCCGTTTCATGTGTGCTATTAGCGTGGTTTCGAGTATGACACATGGACACTTCATTTTAAGCCAAAATCCCAAGGGCTTTTCATAATAAAGCTGAGGCCTGGAATTCTGTTGGTGTCTGAATTTCCTGTGGTACAACTGGTAATCCGGTTTCATTGCAGTTCAATCTCTGCTTAATTTTTTTCGCCTGTTTGGCCTACCTCAAATTCTAGACTTGGAAAATGGGTCATTGGGATTGACTATGGTTGTTTACTTCCGGTTCAGGTCTCTTTTGGCTTGGTTTTACCGGTCATTTCAAGGATGACACACGGACACTTCATTAAGCAAACATCTCAAGATATTTCCGTTAAAAAATCCTTTACCAACACGTGGACACACTGGCATTGAATAGTTATAGCTTCTTCTCAAAATTTTGCAGGTTGCCACTTTGATAGCAGTTTATGCAGAAATTAGTTTCGCTTCAATCTGTGGGATTGGATGGGGGTGGGCTGGTGTAATATGGTTATACAGCCTGGTTTTCTTCTTCCCTCTTGATATTATAAAGTTTGTGGTTCAGTACGCTTTGAGTGGAGAAGCTTGGAGTCTTGTATACAACAGAAAGGTAGGAGGAAATTTCTCATGGACCCAAGGCTCATAGCTTAACCTTGATCGCGGCTATATTAACCAATCCTATTTCTCTATGAATGATATGGTTTGAACAGACTGCATTCACCTCCAAGAAAGATTATGGAAGGGAGGATAGGGAAGCAAGGTGGCTAGTTTCTCGAAGATCTTTAGAAGGCTCGCAATCCATGTACGAAGGTGAAGGACGACAAAGGCGAAGGAGTTATTCTCTGATTGCGGAACAGGCTAGACGGCGTGCTGAGGTTGCAAGGTATTTAAATAGTCTGGTAGATGCTTGTTTCATTGATTAGGTCTTATCATAACCAAGTTTTGTTGATCGATCATTACCATTGTTCTGATTGAGTTTTTTCAACCTGAGCCTTACTATTTAACCCAGGAAACGGCATTTGGGTCAAATACGGGTCATGTCATTGCAGTTAGGTCATTTCAAGTATGTCTGCATTCGGGTTCACAAATTAAGTTATATTGATGACATCCTAAAACTTGCAGGCTGCAGGAGGAGGATTACGCTCTAAAAGGGCATGTGGAGTCAGTGGTGAGGTTGCAGAATTTGGATGATGATTTGATCTTCTCTGCACATACAATCTGATACTCCTATAATCTGCCATGAAAAGCTCAAACATACAGGATGTTGTAAAATATTGAAAATTTCTCTAATATCTAGGCGATGATCAGACAGCATTGATCGAATGCCAAAATATCTAAATTGATATATTCCTCCCTTTTGCTCCATCTATATTTGTTGTACTGTACTCTATTTGTTTTATTTTTTTGAGAACTTTGCTAAATTTTTTTAGTTATTACTAGTATTACTGAGATTTTTCAGATTTCCAGTTGTTTAAAGCTGATTTCTAGCCTATTTTCGGCTTTTGGGTCGTGCGCCTGCAAGAGTGACTATTGCGAAATTTTCGGCAGTCAATAAATTGGTCTGCAGATATTTGGTTTATCTGATTTCTTTTTACACTTCCGTTTTTGTGTGTAAAGCAACAAGGTTTGCTGGGTGGACACCCAGAATTGAAATAGCCGACACAGAGACACCAGGCAAGGTGCTTTTTTTTTTTTCTTTTTTCTTTGGTGTAGAACGGAAATACAAGGTGCAGCAAAATGGTGCCTTACTGTCTATCTGGATCATAGTTAGCCAAATACTACCTTTTTTTTTCCCAAACAACAAATCTTGACTCCTTGTCGGAACAATTTCTTAAACCAGTTTACGACACCTTATAGGCGGCAGAGGCAGCGGCTGTTTCAAGTAAGAGTTCTCCGGTGAAGGAAGATGCGCGTTTCCAAATGTTGTGGAGAACATGTCAACAAGAAGCGGTAATCGCAGGAATATAAAGAAGAGAAATGGTATGATAGCAAGCAGAGAAACTGGGACAACAATCAAACTGATTTGGTGACAGAGTACCATATGAATGGTCGCACAAAATGCGAGCATCATAAAAGCTGCTGCGAATATTAGGCTCACTAATCCCATTATCATCTTCAGGGGTAAGGACACGACAAAGTCGTCATCTAAGTAGGATGCAGTGAGGATGACCGTGAATGCTAATACCATGGTGATGCAAGAAAAGAGGGCCAGGATCATCCCTTAGAATCCTTAATACCGTCCCTGTTCTACTTCTAAATCAGTCGTATCTATCAGGCTTATGATGTTACTTAAGATACTTTTATCTTCACAAAATCCCAAGGCAGCATGTAAAAACGTCCCACCACGTGCTGTCATCTTGGCTGTACGAGCACCAGGATCATCCCTTAGGATCCTAAAAACCGCCCCCAGTCACCAGTAAATGTCTCTCTAAACAAATATAAGTCTATACATGATTTCGGTATCACACTCAGTTGCTACGCTGTCATCCTCATCCTCATCACTCTCGTCATCCTCATCCTCTTCCTCTTCAACGTAGTCATCAGTGCCATTTTCGGTCTCCTCTTTATTTGAGTCCTCGTACTCCAAATGCACCTCTCCTACTAGGGTTGTTAATGAGACGAGACAGCTCGCGAGCAACTCGAGATCGGCTCGGTTAAAGCTCGGCTCGCGTGAACTCGAGCTCGAGATCGGGCTCGGCTCGAGAGCTTAACGAGTCAAGCTGAGCAAAGGCTGGCTCGACTCAAAAAGCTCGCGAGCGGCTCGAACATTTGAGATTATATAGATATTAATCATATTTTATAAAAATATGCTCATATTGTAGCTTGATTGGTTAAATATTTTATATAAAATCTTCGAACCTTATTATTGAAAATATCGAAAGAAAAGAAAAAAAAAAAAAATAAACAATTTTATATAGGCTCGATTTGGCTTGAGCTCGTGTTAAAACTCGCAAGCTTTGTAACGAGCACATTTTTTACAAGCTCGGGTAAGATCGGCTCGAGCTCGAGCTCGAATTTTTGTAATCGAGCACACCGAGCAAGGCGAAGCTCGGGATCGGCTCGGCTCGTTAACACCCCTAACATATTCCACCAAATTTTTGTTAGCAATCAGCTTAGCTTTGATGGTGAAACTACATTAACGTGGAGCTTTAATAAATGAGTCTATCCCATGTTTTTCTATTAAGGTACAAAATCATTGATTAAGTTTCAAGTTTTGGCTGAGATGTTTCTCTCCCGACTTACGTTAATGCCTCATCCTCCAGAATTATTTGATTAAACTTCGTCCCAGGACCGGCCCTAATGGGTGATATTGTGTGCTGACATGAACTTAAATCTCCAAGATTGTGGTAGAAAAGGCTACCTTCCTGGTTGTGGATCATACTCGGACAAATACGTAACACCAATCTATTACCCACCAATCGAAACTTAATTATGTCTTCAACATGAAGATGATGATGATGATGATAACAAGTAGTGTAAGAACACCTGAATATCTTGATTTCATAGCCATCCATTTACATCTAGTAGCTTCGCAATTCGAATGTAAATAAGACTCCGGATTTACTAGACTGACCATTTGAATACTTGAAATGAAGTGTCTGGTTTCATTATTATGTTGTTCCATAGCCAACTATAACTTTGTCCACCGTCCCCTTCCATGTCGTAAATTCAATTAGTTCATCCTAATATAGTTTTATTAATGAACTCGGTATCATATAAATATTACAATAAGTTGAATAAGAATTTGTCTAATGGGTTTATCTAGGACTTGCTTGTACTTGTAATCTTGATCCAATAAGTGCCTTTAATTTGTGATTAGATTTCCGACATGGTATTTAGCATTTTGCAAGGCTAGTGTAATTGATATTACTAGTTTTACCCCGTGTAAATTGTACGAGTATATTACTTATATTAAGTCCGTGTAAATTGCACGGGTATATTGTTTCCTGTTATCCTAAAAAATATGAACATTTCGATGATTTTTGTAGTAATTAATATTTTTAGTTTGAGGTAACTATTTTTAGAAATATAGTCTTAACTTAAAGAAATAAACTACAATAAAAAGGACTCCAATTATTCAAAAGAGAAGCTTTAAGGACCTTAAAAATCAAAGCCAGGCTTTAAGGACCTAAGATTAACTTTTCATCCAAATTCATTTACTTCCGGTGGGAGCAAAGCAGGGACGAAGCTAGGACAAAATATGAACCAGGGCCGATTTTTTTGTCGATGTATAATTAATTTATCGGCTCATCGTAAATGTAACGCCACTAGAATAATATTGTCGATAACTAATACTCCATACGTTTTTTAGATTTATTACGTTCCTACGAAGTATAAATAAATTATTGACTAGGACAGATGGAGTATATATAACATACGGAGTACAAGTTAATATTTACTTTTGTTTAATACATAGTTAATATTTACTTTTGTTTTAAGTATTGAATTAGAAATCAAATTGTTTAAACTCCTAAAAACCGTTTTAAAATAAGTTTATTTAGATGGGACAAAGGCGATTACTAACTATAAATTCATTAAAGAACAAGCAATAAGCAATTTTCAACAATTAAAAACGAATCCCTATTTTCTAAATATAGAATATTACGTAAATATAAATAAGGAATGAAATATTACATAGACAAATTAAGTTAAGAAAGTGGTAGAAAAAAAAATTGCATTAAAATTGTGATTAATAGGGGTCGAACTTGCAACCTTTAGCATGGAAATCCATACTTACTTTCCATCAAACACTATACCATAACCACTTTACTGCTTATTATGTAACACAATTATTAATTGATCTTCAAAGCTCACCCCGGGCCATGGCCCGCTTGGCCCAGGGGTAGCTTCGTCATTGGAGCAAAGTATCCAATATCGTCATCATCCGAGCACTCATAAAGACTACTTAAATTATCAGAGTTATCCTCATAGTCACTTCCCTCACAATTTGGTTGTTCTTTTGACCATCCAACTAGCCTACCAAGACTCGTCCGAAAATCGTCATGACATGACCTACATCGTTTTGCATAATTGTCAAGAATCCCAAGGATCTCAAGCATCGCCCATGCATTAATGGTCTACACGTACCACCATATTTTACTATGCATGGTATATGGCCTTCCATTTCAAATGAGAGGAGTCCAGACCCAAATAATTGCTCTACAAGTTTCAAATTTAATCCGAAAACTCTTAAAGTAAGCCCCTCGCTCCATATTTCATCCATCACCATCATAATCATCCTAATTTCCTTAATAATTTTTTTTTAAGTCTCGTCGAAAATCGGCCTCGAATGTCAAATACTTTTTTCGATGTTTTTAGTTGATTAATTCTGTACATTGATATTTAGCTGCCGCTCAAGAAAGACTTAGAGTTCTGTTGGCCAAGTTTCACAATGTCAAACAACAATTTTTGGTCGGCAGAATAAAATAACCATGGGATCTGCTCTAGGATATCTTCGGTGGATTATTTTACAACCGCGATAGACAAATGCTTTGTAATCTCCCCAAAAATATATGCTGCCTTCACTGAAGATATGCATTATAAACACTACTGTACTAACAGTGATTTTGGTTGATTGGTATACAAGTTTAGCATGCCACAATTTGTTCATTTTGTGGTGTTTTTTTCTTTAAGCCGGTATGATTCCAGGTCCTAACACACATCATTCTCCGATGGAATATTTTTATATAATCGTCAAGAAATTCAGTCACCAACCACAAATAAGGTGCAAGGAAGACGACAATCACGAGAAATACTTGTATGAGGTGATATTGTGTGCTGGCACGAACTTAAATCTCCAAGATTGTGGTAGAAAAGGCTACCTTCCTTGTTGTGGACCATACTCGGACAAATACGTAACATCAATCAATTATCCACCAATCGAAGCTTAATTATGTCTTCAGCATGATGATGATGAGGAGTAGGATAACAAGTAGTGTAAGAGCACCTGAATATAGTGATTTCATAGGCATCAATTTACATCTAGTAGCTTCGAAATTCGAATGTAAATAAGATTCCGGATTTACTGGACTAACCTGAGCTAATATTTGAATACTTGAAATGAAGTGACTGGTTTCATTATTATATTGTTCCCTACCCAACTATAACTCTGTCCAGTGTCCCCTTCCATATCGGAAATTCAATTAGTTGATCCAAATATAGTTTTATTAATGAACTCGTTACCATATAAATATTAGAATAAGTTGAATAAGAATTTGTCTCATGGGGTTTATCTAGGCCTTGCTTGTACTTGTAATCTTGTATCCAATAAGTGCCTTTAATTTGTGATTAGATTTCCCACAGGGTATTTAGCACTTTGTAAGGCTACTGTAAATGATATTACTAGTTTTAAACCTGTGCAAATTGCACGGGTATATTATCCGTGCAAATTGCACGGGTATGCTATGCTGTTTCATGTTATCATAAAAAATATGAATATTTAGATGATTTTTGTAGTAATTAATACTTTTAGTTTAAAGGTAACTATCTTTAGAAATATAGTATTAACTTAAAGAAGTAAACTACAATAAAAGGACTCTAATTATTTAAAAGAGAAGCTTTAAGGACCTTAAAAAATCAAAGCCAAGCTTTAAGGACCTAAGGTTAACTTTTCATTCAAATTCCGTTACTTCCAGTGGGACCAAGGTATCCAATATCGTCATCATCCGAACTCTCGTCAGGACTACTTAAATTATCAGAGTTAACCTGATAGTCACTTCCCTCCCAATTTGGTTGTTCTTTTGACAATCTAACTAGCCTACCAAGACTCGTCATTTCATGAAAATTATCATGACATGGCCTACATCATTTTGCATTATTGCCAAGAATCCCAAGGATCTCAAGCATCGCCCATGCATTACTGGTCTACAAATACTACCATATTTTACTATGCATGCATGGTATATTGCCTTCCATTTCAAATGGGAGGAGTCCAAACCCAAAGGATTGCTCTACATGTTTCAAATTTAATCCGGAAACTCTTGAAGTAAGCCCCTCGCTCAATATTTCATCCATCACCATCATAATCATCCTAATTTCCTTAATAGTTTTTTTAATTCTTGTCGAAATTATGCCTCGAATGTCAAATACTTTTTTCGATGTTTTTAGCTGATTAATTTTGTACATTGATATTCAGCTGCCGCTCAAGAAAGACTTGGAGCTCTGTTGGCCAAGTTTCACAATGTCAAACAACAATTTCTGGTCGGCATAATAGAATAACCATGGGATCTGTTATGGGATATCTCCGGTGGATTATTTTACAACCGGGGTAGACAAATGCTTTGCAATCTCCCCAAAAATATACGCTGCCTTTATTGAAGGTATGCATTATGAACAACTACTGGTACTAACAATGATTTTTGTTGATTGGTATACAAGTTTAGCATGCCACAATTTGTTCATTTTGTGGTGCTTTTTTTCTTTCAGCCGATATGACTCCAGGTCCTAACATACATCATTTTCCGATGGAATATTTTTATGCAATAGTCAAGAAATTCAGTCGCCAACCACAAATAAGGTGCAAAGAAGACGACAATCACAAGAAATACTTGTATGAGTTGATATTGTGTGCTGACATGAACTTAAATCTTCAAGATTGTGGTATAAAAGGCTATCTTCCTGGTTGTGGATCATACTCGGACAAATACGTAACACCAATCTATTATCCACCAATCGAAGCTTAATTATGTCTTCAACATGATGATGATGATGATGATGATGAGGATAACGAGTAGTGTAAGAGTACCTGAATATCTTGATTTCATAGACATCGATTTACATGTAGTAGTTTCGAAATTCGAATGTAAATAAGATTCCGGATTTACTGGACTAACCTGAGCTAGTATCTGAATACTTGAAATGAAGTGACTGGTTTCGTTATTATGTTATTCCATACCCAACTATAACTCTGTCCAGTGTCCCCTTCCATGTCGGAAATTCGATTAGTTCATCCTAATCTTATCTATATTAATACAGAAACATTTAATGATTTCTGGTGAAGCCACATCATTAATCCACGATTTTTTTTTAAAAGTCATTTATGGTGGAACCTATACTAAACTTTATTGAATTAATTTCCAAATAGCCGCCTACATTTAGTTTCGTGGTGTAAATATTACGTTTTGATTCTGATTTATTTTGTAAACAATAATTTCTACGTAAACGATTACATTTATAACGTCAACTTATATGTTATATGTTATATGTTATATGTTATATGTTATATATTATATATTATATATTGTATATTAAAATATAATGTCGATGTTGATTATTTTACATAATTATTAAATAATGATTTATGACTAATAATCAGTCGTACAATAAATAATACATAATTATCATAAATTACAATAAATACTAACAAATTACATTTTATTGTGATATTACATTTGTAGGTACTCAATACGATGTTTTAAAACTTAATTTGAAAATGTGTTTAAACATATTGTCAACATAAAAGGAATTGAGTTCCAAAATATTCGTGTATTATGGTCATTATTCCGTAAATGTTAATTATCAATCACAATTTTTCTAAAAATATATCCGTGCAATTTTGCACGGGTTAAAAACTAGTATAATTTTATTAATGAACTCGGTACCATATAAATATTACAATAAGTTGAATAAGAATTTGTCTCATGGGGTTTATCTAGGCCTTGCTTATACTTGTAATCTTGTATCCAATAAGTGCCTTAAATTTGTGATTAGATTTCCCACAGGGTATTTAGCATTTTCACTACAATAAAATGGCACTTTCGCCACGATTTATGTCACGGTAATTCATAATTTATGGTGTAAATTTGCTTAGTCGCGGGAAAAAAATTCTCTTTTTTCAAAATTAATTGGTAAAAAGATTTATGTCCCGGGAAAAATATATTCGTGGCAAATAATTGTTTTTAGCCACGATTTAAGTTATGACCGTGGCTAAAAAATGTGTTTAGTCACGAACGTGGCTAATAATTGTTTTTAGCCACAATGTCGTGGCTAATTATGCTTTATTGCCACATGTAAATTATCCCGTGACTAATTATTGCTCTTAACCACACACTGATCTCTTATCGTGGCTAATTATGATTTATTGCCACAGGTAAATTACCCGTGACTATATTGCTCTTAGCCACATACTAAATTCTTACTGTGACTAATTATGATTTATTGTCACATGTAACTAACCCGTAACTAATTATTACTCTTGTCCACACACTGAATTTTCATTGTGGCTAATGATTTTGCTATGATAACGTATAATAGTACAAAATTATTAAAATTGGTTGGCTTACTATTAGTGTTATATATTTGTTAGGGTTACATTTTAATTGTCGAATTAAAATCTATACTTTCTCCACACATCTATGTTCACCCCATTTGAGTTTGGGAGCAAAGTTTAAACACAGTGGTTGCTTACAAACTCATAATTTTTTATTTGTCTTATTATTACTTGTAGTTTTATAAACTTGTACAATATATCTTGTAGTTTCAAGAGTTGTACCCGTTTTAAAATTAGGGTTATTTCATGGGAATAATCCAACCTATGTCTCATCTTCTCATATTAATACATACTAACGTTTAACCAAGAAAAATCCAACCTATGACCTCATTTATCTGTCATTGAACTTTGACTATTTTTAAACTCTTATTATCGGTAGGTTAGCACGTCACATTCACTTACTTTTTGTCCAGGAAGAAGGAAAAACAAAAAGTAAGTCAAGGTGACATGCTTGCTTATCGAAAATAAGAGTTCAAAAATAGACAAAGTTCAATGAAAGATAATTGGGGTCATAGATTGGATTTTTCTCAGTTAATCGTTAGTAGGGATTAATATGAGAAGATGAGGTATAGGTTGGATTATTCCTATGAAATAACCCTTAAAATTAATATTGTACTACGCTTTTATTTCAATGACCGTACAATTGTAACTCTTAATCTCATGGACTTACTCCACATTATTGACATATAAATGTACGATCCAACTCAATTTGATAGAAGTCGGGGCTATAAATTGTTAATCAACAACACATTCATTTATTTATATAATCATATTCATGTTCAGTTCAGTAGTGTTATGTAAGGTTTTTACTAGTAAAATAATTTGCAAGGCTACTGTAATTTTATTAGTTTTAAACCCGTGCAAATTGCACGGGTATATTACTTATTTTAAGCACGTGCAAATTGCACGGGTATTTGTTTCATGTTATCATAAAAAATATGAATATTTAGATGATTTTTGTAATAATTAATATTTTTAGTTTAAAGGTAACTATCTTTAGAAATATAGTCTTAAGTTAAAGGAGTAAACTACAATAAAAGGACTCTAATTATTCAAAAGAGAAGCTTTAAGGACCTTAAAAATCAAAGCCAAGCTTTAAGGACCTAAGATTAACTTTCCATCCAAATTCCGTTACTTCCGATGGGAGCAAGTCATCATCCGAACTCTCGTCAGGACTACTTAAATTATCAGAGTTATCCTCATAGTCACTTCCCTCACAATTTGGTTGTTCTTTTGACCATCCAACTAGCCTACCAAGACTCGTCCGAAAATCGTCATGACATGGCCTACATCGTTTTGTATAATTGTCAAGAATCCCAAGGATCCCAAGCATCGCCCATGCATTACTGGTCTACAGGTACCACCATATTTTACTATGCATGGTATATGGCCTTCCATTTCAAATGGGAGAAGTCCAGACCCAAAAGATTGCTATACAAGTTTCAAATTTAAACTGAAAACTCTTGAAGTAAGCCCCTCGCTCCATATTTCATCCATCACCATCATAATCATCCTAATTTCCTTAATAATTTTTTTAAGTCTTGTTGAAAATCGGCCTCTAATGTCAAATACTTTTTCGATGTTTTTAGCTGATTAATTTTGTACATTGATATTCAGCTGCCGCTCAAGAAAGACTTGGAGCTCTGTTAGCCAAGTCTCAGAATGTCAAACAACAATTTCTAGTCGGCATAATAGAATAACCATGGGATCTGTTCAGGGATATCTCCGGTGAATTATTTTATAACCGGGGTAGACAAATACTTTACAATCTCCCCAAAAATATACGCTGTCATTACTGAAGGTATGCATTATGAACAACTACTGGTACTAACAATGATTTTAGTTGATTGGTATACAAGTTTAGCATGCCACAATTTGTTCATTTTGTGGTGTTTTTTTCTTTCAGCCGGTATGACTCCAGGTCCTAACATACATCATTCTCTGATGGAATATTTTTATGCAATCAAACATTGAAAACAAAATTGTTTTCTGCTTTCTTTTGCAGTTCAATGAAGGTTTGGGTATATACATATTAGGGTTGGTACGGTGGTACCGTGCGCTCTTTCTATGTTTATGATCAATTTTAAATTCATTATTTAACTTGGAAGTCAAGGCAAGGACGGGGCTAGGGTAGGGAAGGAAACGGGTTTGAATAAGCGGGTCAAAGGTCGAAAAACTCGAGTTTGGTACTCTGTTTTGGTGCGTAAAACGGGGGTTGTTTTGAGCTCGTTTGGGATGGTTTTTGGTATGGTAAGGACATGGATCATAAAAGTGGTAAAGGGTATGGATATAGGCTGTGTGTAGTGAGGAAATTGGGTTGAGTTTGAATCGAATTTTGTGTTTATTGATGTCGAGTTTGAGCTGGAAAACAGGGGAGTGCGAACTGCTTGTTGAGGCTGTCTGTGTCGTGATTTTGGGTTGGGTAAAGGAGGGTATTGAGGATGGGTTATGATGGGATTCAAACTCGGGGCTAGGGAGAAGGAGGGGCTGAAATCACATCGAAATCGATTAATATTATAAATCAATTAAAAACTGATTTAATCAACTAAATTAATTTTGTTAATAAAACCGATTAAATAATCTCAAAACGTACCTACATGAGTGGCTACATCACAAATCGACCCACAACTGAGTGGAGTCCATTGTCAATACACATCGTCCAATCATTAAACCACCTAGATGGATTGAGCATATTATCCTATAGACTTACCGTCTTGTACTCATGACTTGGGTTCGAACCCCGACAGCAACAATACTCGCTCCCTTTACATCCTAAAAAAAGTGTGAAGTTTACCTTCATATATACAGGGTTTTGTATCATTTTCAGTACATGCTCTGTACATTGGTAACATATTACAAGTTTGAATCCTCCGCATTGTAAATTGTAATGAACAAATAAATTGCTTTTACAAAACTAACCTCAAATAAATGTGGACAATTGGCAACGACACGGTGCCTTATTGTCTATCTGGATCAGTTAGCCAAATGCTTCCTTCCGTTTCCTAAACAAGTTATTGCCTGGACTCCTCGACGAAACAATTCCCTAAGCCAGTTTACAACGCCAAGAGGCGGTGGTGGTAGCGGCCGTCTCAAATAAGAGTTGTCCGGTGAAGGAAGATGAGAGTTCCCAAATGTTGAGGAAAACATGTCAACAAGAAGCGGTAATTGCAGGAATATAAAGAAGAGAATTGGGATAATGGCAAGCAAAGAAACTGGGACGACAATCAACTTCATTTGGTGAGATAGTAACATATGAATGGTTGCACAAAATGCGATCATCATACAAGCTGCTGCAAAAGTTAGGGTCACTAATCCCATTATCATCTTTAGAGGCAAGGACACGACAAAGTCGTCATCTAAATAGGATGCAGTGAGGATCACAGTGAATGCTAAAACCGAGGTGATGGAGGAAAAGAGGGCCATAGCACTCGACATTGCAAAGACAACAAAAGCCGGTGTGCCTAAGAAAATCGGGATACCAGTGTCTTGACTGTCCCCGCCTGGGACAGTGAAGGAGGCTGTGAACACCATGGTTGCAATGAGCGCTGCCACTACTGTGCATGATTGTGCTGTATCTCTCATCCAACTCTCGGCTTCTTTTAGTAGTTCTTTGTGCTCTTTCATGAACAATTCCCTGGCGGTTTCGCCATCTTTGTTTTTCCATCGTAGATCATTTGGCCTTGTCAAGCTCTTCACAGCCTGCATATCCAAATAATGGAGGAGAAGTTTCATGTTACAGATACATTATTCTTTTCGTACCTCTTTTAATTAGGATATCAATGGGACCGTGAGATTGGACCTAGATCAATCTGTTTAAAATTCTCACATTCACATCCAAATACAAATCCGTGAGTGTAGAATCTAACTCGGATCCGTGAAACTTTGTGTATTTTGAGGATGTAGATATCAAAGACGGGAACTGGTTCTAGATCCATTTCCCAACGGAAATATGGATCCAATCTTACACAGATTCTTGGGGTCAAAACTTTTAAAACCCAGATCAAGCCCGCCCTACCGAGTCCAATGAATCTAGATAAGTCCAAGATTAATTATAATCCCTACTTGTAACAGTTGTAAGGTGTAGACTAGTGAATGTCCATCATGCCAATTGGTTTTAGGATACAAGCTCAGTAGGCTAGGGACATGAGCCTATCCCCTCGTTATCGTCTTTACAAGAAAATATATACTTGTGATTTAAGATTTACAGCTTAATTCAAGGGGAGTACCTTAAACCATTGCATTTCCCGCTGCATTTGAGACGCTGCCCCAAATCCAAACAGGCGACCTGGAGCTGGTAACTTGGCTGCATTGTGCAGAAGTTTATTGCTATTGTTGTCCACAAATGCCGTCACTCTATCTCTATAGGGACCTAACTCGTACAGGAGGCTCAAAATCTTTTCATGTCGAAGTGAGGCAGCTAAATGAAACAAAGTCTGACCATCCTCTGCCCTTAAGTTCACTACAGAAGGACAAGTTCTTAAAATTTTTCTCAAAACTTCATAGTTACCCCATTTTGCAGCCGTTAGAGCTGCCGCCTTCTTTATCCTAACACAGCGCTTGTGCTCCTTTTCATCTTTGTCCAAAGGATTGCATAATAGATCCAACATTTCCAAGGCTTGTAAGTGCATTAGCTTCATATCTCGAATGTGCTTCACTTTTTGAACTGTCATTTAGATCTGACACAAGTGTTACTGCAGAAGCACTAGCATTCTTCTAAAGGAAGACCCTTTCTTTACATGGATTAGAAAATTTCTCGAGTGGCAACCACTTAGGACTTACCCAGTGCTTTAATGAGGTTCTTACGCAGAAATAACACTTCATGGCCATCTACCATTTCTGCATCAACACAGAAGCACCTCCTTATAATCAACTTCTAAACTACTCACTAGTCAAACAACCATTAAAATCACGTAGCAGCTGGACAGGTAATTAATTCCATCAGGAGAATGCAGAGCAAGTAGATATTATTTTGATTATTATGCCAATAATAAGAACTTCATGATCTGAGGAAAAAATTCAAAAGTTGCTACTGGATGAGATAATCGTGATTGTCAAAGTCACCTTTTACAGAACTTCCCGTGTCATGCAAGAATGACTCATCTTTATTATTGACTGAAATCACTGCAGGTAGGAAGACAATTTGAGATTAGTAAAACCTTCAACAGTTTTGCTATCGGAGTAAGAAAAGTAGCATGTAGAAATTACAATCTAAATCAAATGGAGAACTAACTTACAAGAATATATCAGACGTTCAAATATTCCAAGACGAGTTCCAGTAGGAAATGCCCTTGGTCTTTTGGCCAAACAATTGAGCAGTGTAAATGCATCCCCGAATTCAAATAGCGGCAATGAATCACGTTGTTTTAATGCATACAACGCAGGCCCTAGACATGGAAAGATGATGAATAACAAGTAAATCAGCATTACTACCCGATCAAACCAACAAATTTATAAAGAGAACTTACCAATGACATCAGACGAGATAAGAGTGGAAAGGATAAAATAGGCTTGAGCAGAGCTGAAGTTGGAATCATCCTTAAAATTGGTCTTAGAGAAGAGATATAGAGCAATTTGCTTAAGACCAATAGCTCCTGCATAGTTTACTGCTGGTATACCAAATCGACTTATATGAAGCGAATGTTGCAAGTCTTGTCTTTTCTCCCCAAGAACTCTCAAAGCAGTAAGATTTCCACTCGTAACAGCATAGCTTAGAGGGGTACGCCCGTCATTATCTGTTGCTTCCAAATCACTCTTATCTATTAAGCTTACAATGCTGTGTAAGATCTTTTTCTCTTCACAAAACCCAAAGGCAGCATGTAAAAACGTCCCCCCATGCTCTGTAATCTTGGCTATACGAGCACCAGGATCATCACGTAGAATCCGTAATGCCGTCCCCCAATCACCGGTAAATGCTGCTATATACAAAGGTCGGTACTTGAGTTCGGTTTCATACACAGTTGTTACACTGTCCTCATCATCCTCATCGTCTTCATCCTCCTCATCCTCTTCATGGGAGTCTTCTTCGGCCTCTTCTTCATTAGAGTCTTCATCCTCCACGTGTACCTCTCCTACATTTGCTGATCATGATTATTGCATTGACAAAAAATACTGCATTTACTTAACGACAGCAATAAATGAGTACAATGGCGGCATAATAGCTCGTGCACCGAATATGAATACGAGTTATATAAGTTATTATGCCATATAAACCTAGTAAACTACCAAACCCAGAACTGTAAGTGCCTAATACTCCCTCTGTCTCGGTCAATTATATATAGAAAGACAAGGAAAGAGGAGGGGGTTAATTATTAGATTACAACTGCCCATAGAAAGATAAACAATTGACTGAAACGCCGAACAATGGAATCAAAGAGTCTTGCTTGTAATGGATACTATGTTACAAGCTAAACACGGATAGACTTCCCCACAATAAAGCAAATGGGAGGGCAAGTGGGGAAATTGATCACCCCATGCATAGTGTCACCTGCATAATGTGAGAGGGGCACTATCCGTCTTCTGAGCTTGTGAGATAGTGTCGTTTTCAATGAGAATTTGTCAAATGGAATAGGTAAACAAATGACGGAGACCTAGCGAGTAATATTTAACAATTGTTAAAATTTCGACTCAAGTCGCTTCTCTTTCCTGATTGAACCTCACGACATATAGTAACTTCAACAAATGAACTTGTTTCTGCTGATAGCTCAATTTTGCTCAAGTACAGTGATACCCACCAGATGTTTGTTAAAATTCCCCAAAGAACTCATAACAGATATGGGCTTTTATATGTGACAATCAAACCCACAACATAATCTCAGTGGCGGAGTCAGAATTTGCGGTTGGCGAAGGAGTAATGCCCAAAGGTAAACATTAAAAATAAAAGTAGAGGAATGACTGAAAACAAGTATAGTAGTGGATTATACCTTGATTTGGGTGAAGAAGATGACGTCTACTGGAACCTTCAGTGATCATCATTAGCTTTCAGTTTAGTATAAAAACAATGGTGGTAAAAGCTCAATTGTAAGTATAATTTGGACAAAAATGGTGAATCTGAATCTTGAAGTTTAAGGAATTAATGAGTTATGGAGGTAAGTGGTAGCTGTGCAACTGGTGTTGTTGACCATCGTTTTCAATCAAGTCAATAAAGTCATGAGTAAGGGAGTAATTAATTAGAGTACTAATAATTGACTTAACCACTTCCCTTCTTTCTCTAATAATTTCCTTCTATTTCAACTTTCTCTACTACACCGTACACCTTGCACACGATTTGCAAGAGTTTGGGTTAGGTCCGGTGGAGCCGTGTTTTTGGAACCCGGATTATTTTTGAGTCTATCCCCTATATGGCTATATGGCTTAATGGCTATATACAAACAGAATTTAGCAACCCAATAATAAATGGGTTATTTTGTGAACCGGCCTAGTTAAATTTTGCCGTATTTGGGTTGTAAATGAGTGTCACCTCTACTTTTTCGTTTTCCAAGGCTCCAAAACAAACGGGCTTGTAGAATTTTCGTCTACGATTCATCTATATATAGTACTTGTTTTAAGGGCTTAAATATATGTAAATGCATATTTGGCTAACTACAATGGTTGTCGCTTGTATATAATAAACTTTTATCAACGGAATATAACCGAATAGGCCAATAATTCTTCCCGAATACAACTTAATTTTCGTAAAAGAGGACGGATCAGGAATAAGTAATTTTCGTAAAAGGGGACGGATCAGGAATAAGTGAGTAACATCTTTTATATACTTCCTATAAAAGCAACGTCCATTTTACTTAGATCTTAAATTTATGTTAACTCTCAAAAACTGACCATTGCTATTTAGGTAGAGTTGATATTTTTTTCCTCAATTGTTTACCTTTTGATTTTGGTAATATTTTTGAAAAATAATTTGATCATCTACATCTAAGATCCACTTATCGTTAAATAAAGGGACATGCTTTTTTATCTACGAAACTTTCACATATAACTTTTACCCTACTATCTTTGTCATTTTTTTAATCACTCACCCAATTGAATTTTCTCCCTTCCCCTCTCTTTCTCTCCTCAATCACCACCAAGTCATTATCACCAACGAACCACGTATTCCGTTTATCAACTCCGTCCAACCTCATATAGGCCAACTTCATACCCCTGCCTAGAGGTGGCAATCGGGTCACTCGGGTCGGTTACCGGTCGGGTCAAAGCAGGTCGGGTCATATCGGGTCCGGGTTGTGTCGGTTCAATTTGTTCTTCAGTTCGGGTTCGAGTCGAGTCGGGTCGCTATCGAGTCGGGTCAGCAACATGCTCGTTTCAGGTCGGGTCGGGTTCGGTTACGTCGGGTCATTATACGGGTCGGGCCATATCGGGTCAAAATATATAATT
Organism: Silene conica; assembly: GCA_029255685.2. Classification (NCBI taxonomy): domain Eukaryota; kingdom Viridiplantae; phylum Streptophyta; class Magnoliopsida; order Caryophyllales; family Caryophyllaceae; genus Silene; species Silene conica. The sequence continues at coordinate 69,018,854 of CM055318.2, read as the reverse complement.
GGGTCGAGATCGGTTCGGTTCGGGGTTTTGTGGGTCTGGACGTGACGGGTCAAAATATTTAATCGGGTTGAGTTCGGTTCATAATTCACATGTCCACTCCACAAACCCTAAACCCTAAACCCTAAACTTTATTAGCTATTCTTTAGTCGATCTTAGTAAGGTGGCTTTACACTATTATAGTATAAAACAGATCCAAATATAAGTTCATTACTTTGTTAATTATAATCTTGAGATTGGAGATTATCGAGTGTACTCGCGTTTAACATTTAAGTGATGAATCATGAAATATTTATCTAATTCATTTGATAGTAACATTTAATAGTATGACTTAAGGTGACAATATGACTAAGGGTCTTCAGTATAATGACAGTATAACGTTACAAACTTTTACGAAAGCTCTAACTAAAATGAAAATAATAGCAATCTTGAGATTAGAGATTATCGAGCCTACCCGGGTTTAAGTGATGAATCATGAAATATTTATCTAATTTATTTGATACTAACATTTAATAGTATGACCTAAGGGGACAATATGACTAAGGGTCTTCAGTATAGTGATAGTATAACGTTACAAACTTTTACGAAAGCTCTAACTAAAATGAAAATAATAGCAAATCTTGAGATTGGAGATTATCGAGCCTACTCGGCACTCGCGTTTAAGTGATGAATCATGAAATATTTATATATCTAATTCATTTGATAGTAACATTTAATAGTATGATTTAAGGTGACAATATGACTAAGGGTCTTCGGTATAATGACAGTATAACGTTACAAACTTTTACGAAAGCTCTAACTAAAATGAAAATAATAGCAATCTTGAGATTGGAGATTATCGAGCTTACTCGCGTTTTAGTGATGAATCATGAAATATTTATCTAATTCATTTGATAGTAACATTTAATAGTATGACTTAAGGTGACAATATGACTAAGGGTCTTCAGTATAATGAGTAATGACAGTATAACGTTACAAACTTTTACGAAAGCTCTAACTAAAATGAAAAAATAATAGCAAATCAATAGGATCGAGGTTATTATCGAGACTAGTCGTGTTTGAGTAAATCATGTAATATTTAGCTTGACACAACATTAACTGTCAACGTCGTAATATGATTATACGAGTACAAATTTTATTACTTATCGGATTGAAATAAATTATCTGTAAAACAATTTTATTTTATGTGATAATTGAAAACTAAGTAGAATAGTTTTGAAAATGAGATGAATATATGACATATATTTCAAATTTTCATTTACGCACAAATTGAAAATTAAAAACAAAAATTGAAAAAATCGAAAAATTTGAATATTGAAAACTGAAAAGGGAAAGTGACTAAGTGACTGTGAGAGTGCGTCCACTTGCTAGTTACTACTCCACTTTCAACTTTCATTCACAAAAACCCTAAATCCCTAAATGCCTCCTATCTTATGAACTCAGAGTCTCAAAACCCTAAATACACTGCCGCCTACTGCCGCCTACTGCACCCATATTCTTCGTCTTTCCTGGCTCAACAAACAACAATATCATAATTAAACCTAAGGTACTAATTTTCCATCTTTTCTCTTAATTTTTGTTGTTGTCTTGATCAATCTCATTGTTGTCTTAATTATCATCTTATTTTTCTGGGATTTATTTATGGTTTGTCTCTAAAATTAGACTTTGGAATTAATTTTGAAGTATTTGGCTGCTTTTGAACCCTTTTCAGGTATAGTCGATGGATTTCTATGACCTGCTCAACAAAGAGGTACTAATATCACTGTACTTTATTACTGTACTTTTATCTGTGGTTTAATTTTTATGTGTGTTTTTAAGTTGTGTGTGTAAAGCTAATTCGTTTGTATTACTTTGTCTAATCCCAGAAACTGAACCGCAACCTGTTGCGCCTCTCATTCCCCCGCCTATTTTGCCTAACTACCTCATCCCAGATCCTATTTTACCTGATCAGGGAGTTCCCCTCCAAGAGCCTGACCAACCTATGTTTAATCCACCTACCAAAGTGAAACTATTTCCAGTTGTCTTTGAGAAAAATTTTGGTAAGCGAAAAAGAGGTGCTGATATTTGGAAAGAATATCGTTTTTACAAAGATGTTCAAGATAACTTGTATGCTGTGTGTGCTCACTGTCGTGATGTTGCTTATAGGGCGGAATCTCATTATGGCACTTCTAATGCCAAGAGACATATTGATGTTTGTGTCAATTTTTTAAAAAAATGATGTTTCTTCTTCTGTTACTAGGAAAATAGAGTATGTGTTATACCCCAAAATTGACTATTTTGTATGTCGACACGTGGCATCACCTAATTGAACGAGAGATCGCACAAAGGGGCGCTAGGCCAACAAGGGAAGAAGAGTATAAGAGAAGGAAGAGGCGCAACAAGAACGAGGAGAGGGGAAAGGCTGTGGGAACAAGGCTCGAGACTTCCTATAAATGGCCACACATTCAGGTCTGCCTAGAAAAAGGAAGAAGGAGAAAGAAGCTAAAAGAGGACGAAAGGAGAGCAAAGGATCCGTTGGATAACAGCTCAATCCAACGGTCCACAAGAGCATAGAGGCTATAAATATGTAAGACTTTGTACATTGTAAGGGGATTCACATACTTGGCACACAAAACACTTAGAGAAAACCCTAGAAATACTTGTAACACGGAACATACTCTGCAAGAACATTCTAGTGGAAACTTGGAGGATACCATCCTCCCGCGGTTTTTCCCTAAGGGGTTTCCGCGTCATCATTTCTTCTGCATCCTCATTCGTCTCATCCATACTCCTTCGCAACCAGCTAATCCAAATCTTCACCCACTTAGCCTCGAAATCACTATAACCTCGAAACTAAACACTAGGTGAATTTTTACCTAAACATTTTGGCGTCCACCGTGGGGCTATAGTGATTATTCAACCATAAAGCGTGAAAAACTCAAACTCGTTGAAACCTCTCAAAAATGACAAACACAAACCCTCAAACAACCCCACAACCCATTTCCTCGGTGGTAGGCACCACCTCTACCTCAATGGGGGCTCTGAAAACTCCATCAGCGGCAACAATGGCGCCCCTCAGCGGCAGTACCCCCCAGGCGCAGTCAGGCACTACCACCGGTGGCACAGCAGCCAGTTCAGGGAACACCGGTGGAGAAGCTCCAACTCCAGACATGTGGAAACCATGATGGAGGGAATTTTCGCCCTCCACCAAGCGGTAGATGGTCTAAAGAAGGACAACCAAGAGCTGAGGAAGTTAGCCACGACGCAGAACCAGCCCCCGCATACCAGTGTGGCACCAGATGCGGGAATCAGGATCCCAAGACCTCCAGGAAGCAGGAACGAGACGAGGACCATCCCCAACGAGCTGGTCACCAGGCTAGACCTCACAGGAGTAACTCCACTAGAAAGAATCACACCCACAGGGCTAGGGTGCCTATCCCTCGACCTAGACTCGCCTCCGCCGCGAACAGGAACCCCAGGTAACGGACTTGTAAGATTACCCGTTAATACTAACCATCATGGTAATGCAGGATTTTCATCCACACCGACTCCAGGCTGAACGCAATGGGAAGGATCGTTGGTGAGGCATCCGCTCCTGCTGGGGGCTGGACCATCAGGGTGCACTTCCTAGCAGACGTCGTCGATAGTCCACACCACCCCACTCAGTCAGCCCATACTTGGTCAACCCATGGTCAGCCAGACCCCTGGAGCGCAAGGGTATGCACCTTTTACCCATAGTACCTCTTGGAATCTTGTTAACCCTCTTGCAGGACCAGACCCTTGGGAGCATTGATACAAAGAGTTATGGGATGTGGTTAGCCGCATACCAGGAGTACCAAGACCCCTGGAAACGGCGGCCCCAGACAGCTACGCAGATTCACCGTTCACCCATAATATAGTCTCGGTGGACGTGCCCAAAGGTTTCACTCCCCCAAACATGACGAACTACGACGAGACGGCTGACCCAATAGATCACGTCAACCAGTACAAGCAGAAAATGATGGTGGTGACGGCTTCCGGGCCCTTGAAGGATGCATGCATGTGCAAAGGATTCGGATCCAGTCTCTCAGGAGCCGCCCTCCAGTGGTTCGTCAGCCTGCCAAACTCCAGCATTTCCAGCTTTGCAGGACTGGTGAACGCGTTCAACCAGCAGTTCGCCAGCAGTGGGAGGCCAGAAAAGCAAACCATCGACCTCTACGAAATCCAGCAGGGCGACGGGGAACCCACCAGGGATTACCTAGCCAGATTCAACAAGGAGATGGTATCCATACCCCACTGCGAGGAGAAGACTGCTATCCACGCCTTCCGCTGGGGGCTACCACAGGCCTCCGGCCTATACAAAGAGCTAACCAAATGGCCATGCACGACGTACGCTCAGGTTCAGCAGAAGGCGTTGGATGCCATTCGGCTGGAGGAGGACGCGGGGCCAAGAAGGATTAGCTACAGCACCGCATCCACTAGCAGGAAGGTACCAGCAGACAGACAGGAAAGACCAAAACCTTACAGCAGGCCAGTGCATAAGGTCTCTGGAGGAAAAAGCTGGAAGAACGACCAAAACCTACCGCCAAAGGTACAAGAGTATATGGTTTTACTGTCAACCTTGCAGGATTGATCAAAACTCTGAAAGAGCTAGGAGAGAAAGTAAAATGGCCCAAGAAGAGGGCAGAAGAAAGGAGCAAGGATGGAAGGGACACCAACCTGAGGTGCGACTTCCACAACGAGGACATCGGGCATACAACGAAGGACTGCATCACCCTAAGAAAGGAGGTCCGATATCAGTACGAGCAGGGCAACCTGAACCACATCCTGCCAAAAGGGACCAAGGTGAACGCGGCCCGCCAGGTAGCACCCTCTAGCCCTTCTACTTGCACTAGAACCATTAACGTGATAACAGGGGGATCAGAATTGTGTGGGCTTACATACTCCGCCACCAAAAGACACGCGGCCAGAACCAAGGGAGACAAACCAGAGTTTTCGTGCAAGATCAGCACCCAGGATCTGCCAGCCGTCAGCTTCGACGAAACAGACGTCGAGGAAGGCACAAAGTATCATGATGACGCCCTGATCATCACCCTATCCATAGGAAACTGCAGAGTAAAGAAAATCCTGGTGGACACGGGAAGCTCGGTCAATATCATCATGCTAGAAACCTTGAAAAGTATGGGGTTTGGCGAAGCAGACCTGACCAAAAAAACGGTACCGCCGGTGGGATTTAGCGGAGAAACCAAACACTCTCTCGGAGAGATTCTGATCCCAACCTACGCCGGAGGAATCAACAAGCAGGTGAGGTACTTGGTAATTGACGGTCCCTCTACCTACAATGTTATCCTTGGCAGGCCGTGGATACACGACATGAAGGCCATCCCATCCTCATACCACCAGTGCCTCAAGTTCCCTACACCATGGGGAGTTCAGACAATAAGAGGAAACCAGGAAGAAGCGAGGAGTTGCTACAAGGTGGCGCTCAAGCCCACAGCCACTCCTCCCCCAGCATAGCAATCACAGGAAAGGCAGTTCAGGGGAACCTATGAAGAGCCCCTTCAGGTAGAGGTGGAAGAAATCCCCCTGGACCCGCTGCATCCAGAAAGGAAGGTGCTAGTAGGAGCAGAATGTACAGGTACTGTTCGGTCAGAATTGTTAAAATTATTAAAAGCTAACATTGATTGTTTTGCGTGGTCCCACGAGGACATGGTGGGAATAGAGCCAAGCATAATCTCGCACAAGTTAAGTGTAAACCCCGGCTACAAGCCGGTCCAACAGAAAAGAAGGAAATTTGCCGCAGAAAGGAATCAGGTGATAAACCAGGAGGTAGATGACCTCCTGGCCGCAGGAAAAATCAGAGAGGTAAAGTATCCAGAGTGGCTGTCAAACGTGGTGGTGGTCCCTAAGAAGAACGGGAAGTGGAGAGTATGCGTGGACTTCACCGACCTGAACAAAGCATGCCCCAAAGACCCGTTCTCCCTGCCGCACATAGACGTTATGGTGGACGCAACAGCAGGCCACGGGATGCTTACATTCCTGGACGCATGGAGTGGATACAACCAGATAAAGATGCATCCGGATGACCAGGAGAAAACATCCACTAGTAGAAAAAACCCCTATCGTGGCGCCTTTATCGTGGCGGTTCTAATAGAAACGCCGCGAAAAGCCAAAAAATTGGCGGGAACAAATCTTTTATGTATGTAGGAGGTCTATTGTGGCGGTTTGAGTAAGAACCGCCATAATAACATAAGCTTTTTACGACGGTTCCAAATAAGAAATGCCACCAAAGGTCAATTATGGCGGTTCTATTAACAACCGACGTTAAAAGTGACGCTAAAAGATAATACAAAATAACAATATTTGAGCTAAAAAACCGCCATAATATATTTTTGTGTCGGTTTTAATTAAAATCGACGTTATATTGAAATAATAAAACAAACCCCTGAAAACCTTTACATCAATTGCTTCGTCTTCTTCTTCATTTCCCCAAAACCTCACAGCCTCTCACAATTTAACTCCGACACCCGAAATTCCCTTCCTCACGCCGTCCTAAGCCTCGGCGGTGCTTTATCTCTGATTTTTTCTTCGTTTTTTAATTATTTTGTTCAATTAATTAGGGTATTTTGTTCAACCTCATCGCCATTGACGACGGTATATCGCTTTCTGTTTATCATTATAATGTCTTCCTTTATTTCTGTTTATCATTATAATGTCTTGCTTTATGAGGGTATATCGCTATTGACGACGGTATGTCTTTCTGTTCAGACCTTCACCATCGCGCCACCGCAACACCGGTTTAATTCATTATAACACCTAATTAGTTGTGATGGTAGTAAGCACTATGGCTGCCAATTGCCATTGCAGCACTTGGTTTAATTCTCAATGCAATTTTTATCGTTAGGATATGGCTTCCCCTCCCTCCTTTACAAGACTATTATACTTGTTATCTGCAGAAATATTGGTAGTTATTTTCAGAAGTTACAACGACAGATTTCATCCTGCTTGGTGTGCTGTGTAGGGAGGCTTGAGTGTCTTTGCCCAATTTCCAGGGTTTCTTCAACTTCAATCTCTCAGAAAGGTATGGTTTTCGTCATCAAGTTTCAATCTTTTTGCTCTTCATCTCTAACTAGGGTTTATTATTAATCATTCCCAGGGTTTGATTCAGGTATCTTGTTATAAAACCGATGTTAATGTTAATTATTTGCATCGGTTTAAGTTCAAATCAATGAGTAATCAAATATTCTTTTAGTTAGTCTCACTGCTCAGGGTTTTAAATAATGTCTTTCACAAAAATAATGCACCTTATGATTTAAGGAATTGCACTTGGTCATTGTTCCTCTCTTACTGGACAACTTTGGGACCTATGTCTGCTGGTTTTAGTGTTTTAGGCCATCTTCAATTACGAATAAAATGTAAGTTATGTCTTCCTTTGTTCTTTTGATAATTTAGTATATCTTATGTATTGAAATTATGGAAGGAAATTCAGCACCAGTAGAACAAGTTTTTGGATGTTTATAATATACTAGTAGACGTAAAACCACAAACTACCCAAAACCTAAAAGCTTTGTATTAGCATAAATTAAAGCTCTCTGCTTAAATATATATACATGATGCAAGGATGCAGCACTGTAGGCTAAGGCGATACTTGTCGAATGCTGGAAGTATAGGGTGTCCTGCGGATGAATGCAGTAGGACACGTCTCTTAAGAGTTAAGGACACATGACACGAGTTTTGATACTTGTGTAGTGTTTCTTAGGGTTTGCATCTTAACTGATGACTTCTTCCTCATCCCTTCATCGATTTGTGTACCATCAGTCTGTTCTTAATTGTGCTCTGTTATTCACCATGCTGGCTAATAGGCCTAATTTCTTTGGTTTTGTCTTTTTCTGGTGATTTAGTTTTTTATAATGATGAAATAAAATAAAATGACTCACTTAAATAGACGTGTGTTTCTTTCATATTGTGAAATAACAGTCCATTGGCAGTTCTAAAAATCGCCTCTTTATGTTACTAACGCAAGGGTAAGATAAAATTGGGGTTAACGTTAGCCGGCAATTTACAGGCGACATTAATAAATTCTGGTAATAATGTTGTATCTTTGATTCAGAATCAGATGGTAGTAGACCTGGAAATTGGTCATTTAGGTGACGGGTTTGGGTATACAGAAATCGGATCATTTATGGATACAAATCATATTTGGGCTAGTCGGGTAATGGTTATTGAGGTTTTTGCTACAAATTATGGTGGTTATGTTGGTTTGTGGATTTTGTGCTTTGTTTGTTTAGATCAATATGAATTTTTGTTTATCAATTTAGTCGGTCGAGTCTCCATACGCCACACCACGCATGTGGAATCCTGTGTTTGCACATTGTTTTCTGATGACGTATAAAAAGTTTTCTCTTTCTCGCGCATTTAATAGTAATTGAAATTTTTAGGGATGGAATACCGTTGGTTGCATCTGTAGTAATAGTAGTTGGCGTTTTATTTAGGGCCAGCACGAACCTCAGTTTCATCTGTGAATATGATCTAGCTATCTTCTTATTTTGCTTTAGTACACTCATATATTAAACTAAAATGACCCAGCTCAAATTCGAGTTCAACTAGTTAAACTTTAACTTCAACTAAAGTGACCCAGCTCAAATTCGAGATCAGCTAGTAGAACCTTGCGTGAAGGGGGGCGTATAAAAGGGTAAAATCGAGCTATGTCCCTCAATTCGAGTTCAATTGTCTGATTACATCCAATTTTAAGTTGTGATGTTTGACTAAACTTCGTTTATACTATAGCTTTATCAACTTATTATAGTTTAGTTTATGACATCTAAATCTTTAGTGCATAAATTAAAATGTCTTGAGAACAATTATTTTCTAACATAGATTTGCATCAATGGCATTCTTTCTCAACATCAGAGAACGACATATGAAAGGTATATTATTGATCTATTGTCTCGAACTATTTGCATTTTTATGTATAGATATTCTTCGTATATATATTTTTATGTATAGATATTCTTCGAACTATTCGTGCAAATATTATTCACCTGTCCTAATATGCCTTTTTCGTGTAAATGTGCATTGTTTAGTCTTATAAGGTCATCACTTAAACATGAATTATGTAAGATTTAATACTGAGAAATTTGTTGTGATGGCGTCTGAGACCGAGTTCACTGGAAGCAATCGGTTATGACTTATGAACTGCTTTACCAATTGAACTATGTGGTTTCTGAATTCTGATGTTACTTAGCTTCTCATGTTGCAGAAGTTAGATTTGGTGCATCTTCATGCAGACTTCCACTTAGGTCTTGGTTGGTGCTCTGTTAATCCGGGATGGTAGCTGTGGAATTTGGTAATGTCAACTTAAGGGATAACTTCTGTGTGTGTGTTTTGGTGCGCTTCATAATGCCTGTTTGATTGGTTGTTTGTTTTTCTGCACAGGTGAGCCTCTCAATGTTGTTGACAGCTGCGAGTGTAATTATTGCAGACCATGGAGATTTTTCATTCGACCTTTTGGTTATAGCATGGTCTTAGTCTCAGTCTTTTCTTAGGTATGCTCTTCTTTGATAAGCATTGGTTAGGAACAAACTTTCTTGTAGTTCGAGGGCATGTGGTTTCTTTTGTTTTGTTTTCAACGTTCTTGGTATGTTTTATTTATCTAGTTGTAGCTTTATATTCTTACTAATTGACCAGTTTGTTAATTATAGCTTGTGGAGGAATCAGCTATGTCAACACTCGATATTTATGAGATCAAAGAAGAGTGGGCGACCAAATGTTTAGCGAACTTGTAGATTAGTTGATCAACTAGAGCATGTATGTTATTCATACACTTAGGATGTATTCTTGGTCATAGTGATGATAATATTGTTACGTGGATGTGATGCAAGATTGGTGTACGTTTGTTGGACAAATATTGTTTGGAATACTATTTATGTGGTTACATTTCTATTTACAAGTTTAATTCTATTCATATAACATTTGGAATTACCAAATTTATTGGGAGGTGCAACTGGAATTTTCGTAGAAATTTTCATTTTTTAAAAAAATGTATATATAATTGTTTCGACGTTTTCCTTAAAACCGACGTAAGCAAATTAAATAAATTTGCTTTTAATGACTGCTTTTCACAAAACAACCGACGTTATAATCATCTTTAATGACGGTTTTTGGAAGGAAACCGACATTATAACCACCTTTCTTGGCGGTTCAGTAATTACAACTATCGTAACAGAAAACATGGTTCGGTAGTAAATTAGTTTTCAAACGCCTATAGCGACGGTTTTTAGAACTTTTAACGACGGTTTAACACCAAAGAATCGACGTTTTAATTATCTTTAGTGTCGGTTTTTGTAAAGGTAACTGACATGATAAATACCTTTCCCGACGGTTCTTTAGCTATAGCGGCGGTTTTTAGAACATATAACGTCGGTTGTAAAACAAACAAACGACGGTTTTATATAACAACCGCCACAATAAGAGAACTATAGCGACGGTTGTAGAAACTTTATACGACGGTTGTAAACTTTATACGACGCCGCGATATACGACGCACCCTAAACCTCTCAAGACCGCCACAAAAGGTCATTTATGACCGCCACCGTAGGGGTGTTTTCTACTAGTGATCCTTCAGGTCTGAACGAGGTATCTACTGCTATAACGTTATGCCATTTGGGTTAAAAAATGCAGGTTCCACCTACCAAAGGCTGGTGAATTCAAAGACCAAATAGGCAAAACCATGGAAGTCTACATAGACGACATGGTAGTTAAATCCAAAGCAGCCAGCCAGCATGCCCAACACCTGGAGGAAACCTTCAGCATACTGAGGGAATACCAAATGAAGCTGAATCCCTCTAGGTGCACATTCGGGGTATCCAGCAGAAAGTTCCTGGGGTACATGGTAACGCAGAGAGGGATCGAAGCAAGTGGCGAGCAGATCAAAGCACTCCTTCAGCTAGAGTCCCCCCAGAAACCAAAAGACGTGCAAAAGCTGACTGGCAGGGTGGCCACCCTCAATAGGTTCATATCCAGGTCCTCCGACAGATGCAAGCTGTTCTACGACATATTACGAAAGAGCCAAAGATTCGAGTGGACAGAGCAGCACGAAAAAGCGTTCGCAGAGCTGAAGAGATACCTCAGTACTCCTCCACTCCTGTCCAAACCAGAATCGGGGGAGCCATTGTACCTGTAACTCTCGGTAACGGAAGTAGCAGTCAGTGTTGTCCTGGTATGGGAGCACAAGGGGGTCCAACATCCAGTTTATTACATCAGTAAGTCTCTGCTTCCTGCAGAGACCAGGTACGCAGCTCCTGAAAAGCTAGTTCTTGCTTTAGTTACAGCTTCATATAAACTGAGACTTTACTTTGAATCTCATTCCATATCAGTCTTTACTAGCTACCCCCTGAGACCCATATTGAGTAAGCCAGAACTTTCTGGGAGAATGTCCAAATGGTCCGTCCACTTAAGTGGCTACGACCTAAAATTTGAAACCAGAACTGCGATAAAATCACAAGCCCTTGCAGATTTCGTCTCTGATTTTAGCCCAGGAATGGAAAAAGAGGCAACCAGGGAAATCCTACCTCCAGAAATGGACTTTGAAGAAAATTGTTGGACGTTGTACGTGGACGGAGCTTCCAACAGCCGGGGAGCAAGAGTAGGAATGGTACTCAGGTCCCCTCAAGGAGACATGATCGTCCAGGCAGTGCGGTGTGAATTCCAAGCAACCAACAACGTGGCAGAGTACGAGGCCCTAATCTAGGGACTCCAACTAGCCCTGGACCTCAAAGTCAGATACCTCCAGGCATTCAGTGACTCGCAACTCATAGTGAACCACGTCAATGGCGAGTATGAAGCCAATGACCCCAGAATGATAGCTTACCTGGAAGTGGTCAGAGACAGGAAGACGAGGTTTATCACCTTCAAAATAGAATAGATACCTAGGGAGCAGAACGCAGAGGCAGATGCGCTGGCCAATCTGGGAGCAACATTCAAACCAGGGGATATCTCCTCAATCCCAATCACCCACGTGCTGGAACCGTCAACTTCTCAGGAAGACCGGGAAGTTGAAAACTCCAGCACGCAGTGGGAAAAAGGATTAGGCGTCCTCAGCAACACCGCAGAACAGCAAGAGCCAGACGACAGGAGGACACCCTACCAAAACTGGCTGCGGGATGGAACTCTCCCGACAGGCAAAAAAGAGGTAAGAGGATTCAAAATGAAAGCCTCCAGATTCATACTGATAGATGGTGTGTTGTTCAGGAAATCGCTCGCAGGACCTTACCTGAGATGCCTGGGTGAAAAGAAAGGAAAGACGGTCTTGCATGACCTCCACAGCGGAGACTGCGGAAATCATGCAGGGGGTAGGAGCCTGTCCAATAAAGCAATCAGGATGGGGTACTTCTGGCCAACAGTACGAAGAGATGCAGTGGAGCTCGCCAAGAAGTGCGAAGCCTGCCAGAAGCACGCACCTGTCACACACCAGCCCGCCGAGCCCCTGCACCCAGTCATATCGCATTGGCCCTTCATGAAATGGGGAATGGACATCGTAGGACCACTACCCAGAGTACCTGGGAACAGAACCTACATGCTCGCACTAACGGACTACTTCTCCAAATGGATAGAGGCAGAAGCCTTCCCCCAGGTTACAGAAAAACAGGTGATATCTTTCCTTAAGCGTAACATAATCTGCAGGTTCGGTATACCTTCTGAAATAGTGTGTGACAATGGCTCACAATTCATATCTAACAAAACAGAAGCATTTTGTGCTAGTTGGAATATCACTCTACTAAAAGCTGCCCCCAGGTACCCACAAACAAACGGCCAAGCCGAATCCAGCAATAAAATCGTCATGGACAGCATGAAAAGGAGGCTGGAAGAAGCTGGAGGCAGGTGGGCAGGCGAACTACCTCTAGTCCTATGGTCTGACAGAACCACACCAAAAACAGCAACAGGCCAAACCCCTTTCAGCCTGGTGTTTGGAGCAGAAGCGGTCATTCCAGCAGAAGTGAAGGTGCCAACTCAAAGATACGGCTGCCTGACAGAAGAGCGCAATCAAACAGAAATGGCCAGCAGCCTAGACATAGTTGACGAGCTCAGAACCAGCGCCGCCATCAGAATGGCTGCCTACAAGCAGATGGTAGCCCGAAGTTACAACAAGAACGTGAAGGTCAGGACCCTCCAAGTAGGAGACCTAGTTCTCAGGAAAGTGTTCCAGAATACGAAGAACCAAAAAGCCGGGAAATTCGCCTACAACTGGGAAGGACCCTATCAGGTGGAAAGTACAACAGGAAGTGGATCCTACAGGTTGATGGACATGGAGGGGAACATGGTACCCAGGCCTTGGAATATCCTCCATCTGAAGAAATACCATATGTGAAGAAAGAGCATCCCGGAGTACTCTCAGAACCTGCGCCCAAAACCTGCGTCCAGACTCTAGGGTATCTACTCGTTTTTGCATTTCATGTTTTAATTACCTAAAAATGTACCACCCCCAGGATCCAGCTATCCTGAGGGAGTTATGTGGAAATTCGATTTGCCTATTGGTAATGAAAATCCACTTGAAATTGTTCCTACTACGAATACTTGCAACATGTTACCTTTTCAGAAAACGAACATGAGTTAAATCACACTCAGTTTTCTACACTGCGCGGGCATAGCAAAGTACGAGCAGCTGGGACACTGTCGCCCACGATACCTAGAACCCGCGAAAGCCCGGCAGCCTCTGACTGAGTTGGGTATACCCTGAAACCAGCACCCACACATGACCAAATATACACAAGCATGCATAAACAGACAAAACAAAGCAAAAACACGCAGGATGTACAAAATCGTCCACAAAACACATAATTAAGCAGAACTAAAAGCTGCTAGAAATTCCTGGGCAGTACCCAGTGCAGTTAAACAAAAACAAAAGAAAAAACAAAGCCCGCCGCACAGGGCCCAGGGCACAAAGAAATATTAAGGGCATTAGCCCAACCAAACAGCGGGACAAAAACAACAAAGTTCAAATGCCACTCAGGGCGCAGAAACTAATTATCAACATCTTCCTCCACCACCGCCTCACCGCCAGAATGCTTGGTAGAGGAAGAACCTTCTTCAGCAGGAGCATCAACAACCTGGTCCTGAAAGACGCCAACGGGAGAAGGAGGAACTGGGGCAGCACTCTGGACCTCTGGGGAACCAGGAATTGGTGATCGGAGAGAACCATCCGGATTAATGTCTGAAAGCTCAGGGACCACGGGAGTAACAGGGAACAAGTCCGCCATAAATCGCTCCTCCGCCTCCAGGTCCCACTTCACGTGCTCTCCCTCCTTGTATTCCCGAAGGCAGGCTATCCTCCCCTCCAAAGAAGAATAAGGAGCAATGTCGTGCAGCACCTTCTCCAGGGTCTTCTTCTTGGCCACCACGGCTCTCAGCCGCGCATCCTTCTCAGCCAACTGGGCGTCGTTCTCCTCCTTCTCCTTGCGCAACCTGGTAAGGGCCTCCTCCAGCTCATCCACCCTAGCCTGGGAGCCCATCAACTCTGCTGACTTTCTTGCACGGAGGTCTCGCTCAGCATTCAGCCCAGTCTTGAAGGAGTGCACCTCCTGCGACAGAACTTCAGTTTTGCGGCACCCCATCAATACCTTTTGAAACCCCTGAGGAAAGGTTCAAGTCACCAACAGTCAATTAAGGCAAGAAAAACGCAAACACTGCAAAGAAAGAAAAGTGGCAAAGGCAAAGCTCACCGAGAAGATATCATCTGCAGCCTGACGCCACAAGGCATGATAGGCTGGTCCTTCAGCAGCGTCTCAGAACCAGAAATCAACAGGCGGTCCAGGACAGGCCAGGGATCTTCCTCCAGAGCACAGCTATAGCCCTCTGGCAAACAGATTATGTCCTGACTGAGATCCTCCACCATGGGGGAGGAAGACTTCCTGGTAAGAGAAGCTGGGGTGGAAGCCTTATTGCGAGTTCTGGAAGAAATAGCAGGAGGAGGAAGGCGGAAATGGCCAACGGAAGGAGTTGAGTCTGCAGGAGCAGGCAGAGCAGCCTTCTTAGAGACAGGTAGTGGTTCATCCGGCTCCAGCTTTCTTTTTGCGAGAGGCTTCACAACAGAAATCATAGCCCTTTTCTTGCGGTCGGCGAGCATCTCTGCGGGAGTCATGTTCATCCTGGCAGAGTTAGTCGACATCTCCTCTTGATCTTCCTGAGCGAATAGGTTGTTGAAACGACGGGCGTCAGCGTCCAATCCAAACAGCTTGTCGTAAGCCTTTGTGACGTCGGGCGAGAGGACCAAGTCAGACACGCCTGCGCAGAAAAAACAGTAAGAACGTAAGCGATAATGAGAAAGAAAGCAAAAGGGAGGGGCTACAAATACCTTTGGCCCCACAGGATCTACAAAGATATAATCAGCGGGCGGAGGGAGCGAGTCTACCCGCACAAAAACGAACTGCGTAGACCACCCTGCATCCTTAGGCTTAGGCGGAAGGATGATGGGAAGATCCAACTTGGATTTGGCACGCAAGGTGTATTGGGCTCCACCAAGGCCCCGAACCATGTAGATATGGGCGAGATCCCCCATGGTGATGTCAAGGGAGTGGCGTGTGTTCAGCAGAGAGAGGGAGAGCAGTATCCTCCATGCATGGGGATTGATTTGCCAAAGCGGAAGCTTGGAATGTTGGAGAAACTGTTGCACGAGTGCAGGAAAGAGGAAAGATAACCCCAAAGAGAACGGGTACAAGTAAAAAGTGGTCCAACCGGGGCGACAGCCATCGGCCGTCTGACCCGGTTTAGGGACGACAAAGTCGACCTCTTCGTTAAAGCGGAAAAAATCCCTAACGATAGAGGGATCGACAAGGGAGAAGCAAGAATCGACGAGATATTCCTTTTTTAGCAAAGATCGGGAAGGAAATAAATTTGGAGCCATCTAAACGAAAGCAAGAAGAAGACCGTAAAAAGGGCAGTTACCTTAACTGAGAAGAAGAACGGAAAAGGAGAGCGGTTGGGGAAGACGGAAGTTCGGAAGAAAGAGGAGTGAAAAGGTGAAAGGTAAAAAGTAATAAGTGAAAGGTGGGGAGGTTAATAAATAGGGGAGTAAATTTTTAAAATTCGAAATTCAGGGTGGGTGACAGTTGGCAGGTGGTTGGGGGGCATTAAAAGAAAGTTTTGGCTAAAAACCGATAGATGTCCCATCCATGTTCCCCGCCTGAAAATTCTGCCCGAAGTCTCAAACCGAAACCCGTGTCCAGATCCTGGATCCAGAAGCTGCAGGAGTTCTCGCATCAACACATTCATGCAAGAACTGGGGGCTAATGTTATACCCCAAAATTGACTATTTTGTATGTCGACACGTGGCATCACCTAATTGAACGAGAGATCGCACAAAGGGGGGCTAGGCCAACAAGGGAAGAAGAGTATAAGAGAAGGAAGAGGCGCAACAAGAACGAGGAGAGGGGAAAGGTTGTGGGAACAAGGCTCGAGACTTCCCATAAATGGCCACACATTCAGGTCTGCCCAGAAAAAGGAAGAAGGAGAAAGAAGCTAAAAGAGGACGAAAGGAGAGCAAAGGATCCGTTGGATAACAGCTAAATCCAACGGTCCACAAGAGCATAGAGGCTATAAATATGTAAGACTTTGTACATTGTAAGGGGATTCACATACTTGGCACACAAAACACTTAGAGAAAACCCTAGAAATACTTGTAACACGGAACATACTCTGCAAGAACATTCTAGTGGAAACTTGGAGGATATCATCCTCCCGCGGTTTTTCCCTAAGGGGTTTCCGCGTCATCACTTCTTCTGCATCCTCATTCGTCTCATCCATACTCCTTCGCAACCAGCTAATCCAAATCTTCACCCACTTTGGCTCGAAATCACTATAACCTCGAAACTAAACACTAGGTGAATTTTTACCTAAACAGTATGATCATAAGTTATTTTGTGAAACTTTGGCTGAGGCGATAATGATGCATGGTTATCCATTTTCAATTGTTGAGCATAAAGGCATGAGGAGAGTCTTTAAAGTCCTTAATGACGGTGTGCAAACCGTCTTTGGGAATACCATTAAAAAAATGTGTATTTCAAAACACTTTGAGTTCAAAGAGGTGCTTAAAGATATGTTTTCTACATTACCTGGGAACGTGAGTCTCACATGTGATATATGGACTGCTTGCACCTCACGTTCTTATCTTACTCTTACGGCACATTATGTCGATCTTGGTTGGACTTTGCGTTCTAAAGTGCCGAATTTTTTCCATTTTACACCTCCACACACGGGTCTTCAAACATATAATACTTTGTATGAGAAGATTAAGGAGTGGGGCTTGGCTGATAAAGTTTTAACAATGACTTGTGACAATGCATCTAACATGGATAACATGATAGGGCATTTGAAAGCATCTTTGTTGCAGAATTTGCCATGTGATGGGAAGTTTTTTCATGTTCGTTGTGCTGCCCATATTCTGAATCTTGTTGTTAAGGAAGGTCTAAATGTCATTGAATTATGTGTAAAGAAAGTCCGTGAGACCGTGAGATATATCGATGCTTCAGAAGGTAGGCTTATTAAATTTTATGCTTGTGTTCATCAATGTGGTCTTGCTTGTAATACCAAGTTATGGTTAGATGTTGCAACAAGATGGAACTCTACCTATTTGATGCTTAAGAAAGCCTTATATTATAGGAAAGGGCTGGATCTTTATGGTTCTCAAGAGACTGGTTTTCAACATTGTCTCTCAGCTCTTGAATGGTTGAAAGTGGAAAAAAGAGTTATTGGAGCCCTTTTATGAAATTACTACCCTTTTTTCTGGTTCCGATTATCCTACTTCAAACTTGTATTTTTACAATGTTTGGGATATTGAGAGTATTCTTATCTCATCGAAAGTTGATGTTGATCCGGATATTTGTGAAATGGCAAGTAAAATATATGAAAAGTTTGACAAGTATTGGCGTGAGTATTCTATGGTTATGTCTTTTGGTGTCATTCTTGACCCGCGATATAAGTATGATTTTGTGAGCTTTACTTTGAAAAACTTGTACGGTGATGAAATAGGCAGAAGGGCTGCCAATGAGGTCTATTTGAAATTTGTGGAGTTATTTAAGCATTATAAGAGTAAATTCCCTTCACATCAAAGTTCAGCCAGTACTTCCAGTTTTACTTCCAATTTAGCGAGTCGTACCCAGCCTCTAGACCAAGACGCTCCACTTTAGAGATCTTTGATGCAAGCTATGGTGCTATGGGTAGGGATGATGAGACTGAATTTGAGTATTATTTTCGAGATGATAAAGTTCCCCGAAAAGAAAAGTTGGTTATACTGGATTATTGGAAAAGAAAAGCAGAAATATTTCCCGTTCTCTCTTCTATGGCAAGGGACATATTAGCTATACCCATCACTAGTGTCGCATCAGAGTCTAGTTTTAGTATGGGTGGGAGGATCTTAAATAAGTAGAGGAGTTCCCTCTTATCCAAAAATGTGGAAGCTCTCGTGACTACTCGCAACTGGTTTTTTGGCTATGAAGGTAAATATTTAACCTTTGTAATTATTAATTTATTTATTTTATGTAATGTTTAGTCGCTTAACTTAAAAGTTTTTTAGCATACCTCTTGCATATTCTTTGTTGGCAGTATCAGTATAACACTTTGTTTTTTTAATTGTTTATGCAGAATTGGACGAAGTTAGAGTTGATGTTGATGACACTAACTCAGATGATGAAGATTGATGGCATGAATTAAAGAAACATTGTACGTAAATGTCTTCAAACCAATCCTCCCATTTTTCACTTTTGCGTACGATATTTTGTCCTGTTTTAATTCCTTAATTCGAATTTCTGTGATAGGAACTTCAGAGCTTGAGAATATGTTTAAAGATTGTTTTTGGAGCTGAGGGAATATGTTTGAAGACTGTTTTTGGAGCTGAGGCGCTATGTTTGATCAAGTGATGCCTTTCATTAAGGATTATTAGTCAAATATGTATCCTTGTAACTTATGATTGTTAGCTTAATATTAGCTCTGAAGTTGGACTTAGTTGCTTATTTTGTATAAATACTTAACTCATGTAATCCGTTTAACTTATCAATATCAGAAGGATTATTAGTCTTGTGTGTGAGCATAGAAAGCAACCCACTGATTTTGGGTTTGTGCTTAGCTGTAACTAGGGATGACAATGGGTAGGGTCTGGGTAGGGTCCGGCAAGACCCGACCCGACCCGAAGTAAAAAACCTTAGACCCATACCCGACCCAGACCCTAAAGGGTCTGAAATTAATGGACCCATACCCGACCCTAATGGGTCTGGGTCCGGGTAGGGTCTACCCTAGGGTCCAATTTTTCTTAACGAGTCATTCACTAAAATGTACCAAAGTTCGAATTAAATTACAAAGTTTTGATTAAAGTATTACAAAGTCTTGGTTATTTGGATCATTACCCGTACCCGACCCTAAATTAAATCATTTACCGTACCCAAACTCATCATTTTTATTAATTTCCTCGTTATTCTTAATGATTATTTGGATATGCGTATAGTATATTAATGATAACTAATAGGGTCATCTGTTTGTGTGTATTATTTGGGTTATTGACATTCGTACGTGTGTTTTTTGTTTTTTTTTTCTTTTTTTTAATAAATTTAAGGGTCTAAGGGTCGGGTAGGGTCCCAAGACCCGGACCCGACCCGAAGTTTTTTATAGAAGACCCATGCCCGACCCATACCCGAGTGGGTCTCAAAAATTCAGACCCATACCCGGCCCGTTAGGGTCTGGGTTGGGTACCCGACCCACTACTATCCCTAGATGTAACTGGCAGAGCAGAAATAAGAAGAGTGGAAATGGCAGTTGTGTACTGCTATGGTAATGTGCAGTGCTTTTTTACTCATTTATGGGTAAATGCAGGAATAAGGATAGGAGTTTAGTTGCTTTGATCCGTAGCAGCAGAGCAGCATTGTAGGGTCTGGCAATTATTTGGCAGATTCAGGCTGATTTGTGTTGGCATATATGTTGATCTGTTTGACTGGAATTCGTGAGAAGTTGGGTGTAAACACTCAGATGTTTAAGTAGTAGACAATACACTCTGTGGGTTATGCAGAGAATGGCGTTTGGGAGGTCTGATAGAGGAAGAGTAGCAGGCAGATGCTGGAATGGTGACACTAAGTGTGGTTTTGAGCGCTTATGGAATCAGGGATTCGTACTGCATGAATCCCACATTAGTATTTATGAAGCATTTGGATGAGTTTTCAATAAGGATTCGAAGGACGGATACTAGGCGCTTTCGTAGGGCAGTCTTAGATTTATTTACCTGTGGTCTGTGGACTGTGGTGGCTGTGGAGTTGGAACAAACGGAAGTAAGGTGTGATTTAAACAATTGAAGTTGCAAAATAAGATCAGTATATTAATTAAATTAAATTGGGTCGGGTTAGATTCGAATCAATTTGGGTTGAGTCGGTTCGAGTCATATCGAGTTATAAATCATTCCCAGGTCGGGTCGGGTTGGGTCATGTCGGGTCAAAACGAGTTGTACACTCATTCGGGTTATAGGTCGGGTCAGTTGGGTCACAAGTCGGTTCGGTTCATCCAATGTCGGGTTATATCGGTTGACAGTTCACCCACGGGTCGGGCCAGGTCGGTTCGGTTCATTGTTTTAGAGGTTGTTATCGGGTCGGTTTTCGGGCAGTTCGGGTCGGGTTACTCGGGCCGGGACAGCTTTTGCCAGCTCTACCCCTGCCATGTACTTCCTTTTCCTCATACATCACGCCCCTCCCCTACTCCGACCACCCTACCACCGACTACGGATAGTAGTATGTCGGGTTATATCGGTTGACAGTTCACCCACGGGTCGGGCCAGGTCGGTTCGGTTCATTGTTTTAGCGGGTGTTATCGGGTCGGTTTTCGGGCAGTTCGGGTCGGGTTACTCGGGTCGGGACAGCTTTTGCCAGCTCTACCCCTGCCATGTACTTCCCTTCCTCATACATCACGCCCCTCCCCTACTCCGACCACCCTACCACCGACTACGGATAGTAGTGGGTCGGGTCCCTGACCCAGTCCCTTAGGGTCTGACCCTAATGGGTCGGGTATGCGTCTGAATTTTTGAGACCCGCTCAGATATGGGTCTTATATACAAACTTCGGAATCGGGTCCGGGTATTGGTTATCACTAATATTTATTTTTGAGACCCTACCCGACCCTTAGACCCTTATATTTATTTAAAAAAAGAGCACACACATACGAACGTCAGTAACTCAAATAACATACACATACAAACGACCCTTATCAGTTATCACTAATATATTATACGCATATTCAAATACCCATTAAGAATAATGAGGAAAATGATCATTTTGAGTGTTAGGTAAATGATATGTAGTATAATTTAGGGAAAAAAATGTGTAGTCAAAGAAAAAAGCAGACCCAGGGTAGACCCTACGCGGACCCTCTGTTTCGGTGTACGAGTCCATTAATGTCAGACCCTTTAGGGTCTTGGTCGGGTATGGGTCCAAGGTATGTGATTCGGGTCGGGTCTGGGTCTTGTTGGACCCTACCCCAGACCCGACCCGTTGCAACCCTACCGTCGACTCATACCCACACTCCCTTTCCTAGATCTGGCTGATTAATATTGTAACACCCGGGTTTAAAGACCCAATAGTTAGACCAAGGACTATAACCTTTGGACTTAGGAACCGACCTATGATGTAAGAAAGAAAGATCTTAGTAGGATAGACTGACTGAGTGAACTCGGTCGAGTGGACAGTACTCGACCGAGTGAAACCTACTCGGTCGAGTGGATAGTACTCGACCGAGTGAGACCTACTCGGTCGAGTGTGTTGGACTCGACCGAGTGAACCTTACTCGTCTGAGTGCCTCGTTCCAGCGGGTTTATTTTCGCGTCAAGACCCAACAAAAACTCCATTCATATTTAAACGTTTTCTCTTTTTCTGCAACCCTAGAACAAAAGAACTCATCTCCACCTGCCACACACCCTTTTCTTCCTAGACTTCCCATGAACACCTACCACCTTATCTTTGGGGTTATCCGACGCAATACCTAATCTCTACCTTTTATACAACGAGTTCGGTAAGTGTCTCACCCCTATTTAGTTAACCTGTCATCAACGTCTCCCACAATTGTATTAACGGGTAGAATCCATAATAGGAGGCCGTTCATATCACGTCGGAGTCGCGCGAGGACCATGGATACGTATGTCAGATAGGTGATCATACTCAGCTAAGTACTCGTAATGATTATATGTTATCTATGTCGTGGTGTTGACGCCACCACCGTTGTGTCTGAGATCGTAGTACTAGCTATTGTTTATCTGTAGAGATTGGAAAGGTAATGTGTGGGACCGTTGCGGAAAACGGATCTCACTTCTATGATCACTCTTCGTGAGACCCGCTACGGAGAGGATGTGCACATTAGTGATGTGGGTACCCCTTGCTATGGTAAGTGGGGGAATATGCGCTGAGATGACTCGGTGGTATCAGTTGTGATATTGTGACGGTATGATTATGGATGATGAACGGTGAGTTGTGGGTGCCATGATCTATTGTTGTTATTCCTTATTGTTATACCTATCGGTTAATACTTTCTTATGGTTGCAATGTACCGAGACTTACGTGATGTGTGTGTGTGTGTCTATTTATGTTTGCGGTGATCCATTGTTGTACGGAAATCTAAACATGCGAAAGATTAAACATAAATAAGTATATAAGTACTATACAAAAGTAGCCCGGGATAGCATATCCCTACAGGCACCAAAATACGAAAATTATAAAGCTAAGGTCTAGCTAACGAATGGGTAATCATCGATGAAGGATCATCGCTCGCTAGCCTCAACGTAACCCCCTGAAGAACAGCATCAAGTACCTACACACATACAACATGTGCGCCACACTCAGTGGGGAGTGACTAGAGTTCTCATAGCCACCTAATGTCATACAACACCGAACATATAAACAAGTACCATACTCCAACATAAACAATCATGTGAAGCATTTACATCAACATCTCAAAACTCCTATCATCATGCAAATACTATGCAAAGGCTCTCAACCAACTTCGGAAATTATTTGGAAGGAGAGCCGGTTTCCCTTCCGGTTGCCCGGCCGGGGGGTCTTTCAGTCCAAACCATTTACGAAACCAATTAAAGAGTCATCCAATGCCTTGGATGAACAATACTATAATCAAAGTAATATACTCATCCATATCAACATACATATCTGACACTGTACCAACTCTAGGCAAGCAGATATAAAACAGCAAGTATATAACACCGTACCCCTACTCAGGCAAGTATATACAACATTCAGCAATATCAAACCATTACCTCAATCCTAGGCATAGAAGGATACAAATACACACTACATGGGAAAACTCATATGACGAATCCATTATACAACAACAGCATGAATACATAGCCTCAGCAACTACAATCCACATGCATCAATACACCTCAAAATACAAAGGCAAACGAAAACTGTGACCTAATCCAAATCACAGATTCCACAACAATAAACCTCAAAATACAAAGGCAACGAAAACTGCGACCTAATCCAAATCACAGGTTCCACAATATACACCTCAAAATACAAAGGCAAACGACAACTGTGACCTAATCCAAATCACAGATTCCACAACAATACACCTCAAAATACAAAGGCAAACGAAAACTGTGACCTAATCCAAATCATAGGTTCCACAACAATACACCTCAAAATACAAAGGCAAACAAAACTGTGACCTAATCCTAACCACAGTTCCACAATAACAATTCATACCAAAACTATGACCTAATCCAAATCACAGTTCTACAACTTCATTACTGAACTTACTCAATTCATAACCAATCATGCAAGCGACGTATATTTAAACCAGCACTTAATTGACCCCGGGAATTAAGCCGAGGGAGAGCCGGTTTCCCTTTCGGTTGCCCGACCGGGGGGTCTCTATCCTCACTCTATTCCCGAACCCAATATAGTGCCGCCCGAACCTCGGGGACTTCAAACATGCATACGAAGCATACGGAAAAAGAATCAATACAATCCGACTTGAAAATCACAAGTTGTGAAGCAAACAATACAATCAGGGGCTCTCAACCGGTTGGCCACAGGCGGAGAGTCTCATATTAAATAAATATACATCTCAAACCAACTATATGAGCCTCATAACATGATTAAAATATGCTTAGACTCTTCACAAGAAAATCCCTAAAAGTTAACTATCTCCATGCACAATTTCCATAATCAACTCCTTATGAGCTAATCGACTCGAGACGGATAACCACGCTTCTTATGATGACTTTCCTAGCTCCAATATACATTTAATACCAAGTGTATATACCACCAAACATCACTTAAAACATCCTAAAAACAATTGGGAAACAAGCCCCTAAAACGGCTCGACAAACCGATAAACGAGCAGAAAGTTACAGCGGTTTTTGCGCAGCCTGCGCAAGGGGGTGCGCAGCTGCTCATGGGCTGCGCAGCCTGCGCAATTTGAGGCGCAGCCTGCGCCCAAGCACGGGCCAGGTTGGTTTCGTAAGTTTCCTGCAATTCGCCAATTCAATCAATCTTTCGACAAACACTTCTAAGCCATGATTTCTAACATCAAACCTATACTATCAACACATATAAACCCATAACAATCCCAAGTATGTCACAAACACGATCTTGAACAAATAAAACACGAATTAGAATCAAACATCGTATTCGTCTTAAGAACTCAAAATCTGAAAAATGAACAATACTAGCATATGAACATCTAAAACTTCAATCAAACCATGTGATGAACATATAAATCACATTCCTAACATAAACCCAAACTCAAACCTCATCAACAATACAAAAATCAGAAACTTTAAGCAAGAGCACAACACAAAGAATGTTATTTTAACAAAAAGGCCGAGTTTCTCATAATCGTCATCTTTACTTCGCGGATTCACCTGGTTCTTCCTCAATGATCACGAGCTCTTCCTCCGGGTTACTACAAGCACCACCTAAAAGCACAAAAACACCCATTAGGAGGCTAATTTCGTGATTAGGGAAAAACATGCCCGAAATGAAGTTTCACGAAATTGAAAATGAAAGTGATGGAAAGATCATAAATCTCGCGAGGATTCCGAATATGTAACTTTTACCTCGATACGAGTTCGGGAAGACCTTGAGATGATGATTCTAAGCTTGAAAAATGAGATGAAAATGGAGTTTGGTGTTTAACAGTGAAATGAAGGAGGTTGGAGGGTTTTATGTCGATGGAAGGCCTCTTTTAAGGGTTTTAAGTTGTCCTTTTAAAAGCTTGAGTCGGGTTTACTTTATTCAAGTGAAACGGAAATGTAAGGCGGGTTGATGTTAAATAAACAAGGCATCTCAAGATTAAATGATTTTTAAGACGAACTTAACGGAAATCTTAAAAATATAAATTACGATTATTATTAAATTCCGGAAATTACTTTATTTAAATAAAATATTCATTACGAAAATACGGGATGTTACATGCGATGTTTCAGGTGAGATGTTGGATGTGATGCTTTTGGATGCTTATGTGCTAGCTGGGGACGAGACGACGGAAGAGTCGGTTGTGGAGGCCTTATCTAGAGCATAGTGTCAGACATAGTTGTATCTTCCTTTTTATGTTGAGTCGTAATTTATGTAACGAACCTTAAACAGTTCTGGAATGGTCTATTTGATATTTACCCCTCGGATAACCGAGATGGTAGTACTTCTGTATTCCAAAGAAGGTCTAGGCAAGGCTCCTTGGGATCCGGGGGTGTTACAAATACACCATTAATACTTAGACAAGGATGGTGGTGGGTTATCGACCGTCGACTTGGGTACGCATGGAATAGAGTGGTGTGAACGATTGGAGGCTAGAGAGATTGGTAAGGTGGTGGTGTGAAAAGAAAGATGTGTTGTGTCCTGTTCTTTTTTTTTGATAATATTAATTAATTTGTCTCTTGTCAATAATTATAGGGTTTTTTGTCAGGAAGTACCTAACATTTAGGGTAGTTTGCACTAAAGTACCTAACATTTTTTTGTTGCCCAGAAGTAGTTAATGTTTATGTTTTAGTTGTCGCATGGTACCAAAGGCACTTTGATGTTAAAAAAAGTCTTACTCCGTCAATTGACTAACGAACTTTCTTAATTAATTGTTAATTGCCTTCTATTTCCCCCTTTTTTTTACATTTCCCTACAAAAATCATTTTACTTTAGTTCTTTTCTTGGCTTATGGATGTTGGATTGGAGGTGGAGAAGAGGAGATGGAAAAGCGGAGGTTATGTTCATAACAATTTAGCATGAAATACAAGTTATTAAAGAGAGAAATTAGTATAATTAGGCTTACATCATGATTTTCCGTCAAGTCAATATCTAGTATTGATTTTTTAACGGAAAAAATCAGTTTGATACTAGTTAACAACCAAAACATAAACACTAAGTACGTTTGGGTCAAAAAATGTTAGGTACCTTAGTACAAACTACCCTAAACCTTAGGTACTTCCTGACAAAAACCAATTATTATAATTAGTTTTTTCCTTTTTGGTTTTCAGTTATTTTCTTATTCATTAGTAATTTGATTTGTTTTTTTTACCAATTAACTATAATAACTTATTTTTTAATTTATTCTAAAGATATACTCCGTATTATTTAACTGAGTTAAGTTCGTACATGAACAAAAATTCCGTAAATAACTGAGCACTTTTTTCTTCTCTTGAGCTTGTACAAAAATTAAAAGTAAACCAATGATAATATTTAGATTTTTGAGTTGTAGTGAGAGGGGGAGCTAAAAGAAACATAAATCGTATTTGAAATAAGTGTATATTAGAGAGTACGGTTGTTAATGAGACGAGATAACTCGTGAACAACTCGAGATCTGCTCGGTCAAAGCTCGGCTCGGGCTCGGCCTCGACTCGAAAGCTTAATGTGTCAAGCCGAGCAAATGCTGGCTTAACTCGAAAAGTTCACGACCGACTCGAACATCTGTGATTACATAAGATATTACTCATATTTTATAAAAATATGCTCATATTTTATTAAAAAAAATATTTTAGCATTATTATATCTTTGTATCATACATATCAAATATCTTTTTTATTTGCTAAATATTTTTACCTAAAAACTTCGAGTTTTGTTATTGAAAATATCGGAAGAAAAAAAATAAAAAGTTTTTATATAGACTCAATTTGGGTTCGAGCTCGTGTTAAAACTTGCAAACTTTATAACGAGCACATTATTTTCAAGCTCGGGTAAGCTCGAGATCGGCACGAGCTCGAGTTTCGATTATTGAACACGAGTCGAGCAAGCAAGCTCGGGCTTGGCTCGGCTTCTTAACAATCCTGTTAGAGAGGTAACGAAGAGAGTAATGGAGAGAATCGAAACTCTTTCGTTATTTGCAACCGGCCTTGACTGAATTCAGTGTAAACGCATATTCGGCAAACTACCAGAGTCCATTAGATGTAGGTTACTAGTGTTCCAATCATGAGGTCTTAATCGTAGGACATTAGTTTAAGCTTAAGTACGCGTTAACCTTATTAATTAGCAACGGGCTAATCCCGTCACAAGCTTGTGACCTCTCACAAAAAGGAGAGGAACAAGGTGGGTCATCCTTTATGTGCTTTCCCACTCACCTCTCATGATATTTTGTAAGAGAAAACGGTATCCATCACAAGCTTGTGACGGATACCGCCGTCATAAATGAGAATTTGTGAATATTCATATACAAACATGATACATATATGAGTATAATTACAACTTACAATTACCATAGTCTAGTGGTTAAGACGGGGAAGTATTGTGGACAATAGGTCTCAAGATCGAATCCCCCTCCCCTATTGTAATGCGATAAAGTGCGCGCTTCGTTGAAGAAAAAAAAAAAAAAATCTTATTGATTATTGATCAATAAAATAAGATGTACCTACTCCATTTTGACTTTGTATTACCAAACTATTTGACTTTGTAGAAGATAAACACTACCAACCTATTATTTGTTTGTTTTATTTTTTGGCAACACCGTCCTATTATTGTGGTTGTGGGTATACAATTATTGACAACAATTATGTTGACGATCTAAATAATGACGTTATAGTAACTTGCTCAATACTCACTTAGCTTAATTGGCGACCATAAAGGTATGAATTATGAAGTCCTAGACGTGGAAAATATGTATGTATATTAGATTTGAGTTCTACAGATAGAAATTGGTTAAAGTATGGTCATAAATATGACTCGGCCCCAAATACATGTTAAATTTATAATATGAAATGAGGTATGCGTCTCAGGATATGGTACTAGTTTTATGCCCGTACAAATTGCACGAGTTTGTTGTTTAGAAAATTATAAACAAATTGTATTAATAATAGTTGCTCATTAAAAGGAGTATGTGTCAAATATATTTAAGATGTAACAATAATTTGAATGTAGTTAGCAAGAATTTCTAAAATATGGCAATAAGTAAATTAGAACAATAACTCCTCGAAAATTTGAAAGCATAACAAAAATAGCAAAATGCGAGAGAAAAAAACAGTATGTTGTTACGATGTACAATCAGAAATATATTGTACTATAACTTCTCGAAAACTTCTTTATACATCACATTCTTTGTTCTATTAGACATGCGTTTTTCATTATCACAAATTAGAATTTCCAACCCCTTTTTACTTGTGACTCTTGAAGTAGCCACATAAAGTTGGCCGTGCACGCATAAACACCGGCTTTGGAAGATAAAGCCCAACATGTGCTAGAGACTGCCCTTGACTTTTATTTATTGTCATTGCAAAACACACCGCCACAGGAAATTTTCTTCTATCAAATTGTACCGGGAATTTACCGGAGTCAGAAGGAGAAAGTGTAATACGGGCAATATGCATGTTATCGTCCTTATGGCTAACAGATACAACTGTTGCTCGAATCACACGTAATCCCAAGCCAATCACTATCAGTCGAGTGTCGTGCACAAACTCCGAGATTGGTTGATGTTTCGAAGAAGCATAACTATAGCACCTATCTTCAGCTTTAATTCGTGATTTGGAAAGCCAGAACACTTAATAGAGTTAAGAAATTTTGTGGAATACAAATCACGCACCCCAATATTGCTTTTATCTTTACTAACTAAAATGTTATATTTAATTAGAATGTAATGAAATCATTTAATAAGGATTAAATGATTCAGTTAAATATAAAAGGTTATATTTAATTGTTTAGATTATAAATATACGATATTTATAAGATAAAACATTACGCAAAAGAGAGCTTAATAACCGAATTAAGTAAATATAAAAACGGTTACTAAGGCCGAAACTGATAAAATTTCGGCCAGATGGTGGATGTTCGGGTATTTCTCAGGACATATTGGGTGCAACGATTAGAAGAATATCTGTTTTGATATCTGATCTTACGCCTGGCAAGAAGGTTAATTCTTGATCCCTATCTTTGTATCTTGTTCCTCGTTTATGACCATAAATCGTACATTATAAATTTGTTATAATCCTGCATATAAAGTATTGGGAATATATACGGATATTTTCCCACAAGTGGTATCAGAGCCTAAGGCTTACGAAATTTATTTTTGTATGATTTTCATAAACGTTTTGAGAAAAAAAAAAAAAAAAAAAAAAAAACAGTCGTCGCAATTTTCTTAGCCGAGACATATTTTTTGTGTTTGTCATTTTCCTTTTTGATTTATTATTGTTGTTGTATTAATCAGTTAAGATGACAAAATAATAAATTTGTAGATGTTTTAATTTAATAAGGATTGAGTTAAAACGTAAAAGGGAATCGTCTTGAATGTTCTTGAACGAAATAATTGATCCCATGATAATCTTGATATTTTTCTTAAAAGGTTAATTTGAATTATTAAGATTATATCAGTGTCTAAAAGGATTAGATTTTGAATGTTATCGATCTTGTATTTTAGCAACCCGACATTATTTTTCAAGTTCATTTGTGTTTTTTTCTAAAAAAAAAAAAAACAAAAAACAAAATTCCGCCGTACTGTTCACGGCGGTACTGTTCACGCGGAAAAAAAAAATTCGAGCAAATTGTTTTTTTTTTAGCAACCTGTTTTATTTATTTATTTATATTTTTTTTCTTTTCGAATGATTTTTACGGGTTGTTTTCGTCTTGTTTTTTTTCATGTTATGCATTATAAGGATAATGTATACATGTTGTGAAAAAGTTCACAAGTTTTGATACCCAATTATTAAAAAAAAGGTTTAAAATAATGTTGGATTAATCATGTTATACGATAATATGAATATGTTTGTTTTGATTAAAATTATGAGATTAATTACGGAATTATCACACCAGTTTAAATCATTAAATGGTGGTTTGGGTAAATTACTCTACATAATTACAGAATTAGGTCTTGAAAGATTAATTTATTAATATGATGCATTATGTCTTCATATATTATATATTATTGTTGAATGAATGAATGGATTTATTTACATTTTTGCAATCAGTTGTAATTTGTAATACTTAGTGTGGCCTTAGGAAATTATGTTTTTCTAACGAAGGAAACATAATTTGTGATGTATTTATGAGATCTCGAATCTCCCTTGTGTAATATTTTTTTTTACGTTTTTGGGAATTAGAATGTAATAATAGGATTTTATTATGTAATTCTTCAAATGTAATTAAGAAGACCAAGACGAAGATCGGATTGCTCACTCTCACTACATCACCAAGAAGGAACATCAAGACAAGACAAGCTTTCAGGGTCCATTGCTGAATGGATTCCAAGTTGTTTTTTTGTTCTTTTTGGCAGGATAGGCCACATTAGAACTTGCTTTATTTCCGTTTTATTTTTCATTCACATGTTTGTTTCGCATCATTTTTCCGCCTAAGCCAAACCACCTGAATTGCATGAAAATTGACTCATATAGTATGTATGCTAGTTTGTGTCGACATAAAGATGTCACACGTTTTTCCCTTAAAGCCATCACCTTAGTTTATTCATTCTCGCATGCTAGATATTTGTTCACTTAAATGAATTAAAATTAAAGATGTTGGATCTTCCTCTATAACCTAAAATTGAGATTAGTCTTTTATAAGTCAAATTACTATGAATCCCTTGTTCGTCGCCAGGCATATATGACCTTACTCTCCATATGACCCCTTCTACGTTGGGTAAGTAGTAGTTGTTGACTTATTTTACCTCAACATCATGACCCTCGTACGATCCTGTGGTTATGGTGGACTAAAGATTGAATTTACAGAAATTTATCGACCAAGAATTCTAAATGTAGAATTAGCCAAGAGGTTGACTTATCAATTTACTGAAATTGAGTCTTAGGATCGTTTATATAGTTCTTGAGGAAGATCAATTATATAATGCTAAAGTCATCACATTAAACTGTTTTTGCTAGACTATTTACAAAACGATGATATGCTTATTATGTTTTAATTTCTTCTTTACAGTGTAGAATTCACCTAAACAAAACAATAATACTGCAAATACTATGGCTGGTCATAATGATGCCCCTATGCCTAGTGCCACACTAAGAAAAGAATCCTGGCTTAAGGCTTTTATGGACCACATGAATCAGTCCACGCGACTGAAAAATGATGGGTCGAACTTTGCGGACTGGGAGGCTGCATTACGGAATGCAGCTGTAGCTGATGGTAAGCTCAAGTATTTAACTGAGCCGTTACCACCTAACCCAGGCCCCACTGTTAGAGCTAACGTATCACAAGCTTATAATGATTTCGTTATGGAAGCGGGTGCGATAAAGAACGTACTCATTGTTCAATGGAACCTAATTTGCAAAGACGCTTCATTTCCCATGGTGCAAATAAGATTTTCACCACGCTCACAAACGAATTCTCAAAAGCACCGAGAATCTTTTCATATGAGCACACCTGTCGCACGCATCTTCGATGCGAAACTCCAAAAGGGCCAACCAGTTAGCCCACACATTCTCAATATGATTGAGAATGTCGAGAAATTGGAGTCCCTGAACTGCAAGATCAGTGAGAACGTAATCATTGATCGAATGTTTCATTCACTTCAAGATGGTTTTTCCTTATTTAGGGCAAGCTATTGCATGAATGACATGAAAAAAAAGTCCTCATGAGCTACACTCCCTTCCCGTTCAGACCGAGAAGGATCTTAAATTGAGTGGGAGCATGAAGCAAGACGTTCTCATGATTGAAAAGAAGGAAAAGGGTAAGGGAAAAGCTCAAGCAGAGCTAACAGTAGCTAAGCCTCCTAAATTCAAAAAAGCCGGATTTAAGAGTGGGCTTGGTGAGACAAGTAGCTCACAAGGCAAGACAAAGAGCAAAGACGGTGACATTGAGTGTCACCATTGCCACAAGACTGGGCATTGGAGGCGGAACTGTTCAGTGTACCGTGAGGACATAAAAGCAGCCCGCGTCACTCCTGTTGGTATGTCATCTTATATTCATATGATTGAGATTAACCATGCAAGTTTCGGAACTTGGGTACTTGATACCGGTTGTGGTTCTCATCTGTGTAATCATTTGCAGGGCCTAAAAAACATCACACCTCTCGCAAAGGGTGATGTGGACCTGCGAGTCGAGAATGGAGCAAAAGTTGCTGCTACTTCCATGGGAACATATGTGATCCAGCTACCGAGCGGATTTGAGTTATATCTGTATAACTGTTATTATGTACCCAGTTTATCTAAGAACATTATTTTAGTTTCCGTACTCGATAAAGACGGATTTTCATTCTTAATAAAGAATAATAGCTGTATTTTCTCTTTAAATGGAATGGTTTATGGTAAAGCGGTTTCCATGAATGGTATATATGTCTTAGATCAATCGACTGAAATATTACACATGAATAATAAGAAACTAAAGGTTGGTGATAAAGATCAAACATATCTATGGCACTGTCATATGGGACACATAAATAAGAAACGTATAAAGCAGCTAATACAGAATGGCGCTATATCTCCATTTGATTATGAATCATTTGGCACATGTGAATCATGTCTCATAGGCAAAATGACTCGTATTTCCTTCAAAGGTGTTGGATGCGCGCTACTGACCTATTAGGCCTCGTACATACAGATGTATGTGGACCTATGTCAATCACCGCATGAGACGGCTATAGATATTTCATCACTTTCACGGCCGATTTAAGTAGATACGGATATGTCTAATTAATGAAGCATAAAAGTGAATCCTTTGAAAAGTTCAAGGAATTCCAGGCGAAGGTTGAAAACCATCTGGATAGAAAGATTAAAGCACTACGATCAGATCGTGGTGGTGAGTATCTTTCGCATGAGTTTGATCAACACCTTAAAGACTGTGGTATAGTACTACAGTAAACTCCACCTGGAACACCACAATTAAATGGTGTGTCCGAACGGAGAAATCGAACACTATTAGATATGGTTCGATCCATGATGAGTCACACAGTTGTGCCGGATTCATTATGGGGCTTTGCTCTATTGTCAGCTGCTCTTATACTTAACCGAAGTCCGTCTAAAGTTGTTGACAAGACTCCATATGAGATATGGAAGGGAACCATCCCTAACTTGTCCTTTATTCGGGTTTAGGGCTGCGAGGCTATCCAAAAGGAATGTTTGGTCATCATTACTTCTATTCGCCTACCGAACACCGCGTTTTTGTTGCGGCTAGTGCGAAGTTTTTAGAGAAAGATTTTCTCGAGAATAAGACAAGTAATAGAACCTTCGATATGTCGGAGGTTCAAGAACCAGCTACTGAGCAACCAATGGAGGAAATTGTTCCTTCATCTTCTGTTGCAGTCAGTATTCCTGAGTAACCCAGAAGGTCGGTTAGACACTCCATTCCTCCAAATAGATACATCGGTATGATCGAGAAACTTGACGGAGTTGACGTTTTTCTCTTAGAGAGTAACGAACCCGTGACCTATAAAGGTGTTATGACCTGTTCCGACTCAAAGCTATGGCTTAAAGCCATGCAATCCGAAATGGACTCCATGTATGAGAATGACGTATGGGAGTTGGTTGATTTGCCTGATAAGGTACGACCTCTTCAGTGCAAATGGCTTTATAAGATAAAGCGCTCCATCGAGGGACAACCAGACACCTATAAGGCACGACTAGTGGCAAAAGGTTTCACTCAAGTGCAAGGGTTGCACTATGATGAGATTTTTGCACCCGTAGTCATGCTGCGTTCCATTCGGATTATCTTAGCGATTGCTGCATTTCATGACTATGAAATATGGCAAATGGATGTGAAAACCGCCTTCTTAAATGGTTATTTGGAGGAGGACTTGTACATGGTACAACCCTAAGGTTACACAGATCCTAAAAATCCTAAGAAAGTATGCAAGTTTAAGCATTCCATTTATGGACTTAAGCAAGCATCTAGGAGTTGGAATCATCACTTCAACCAAGTGAGAAAAAAGAATGGTTTTATTCGATCAGTCGAAGAACCATGCTTATATATCAAGTCGAGTGGGAGCAAGATCGTTTTCTGGTGTTGTATGTCAACGATATACTCTTGATCGGAAATGACATCCCTCTCTTATCTTCGGTTAAAGTATGGTTAAAGAACCATTTCCAGATGAAAGATCTGGGTAAGGCACAATGTATATTGGGGATCCGTATCTATAGAGATAGATCACGACGGATGTTATCACTGAGTTAGGAGTCTTATATAGATAAGATTCTTGACAGATTCAGCATGACCAACTCCAAAAGGGGTTACTTTCGATGATCTCGGGGGTGCATTTGAGTAAGACTCAGGCACCTAAGACACCGAAAGAGGTCGAGCGCATGAGTCGCATTCCTTATGCGTCAGCAATAGGATCGATCATGTATGTCATGATATGCACACGTCCAGACGTGGCATATGCTTTGAGTATGACGAGTCGGTACCAAGGCAATCCAGGTGAACCACACTGGATGGCTGTGAAAAACATTCTTAAGTACCTACGGAGGACTAAAGATTGGGTATTGACTTATGGTGGAGGCACTGAGCTTTGCGCAAACGGTTACGCAGATGCTAGCTTCCAAACGGATCGAGATGACTCGAAATCTCAGTCTGGATTCGTTTTACTCTTAATGGCACTGCTGTCAGTTGGAAAAGCTCCAAGCAGAGTATTATTGCAGATTCTACTACTGAACAAAAGGAGATAGTGATAGACAAGATTGCGACAGATGACAACATCGCAAATCCTCTCACTAAACCATTAAGACATGATAAACATGAAGGGCACGTTAAATCCAATGGGAATTAAACGTGTTCCTGAGTTGTATTAGTACCTTTTGTGAATTGGATATTGTATCTATTTCATATACTATTTATAACACCATCGATTTTGTTTTATATATTGTTTTTCATGTGGATTGTACTGACAACATTAAACACCATAAAGTGAACTGAATTACATTATATTTTTTTTTAGTCCGTAATCGCCTACACGAGCTGATAACTCGGGCAATTATTTTGTGACGTCGATTGATGGTGGGTTCAACAAACCATAAGTCAAAACGTTGACTGATCGATCACATATCTGAGATTATAACGATAACTCGTAGGACAATTTTTGTGACGACGCATTGGAGTCCTAAATGTTACTAGACATTCGGTGCCGGGTCGTGGATAGGACGTCCATCGTGTTCCTTAAGTCGATTCTTTTGACTGTCGACTGTTTCTTGAGATAAAGGGCAGTTTTGTGTGACTTTGATTTCTTTCTCACTAGCTGACCGTAACTGGGGCTAAGCAGATTTTTTTAGGTCATTTCATACTGTGCTTACATCTGCAAGATTCGAGTTGAAGGAAATATCAACCCCTTATTAGGTTTTAATATTTCTCAGGGCCACTCGAGGAGTAGTAACTGAAATGCTTGGCCAAGCTCGAATAATGATTCGTTATCAGTTGAGTTACTCTCTAGTCGGGGAAACCACTCTTGATACAGAT
The DNA here is from genome assembly GCA_029255685.2 of Silene conica. NCBI lineage: Eukaryota > Viridiplantae > Streptophyta > Magnoliopsida > Caryophyllales > Caryophyllaceae > Silene > Silene conica. Next base: position 68,983,074 of record CM055318.2, on the reverse strand, counting down.
CGCTTGTAAAATACGACCTTTGTGAATAAATATTTGCAAATTGTTTTACATTGAGTGGGAGAAATTTAATTGGATATGAGAATCGGTTATCGCACATACACTTGTACGGACAAGTGGGAGATTGTTGGAGCTGGTGTCCTCAACAGTTAGTGCGACAACATGTATAAATCTCTTAAAAGAACACAGGGTATACTTTGTATTTTAGCCAGTTGATTCACGTTTATCAATAACGGTTGGCTTGCTAGAAAGTTTGACGTTATTTTCATACAGATGGCGGTAATCAACTGGTCCCTAATAGTCACACCTAGAGGATGGAATCTGAGAGATATGATTAGATGAAAATGTAATCATATTGATACCTTATACGACTATACGGTTAGTCAAAGTAATGATGATATAATTATTTAACACTGATTAAATAAGTTTAGCTAAGACGAATTAAAATGTTAATTCGTGATTAAATGTAAAATGTTATATTTAATTAGTGTGTAATGAAATCATTTAATAAGGATTAAATGATTCAGTTAAATATAAAAGGTTATATTTAATTGTTTAGATTATAAATATACGATATATATAAGATAAAACATTACGCAAAAGAGAGCTTAATAACCGAATTTAAGTAAATATAAAAACGGTTACTAAGGCCGAAACTGATAAAATTTCGGCTAGATGGTGGATGTTCGGTCAGTAGTTGGAGATGCCATAAGATAGAGTTTGTTATTTGTTTAAGCAGTAGTTTAGGTAGAATCAAATACGGATTTGATTATCCTATCTAAACTAGGTAAGGTGGTTAAGAGATATACGGACTATCAAACACCACCTCTATAAATGGCATATGGCACGCCTCCCTATACCACACGAGTTCCTACGCAAAAATCTCTCATCTCTCTCTAGCTTTTCATCTTACACAAAATTAAAGTAATTTTGTAATTTATAGCTCAGGAAATGGTATTTCTCAGGACATCTTGGGTGCAACGATTAGGAGGATATCTGTTTTGATATCTGGTCTTACGCCTTTGCAAGGACAGAAGGTTAATTCTTGATCCTTATCTTTGTATCTTGTTCTTCGTTTATGACCATAAATTGTACATTATAAATTTGTTATAATCCTGCATATAAAGTATTGAGAATATATACGGATATTTTCCCACAAAAATAGAGGAAGGAAGGGCCATCATGCCTACTATATTAGACCTTGGGCAGCAAGGAACATAGTTTGCATGCTTAAGTCAAGTGTCGAAAAGCTCACGTCATGTGTCGCAACGATTAGGCCATGTGTCGAGATGATCACATCATGTGTCGAAGCTTACGACATGTGTCGAGAACCTTAGGCCACGTGTCTAAGCTTACGTCATGTGTTGAAATGCTTAAGGCATGTGTCGAAATGCTTAGGGCGTGTGTCACAATTCTTAGGCCATGTGGAAGGAGTAGTAGCGAGCGAGACTCGTCGGCGGATTTTCTGCGACAACTTTTCGTATTTTCGGCATAATTTCCTCCACAGAACTCGGATTAAGGTGCTTTCGGTGGCTTTGGAAAGTTAAGAAAAGGAGCTAAAACATTTATTTTTATAAGCAAAAGCTAAATATGCCTTTAAAAGATCTTAAAATTAGTAACAATGACAGAGCAGTTGTTCGCAAGTTTAACGAATATAAGTTTAAGACAGACATTTGAATATCATTGTAAAAAACGATAAATTTTAAATGGAATTTTATTTATTGTGGATCATACTTATTATAATTATAATATTTTTAATAATATAAGACTTGAAAATTATGGGGTGTTACAGCGTTCCTTTCGAACGATCGAAAAGGAGACCTTACATGTGAAGGGGCGTGTGAAGAATCACATGCAGGTCTCCACATCCGAGAAATAAAGAATAGTGATCTAGCTTATAACCCAAGGGACTACTCCCCCATTGCCAATTGATTTTGGAATATAACCTCATTAGACTTATAAAGTGGACATTCTCTCCTCCTTGAGGGCACGGCCTAGACCTATGTACGAACCGAACACGGTAAAATCAAGATTATATACATATGAAATATTTTCACACACTAAAATAATATTTAACGTTAGTGAAAATTGTTGATTACCACCTAGTATTTATCGTATTTTACAAACTATCACCTTATATTTCGTTTAATTTATTACAAATAAACACCTACATTACATTCTATATATCCGAACTACCATCGTATTTCAATCCCGATCTTCTTTTAACAGAATTTACGACTTATTGAGTGAAAAAACTATGGAGTGACCATAATACCCTTAATTTTATTCATTACAAACTCTCATTACCATCTAATTAAAAGACAAAAAAAATCAAATCAATTAAACCCAAACATTCAATCCCAATCAAAATTATATTTGAAAAATTAATCAAAATCCAACAATCAAAATTATTTGAAGAACCAATCAAAATCCAACAATCGAAATCGTGAGGACCTCCATCTACCTAAAGAACCGACATTCATCATAAATTTTACACAATCTCAGACGGAGTAATTTATCTTGAAATACTATCATCTTTATGCATTTACTAATAACTATGCATGGAGTTTGTGTTGTTCTCATTGTTGGTCTGAGTTTACATTGCAAAAGGCGGCGGTGGTGAGTAATTGGTGGGTCGGGTGATGAGGGAAGTTTCTAGTGAATGAGGTGACGATGACGACGCGATGACTATGGTGGGATGCTTGACGTTTGTGTTCTTGTAGTTGGTGGGGACAAATAATACGACAATTTCATTCGTTATATACAAATTTTGTTGATGGACAAGCTGATGAGGAGAATTTTTTTTATATGAATTTGATGAAGATGATGAACCAGAAGAATTATTGGACTGTTATTGGTGTTGGTGTTGGTGATGAATGATGTTTCCTCTTTTAGTTTTAGGTTAAATATGTGTTTTGATTTTGAGTTAATTAAATTATTAAGGGTAATTTGGTCTTTCTATAGTATATTAACTTAGCAAGTTGGAACTTGAATATATTGATGACCGGGATTGAAATATGGTGAGATGAGTTCGGATATATACATGATAATATAAGTGGTTATTTGTAATTGTAATACCTCGAAAATCTGGTCTCGATATTTAAGTTTATTATTGTGTCGATAGCTTTCTTTACGGTTTTAGTATGTTATAATTAATTAAGCAAGTAGTGTGGTTTATGTCGTTATGAAGGTTCGATCTCGAGACCTTTGGCACGTTGGTATGGGCCTCGAGATGTGTGCCCTCACCAAGCCCACGTCTTGAGTTGTGACACAACTCTACAAACCTTACCAAGCAACCCCTACTGCCGCCACCTTTAAACACCTTTTCTAAACCTAAAAACTACCCTAATCCTCTTTCAAACACCACACATCCACAGCCGTCACAACATAGAGTAAGTAGGCAGTGATCACGGTGACTCTAAGGCAGGCAAGGGGTGGTCGAAACGCTTGAGAAATAGGTACGTTAAACGTTGTTGCTTTCGTCGTTCACATCTGCGTTCTTTGTCTATGAGTCTAAGTCGTGTATGATGTTTCCGTGTCTATTTCTTTCGTGTAAAATTTATCTATGGGGTTTGGGAGTCGTGTCTGACCCTTGTCGTACATATGTCAACCACCGTGTAACGCCAGTGAAGGCGGTTTTCAGGCGCCTGTCACTGGACTTCTTTATTTCTTTTAAAAACCGAGTCTGACCAGTAATGTTTTCGTAGTGTCGACGCTTCTCCTACCCTCGTTTTTGATGATAGATGGAGCGGAGTATATTGGTTCTTGTGATTGGTGTGGAGATAATGGGTCTTTTGATTTGGTGCGGAGTATAATGGGTCTTGTGATATGGAGCGGAGTATATTGGGTCTTGTGATTGGTGTGGAGATAATGGGTCTTGTGATTTGGTGCGGAGTATAATGGGTCTTGTGATACGGTGTGGAGAATATTGGGTCTTGTGATTCGGAGTGGAGAAGATCGACTTTCTATTTATAGTAACGCTTGATTGTTTATTTTTCCTCTACTCAACCTTGTGGTTGACCCTGTGTATTCGTGAACACCTGTGATGAACCAATTTATTGGGGAGCAGATTGACAGGTGCTTGAGACTATGGGAGCTAAGGGAAGGGAGAGCTTGGATCCGGACCAGACTAGAGTCTAGATCACTATAGTCGTTTGTCATGAGTTGTACTTTATTTCATAAGTCAGTTTTGGAGATGGTTGTAAGAACCTGCTTTTGAGTTTAACATCTAATAATAAAGTACTGTGTTCTTTCCTTTGTATCTACTGTCTCGGGAAACCGAGATGGTAACACCCTTATTTATCTGGGGAGTACTAGTACAGGCCCTTAAATAAATGGGGGTGTTACAAAGTGGTATCAGAGCGAACGATCCTCAGGCCTAACCTAATGAACCCAATGAATGTAGAATGAGTCTAAATAAAAATGAACCCCGGGATAGGACTGTTAGGAGCACACTAAAGGAAAAGTATGAGTCTGGGGCCCCCTCACACCGAACCATTGGCCCTCTCAGTTTTACCCGGGAACCCATAGTGTATACGAGAGAAAAGGGTAGAATAGGAGAAGATGGACGTAATGGTGAGTTGTGATGAGAACGTTCTTATATATAAATGACCTCAAAAAGTCGGTAAGGGTATTTGTATGAAGGGATTTCATTCGTGGGAATACAAAAGATGTATGATATTATGGATGCATGAGGTGATTTGATTCATATCAGTAATTTTATCATGTCTAGTGATATGCGGTTATGTGATCCCTGAGCCATGTTATAGATAAGTATTACTCAGTATGTTAGTTGTTTATGGACTCTGATGCTTAGGGAATATAGCCCTAATCCAAGTGAGTGCCCACTTGAGCCGGGACTCATTTCTTTCTTTGTATTATAGTGATGCCTCCGAGAAGAAATAATGTCGCTAACATCACTCAAGAGGAGTTAGATCGTTTGATAGCTGAAAATGAGGCCCTAAAGGCCAAACGCATGGATTCCGCGAAGATGAGCACGATCATTGCGAGGCATAACCCTACCCAATTCACTAGGGAGGGGGAACCTCATTTGCTGGGAGCATGGTGCCGGGAATTCAGTAACTTGTTCGAACTGGTGGATTACCCCGAAGAACTGAGGGTTGACCAACCAGCCCACTATCTTAGGGGTATGGCCGGTGACTGGTGGACCAGAAACAAAGGGGAAATTCGTGAAGCAGCTAGAGAGGATGGGACCGAGTATGTCGCTTGGATCGCGTTCAAGAGGATCCTATATGAAGTGTTCCTACCGGAATTTCAGAAAAGTAAGTTGAGAGAGGAGTTCGATACTTTCAGGATAACGGAAGATATGACGGTGGAGGCCTATTATCGGAAGTTCATCCAGTTGTTGAGCTATGTGGGGGAAATGGGTTTTGATGATGCTATGCTGGCAATGGAGTTTAAAAGGGGGTTGACAATAAATATCAAGAAGAGGCTTATTGCGGTTCCGCCCACCACAGTCCGGGACATCTACCTAAGGGCTGGGGCGGCGGAGAGACTCTCGGAAATGATCAAGGAGGACAAGAAGACTAAGTCTGAGAAGAGAAAAGCTGAAGTGGTGAATGAAAGTTCAGGTTCGAAGAAGCAAAGCACCAATAAGTACAATGGGTACTTCAACAATAGTGCCTCGGGTGGTGTGAGGAATCAGAGTGGGGGTAACTACAGGAGTGGAGGTTCTGGTAGTGGTTCGGTGGGAATAGTTTGCTTTGGCTGTGGGAAGACGGGACATAAGCAGGCGGTGTGTCGTTCATCAGGGGGAAACCAGTCCGGAGGTTATCGTACGTCGACTGATGCGTGTCTATTTTATGATGTTTTTCATCTATTTTTACACGCATTTGGTCGCTCATTTACTATGTTTTAGCCATTATTTCCCAACAATCGTGTACTTTCGTATTTTTATGCACTTTTACAGATTTATGCGGAAAATGGACGATTTAGCACCAAATTCATGTCCTCGAGTCATCTGCGTAATTAAGGAACGAAGGAAAGTCAACTGGAGTCTTTATTTAAGTACCAAGAGTCAAATCAAGAAGAAAACCGGAGATTTTCTATGCGGATACGGTCGACCGACCTACTATATGGGTCGGCCGACCAGGCCTGTTTTTTATGAAGTCCAAAATCTTAAAGAAAGCCCAGAATTCGCTTAAGTCCGTACAAGAGGTCGACCGACCCACCAAACTGGTCGACCGACCTCAGCGAAGCCCAGGAACGTTTTCGGAAAGTAATTAGAAGTAGGAGTCTTTAGGAAACTCTGAATTGAAGCCCTATATAAGCTAATCTTGTAATTAGGGTTAGATACGAAGATATATTCAAGTTTTACATTGAGTTTTCCATAGAGTTTTACATCCAGTCCAAGTTCCTAATTCTAGTTTTCATCTTTAGTTGTAATCTTTCAATAATTCTCAAGTACTTTAGTTTGTTCATCAATCATTCAAGCATTCAATAAAGTTTGTTCCTTTCCATCTCAATTCCAATTTCCGGTAATTCTTCTTTTAATTTATGCTTCATTGTTATTAGTTAAAATTATTGTATTCGTCTTAAGATAAAATCTCAAGCTTTATTATTGATTGCATGTTCAGATTGATATTCATCATGATTTCCATATTTATTCCTATTTCCATTATTGTTTTAGTAACCATGAGTAGCTAAATTTACATATGTTAGGATGTAGGGTATGAATATGCGTAGGTAGTATAAGTTCTGAGACCACCTGTAGCAGGGCCGTGGTCGGTCGACCCACATAATGGGTCGGTCGACCAAGGCTGTGGTCGGCCGACTGGGCTAGCCGGTCGGTCGACCTACTCGCGTATGTATTCTGTTCGTTTTAATTCGTATACCATAATAACCTACAATGAGACTGAAAGGAGACTTGTAGGATGTTAGTAATGACTTACCCAAGATTGAAAGATACGGGAAGGGCATTGGTTTACACCTTAAGACGGCTAGGTTACTTAAGACTGAAAGGTATGTGACCTAGAATTTAGGAATCACCCTTATTGTTGACACCCAATAATTGTGAGACCTAGGAACTAATAGCATAGGCCGAAAGGAGCTATTAGGTACCATAGACCGAAAGGATATGTTACACCCCTTACGCGACTGCAATACATGTTGACCTTAGGATTTATATTACCTTAGCTATTTATTACCCCAAACATCCTAGCATCCCCTTTTTATATATTTTTATTCTCATCTTAATTACTTATTTTATTTTTATCTTTGCTTAGACTTAGTAATCAACAATCATACCCCCAAATTTGTTACCTTTAAAACATTAACACCAAACAATAAACATTCCCCACCTCCTTGTGGTTCAACCCTGACTTTCACTATCTATAGTTTAAGTTTAGGAATTATAAATTTTATCTTTGATACCCTCAACGACGGGCATCAAATTTTGGCGCCGTTGCCGGGGAGGTGACGCCAGTGTTTATTGTTTTTGTTTTTGTTTCTCTTTGTTTAAGGAACTTTTTGTTCCTTAAACCTTCTCACCATTTTCTTGTAGTTTCCATCTTATGCGCAGGTCAGTTCAAGGAGAACTCCTACCACTTGACCACGAGCTTGAGAGGACTCTTAGAGAAAGGAGAAAGCAACTTCTAGCGAATCAGGAAGGAGGTTCACCATCTTCCCTATTCCAAGAAGACATTTTTGAACAACCATCATTACCATCTTCACCAAAAACACCACCTTCACAACCAAATTCACCCAACAATCCACTTTTACCAAGAACACCACCTTTTACCTACTTTCCAGTTTTTCCAAAAGAAGAAGAAAACATGACAGAGGAAGCTACTATTTCCAGTCACTCCATGCCTCAGGCAAAGGACCTATACAAAGGGTTCACCTTACCTGCAGGTACTGGGAAGCCATTCGAGGCCAAGCCCGCCTATATTACTATGGTTGAAAGAAACCAATTTGGAGGCTCGGCCAATGAGGATGCTGCAAAGCATATTGAAATCTTCACAGATTACATATGCTCTATTGCACCCCTAGAAGGAGTGACGCAGGACCAGATTAAGCAGACCGTGTTTATCTTCTCTCTTAGGGACGCTACGAGGGAGTGGTACAGAGATTTGGACCGCACTGCTGCGGGAGTCACGGATTGGAACACCCTAGCCTTAGCATTCTACAGAAAATACTATTCTGCATCCAAGACTAATGCTTTGAGGGCGCAGATTACTAATTTCAAGCAGGGCCCCAATGAAGATTTTAGTGAGGCGTGGGACAGGTTCAAGAGACTTGTTCGATCCATACCACACCACGGATTCGAACAATGGTTTCTTTGTAACCAGTTCTACAATGGCCTTTACGATGACAACAGGGCCTATCTAGATGCTGCAGCTAATGGGAGATTCCAAGATAATTCAGGAGAGACTAAGGGTCTAAAATTGATAGAAGATGTTGTTGTACACCGTGCTGAACATGGAACTTCCAGAGGCAATCAAAGGAAATCTGAATATAACCTATCAGCAATTGAGGCCTTGACAGCCAAGTTAGAGAAACTAGAGGCTGGAGGGAAGTTTGATCTAGGAAGTGGGAGCAAGGGAGGAATTTACCAGGTGAACGCCGTTCAGGACGGACCCTTTGCTTGTGAGAGGTGCGGTGGAGAAGGGCACGTGTCAAAATTCTGTACTTCATCCAATGAGACATGTGCCGCTTTTCAACACTATCGTGGGAACAATTTCTATGACCCAAATAATAATAATGTCCATCCCAACCTGAGGTGGACAAGCCATAATGTTCTTAACCCACAACATATGCAACCTCAGCAAAATTCCACATATATCCCCCCACATAAGCAAGGTTTCCAAAAACCACCCTTCAACCCTCAACCACCTTCAAATCCACCACCCAACACAGACACTCTTATCCAAAATCTTATTGGGTTGGTTCAGAAGGAGTCACAGGCTAGAGAGGCAGGGATGAAGATGTTAGAATCTCAGATTGCTCAAATTGCGGGCAAGAATGATACTAGGGCTCCGGGTCAACTTCCGACCAAAACGGACCAAAAAAAAGAGACTCTAAACATCATATCCCTATGAAGCGGAGCTAAAGTGGGGGTCGAGAAAGAAAAAAAGCCGAGTAGCAGCGAGGAAAGTCGACCGACCCAGGAGCCAGGTCGACCGACCTCTGAGCAGAATACGAAAAATCTCGCTGAACAGGAGAGTGGTCGACCGACCGAAGAAGAGGGTCGACCGACCACCGAGGCAGAATCAGAAGCCCCTTTTCGTCCCGAATTGCCGAACAACTTAAGGGATTTTCTTTTCCGGGGTGACAAGACCCCTAGGTTTCTGAAAAGGGCAGCAAATACTGAATCTTCAGCCCCTCCTTTCCCAGAAAGACTCATACCCTCGAAGGATCAGGTATCTTTTGACAAATTTAAAGACGTAATTCGTTCATTAAATGTTCAAGTTCCGTTTCTAGAATTAGTCCAACAGGTTCCTTCATATCTTAAATTTATGAGACAGCTTTTGTCAAGAAAGAGGTCTTTAGATAAGGTTGAGTCGGTGGCCCTCACTGAAGAGTCATCTAGTTTTCTATCACATGTTATTGCCCCTCACAAATTAGAGGACCCTGGTAGTTTTTCTGTCCCCTGCAATATAGGAACCTTCCCAGTAAAGAAGGCTTTATGCGACTTAGGTGCTAGTATCAGTGTCATGCCCCTAAGCGTTGCCTTAAAATTAGGAATGACCGAATTTGCAGTAACCAGCATGACTGTCCAGATGGCAGATCGTACATCTATGGAACCCATAGGGGTGTTGGAAAACATCCATGTGCGTATTGACAGGTTTTTCTTCCCAGTTGACTTCGTAGTTTTGGACACCCCAGAGGATGCCCATATACCTATAATACTAGGAAGACCCTACCTCCACACTGCAGGAGCCATTATAGATGTAGGCACTGGGACTTTGACCTTTAAAGTAGGAAAGCATTCTATTATATATGGCCTATCTTATAGGAAGAAGGATGATATGACCCCCATAACTTGTAATGCTATCACTTCTGAAAAGAAGTATAAGGTCATCACTACTTCTCCTACTTTATTGTCTATTCCTGTATCTGTTTTCACACCTCCGCCCCAGATTGGGAGCAATATGGAGGACACTTCTATTATGGCTAGTGCAGGAATTGGTTTGGGGAAACCCAAGTGAAGGAAACCATAGTCCAGAGAGGAGGGATGGGATGTTTAAGCTATAAAGAAGATGAAGACCCGGATGTCGCGGATCGGGAAGAGAAGAAAAAGAGGAGGCAAGCTCAAGAAGAGAGGTCGTCGCATATGTTTTGCGACGGCGGGAAGAAGATGTGTTTTGCTAATCAAGAGAACACCGTGGAGACTACGGCATGTCGTCAAAAGCCGTGGTCGGATATTTTCCGCATCTTTAGCGGATAGTTGTTTCAAATTTCAGCTTTTAAGACAATTTACTTTTGTTGTGTGAGACTTTTTAATTTGGTTTGCTTGTAGTTTTAGAACTTTTTCCTTTATGCTTGCGTAGTTAAGACTTTAGACTGGTTTCTGGAATCTCGCGCATTTGTGGGCGCATATTTATTGTTTTTTTTCAGGTTTTACGAAGAAACGAAGACCGCTGGGACACAGAGGGGTCGACCGACCAGATACAGGAGTCGGTCGACCTAGTCGCTGTATCGCTAAAATTCCTGTAGTCTACAGAAAGGTCGGTCGACCTACCTGTCCATCGCAGTCTGTTCGTTTTCTTCCTCGGGAACCGTGCAACCATCTTTGGTACTTTAGTGGCACTACTGGCCACCAAAACCTCCCAGCTTACGCTGGTTTGGGGAGGTTTTTCTCATACGTCTATTAATCCAGTGAGTTCTTTCCGGTTTTTCCTTAGTTTTTATTTTCTTTGCATCTTTTCTTTAATTTTCTGAAACCTTTACTTAGGCTAATACACAATGGGGACATTGTGCGGGTTGGTTTGGGGAATGGTTTCGTGTCACATACATTGCATTCTGTCACACGTTTATTGCATTTCTGTCTCGCATTGTTCTTTTCTTTATTTTCCTTATATATACAAAAATCCAAAAAAATAGAAAAATTTCAAAAAAAAATTCCAAAAAAATGCACGTTTATTTTAGCATATAGGTCGAGTCGGAACGAAAGTATTTCAAGGATGATTTAAGCCATCTTACATATTTATGCATTTACCTTGCCTTGTCAACTTGTTTTAGTATAGAAGTCTTTTGCATATCTACGAGTTTTCATCAATTTGTATATCTTGAGACTTGACTTATGCCTTGGCAACCTACTATACATTTTAAGGTTTAGAGCTTATTTCCTGGTTTCATTCTTAAACCAGTTGTCTAGGATGTGAGTAGTACTCCCCTTGGAACATGTTACATCAATATGCATAAACATGAACTTGAATTGCTATATACTTGTTTTACTATCTCGTTTTGTGAGTCTTGATACGTGCATTTGGGACCCATTTTCTCATATTTACCCATAAGCTTCACATAGCCAAAATTGCCTTTTTATTCCCCCAAAACTACATCTCATACTCAGCCTACCCTTCCAAGCTAGTATTTGTAGTCCTTGGTCTATCTTGAGGTATCTTGGTTTGTAAGCTATCTTGAGCAAAAACAGAAAAGAAAGAAAGAAAGAAAAGAAAAAGAACAGAAAAATCCAGAAAAGGAAAAGAAAGAGAAGAAAAGCGAAAAAATCAAAACTTCCAGAACGAAGTTGACCGACCTCCTTCATGGGTCGGCCGACCAACTGTCAATGTTAGGATTCAAAAAAATTCGTTCCAAATTCCTTTCTTTTATGTGTTATCACTCCCGTACTTCATTCAAAATATTTGGGAGTCCTTTCTTATATTTAATGTGAGAGTTGTGCTACAAAAGAGCACTTTCTTAATATCAAAAGTTGTGAAATATGTTGTTGGGAAACGGTTTTACTAGCTTGGCTACTAACCCCACAAATCCAAAAACATCTTAACCACTTTTTACCTTTTACCTCGCATATCTTTCATTACCTCGATTGCATGTATCCAAGTCACTTTAATGAGATTGTTATACGAAGTTGTAGAATTCCTATTCATGTTAGATTGCAGGCATGTTTTCATAGGTCGCAGTTAGGTGAGTGTCATGACAAAATACTTCTTTCTATCTTTTACATATACTCACCCTTTGCTTCATGAGTGTCTCGAGCGTACCGCGAGAGTCCATGGTATAAAGTCTCTATTGTCTTTATGTTTGCATGTTTGACAACCATATAACTCGTTTGCATGATTTGAATACTTTCTCATTTTGTACTTGGCATTGGTTTAGGCTTACGTGTAAATTTCGCTCTGAGATTGAAATCGTTCCATTAATTAAGATCGAGTCTATTTCTTGCTTGAGGGCAAGCAAGGGTTTGGTTTGGGGAATTTGATGCGTGTCTATTTTATGATGTTTTTCATCTATTTTTACACGCATTTGGTCGCTCATTTACTATGTTTTAGCCATTATTTCCCAACAATCGTGTACCTTCGTATTTTTATGCACTTTTACAGATTTATGCGGAAAAGGGACGATTTAGCACCAAATTCATGTCCTCGAGTCATCTGCGTAATTAAGGAACGAAGGAAAGTCAAATGGAGTCTTTATTTAAGTACCAAGAGTCAAATCAAGAAGAAAACCGGAGATTTTCTATGCGGATACGGTCGACCGACCTACTATATGGGTCGGCCGACCAGGCCTGTTTTTTATGAAGTCCAAAATCTTAAAGAAAGCCCAGAATTCGCTTAAGTCCGTACAAGAGGTCGACCGACCCACCAAACTGGTCGACCGACCTCAGCGAAGCCCAGGAACGTTTTCGGAAAGTAATTAGAAGTAGGAGTCTTTAGGAAACTCTGAATTGAAGCCCTATATAAGCTAATCTTGTAATTAGGGTTAGATACGAAGATATATTCAAGTTTTACATTGAGTTTTCCATAGAGTTTTACATCCAGTCCAAGTTCCTAATTCTAGTTTTCATCTTTAGTTGTAATCTTTCAATAATTCTCAAGTACTTTAGTTTGTTCATCAATCATTCAAGCATTCAATAAAGTTTGTTCCTTTCCATCTCAATTCCAATTTCCGGTAATTCTTCTTTTAATTTATGCTTCATTGTTATTAGTTAAAATTATTGTATTCGTCTTAAGATAAAATCCCAAGCTTTATTATTGATTGCATGTTTAGATTGATATTCATCATGATTTCCATATTTATTCCTATTTCCATTATTGTTTTAGTAACCATGAGTAGCTAAATTTACATATGTTAGGATGTAGGGTATGAATATGCGTAGGTAGTATAAGTTCCGAGAGCACCTGTAGCAGGGCCGTGGTCGGTCGACCCACATAATGGGTCGGTCGACCAAGGCTGTGGTCGGCCGACTGGGCTAGCCGGTCGGTCGACCCACTCGCGTATGTATTCTGTTCGTTTTAATTCGTATACCATAATAACCTACAATGAGACTGAAAGGAGACTTGTAGGATGTTAGTAATGACTTACCCAAGATTGAAAGATACGGGAAGGGCATTGGTTTACACCTTAAGACGGCTAGGTTACTTAAGACTGAAAGGTATGTGACCTAGAATTTAGGAATCACCCTTATTGTTGACACCCAATAATTGTGAGACCTAGGAACTAATAGCATAGGCCGAAAGGAGCTATTAGGTACCATAGACCGAAAGGATATGTTACACCCCTTACGCGACTGCAATACATGTTGACCTTAGGATTTATATTACCTTAGCTATTTATTACCCCAAACATCCTAGCATCCCCTTTTTATATATTTTTATTCTCATCTTAATTACTTATTTTATTTTTATCTTTGCTTAGACTTAGTAATCAACAATCATACCCCCAAATTTGTTACCTTTAAAACATTAACACCAAACAATAAACATTCCCCACCTCCTTGTGGTTCGACCCTGACTTTCACTATCTATAGTTTAAGTTTAGGAATTATAAATTTTATCTTTGGTACCCTCAACGACGGGCATCACCGACATCAGGGTATACTGGACCACGTACTCAATCTTATGCCATTCGGATTGACTAACGCTCTAGCTGTGTTCATGGATTTGATGAACCGAGTCTTTAGCCCATATCTGGATAAGTTCGTGGTTGTATTCATTGATGATATCCTAGTGTATTCCCAAGAATGAGGAAGAACACGAGGATCATTTGAGGAGGGTACTTCAGACCCTGGAGGAGCATAAGCTCAATGCTAAGTTGAGCAAATGTGAGTTTTGGCTGGAGAAAGTCGCGTTTCTGGGGCATGTAATTTCCAAGGAGGGGGTGTCTGTCGACCCTAGTAAGATCGAGGCTGTGACTAAGTGGCAAAGTCCGAAGAATGTGAGTGAGATTCGAAGCTTCCTGGGATTGGCTGGTTACTATCGGAGGTTTGTCAAGGATTTTTCGAAAATAGCAAAGCCTTTGACATCGTTGATGAGGAAGGAGAACCGTTTCGTCTGGGATGAGAGCTGTGAGAAGGCATTCCTAACTCTTAAGGAACGTCTGACAACAGATCTTATCCTCGCTTTACCTGTTGGTAGTGATAATTTCGAAGTGTACACTAACACTTCCAAGCATGGACTGGGTTGTGTGCTAATGCAGAATGGGAAAGTGATCGCGTATGCTTCTCGCCAATTGAAGACCTATGAGGAAAATTATCCGACTCATGATTTGGAATTGGGAGCAGTGGTCTTTGCACTTAAATTGTGGCGCCATTACCTTTATGGAGCCACTTTTAAGGTGTTTTCTGATCACAAGAGTTTGAAGTATATCTACACCCAGCGAGAGTTGAACATGAGGCAGAGAAGGTGGATAGAGTTGATTGGAGACTACGACATGCAGATTGTCTACCACGAAGGCAAGGCAAATGTGGTAGCGGATGCCCTTAGTAGGAAATATGTTCATGCTTTGAGTTGTGCCAGGTCGAGAGTGAGGTTGCATGGCGAACTAAGGGAGATGGGAATTTTCATGATCCGGAAAGGGGATACTCTAAGTGATTTGACCGTGGAACCTGAGTTGTATGAGGATATTTGAGAACTGCAAAAGAAGGATGCAAAGATCCAAAAGTGGCGCGAGATGATCGAGAGTGGGAGTGGAGAGGCTACGACCAAATTCAATATCCATACTGATGGTAGCTTGAGGTTCAGTGGGCGTTGGTGTGTTCCGGATAGTGGAGAATTAAAGAAGAAAATCCTAACTGAAGCTCACGCTACGCCATACTCCGTTCACCCAGGGGGTGATAAGTTGTACAAGGACCTTAAGAAGACGTTCTGGTGGCCAAACGTGAAGAAGGAAGTCGCTGAGTTTGTGTCGAGATATTTGACATGCCAAAGAGTGAAAGGGGAGCATAAGAGACCTCAAGGAAAAATCCAGCCATTAGATGTGCCAAAGTGGAAGTGGGAGAACATCTCGATGGACTTTATTGTGGGGTTGCCTCGGACTCAGAGGGGCAACAACATGATTTGGGTGATTTTGGATAGGTTGACTAAGTATGCTCACTTTATTCCCATGAAAGATACCTGGAGTAAATCCGAGTTGGCTAAGTCATATGTTCAGAATGTGGTCAGATTGCATGGTGTACCCAAGGACATTGTTTCAGACCGAGACTCGAGGTTCATCTCTAGGTTTTGGCAGGAGTTACAGGCCGCTTTAGGTACCCAGTTGAAGATGAGTACAACTTTCCATCCAGCTACCGACGGCCAGACCGAGAGAACGATTCAGACCCTTGAGGATATGTTGAGAGCGTGCGTACTCGAGTTCGGAGGATCTTGGGAGGATCGAGTGGGATTGATAGAGTTCTCATATAACAACAGCTATCATGCCCGTATAGGGATGGCCCCTTTTGAGGCTTTGTATGGGAGGAAATGTAGGAGCCATGTGTGTTGGGATGATCGCGCCGATGTCGTGGTTTTAGGGCCAGATATGATCCAGGAGATGGTGGAACAGGTACAGGTTATTCGACAGAAAATGAAGGCCGCCCATGATAGACAGAAGAGCTATGCAGACCTAAAGAGGAGCGATATTTCATTCGATGTGGGAGAGAAGGTGTTGCTGAAGGTATCTCCAATGAAGGGTGTGATGAGGTTCGAGAAGCGTGGCAAGCTGAGTCAGAAGTTTATTGGACCATTCGAGATTTTAGACAGAGTTGGAGAGGTGGCATACCGATTACCCTTACCTCCAACCCTATCCAAGGTTCATAATGTGTTCCATGTGTCTCAATTAAGGAAGTATGTGAGTGATCCCTCGCATGTTTTACGCCACGAGGTGATTGAGGTAGATGAGCAGTTGTCCAACGTTGAGACTCCGAAAGAGATTCTGGACAGGAAGGTGCGAAAGACTCGAAATGGGGAGACGGTGTTGGTGAAAGTTCTGTGGACCAACCATAATCTGGAGAAAGCTACATGGGAGGCCGAGGCATCCATGAGAGAGCGTTACCCGCATCTGTTTGATTGAGGTAAGTTACGGGGACGTAACTCTTCTTTAAGGGGGGTGGAATGTAACATTTCTGTGTTTTGATTAATGTTTTGTGTTCCAAGTTCGCTTGAGTGGGACTGGTTGTCACCTGAGAGTGGTTGAACTTCGGGACGAAGTTCATTTTAAGGGGGGAAGACTGTAATACCTCGAAAATCTGGTCTCGATATTTAAGTTTATTATTGTGTCGATAGCTTTCTTTACGATTTTAGTATGTTATAATTAATTAAGCAAGTAGTGTGGTTTATGTCGTTATGAAGGTTCGATCTCGAGACCTTTGGCACGTTGGTATGGGCTTCGAGATGTGTGCCCTCACCAAGCCCACGTTTTGAGTTGTGACACAACTCTACAAACCCTACCAAGCAACCCCTAATGCCGTCACCTTTAAACACCTTTTCTAAACCTAAAAACTACCATAATCCTCTTTCAAACACCACACATCCACAGCCGTCACAACATAGAATAAGTAGGCAGTGATCACGGTGACTCTAAGACAGGCAAGGGGTGGTCGAAACGCTTGAGAAGTAGGTACGTTAAACGCTGTTGCTTTCGTTGTTCATATCTGCGTTCTTTGTCTATGAGTCTAAGTCGTGTATGATGTTGTTGTGTCTATTTCTTTCGTGTAAAATTTATCTATGGGGTTTGGGAGTCGTGTCTGACCCTTGTCGTACATATGTCAACCACCGTGTAACGCCAGGGAAGGCGGTTTTCAGGCGCCTGTCACTGGACTTCTTTATTTCTTTTAAAAACCGAGTCTGACCAGTAATGTTTTCGTAGTGTCGACGCTTCTCCTACCCTCGCTTTTGATGATAGATGGAGCGGAGTATATTGGGTCTTGTGATTGGTGTGGAGATAATGGGTCTTGTGATTTGGTGCGGAGTATAATGGGTCTTGTGATACGGTGTGGAGAATATTGGGTCTTGTGATTCGGAGTAGAGAAGATCGACTTTCTATTTATAGTAACGCTTGATTGTTTATTTTTCCTCTACTCAACCTTGTGGTTGACCCTGTGTATTCGTTAACACCTGTGATGAAGCAATTTATTGGGGAGCAGATTGACAGGTGCTTGAGACTATGGGAGCTAAGGGAAGGGAGAGCTTGGATCCGGACCAGACTAGAGTCTAGATCACTATAGTCGTTTGTCATGAGTTGTACTTTATTTCATAAGTCAGTTTTGGAGATGGTTGTAAGAACCTGCTTTTGAGTTTAACATCAGATAATAAAGTACTGTGTTCTTTCCTTTGTATCTACTGCCTCGGGAAACCGAGATGGTAACACCCTTATTTATCTGAGGAGTCCTAGTACATGCCCTTAAATAAATGGGGGTGTTACAGTAATAAACAAAATACAAAGTGGTAATTTGTAAAATACGGTAAATCTTAGGTGGTAATTTATAATTTTCACTTAACATTATATAAAAACATTAGAGTAATTCAATCATATTTCTTATTCATTAGACGTACTAATAATCTGAATAATTGTATTTTATTTTATTTGTCTTAGCTATTGCATTAAGAATATCAATTTTTTTAAACTTTTTAATAAATACGTAAGTAAAGCTATTAACTAAAAAAGTGAGCATTCGCATACACGTAGAAAAACAATAATAATTGAATTACACATTACACATTATTATTGAAGACGTACATTCATCACAAGAAATTAAGTTTTCAAACACATACCCTGTTCATTCTAATTATTTTGGTGGTCACTTCTTAGCTTTTCTGGTGTATTTGAATAAGAAAATAAGATGACCCTCCCTTCCCCTGACCTCAGGGGCGGATCCAGGGGGGCCCGGGTGGGCAAGTGCCCCCATGAAATTCAAATAATGAATTTTTATAAGTATCTATCATACATAGTAAGTTAGGTCTCAAGTTCTATTCTTGGTACCACATAAGTATGTTGTTAATTTTTTTTGGGCCGTAGCCCATGTAATTTGGTGGCTATTTCAAATATCTATTAAAAAATTGCATGAAATGCGATTTGAACCCCTATCCTCCAAATAATTACCAAGTTCCAAACCAATGAGCCACTTACATTGTTAGTGTACTAAAATGTACTTCATTTATTCATATCCAAACTACAGCTATTCCATTTTAATCCATTCATATCCAAACTACATATTTTCTAATAAATCCAAAAAAATTACTAAAATATCTTATGAACATCAATTATTTATACAAAATGTCATGAAATGGCCCACCATTACTCCACCACAAATAATAAAAAAGCAACATACACACTTCTCATTGTACTTTCAATCATATTTAATAAACTCTTAAAATTTGTTCATAAAGCATAAATAAACTAGATTTTAATGGAGGAAGTATTATTTTATGAAGGAGATATTTTTTTTACATATACTTATAATTTAAATTATTTTAGAAACAATATTATTTTTTGAAAAAAGATATGTTTATGATCAATTATATGTTCATTATTTTACTTATATAATGACCAATTTAGGAAAAAAACTCCAAAATTTAAAAAATATTGTCATAAATATACTTACATAAACGTCAAAACAAATTTGTGACCCCTAACAATAAATTTCTGGATCCGTCACTGCCTAACCTAGGACTACCCTACCGCCACCAACATCGCCACTGGTTGACACCGCCCAAACAACCTCCCCACGTCACCATTAATGTAATATTTCACTGAACCTAATACGTTATTGGGTGGGATAACCTCAGCCTCTTCAAAAGGTCCAATCATAGACTTAGAATATGGTTAGTGCTTAAAGAGATTGAAAATATTACCTATATCAATAAAGCACATTTTTTTATTATCGGGGGGAAAGAACTCCACAGTTAAGCATGTTTGACTGAGAGTAGTTTTAGGATGTATGACTTCTTATGAAGTTTCTCAAACTTTCAAAATACGCACGAGTGAAGATAAAATGCACTAGAAAGAATTGTTAGTTATTCGCTACAATGTATCGTGTTACTAAAAGTGAACTAGTGATGCAGCTAGAGGCTCTACCTGCACACCGATAGATTGGAAATTGAGAAATTCTTGAATACACTCGGTGTACCATGTCATCGTACATCCTACCTGATGAGAATATTAAAATTGAATAAATTATCCATTAATAATAGAATATAATCTTTTTAAAATAAAGCCTAAAGCATTTCATTGACTAGGGTGCAGCCGTGTAAGATATTCTTGTACACCCGGTGGACCTTATTTTGTTTTGAAATTTTAAATTTTTCAGTTAAATTATCCAATTTTTTAGGATATTTTTATACCATTACTCGTTTATCAACTGATATTTTTCGACCTTGTTAAATACAAATTTTTACTCCGCCGCTACGTAGCGATCTCCCGTCGATCATGCATCCAGCTAGTCAGCTACTATGCCTGTGTAACTCATAATTATTATCATTTACTGTAGACAATCCCGATACTGCTAACAATTGCCAAGGGTTTGTAATAATTATATTTATAGAAAAAATGACACTAATAAATTAAAGAAGCGTGTATCAATGGATACGTTGCATGCATATACTTTACATGCAATTCATATACATACATACAGCTAGCTTAGTATCAGACCATACCATTAATGTTCATGTGTATTAAATTTTGTTCAACTGTCCCCTAACTATTCATCATTTCATCCCCATCCTTAAAAGGAAGGACACCTCCTTCACCGAATGAAGTACATCAACAACTAACACTTACAATTTAGAAACCCTAAATATATAGAAATATGGTGAAGATATCATCATTTGCATGTTGTTTTTTCTTTCTAATTTCTCATGCAATTGCTAGGGAAATTCCCAACAACACCCCAAAAACACAAAATCAAACCGAAACCCTAGTCGTCGAAACCAACAAAAACACGGATTTACCAAAGAATAACGATGAAGTGAACAATGATAATAAAAACTTCATTAAATTTGGTGGGATTGGTGCTGCTGGTGGAATCGGTGGTGTAGCCGGGATCGTCCCAATTGACTACCTTGGCAAGGGCCTTGGAGCTGGGATCATGCCCATGCCCATGATGCCCTTGCCTGGAGGTGGCCTTGGTGGTATCGGTGGTGGAACTGGTGGGGGTATTGGTGGTGGAAATGGTGGAGGTATCGGTGGTGGTGGTGGTGCTGGCGGGGTTGGTGGCGGCGGTGGTGGCCCGGGATGTCCTACTCCTATCTCTAAGGGTGGACTTGTTACTACGCATCCTTGAAATATTATGCATGCATGCATGCATGGGGTTCTATGATAACTAGGGTTTGAAGTTATGTTGCAAGTTTATGTTTTAAGTTAGTAGGTCGTCGTTTTATTCAACTTCTAGAGTTCTAGAGTTACGTAGTGATTTTAATGAATGTAGTATTGGATAATGTTGCATGCATGTTTAATTTGGTGAACCGTACGTTAGTTATTATGTTGTTCGAATAATGTAGTTAAGATCTTTGTTATAACGTATTTTCGTGTCAATAGTGTTCTCCCTTTGAATCAATCATATGCATGCAACTATTATATATGGTTGTGTAACTCATAATTATTATCATAACATAGTTAATCACGATTCGAGTGATTGCTAGAGGCGTACACTCACAATTAATAATGATGATTGCTAGAGGCGTACACTTACAATTAATAATGATATGGCGCCATCCGATACAAGTAAGTAATTGCTAAGGAAGTAAACTTATGGTTAATGATAGGGTGTAATAACTACTTGGTCACACCATAGTTGGGTGTCATCCTCTCACTAGTCACATACATACTTTATTTTTTGTAATGACTAATAACGTGGAAATCCGCAGCCACTATCTTTGGTGTTTACTGGGTAAAACCCCGAGCATACGTGATAGCCTATAAACCATGTATACTACATTAACTACCTTTTTTTACGGGGTGACTAACTCGAAATCTAGAAAGCATAGCCTCAAGCCCACACTTTATTTTTAAGGTCCTTACTTATTATATGTAGGGGGATATTTTGAAATTGGATGCTATTGAGTAACGCTAATGATACCCGTCGTTGTGGGTGTCAAAGATAAGATTTATAAACCAAACTAAAACTATAGATAGTGATAGTAAGGGTCGAACCACAGAGAGACAAGGTTAATTACGTTTGCTAATTTTTAATCTATTAAGTAACAAAAGAGAGGGGGTTTGATTGGTTGTTGCTAAATCTAAAACAAATATAAAATAAAACAAGTAAATAAAAAAGAAAATAAAAATATAATAAAAGAGATGCTAGGATGTTTGGGTAATAAACAGCTAAGATAATATAAATCCTAAGTCAATATGTATTGCAGTCGCGTAAGGGGTGTAACATATCCTTTAGGTCTCAACAATAAGGGTGATTCCTAAATTCTAGGTCACAAACCTTTCAGTCTTAAGTAACCTATCCGTCTTAAGATGTAAACCAATGCCCTTCCCAAATCTCTCAATCTTGGGTAGGTCAATACTAACATCCTACAAGTCTCCTTTTGGTCTCATTGTAGGTTATTATAGTCTACAGATAAAAGCGAAACAGAATTCATACGCGTGTCGGTCGACCGACCAACTAACCCGGTCGGCCGACCTCCACCCTGCAACACGTCGATTCGGAATTTATACTACCTTCGCATATTTACTCCCTACATCCTAACATATAAAATTTAGCTACTCATAGTTACTGGAACAATAATAAAAATAGGAGTAAACATGAAAATTATAAAGAACATAAATCTAAACATGCAATAATAATAAAGGAAATTAAAATAAGATGAAAAGGAGATTAGGAACTTCGGTTCCCCATGGTTAAAACGAGTCAATGAAGGGTAAAATAATCAAATAACACAATCCCAAGGAACAAAGAATAAACCTTTAGGTCAATATTCTACCCAATCCTTACGGTCTTAGGGTTCCTAGAAAAGCACTAAACTTTCGTTCAAGGGCTATCCCAAAGTTGTTGTTAAACTAATCCTAATAATCTTTCAATCCTAAGGATCAGTTCACCAACAACAATGGGGGATTGGTAATTCAATCATTAAACTATCAAAATCAAGTTTTTACCATGGTTCCCCTAATTCCTAATCACAAGAATTAGCTATGCATAATCTCAATTGTAAAACTAACAATAACAAGAATCAAGAACATTAAAGGAGATAACATGATTAAAGATTAATTGTAACAAGAAAGATTAATTGTAGCAAACTTACAAGCTTAATTGGAATTCAAGAACAAATATTGAAACTTGGAAAGTATTCTCTAAACTAGGATGCTTCTCTCTATTAGGACTTGATTGTAATTCTATGATAGAAAACTAGATTAAGAACTTGATGGCCATCTGAATTAGGGACTGAATTAGCTTATATAGGCAGATTTAAAGAGTTTCCTAATGACCTAAACACTTGTATGGGCTTTTCGGAAACTTCTGGGTCGGTGCTGTGGTCGGTCGACCAATATTTTCGGTCGGTCGACCGCTTTACGGATTTTATGCAATTTCTGGGCTTCAGGCAAATTCTGGGCTTTTCCAATAGGCACCTGGTCGATCGACCTACTTTGTTGGTCGGTCGACCAACTGTCGGGACTGCAGCGCGCATCGTTCTTAAAACAGCTGCCATTTCTTCGTTACTTATCGAAATCAAGCGATTCTCGCGGAGTTGGAAAGCTAAGAGGATAAGCTTTCACCTCCAACTGGAATCACTCCATTATCAGCTCTAGAACTCGAGATATAGCCATTTGAAACAGGCTGCAATGTCGTGGATCGATTCTTTGCTTGTTAAAGCTATCTTTAGGCCTTGAAATGTGCGCTAGGCTTCGTTCCTTCTTGTCCTTAGTCATAAAAAGTCCCGAGGGCATAAATTTGGTATAAAATCGTCCCTTTTCCGCATAATTCTGCAAAAGAGCATAAAAATACGAAAGTAGACAAATGTTGGGAAATA
Source organism: Silene conica (assembly GCA_029255685.2). Taxonomy (NCBI): domain Eukaryota; kingdom Viridiplantae; phylum Streptophyta; class Magnoliopsida; order Caryophyllales; family Caryophyllaceae; genus Silene; species Silene conica. The sequence continues at coordinate 68,959,705 of CM055318.2, read as the reverse complement.
AAGGCTAAAACATAGTAAATGAGCGCTAAAATGCGTGTAAAAATAGATGTAAAACATCATAAAATAGGCACGCATCAGCTAACTTATTTTCCTAAAATTTTCAAGGGTGCGAATTTATCTCTATAAAAAGAGTAGAATTTAACTCATTCTGATTGGTTGCTTGAAATAAGGCAAATAACTACCCACTAACTTTTATTTTGATTTAATTTCCCTCTTTCCTAAATTCAGAATTCTCATTTCTAATTACGTAATCAGTTGCAGTATTAAATTTCGTCATTGCCATAATAAAATACGATACAATCAAATTATTGTTCATTGAAAATATAAATAACAGTATACAACGTTTCAATAAAATACGATATAGAACGGTCCAAAAATTAAATCCGAAAAACAAAAAATTAAAAACACGAAAAATAATTATTAGAGTCCCAAAATTAAATTACATTATATCCTCCAATCACTACAACAATTGATCACTTGCGCCACGTTTGAATCCGTGGCGCAAGTGTCAAATTCCCGTGGCTAAATCTGTTTGCCACGGAAAAACATCCGTGGCCCAAGTGGTCGTGGCTATCAAATAGCCACGGGAAAAATTAACATGTGGCTAATGTTTTTTTGTTTGGCCACGGATTTTGACGTGGCTAAATTTCGTGGCAAACTAATATTCCCGTGGCTAACACCTTTTTAGCCACAACATGTAAATTCGTGGCAATCAAATAATCCCGTGGCTAACACTTAGTAGCCAAAAAAACTGTCGTGGCTAAATGTTGGTAGGAGATTAGTTTTTCCGTGGCAGAATATTTATTTCCGTGACTAAATGTTGTTAAGAAATTTATTTTTCCGTGGCAGAATATTTATTTCCGTGGCTAAAAGTTGTCAAAAAAATGTAGCTTTTCCGTGGCAGAATATTGCATACGTGGCTAAATGTTGTTAATAGATGTAGCTTTTCCATGGCTAAACAATTTTAATATACAAATAATGGCATGACCGATACATTATGAAAATCCTTGTGACAAATAATTATGACACGAATATGTGAAAACAATACGTTTGTATTACAAAGTATTTAATAAAACATGACAAATAAGTCTTTAGTCAAACCAGAAGTTTGACCTCAATTTATAATAAAAAAATATCATTTCTCGATATATAACTAAAGAATGTTGCTTGAAATAATCTAATATAGGCGCATGTTTCGCGTAACCCGAGAGAGAGTAAAATGTTAACCTGCAAAAAAAAACTCGTAAATGTTAAAACATTACAAAAACGAATTTTTACGTCGCTCTTTCTAGTCAGATTATCATCTAAAGGTGAATATATATCTCTTAAGTTTAACACGGGTCAAAAATACTTATATCGAATAAATTAGACAAAAGTAAATTTCATAGAAAAAACATAAAATTTATCTTATAAAACCATATTCAATAATATCCGACCTATTTTCGTTTTAGTATTAAGACGGAGGTAACTGCTCTTTCTATCCTTTCCACCTAATTATGATTTTATACCATGATTACTTATTATATTTTCTAACAAAATGTAAAGTTTGTACAAACCTTGACGAGACGATCTCTTTCTTTCTTTAGCTTTTTTACGTCATCCTGCAATAATGAAAATGATTTAGAAGGTGATTTTTTTTCGTAAAAATTACAAAATAAAGTGATATTATGTTTCCTTACTATTACATTCATGTTACAAGCTAAATTAGTAGAATCGACAGACTTCTCTGATGTCCTTTGACGAGTTTCCAGTAACATATCAACTCTTGAACATTTTCCTCCATTTTTCTGCTTCTACAAATACAACACAATAATATCAATAATTGTATCCCTTTATAGAAATCCCCTAAGGTATCGGAAGTTAAAAACCCAAAAACAACAATGGAACCATGCTTAAAATTCAGAGTACTGCAACAATAGGATTGGAAATTCAGAAGACAGCAAAAAAACACATAAACGCCTTGAATACAACATATACATTATTTGGATTCTAATTCCCCTTTTTCCAATTGTATAAATGTCTACATAATTAAGTAAGCTAGCTAGGATCCACGGTCTTACCAGTTCAGATAAACATATATTGCATATTACAGCCTCTTAGTTAGGTTTCTTTATTTGGGGATAAAGCCTTTTGACGCGGGAAGTCGGCCAGTGATCAGGAAATCCCGACAAGCGATCAGCACATCAAAATCTATCTAGTTCGCTACTTGCCCGGGAGCCCCCTTTACTTTACCTCCCATTTCCTTTTGGAGCCTAATATAAGCTTTTAGTTAATAAGGTAAGTTATGGGTATGAGGTTCTACCAAATTTACATGCTGTGTCAACAGCAAAATAAAGAAAATGCTATAAGTTGAAGATTTAATTTATAGTAGACGCAACTCAGGAAGTAGCAAGAGATATAGCAGCACTGGCTTTTTTTTTTACCTAAAGTAGGAGGCTTTATCTAGTATAAGGCCACTCGACCTCTGGCGAAAGGTTAGATCGGGCAAGTAAACTTCTTCATACCTTAATTTTATATTATTCTTTATATACGAGTTTTATAATTAGAGGAATGAAAATCTTTTTCATTCACTCCATGGAAATTTTTAAACGAGACTCATAGCAGCCTGGCTTCAGCCCTATCTAATAGCTACATTGACTCCGCCGCGGCACCCCTCTTCTTAAAAGCAGATTCTCGCCTTTCTTTTTAATACGATTGCTAATCCAGCAACCCAGAAAGCAGCGCAAAAGCGCGCTTAAAACCTAGAAAACATCACTCAGAAAACAACAGCAAAATATTTTAAAGATCAGCAGAAAAAACCGACTTGAACTACAAAAAACAGCAGCAAGATGATGTAAAACTGAAAAAATAGCTGCAAAAATACACTTTAACCCCAAAAAATAGCACCAAGACAATATAAAAACCAGAATACAGTAGAAAAAACCCACTTTAAGCCCAAAATACAATAGCAAGACGATATAAAATCAGAAAACAACTACTCAGCGTCTTGAAAACAACAGTAAAAATCTGAAAAGAGCACTAAAATGCATTTTAAAAGCAGAAAGTAGCAGCAAAAGATGCATCTTGTTTGCATTCACACCCCTATTATACTAGTATAACAAAACCAGTGAAGGATTCTAGACTCCAGTCCATTGATTCCATTTTCAAGCAGAGATATCTATCCAAACAGCAGCTAAAAAATAATTGGGGAGTATCCTCGACAGCAAACCATTTTTTCATTCATGAACTGCACAACATGCCCTACCATTGTCAATTACCAGCATTATATCAATGTTACTTGCAAGAGATCAGAAATGGATGAATAACAAAGGACAAGTTTTCAAAACTCAAATTCAAACATAGAACAAAATTCATAATTACATTAGACCATTTGATTTATATCATTAAAGGAGAACAATCAAATAGAAACTGTGCAACTATGGGTACTGTCTGGATGATCTCTGTCTACTGTATGGCAGAGATTCTGAAACTATTTTTCATATGTTTGAGGAATGTATATGTAGCAGGAAAGTAAGAGAAACTCTAACTGGTTGGATGGGCATGTCATGGCCTTCTGATAATGACCCGATAGCTGATAATAGGCATACTATGCAATGAAAGACTGGCGATGATAATGACCAATTACAGATATCATATTTGGTTGCAACGCAATCAGGCAAGAATTAATCTCTGCAAGAGTGGAGGATACCTCGAGGAAACGAATCACAAGCTTTCTAGGAATGCGTGCTGATAAGAATAGTAGCTGATAACATACATACTTCTTAAATCTCTTTCACTCGGTAGTTAATGATTAAACAATCCCTAATTGTCCTAATTTAGATTCACTCAATCTTTAATTGACCATATCTGTAAAACCCTCGCGAAAGCGGAAAATAAAATCATACAAAGTACCAAAAATGCAGCGGAATTAAAACTTTTAACATAAACATGCGAGGTGAATTAAACCTGAAAACTGAAACTGATATAAACAGAAATAGATAAGTATAACTGTCTAAGTACTGAAGTAAAAAATATATACAACAGCCTGGGATGGAACATCCCTACGGGCACTCAAAACATCAACTGTATCAAAACTAGAGTCTAGCTATCGTAATGTGTAAGTCATAAGATGATAAGCGGATCATCACTCGCTAGCTCTCAGCAACCCCTACCAATCATGCATGTACCTACATACATGTAAACATGTACGCCACAATCAGTGGGGAGTGACTAGAGTTCTCCTAGCCACCTTTTGTAACGACACGTAACACAGAATTACAAACAGAATACTCCAGCATATATATAAACATGTGAAGTATAAAAATCTCAATATCTGAATCTCATGCTATCATGCAATCACTAATGCACGGCTCTCAACCAACTTCGGAAACCATTTGGAAGGAGAGCCGATTTCCCTACCGGTTGCCCGGTCGGGGGTCTTTCAGTCCAAACTATTTACGAAACCAATTAAAGAGTCATTCAATGCCTTGGATGAACAAAACCATAAACAAGGTACTATAATCAACAACATCATCATGCATATCTGACACTGTACCAACTTTAGGCAAGCAGATATCAAACAACGAGTATAAAGGTTCAGCGGTCAACTTAAAGACATAACCTAGATACTAAAACACTTTCACAATCAAGGACTCAGAGGCCAACTTAAGGCATAAACCTTGATATCAATAAACACAAGTAATGGGTCCAGATGTGAACTTAACACATATCCCACTACCAAAACAATGTCGGGTCCAGAGGTGAACTTAACACATATCCCAACATACAATCCAAGTAAAGGGTCCAGAGGTGAACTTAACACATATCCCTATACATAACACAGTAATGGGTCTAGAGGTGAACTTAACACATATCCCACTACAAACAAATGTCGGGTCCAGAGGTGAACTGAACACATATCCCAACATACATCCACAAGCAATGGGTCCAGAGGTGAACTTAACACATATCCCAATGCTAAAAACAAGTATTGGGTCCAGAGGTGAACTTAACACATATCCCAATACACAACTATCGCACACCGGGTCCAGAGGTGAACTTAAAACATATCCCGTGTACGACAACCGATCACGTGTCAGGTCCAGAGGTGAACTTAACACATATCCTGACACGCCACAAGCAAAACACGTAATGGGTCCAGAGGTGAACTTAACACATATCCCATCACGCGACATACAACTCACGTGTTAAGCTCAGAGGCCAGCTTAAGGCATACCTTAACACGCATCAATACAATATCATCCAAAGATAGAAACTAACCTATATTTCTAATCTCTTATATCACTAAACAACACTTAATTGATCCCGGGAACTAAGATGAGGGAGAGCCGGTTTCCCTTTCGGTTACCCGACCGGGGGGCTCTATCCTCTCTCCATTCCCGAACCCAATATAGTATCTCCCATCCTCCGGGGACCTTAAACACACATACGAAACATACGGAAAATGAATCAACGAAATCCGACTTGTCAATCAAAAGTTATGAACCAAACGTAGTTAATCGGGGTTCTTAGCCGGTTGGCCACACGCGGAGAGTCTCATATTAAATAAATATACATATCAAACCAACTATATAAGCCTCATAACATGATTAAAATATGCTTAGACTCTTCACAAGAAAATCCTTAAAAGTTAACTATCTTCATGCACAATTTCCGTAATCAACTCCTTATGAGCTAATCGACTCGAGACGGATAACCAGCTTCTTATGATGACTTTCCTAGCTTCAATATACATTTAATACCAAGTGCATATACCACCAAACATCACTTAAAACATCCTAAAAACAAATGGGAAACAAGCCCCCAAAACGGCTCGACAAACCGATAAACGAGCAGAAAGTTACAGCGGTTTTTGCGCAGCCTGCGCAAGGGGGTGCGCAGCTGCGCCTGGGCTGCGCAGCCTGCGCAATTTGAGGCGCAGCCTGCGCCCAAGCACGGGCCAGGTTGGTTTCGTAAGTTCCCTGCAATTCGCCAATTCAATCAATCCTTCGACAACCACTTCTAAACCATGATTTCTAGCATCAAACCTATACTATCAACACATATAAACCCATAACAATCCCAAGTATGTCACAAACACGATTTTGAACAAATAAAACACGGATTAGAATCAAACATCGTATTCGTCTTAAGAACTCAAAATCTGAAAAATGAACAATACTGGCATATGAACATCTAAAACTTCAATCAAACCATGTGATGAACATATAAAATACATTCCTAACATAAACCTAAACTCAAACCTCATCAACAATACAAAAATCAGAAACTCTAAGCAAGAACACAACACAAAGAATGCTATTTTAACCAAAAGGCCGAGTTTTTCATAATCGTCACCTTTACTTAGCGAAACCTCCGAGATCTTGTTCAATAATCACCAAGTCCTCTTCCGGCTAACACAAACACCGCCTAAAACAACAAAACATCCAAACTAATCACGAATTTCGAAACTACAAGAGCAGGCCGAAATTTTGACGGAAAGATTATGAGATAAAACTTATCTAGAAAGAAGGAGGGCGAGAAGAGGAATCCGTGGCCGCGAAAATCGTCTCAATCGGATAAGAAACGAAGATTCTATGAACATTTTAAGATTGAAGGAGAAATTTATAAGAATGGTGTTTGTTGTTGTTTGCAAATCTGAAAATTGAAATGAAGGAGTGAGGTAGACGATGAAGGGGTTAGGGTTTTGTGAGGAAAAATAGAGGAAATGGGTCCATTAACAAGTTAGGCCCATAAGACAAGTTTTAAGACGGTTTAAGCTAAGAACATCGATTTAAGGTAACTACAAACTTAAAACGATATAAATATTTCCGGACTATGAAATTAAAATGGCTAAGACGTAAATTGCGCAATTAAATAAAATCTTATTTAAATCCTTTTAAATATTCTCACATAAATTAATCGGTTATTTAAATGAAATACCAAGAATTACGAAATATAAATTATTTCTCGGACTTGAACTTAAAATCTTTAAAATTCCAGGTCTCGAAATATTGGGATGTTACAATATCCAATTCATAATTAGCAGTTCAAAAAACATAATACACAATTCAAAATCCCCAATTTCAATCTCACAATTGACAAAAATCAATTCACAAATCATAATTAAACGTAATTTAATTGAATAATAGAGATAAAAGGACTTACTAATGCCACGTATGCACTGATGCGTAGGAAGGAAAAAATGAATTACAGGAGACGAAGAAGACGAAGTAGTAGTAAGGTGTTATAGTTTCTGGAGTTTTTGTTAGGGTAAAATTGTGCCGCTTAAAATTTCGAGCAAATGTATAGAATACGTTAGTGTTATGGTAAATGGGTCAAGATTGCGTAGATTTCTTCGAATTAAATACGTTGTTTTAATTATTAGCAAGACGTTCTTATCATGAGACCATTTATTTTTATAATAAGTCTCTAATTTAATATAAATAAACGAACCCGTTGTACGCGTGAGACGGTCTTACACAAGAGTTATTATTGTTTTACCACAAATTCTACAATAAGACGGTCTCGTATCATGAGACCATTTATTTTTATAATAAGTCTCTAATTTAATATAAATAAATGAACCTGTTGTACGCGTGAGACAGTCTCACACAAGGGTTATTATTGTTTTACATACATTCGTCTTAATCTTAAGACGGTCAAATACATTTACAATTAATCAAATTTAAGTAGTTTAATTACCACTTTTACGCTTTAACGTCACAAATTTTACGATTTAATTTTTTATATTTCTCGTGACCCGTAACAATAATAACTTCCTGGATTGACCAAACTTGATATTATTATCTACCATAGTATTTGTTGTTATTGCACACTTGACACTACTACTAGCTAGGCATGTCAAAACAAGTCAGATGGGTCAGTCGTACATGTTGGATTGAAATATAGGGCTGCTCAAATACGAGTTGGGTCATAATGGTTACAAGTCGCATTAGAGTCAGAATAAGGGAACAAAAATATTTGATTACTTGACAATAGTATACCCAAATTTTACGGTGTTATACACGACACATTATATATAAATTGAATAATTTGATAATAACAGACTCAAATGCCCTTATTTAACGTAGGAAAACTTAGGGTACCAATTCCCACGTAAAGTTTTAACATAAATAAAAATAATTAGGCAAGATGTAGTTTAATTCGTGGTTATGAGTAATATACAGACACTATATACTTTTACTTATGGCGAAAAAACAATAATTAGCCACGGTCGTAAAAACAATAATTAGCCACTTTTAGCCACGGTCGTGGCTAAAAACTTATTTACCACGGACGTCGCTTATTTCGTGGCTAATCATAATTATTAGCCACGACCGTGGCTTACTTTGTGGCTAACCACATTTTTTAGCCACGAATGTAGCCTAATTCGTGGCTAAAAGCAACTTTTTGCCACGGTTATATTTTTCCCGTGGCATACTTTTTCATACCATTTCATTTTAAAGGAGGGAAACAATTTTTCCCGTGGCTAAGCTATTTTTTGCCACGAATTACGAATACCCGTGGCATAATTCGTGGCGCAAGAGATGATTTGTTGTAGTGAATTTTTCAATCAAATCAAATATAAATTAAGATACCAAACAAATAAAATACGGTAAAATACGATATACAATGGTCCAATAATTATTACATTTTCGCCAATGTCGTAATAAAATTCCTGTATATTAGAAAAAAAACTAAAAATCAGCACGAAAAATAAACAAAACGGGAATTCCAATCTAAATAACTCAAAGTCAACTAAAAATTATTCAGATATTACGTTTATTAATCAGGTTGCAGATTAATGATTAATGATAATACTAATGATAATACTAATAGTAATAAAATACTGGAATTGAATAAAATATTGGAAATAAACTGAAAATCTAAAAACTATAATTTTATTATGCTAAAAAAACTGCAAATTAATCTTATTCATGTAGATCTACTCCTAAGAGATTGAGACGATATTGATAATAATCAAATCATTGACGGTTAGAAAGAACACAACACACAAGTAGGTAATAAAAAAACACGAGATCGATATTTCTAATAAAAAAATCCGTTAATTTTGAAACCATAACAAATAAAATTTGTCTTTTGCATTAGTAATGAAATAGGTCAGATTTTATAGCAGAAAAAAATGGTCTATTTTAGAAATTGCTGATTTATAATAATTTATTTATCTACTTAATTTTTATTTTGAATTATATTTGTATTAATTAGTCACATATTTATGAGTAACCAAATATTTAAAAACAGAACCGTACATTTATTGTACGGGTATAAAACTAGTGTAAGTAAATAACAATATTTTAGGATTTTGGAGATTTTCCATCATTTGGCTACATGTATATTATGTATATTAAAGTACGTAATGAGTACTGTGATTTCTTAGGAAGCAGCTTTCGACCAAACGACTCAAATTAATCAACATTCGATCAAGTAACAAAATTAGTCAATAATAATTTGATTAGAAGCATGATGTAACATCAAGTAGGTTTATGTTAAAGAAGTTATTATTTTAAATAATATATTGGATTTTATACAAAACATAATCATTAGTTTTCTTGCTAATAACAAAATTTGAAATATCGAATCCGTGCAATTTGCACGGATTTAAGACTAGTTAAACTTATATGTTTCAAAAGTGTACTTATGAATGTCTGTAGTAAAAGTCGTGAGATTTTAATTATTAGCAAAAGAGTAAATTTGAAACTACCTCTTTTAAAATATAGCTTTTTAAAATTACTCTCCTATTTTAAAAAATTAAATTATTTTCTTAAGACACGCTTTTATCAAAAATGTTTCAAAACTCCAATTTAGTGTGTGTTTGGCCTAGTTTTTGAAAGTGTTTTTGGATTAAAAAACACAAATTGGCCAAAACACATCATTTTAAAAAAGCTAAAAGTAGTTTTTTAAAAACTCAAAAACCATCTCTTTGTCCTTAAAAATAGAAACAACAATTTGATGCTTCTAGTTTTGAAAAACACTTTTAAAAAATTAAGATTAAAAAACAAAAACTATTTTTTAACAAGTTAGGTCAAACATGCTCTTAATAAGTGAATTACCCCGTCAGTTTTTTTAACTTATTCTATTTGTGATTTAGCCAATTAAAACGTTGAAAGATGAAACTATATATGTAGAAAAATTTGGGGGAGTTCAAAAACAGGTTGAATAAGTAATTTTTTTAAAAAAAAGTAATTTCTAATTTACTTTTAGCAAAATTATAGCATAAAAAGTAGCACCAAAAACAAATAAACAAGTAATGAAAAACAAGTGTATTTTAAAACAGATGAAATAAGGTTGGTTCTTTTTGGCTTAATTTCAGCTCATTTCAATTTTTCTTAGTTGTATTCCATTAAGTTTTACTTACGTTCAATCAATTATTTTCAATTAATCTCTTCACAAAATTAGCTTTTAATTCAACTAAATTCAATTCACCTCAGTTCTACTCAATTTACTTCAATTAAGCCCTACTCCAGTTAATTCAATTTAGCTCGTTTCAGCCGAAAAGTACAGGGTCTAAATCATCTAATATATTAAAAAAAAAAAGGTCCTTTAAATTTCATTAGACGAACTTGTTTGAAACAAACAAACAAGTAATGGAAAACGAGTCTATTTTAGAGGGATATCTACATGAAGTGAATGTGGGTCAATTCTCTATCTCCCCATGCATATTTGTTGTATGTGATGAAATGAAGTTGAAGACCATGTAGTACGCACTTTATATGCTTTGTTAAGGTGTTGCAAAGTTAAACAACGACAAAATCAACTAAAAAAAGAAGGCAAATTTTTATTTCGAACGGGATATTTCCGTCTAAAATAAAACGGATTAATTGTAGCTTTTACAATAAAATGTCTTTTGAATAAAATGTTTCAGGTTAAAAAGTGACGAATTTGCGATATAACATTTTTTTATTAAATGGTTATATTCTATTAAAAGAATGGTGACGTATTTTGATCCATGTGATACAAAAATTTCTGAAAAAAAGAAAGAACATGTGCAAATCTAATAGCTCTTTCATAGTATGTGGCTATGTGCTATAGCACCAAGTCTGATCTACCAACTTAGGTGAAACCTTTAAATTAAAGGCAACAAACAAGACTACTTGAATTGCCCAAAAAATAACCTAAAAGTGAAGCAAAAGGAGTTGATAGTTATTATCTAGTGTTCAAGGAAAGTATCCCACATTATTGCATGCATGTCGATCAACATTCAACTAACACCACATTGCATTCATATATTTGTACACGTTTTAATTGTAAAGCATAATGTGTTTATGTGTTAATATGGGTGTCGTGTCCACAACTAGTGTTTACAAGTGAAATCCTAGAGACGGCATGATGAACGGTCATACGTGTTGATTAAGGTTATAGTTGAAGTATCTATAACCTTGAATATATCACTCTAGGTTATAGCTGAAACTAGTACAACTTAGGATATTGACTCAAAGTTATGACAGAAAGTAGTATAACCTTGAAGGTATGGATTAAGGTTATAACTGAAGTTAATTAATATAACTTTGAAATACGAGATAAAGTTATGGCTGAGATTAACGTAAACTTGAGATATGACTCAAGCTTATGGTTAGTTGGTGCTTGTATAACCTCGAGCTCGTGTCGAGGTTAAGGTTATGATTGAGGTTACTATAACCTCTAGTTAGGTTAAAGTTATAGTTGAGGTCTGTATAAGCTCGCATCTAGAGTTTACATTATAGTTACTAAACTTGGGTTGTTTTTATCTGATTCAAATGTTAAAGTTACTATAGCCTTGGACTTCCAAACCAGTTTCACATGTCAAGACTACACTACCTTCTCTTTGATTTGGGTCTCACAAATATGACCAATTATATATGCTTTACCATTATCCATCTTTGTAGCGTATTCTCTTAAAACACATGTTAACTAATTAATAAGCTAACTAGGTTTAAACCCGTGAAATTCACGGGGCTACTTTTTAAATTTTAAATGAATATATATAGTTATAGACTCATAGCTAGGATATAATGATTTAGGGTGTAATTAATTTTGAATTATTAACTATAAATGAGTAAGATTTGCAATAAATGAGTACGTATGCTTAAAATGAGTGTAACTGTGTAATTCAAATGGGTATAAGACTTGGTTAATAAAAATAGTAATTTAAAAGTTGGGTTAATTAATAATTTACATTTGATTTTATTAGCGAAAAGATACGTATATCAAACAACCGTGATTGTGTGGGAGAGTTCGATATTGCGAGATACTCCTGTTTTATAAAAGAACTCATTTATTATATTAAATAAATAGTTTTATTAACAAAATGATTACTCTTACGGTTTAAATAAATTAGTTACTCCTATTAATTTGTACTTTAGTTTTTATAGTGATAGAATATGGAATATTTTATTCATATTCTACAATTGATTTTATTCCATATACTATCTCATTGATTTCGCAATTTTCAGTATAATTTATTTACTTTTTCTTAGAAAAAATCGTCATCACCTATTATAAAAAATGTCAAAATGGAATAATGCAATATAGTAACAACCCCGTGATTTGTTATTATATTGCATTATTCCATGATTTGTTATTGCATTATCCCGTGAACGAAAATCACTGAAAAGATTATTCTAAAAATCTTGCAAAACATTATTGCATTCCTAAAATATTGACTATTATTTGACTTTTTTCTTAAACTAAAGGAATTTCTGCAGTAAGGAATATTATGGAATATTGCAATCTTGACTATTAGTTGCTTAAATCTGTTTTTTTTTTTGGATTTTTTTGGAAATCTTCCAGTAGCTCTGAAATCGTGCCACGTCAGACGAAGGTTGTTTTTAATGATGCCATGTCAGCGGATTGGCTTCTGCATTAGTAAAGTATATGATTAAAGAATTTGCCCTAAACTTAGCTTGAATCGGTCAATGTATAAGAATTTGTGTTAATACTATTTTTAAAGTTTAACAAATAGTTTATTTTGTGTATACTTTGACTTTATTGAAATAAAATTTAGAGTTCTTAACCAGTTAATTAGTTTTAGAGGTGGTCAAATATGCAAACTTACTTGATTCGATTGGTCTGTTTTGACCCAGATCAAAACGTATGCAGTATACTAAACACTAAAATTATAAAAATTACTTAATTTCTAAGCCTTACAATAGACTAAAACCGTTTCTATTTTCGTGTCCAATCTTATATTCTACTATTTTTACATTTAATATATACATAAGCATGAATGCATAATGCATGTGTGATGTGATTACAAGAGAAAGTAGTGACAGGGTGAAACCTCTAAACACAACATAAGAACGAGATTGAGAGTTTGATATTAGGATGTTTGTGTAAAGAGTGAATTAATATTGTCAAAAGCAAATCGTAAGAGAATATTATAATTAGGATAATTTATTATTGACATGTGTTAACTAGCATATTGAATTAACATGTTTTGTTAAAAGTATTTGACAATTAGCAGATTTAAATCGATCGACGAATTCTATCTTTCCTTTAATTTGTAAAATGATATATAAGGATATGCATATGATTAAATTGTTAACTCTGGAATGAATGTAAATGAATATATTTTTTCTAAAAAGGTGAATTTATTTGTTCTTAATCTACTAACAGAATATGCTGAGAAGAGCATCATTCTAAAATAGTAGTTTCAACCCTAATCGTCTATTTCAATATGATGTTTTATCAAACACCCTAAATAGCATATTAATTGGATAAATATACTGATTTTTTTTGCATTGTATTCCACCGTTTATGAAATACCTCATCGCCTAACAGAGCTTGGATCAACTATAATAAAGCCTAGCTTGCCCGACCCCGCCCTGGCCGGTGTGGTCAAGGTTGACCCACAAACAACTCGTGACAACTCTGATTATCGAATATTTATAATGATCAATGTTTTCTTTAAAAAAATATTCATTTTATTTAAGAATAAAACGGGTCAAATAACACTCTATTTACATAGATGAGATAAACCACTTGTTAATTTGAATGCATTCTGTTTTTATCATATGTTTGATGTTTGATATGTCTTGAGTTCTTGATGGTAAGATGAATATGTGTGTCTTAAATAAGAATTTGGGTACGAAAATAGTGGTTGACAATTATTCTCATACTTAATTAATTATTTGTACACAAGAGGACCAATGCTCTTGCTACACTGAGCATTTGAATTATAGAAATCATTTCTATTTCTATATTAGAATATTTAGAACAACAACAATATTTCTGTCAGTATTAAGAGGAATTTCTGACATAAAACAGTTTATTCATAGTACCTTTCTAATAAGCTAAGTTATCTTCAACATTAAACCAATATAAAATAAAAGAAATAAAGATAACGAGACCCAAAATGAGACATAAAAATGGAATAGAAAATCGAAACTCATACAAAACATAAACACGTTATTAGAAAACAAAAAATGTTGAAGTGTTCAACAACATAGTAAGTGCCAGACCACTTTGAATACTGAGAAGAGGAACAAATATAATACTACTATCACTAGTTATTACTTATTACGAGTAGATTGCTCGGAGACTTTATATAAAGTCGGTGTTAGATAACATTATTCAATTTTTTAGACATGAGTCTACGTATGGTAAGATTCGAACCCTTGACCACCAGATGAAAATTTAATGGTTTTATCATTAAACCACAAGATATTTACATGATAGTTAAAGGGATAAAATTAATTATCTATTATTCATCAATATTTGGGTAGCAAAAAATCGTCTTTTAAACCAATTTTTAAAAGTTTGGGGTTGTTCTAAGGTGGGTTCGCCCCTGATCATTGGTATTCTTGAAATAAGATTTTAGAAAATTTTAAGACAAGACTCACCCAAAACTGTCAATAATCTAGCAAAGTCTTAAACTGACTCTTGGAAATCCAAGACCCAACTTAACACTTGGGTGAATCTTGACCCAATTCTCAATTAAAATTATTCAATGAGTGGTTGTTATGTGTCAGTTCTTATTGTAAAATAAAAGATAATGTAAAAAAAAAATCTTAGATGAATCTGACGGATAATGTATAAAGTCTGAGATGAGGCTGAACAATAAAAAAATAATTAAAGTTAGTGAAAAACTGATTTGGTAGAGTATTAAAGACTTTGAAGAGTCTTACGAGTAATGATACCCTTATAATATAAAACGAGTTTTTTAAAAAAAGGTTATATCTCTATTCAATTTACTTTTGTTATTACACATTGTAGAATGAAAAATGTTAGTATAAGGCATAAAATACATTCGGATAGTATCTACCAAATAAATTAATTATTGGACCATGATAATGATTCTGTCCGTATGATATATTTCCAAAAAATGTGTAAAAACAGGGTAAAAATCTGTAATATTAAAATACAAGATAAGATGCAAAAAAATACAGTAAGTGAATTATAGATTTGATGTATTTATTATTTTTATAGTTTTTGAGCATTATAATAAAGTTTTTGAGTTTAATTTTAAAATTATGAGTATTACTATAAATGTTTTGAAGTTTCTGAGTTTATTTAGTAAAAAGCAATTACATACAAATTTAGTTAAATTTGAGTTTTTAACAAAAGATTGAAATTATAACCTATAAATTCTAAAAAAATCCGCAAAAAATACACATATGCTCATAAATAAATAAAATTTAAGGTAATAAAGTAGAAAAAAAATACTCATATAGCAATGAAAATCTAAAGTAATATATTGATCTATATTTCTTTTTCTCAAAAAAACGAAACGAAAACGATACAGAGAATCCAGTAATAATCATTTTAATGAGGCAAAATAAAATAAAATTAGAGGGGCATGTATTATGTATGTATGAGTTGTGTAGTTGAGGTGTATCGTGCTGCCAGCTTATATACAGATACAATACAGTATAAACATTACCTTTCATTTTTATTACACGACTATTTCTACCATTAGTCGGTCTGTAAATTACAAGGAATTTAGGACAAAAATAATAATACACACAAAAAAAATCAGCAAATAAAACCCAACTAATTAATTAACAAAAATAAAAGATTAATCCCATCACTGTCTGCTTGATTAGCCTTTACTGGAAGAAACAGGAGAAAATTTTAATATATATACAAAAAATTAACAAAGAGAGAAGAAATATAAACCAAAAAAAAGAATAATAGTAGAGAGATAGATTGAGTTTTGATAATGGAGCAATGGATGCTCCTAGTAATCTGCATTTTAATTGCAGGTTTAAGCAGCATTAATGGTGATACAGATCAAACTGATGGTAAAGAACTCAACTTTTTTTGTTTTTACTGTTATCTTTATTTGTTTCTGACATCTGGGTAGTTTTTTTAGTTAATGGTAATAGTTTATGGCATTGTGTGTTTGTTTAATTTTTTATCTGCATTGGTTTGTGTGAAGATTGTTTTTTACTAGCATAGGGTAAATGGGTAAGGCTGCGTATATCCGACCATCCCTTACCCCGCAATTTATTGTTCTTTTGGTAGTTGATTGATGGTTTTACCCACACACAGGGGTAATGGGTAAGGCTGCATACATCCGACCATCCCATCACCCCTTATCCCGCAATTTGCTGGAGCCCTTTGGACACCAGAGTAATGCTGTTGTTGTAGATGTTTTATGTTTTTACTCAGTTTTTTCCTGCTAAATTTTAGCTGATTTTGCATTGTTTATAGCCAATTGTTCATGTTATGTGATCATTTTCCCTTTGGACCTACTGGGTTGGAACATTGGTTGTTGATTTATTTGTTTTGTAGGTTTTCTTTGTTCTGCTGGCATTGTTTTACTGAATTGTTCTGTGTGATGTTTTTTGGGTTATGTAAAAATTGTTTTTTTTGTTTTTCTGAATGAAATGAAGATTGATGTTAATGGGGTCTTGAATTTGACTTCAATTGTAATTTATCGATTGCCGAAATTGTGGTGTTGATGACATTTGATATGTTAGTTTATCTGGTCTTTTCCGCAAGGCTACTAGCTTCGACGATCAAAGGTGGTTCTGTCAGTATTGGTCAAGGTCTCAAGGAGGTGTTGCATTGTTGATGATCAATGTTGTTGTATTCATGATAATCATATTCAATTGTTTCAAAAAAGTTGACTTGGAATAAGATTTCATGATTTCTTGCCAACATGTTCATGTAGTTGTTGCCATGAAGGGAGATGTCTTAGTCTTACCACTTTGATCATTGAAGTTGACTTGGTTTATACTTTCTGCCTGCTCGTACTTCACTCACGAAATGAGCTGTCAAATGATCTCAACTTTGACCGATATTCTATCACAAAATATGCAATAGTTACAGCTTTGAAGGAAGATAATAAGAAATGCTTGTTTTGATCAATTAAATGCGATAGAAATTACTTAAGTTGACGTCGGTTGAGCCAAAGTCAAATGTGTACAGTTAAAATGGGGATGGAAGTAATATATCAGACCTTCAACAACATTTCTTATGACTGACTGTGAATATGACATTGTTTGTCACACTCTAATTTGCAGCCACTGCTCTCAACGGCATGTTTACCAGCATGAACTCACCTTCCCAACTAACTGGATGGACTGCAAGTGGTGGTGATCCGTGTGGTCAGTCATGGAAAGGTGTTACCTGCTCAGGCTCGAAAGTAACACAAATGTAAGTCTACATTTTTTTTTTCTTTAGTACCACCTTAACGATTTTGTGCTCACATCTAAGTCTCATACTTGCATTTTCCGTTGTTGTGGCAGAAAAATACCAAACCTTGGTCTTACTGGGTCAATTGGGTATTCGCTTCAGAATTTGAAGTCGGTCACTGACTTGTAATGCTCTAGAGCCATCCTTATTATTGTTCTCACTGCTTCTTTGTGGTTTGTTCTTTTTCTAAATTCTGTTTTAAAATTTGCAGTGACTTAAGCCACAATAATTTCGGAGGCACGGTGCCTTATAACCTCCCGCCAAATGTTGTCCGATTGTATGTTACCACATTCTCTTGCTTAGGCTCATACATTTCATTAGTTTTGACTTTTTTGATGAGAGAATTTCAGTTCTAGTGTTAGGTGATCTGAGTTTCTGTTTATTTTGTCGATTTCGGATAATGATCTTAGGTTAATATCTCTTGTTCAGAAACCTTGCCAGTTGCAATTTTAATGGAGGATTACCCTATTCAATTTCTCTAATGAAATCTTTGAAGGAGCTGTAAGTTTCTTTCTCTTTTCATAATGAATTTTCTTTACAAAAAGAATGTAACTGACGCTTGTTTTCCTTTATGAGGATAGAGACCTTAGCCAGAATCAATTCAACGGACAACTGGGCCTCGATTTTTCTCAGCTTACTTCATTGACTAAAATGTGAGATGTCTTCCCCATATCTATACTTTCTCATTGCTTTTATTTTAGTCGCATCTAACCTTTAGAAACTTCTCGCTGGCATTCATTACTTCCTGAAAACTGCATGATTTTTCTTTGTTGAATCTGCTCTACATTTCCTCTGCTGTACTTATGTTTATAGAGTTTAAGTAATGTTAGGTGCATCTAACTCGTAGTTTACATTTTATTTCTTTTTAAGAACTGCGCAGTTTTTCTATCTGTCGACTTTCCTCATTTCTTGTGGAGTCCGAAATGAAATGAAGAATTTCATTTCGCCGAACAAACTTCTAACGCGTGTCTTCTGCATGTGGTTATAGAAAAGAACTTGTAGGATCTCTTTCTTTGAAAGAGTTTGATGATAAAAACTGACAGTGATGATGTTTCAGGGATATCTCTGACAACGCTCTTACAGGCAACCTCCCAACAACAATGAGCTCATTGACCAGTTTAACCTCTTTGTTAGTACTCTCTCTATCTCCGTAACACCCCTCTCCTTCCTCTTCCAGAGCAATATGTTCTTAGCTAAATTCTTCGTCTTAAAATGGATCTGCTAATATTTTGCAGAGATTTGCAGAACAACCAGTTCACAGGCACAATTAATGTTCTTGCTGACCTACCTCTTGAGAATTTGTTAGTTTTACTTTGTCTATGATCACTATTAGGTTTAGGACTACACTTGCATATGACAGATTTCTTAATAAAATATTTCTCTTTTGTAGGAATGTTGCGAATAACCAATTCACTGGATGGATTCCAAAAGAGTTGGAGAACATAAATCTGCAGTATGCGTTTCTTGACTTCTCACCTCTGTTTTTGGAATCTTTAAATGTATAGTGTAATTTTGTCAAATCCATTGTCTTATTTTAGTGCTGGTGTGTTTTGAATTGACGATACTGGCACGCAATGACTTTATAAGAAGGGTGGTAAACTGATATGCAGTTTTTTTGTCTTTGTAGGAAGGGTGGTAACTCATGGAGCTCAGGCTCCGCGCCTCCACCACCTCCTGGCACCCCCAGTCATAAAAATTCCGGGAGCCACAAAAAATCATCAGAAAGCTCAGGCTCCGGTCTTAGTGCCGGTGCCATTGTTGGCATAATTTTGGCTATTTTCCTGGTTGTGGCAATAGTTGGTTTTGTCATATTTAAGAGAAGATTACGCAGGCCATCCCATGATGTAGAGAAGACTGAGATGGATAAGCCATTTGTCCCTCTTGCTTCAAGTGATGTGCAAGGTAAAGTCTGCTACTTTCTTGTGGTTTTGCTGTCCCTATATGGTCTTTCTATATTTTTTAAACTGCAGAAATGCGTTCCACAGATTTGTTACAAATGTAGTTTCAATGGACCGATTAATTTGAGTTATCAAAATTACTCCAATACTCGTCAAAATTGCCTTGTTGTACTCCAATACTCAAAGCCCTTTTAACCTGAATTTGAAGTATTTTGAAGAATTAAATTGATAATGTAAAGCCTGTTTCTAATTTGCAGAATTGAAGTCTGTGCATTCGTCATCCTCACTCAACACAGCCACATTTGATGCAGTTGCCCCAATAAATATTAAACCTCCACCACATGATCGCCACAAATCATTTGATGATGAAGACTTCTCAAATAAGCCTATCGTGACAAAAGTGCCTGCGCGCGTGCCAGACAATGTAAAATCATTTTCCATAGCAGATTTGCAGATGGCAACTGACAGTTTCAGCTCTGAAAACCTTATTGGAGAAGGGTCTATTGGTCGTGTTTATCGTGCTCATTTTGATGATGGAAAGGTATACCTCCTGCTTTTCTTGTACAGTCTTTTTGTTAAATTACAAAAGATTATCAGCTATAGTAAGGTTAAAAAGTCTAGGAAAATGGTGACACACTTACTACTAAAATTTATCAATTGAAACTAGCTTTGTATCCCGTGAAAATCACGTGATTTTTAGACTTTTTTATGTTTATATTTTACTATTATGATTATTTTGCGTGATCTGACTTAAAAAAACGTAGTTACTCATTCATGTACGAGTTTTACTCATTCATGTATTTTTTTCATTATTTTTCTATAGTACGCCCCTTGCCTAGAGAAAAACTCTCTAATTTTCTCTTTAACCACGAGATTTTTTAATTCTTCATTAAAAAAAAATTATGTTTTTTTTGTTATTATTGCAATTTAATTCGATTATTCCCATATGAACTTTGTAACTGAATGATCTTTTTACTGGATATTTAAATTACGTTTTTCCTGGTTTACAACTTTATTAAAATGATATTATAAAAGTAGTAAGTAGTATTAACCTTAGTTAAATGATTATATTTTTTAAAGTATGAATATAATAACAATATTTAAGAATTAAAATATTCTAATTTAATTTCTCTTAAATAGAACATTAATAATCATGTAATGTTTAATCAAATAAAACATAATATAAATAAGGATACAATAGATTAAAACATCGATAATCATGCGATATTCTCTCATTAAAAATTTAAAATTACAAATTAAACGATATGTTCCTCTTTGGTACTCAAAGTACAAGAAAAATATATTATTTTAGACGACTTCATAAAAAATATTATACTTAATTATACTAAACACGTCATGGGCCTCATGGCCCTACATAAAGTTGTTTCAACAAATTCACTACGGATTATCAATTAATAAATACATTAAAAAATTTCAAAATGTTATATCAATAATAAAAAATTTCAAAATGTTATATATTCGATAATTAATAATATAAACTGTCTTCATCAACATTCGACAATGTCAAAACAAAGAATATGATACAAATACTTGTAAGATTCTTCTCTTTTCTTCTACTTTCATTTTACCTCTTCATTTCACTTTCTTCATTTCACTCTCAATTGATTCCAACTCACTACAAAAATAAAAATATGAAAAGTTTTAAATAATCAGTCAAATGAAATTAAATAGGCTATTAGAAAAATATAGGCAAAAAGGAATAAACTTACCTGTGAATTTTTTTTATTTTTTATTTTTGCTAATAATGTGTTAGAAGTTTTATCATTTAATCTTATTTTAGAGGTAAATTTGTTAAATTGGGTTCATAATTGTAAAATATGAAAAGTTTGACATTCAAGAGATATAAATATTGATTATGGAGTTGAGTAATGTTTGAGACAAAGGTTTAGTCATTTCTACATTGATTACTATTTTGTTTTTTCGTTTTCTATTTGCTCTTTATTTTAATAT
Source organism: Silene conica (assembly GCA_029255685.2). NCBI lineage: Eukaryota > Viridiplantae > Streptophyta > Magnoliopsida > Caryophyllales > Caryophyllaceae > Silene > Silene conica. Next base: position 68,938,217 of record CM055318.2, on the reverse strand, counting down.
TTTGATTTAGCATAAAATTGTAGCTCGCCACATGTCATTCAACTATCTACGCAATAACTCGCCACGTGTCGTTCAACTAACTACTCAATCTAGGCTTTTTATGTTATTATATAGATTGTGAAGCTCGGACGAAGAAATGCATTACATATTGACCGAAAGAACAAGTGAAAGGGGCAGATAAATAATGATTTGTCTTTGACTTTGTGAAATTGTCATTTTGACAGGTATTGGCTGTGAAAAAGATTAATTCTTCGGTGATTGACAACCATAGGAGAGATTTCACTGAAGTTGTTGCCAGTATCTCCCAGTTACATCATTCAAATGTTACTGAGTTGGTTGGTTATTGCTCAGAACATGGGCAGCACTTGCTAATTTACGAGTTCCATAAGAATGGATCCCTTCACGACTTCTTACATCTTGAAGATGAATACAGTAAACCGTTGACCTGGAACACTCGTGTCAAGATTGCTTTGGGGAGTGCACGTGCTCTTGAGTAAGTCTATATGATGATTATTGCCACATTTTAAAGCTAGAGGTTCCCTGAGTTTTCACACTCCGGGGGACAGTAGCGGGTGCTGAAAGGCACATTCTTAGTGGACTTAAGAGCTTCCTGGTATCTGATGCCAATTAACCACTAACTCTTCTAGCTGTTGGTCGACATTAAAAACTACTTTCCTTAAATTCAAGATTATTTGGCTGTAGATTTTCACATTTATTTTACACAGTACTTATTGTGTCCCCAACTGTCTGTTCTTACCAGGTATCTGCATGAAAGTTGCTCACCCTCTGTTGTTCATCAAAACTTTAAGTCAGAGAACATATTACTTGATGAAGAGCTGAACCCACATCTTTCTGATTGTGGGCTGGCCCGTATGCTTCCCGATGTAAATCAGGTATACTCAAGCTTGGTGAAGCTCGAATTTTGAATTTGGGGTAGCAACCTTTTCGTCAACATTTTTAGCCTTATAAAAAGAGTAAACATCGGTACAGTGGGGAAGATTGTCTAAACTTAAGGTCTAGCATATCCAATAACTCAGACTGTATTCGTCAGTGCATAATACTACTGAAACTGGTAGAAATTGGCTCACCAGGCTTCAGAAGTCCTTAACTTTTTCAACCAACACGATTTTAGAGCCTTAATATTTGATACCAAATGAAGGCACCATCTTGATATAATTGCCTGCTTGTGTTTTATGCAGGCAGTTAACCACAATGCGTGTGCACCCGAGGTTGCTGATTCCGGTGAGTATACCTTAAAAAGCGACGTCTACAGTTTTGGCGTGGTCATGTTAGAGCTTCTGACAGGACGAAAACCTTTTGATAGGTAAGTTCGAATCCTCAGCAGATAATTAATGAGGTCAGCTAGTAAATCACGAAATCATATTCCTAATATAATGCTGTAAATCTGTAATGTGTTTATCAGCTCAAGAACGAGGGCAGAACAATCTCTAGTGCGGTGGGCAACGCCTCAGCTTCATGACATTGATTCTCTGAGTAAAATGGTGGATCCGGCTTTGGAAGGCCTCTTCCCCGTCAAGTCATTGTCTCGTTTTGCTGATGTCATTGCTCTCTGCGTTCAGGTATTTCTTGCGGCTTATTCTTTTTAGGTTGTCTTCACTCCCGAACCTTCCTAAAGTAAAGGAAACGCATTAGTTGATACTCTTTGCAATGGTGGCAAATACTCACTATTTGTTGCTTTGGGATTTTGGAATATAGCGAAATGACCTACTAAACTGATTGCGCTCCTTTCTGTTGGAAAAGTTTATGCAGTAGGTCTAAACTCTAAACCTGTGTATATCCAATCCCTTTGACCCACCATCGGTGGGAGTTAGACAAGCCAAAATCTCGGCTTTGTTAGATGCATGTGTGAGTCTCTGTACACCTGAACTTGGGAATGTACTTCCTAATGGTGAAAGTACAAAACCGGTCCTAGGCTCCAGGAGTCGGCACTCTTTTTACTGTTGCTTCTTTTGGACATTCAAGTTTCATACTCTTATTTACTAAATCATCTGTCTTGTTATGAACAGCCGGAGCCAGAGTTCCGACCACCAATGTCAGAGGTGGTGCAGTCCTTGGTTCGCTTGGTTCAACGAGCAAACATGAGCAAGCGAACTGTTGGAACTGCACGAGAGAGTTCCGATACAACTGACAGTGTGAATTAAGGGAAATGAGTTTACAAACGCGGCTGTATTATATTTTGGTTTTACAGATGTCTGCTTGAGCGAGCCCAATTTATTTATTTCTTCTTTTTATTCCGTTACTTCACTGCCTCGCCCACCTGATTTCCTATTTCTTCACAAAGTGCCGATGTAATTCTTTATTCTTAATTTATTCGATTACTTGTAAAATCATATCTGTAATAATATTAATATATATTGAAGCTGAACGAGTTGAATGTATCATCATCATCATCATCATCATCATCATCATCATCATCATCATCTACATACTGCGCCTCTGACCTGTTGCAAGAAATTCGGCCTTCCTCTCTCACACCAAATATTTTGAAGTTGTTGCTTTATTGACGAGATTCGGTGCAAAAGAGTAAAACCCGTGTCAAAATAGTATACCAAAAAGATCAAAACTTTAGCTGAGAAAAATACTTTGAAATTATAATCGAGGAAGGTGATGTACTGATGGTTATTCTACTCCTATATGTTAACAAGAAGTTCTGATACAAACAATCTTACAGTTGCAGCAAGGTCCAGGCACTGTGCAACACCACCAGTACCAAAGACTTAACTGGCTGCGTCCCGTGTTAGACAGTGGTGGAAACTAAAACACATTTGTTAGCGGGCTTCTCTTCAATTTCCTCAGTTTCCGAATCAGTATACCAGTTAACAACTTAACACGTCCAAACATCAATTTCTGATACTTTTGATTGATTTGCTTCCACCCTCAATGACCACAACACTGGAATCCTTAAAACGAACAAGGCGTGAGTTTGTGAGCGATTTTGTTGTGCATTAATGTCGACTTTGAAACGATTTTGCTGGCATACCTGGTCATTTAGCCTATACACAGATACAATGGTGTCCAAGCAATTAGAATCACGAAATGGCTCTCTCTTCTTTTCTGAGCACTCAGCAGGCGTCAGTTTGTGAGCGACATTCAAGTGATTCAACGGATATAATTGTTCCATTTCACCCAAACCCCTTTCTATAATAAGAAATTCTATCGCTTTTATAGTAAAAACATTCCACAAATTAAACACGACTAATATATTGTCATTGATTCGCAAATTAAAATAGCCTTAACTACTTCATTGTCCTTACTTCCTATGTTATTCCAATGGTCTCTCCTAACTTTTTTCATTTTACACTATTTTAAATTTAAATTTTCTATATATTTCACGTGTAAATTTGAAACTTTATTATTTTCTCAATAATTTAAAATTCATTTTTCTAGATTTTTCCCACTCTTCATTAATTCATCTTGTATAATCAAAATCTTTATAAAAAAGTTCGATCAAGTGTAAATCCAAAAGTCTATTGATATGAAGTTTAGTATTTTCATGTTTAATCAAGTTTTCTTATTTAATAAAATACTTGAGATGATTTATGTGATGAGGTTACTCGTTTTTTTCGTGTTTGATCGAAATATATGCATAGGATAGCGAGGATTTATAAGATTTGTCGAATTCAAACAATAATTTGGATGTGTTTTTGAGTTCTTAGATTTAATAATAGATTAATATAAAATCACTTTTTTCTCTAACTATAATTTGAATGTGTTTTTTATTTATTTGGATGAAAATTTATTTTATTTTATTTTAGACATCTTATATCAAGTATTTTTTTTCTATTTTATTTTAGCCTATAGAGTTACATTCAACTCTATAATAAGAAATGGAACTCTATAATAAATTGACGGATATTAGGTCGGAAATGACTTTGGGTGCAAATTGTAAACTGCACAATTATTTTGGGTATAAATAATAAAAAAAAATTGAGGTGAGAGTAAGTTTAAAAAAGTGGATTATACGTGGGTAAAATTAATAATTTACTCTTAAGATTAATAACCAAATGACACCCAAACCTAAATATATCTAAACCGATTAACCTTGATCAAAAATATTTATTTTCTCGTATATACATCAAATTTAGGTGCTTTTTTCACTTATTATTTATTTGTATTAAATAGTATTATGAATAATTACATTCAAATTGATATGTGTAAGATTCATTTAAGCTATTTTTTTCCTGTAAATTAAAGAAAACCATGATGCGAAACTCAACTGAACTGCAATAAACACGACCTGGATCATATCAGACTTGATATAGCAAAAACCGATTAAAGTTGCTAACCAAAATAAACCCCTTAGAAATCGAATTGAAATCAAAGTAAGTTCAACTTGAATAAAATCGAACCCATTAAACTTGATCCAGAACTAAATCGAATGACTCGTTTACCAGGAGTACTCTTGATTGACCGTAGATGTGGACTAGCATACTGCGGAGTAGCCTGGTTGACCCAGATTGGGATCGCAAGTTGCGATATAAATGAAGTATCCCAAAGGAAGACAAATACAGTATAATTATATCAGAGTCAATCGGTCATGGCAAGTGTTAATATATTTATATTTATATGTCCATCTCCTTAATCCGTTGAACCATCTATCTTTCCAACTGTCACAATATCTTAGATTCCAAATGCCATGGCAGTAATGTTTCAAACCTCACTTTACAATGGCAGCTACAATCTTGTCTTCATTTTACTCTTATATGCATTCATATTTACTTACCAGCAAGCTTGTCATACGGGCGATCGACAGTCACTTGTTAACTTTTCCGGGTTATTATCCTCTTCTCTGAGGCCTCTGAATTGGTCTTCTGATTCTGATTGCTGCTCATCTTGGGAAGGGATTGGTTGCGACAATGCAGGTCGAGTTACACATCTGTTACTGCCATCGAGAAGATTAGAAGGAAAGATATCGTCTTCCCTTGGCAGGCTCACAAGTCTTGTTCAGCTCGATCTTTCACAGAATTTACTCTCTGGGGTACTCCCAGAAGGTCTTTTCAGCTCATTGAAGAGCCTTGAGATGATAGACATTTCAAACAATCAATTCAATGGCAAGATGGAGCCCGCCTTCTTCGCTTTGGGGTCAAGATTATCAAGTTTCAATGCCAGTAACACTTGCTTCGTTGGTCAGATTCCCTCATCCATTTGTGCCACTTGTCCTCGGCTTAAGATCCTTGATTTATCCAACGCGGCTTTTAATGGACCCATTCCTGTTGGCCTTGGGAGATGCTCAAAACTCGAAGTATTTAGGGCAGGTTTCAATAATCTGTCGGGATTACTTCCGGATGACATTTACAGTTTGAAGTCGCTGGTTGAGTTATCAGTTCCTGCAAATGACATTAATGGAACCATTGGAAACAAAATACTGCGCTTAACCGGGCTCAAGATCCTTGAATTATACTCCAACAGTTTTTCCGGTGCAATCCATCAGGATATAGGGAAGCTCACTAAACTGGAGCAATTGCAACTCCACATAAATAAGTTTAGTGGTACCATACCGCCATCCTTGATGAACTGCACAAATCTAGTAAAACTCATATTGCGGGTCAATGCTCTGGAAGGTAACATCTCTACACTTGATTTCTCGAGGCTTATCCGCCTTCAAACGCTGGACCTTGGTAATAATTACTTTACAGGAAACTTACCTGAAAGTATTTTCTCATGCAAGGCACTAACTGCAATTAGAGTGGCCGTGAACAAGTTATCAGGACAAATTTCTCCAAGCATGGAGACCTTGCCATCTCTAACTTTCCTCTCACTTTCCAACAATAGCTTCACCAACATATCAGGAGCACTAACAATATTAGCAAATTGCGAAAACCTTACCTTATTGTCGATGGCAAAAAACTTTTACCAAGAACTTTTACCCGGTGGGAAGAACTTCATAGGGCCAAAAGGATTCATAAACCTTCAGGTTCTTGCTCTCGGAGGATGTTCCTTCAGGGGTCAAATACCTGAGTGGCTGGCAAACATAAAGACTCTACAGGTTCTAGACTTATCAAAAAACAAACTGAGGGGAACAATTCCAGCTTGGTTGGGAACTCTGACAAGCCTATTCTTCTTGGATTTGTCCATGAATAAGCTTACTGGGGAGCTTACAGTGCCATTGCATACGCTACCCGCAATGATATCAGTGGAGGCTGCTAGTAAGTTGAAACGAAGTTACCTTGACCTTCCGGTCTTTGTCGCTCCTGATAATGCTAGAAACCAGGAATACAATCAGCTCGCAATACTGCCGCCAGCTATATACCTCAAGGGAAACCAGCTTACAGGTGCAATCCCAGTTGAGATAAGCCAGTTACAGAACCTTCATGTGTTGGATTTTAGTGAAAACTACTTCTCAGGTATCATTCCACTAGAATTTTCCAATCTCACCAGCCTTGAAGTACTAGACCTCTCTCAATATAATTTGAATGGACAAATACCAACTTCACTGCAAAGTCTCAATTTCTTATCAGTGTTCAACGTCTCGAACAACAATCTCGAAGGAGAAATTCCCACAGGCGGTCAGTTTGATACTTTTGAAGATTCTAGGTATGCTGGGAATCCTAGGTTATGTGGTAGAATACTGAAGCGATCTTGTATTCGCCAATCAGAGCATGAAATTGGCAACGGTGAAAGCCAGTACAAGAAGCCTTTACTTGATGGATTCACAATTGGTGTGGCAACTATCTTCGTAGCTGTTCTTGCCATCCAAGCATTTCGCTTTAGGAAGATCCTCTACTGATGGAGAAGATAAATGACTGATATACTCAAGTACATCAAGGTTGAATATTGTTGCAGTAACAGACCAGGCAGTTCCACATTTCATGATGTTCAGGTAGTCAAAACAGTATTTTCTAGCAACTCTAGGACTAGGGTCAAGAAGTCTAAAGAAAGACGAATCTGATGCTAACGAAGAACTTAAGAAAAAGAAATTTCTTACAGTATGTAGTTATGTACTGCCCCCTTGTTCCACTCCACCAGCATGTATTTAATTTCACGAAAAGGAAAAAACCGATATTTGTAAATTAAGAATGTGCAACATAAAAGGCTTACGAGAAAAAAGAAATTAGCTGCAATAGACAGAAATCTAAGGATTAAAGATAATCCCCGAAAAGATGCTGAATAAAGATAATTCCACGAAATGATGCTGAATAATCATGCATTTAATCAGAGGCATATATATCAAGTTTGGAATTAACTTCAGCTTTCTTAACATACCAACAGTCAAGCAAATCCAAACAGTTGAATGATAATACATTGAATTTACAGGACACCCACATATGCAGGGATTAAAGATAATTCCCCGAAACAATGCTGCAATATAAAGCCACAGAAGTATCCAGTCACCTGGATTATTTTACTGCATTAGACACAATCATTTCTCAGACATTTTATGAACAAACCGTGCAGTGCAAAGCTGACATTTACGAACATCAGTTGTAGTAAAACTAATTCTACAAATCTACAGGAGCAATTCATCTATCAGAACTCAGATTTCAACAGATTAATACAGGTAACTAGCAATAACTCAAGACCATCTCCAGTAGTCAAAGCAGTTAAAAATTCATTAAATGTTCTTATTCAAATTCGGCGTAAAATCCTCTTACTCTTGCATGCTGAAAACTAGGATCTCACTGTACAAGCAGGATTAACTCCAATGATTTAGGTCCGTTTTTACCCAGACATGCTCAGTAAGTGGGAAATTCTATCACACTCCAATCAGACATGCACTGTTATATTCCACCGCAAGCTGGCCATAAAATAGTGTGGTGTTCACAAGATGAATGTGACAGGATGCGTATCCTACGGTGATTTTGTGATCGTCCAAGCTAAAATTTGTTTGGAGATCAAAGACGGGAGCCAAGTGTGGCCCCGGTAAGGAAGTCTGAAAAATAGGGAAAAGATAAGATTGTGTTGGGTAGCGGAAAAACAATAACAAATAAGGTGATTGAAAATTATATTTCATCTGAGCTACCAGGGAATGGAAGAATATATTACTCCTTCCATTCTTTTTATATCACCCCATTTCTTTATACGCGTTTACCCATGTTCATTTTGTTTTGATTATATCTTTAGCTACATACTACTAAAATTATAAAAGTTTGTTATTCTTAATCATCTTATCAAGACCATACAAGAAAGATCTCACATGAATATATTTCCGTGAACGGATTGAGAGAAAACTGACGTTGAATACTCGATTGTAAATAGTGTCAAAAGGGAAATTGGGTGAAAGAATGGAGGGAGTATAACATTAGAGAGGAAAATACGGAAGGGAAAGGACCCGCGTTGACGAAGGATTTTAGTTTCCTATCTTTCAAGGGGAATCGAAGTCTGCATCAGCCACATTCTATAGATTCAGGTAATTCTTGACCTTTGTCCAGAGCATATTTATGACACTTAGCAATTGGGTTGAGTTGGGACAATTCATCGAACCCCTGTAAGCAAACTCGGAAAATGTTTGTACCAAATTTGCAAAACCCATCAAAACTCACCGTAGTGGGCAACTCCAGTATCGCAAAGCCGTGGACTTGCGTAAAGTAATAATTTGATTCATTCCGACAATACTCCGAACTAGATAAACCTAAATTACACTGTAACATAACAAAAATTAGTGGAAGAAAATGGGATTAGGAAACCAGAAAATCGAGTTTCTAGGGATATTCAGATAATAGTAATTCCCCGTGAATCAATAACAAATTCAAAGCTAAAAAAATTGTACTATATAATTTACTATTTTCTGCCCTATTATTATTATTATTATTATTATTATTATTATTATTATTATTTTTGTTTTAAGGTTATTCTATATGGTAACCCTATATTTTTTTTCGTCAGATTTGTCCGTTAAGTAAGTGACATGACCAATTGAATTTTGAAATTTTCTACCAGGTAACACTCTATTTTTTTTATCCTACAAAAATAACTCTATTTGTTTTTTACAAAAGAAATAATCTTAAAAATACTCCCTTATTTCGTCAATTTATATTATTGTTTTTCACTCGATTACTCAAAAGAATGTCAACTCTCAATATCATCATCTCTTCACAATATCATTACCATAAATCTCCAAATATCGGGTTCAATAATTAACAAGGTAATTCACTATTAAACTTAATATTTACAGATGAGTCTCTACTCCTCAATTGTACCCAACTTTAGTGTGTGAATATGTCGAACAATTAAAGTCATTTTTACATTTACAACTTTTTTAGTCTTGGGATATTTATTGAGGTTTTAAAAATATTTTTTTTAATTAGATTAATGCTATGAATTAAATTTGGAATTGATTATTATAAATTTATAATGCTCGATATATAATATTTTACTATGTTATTTAGAATATTTTATTGTGAATTTTTTGATTTCAAATAAGGTTTCTATTGAAGTTCTTTATTCAAAACTCGGTCTATTAAAGGATAATAAGGGTGGATTTGAGAATTTAGGTGTAATCAGGCAAAAGTGCGAAATTAAGATCAATTAAGGGATTATGTTTTTATACACATGTGATTTATAGAAAAAATAAGTTTATACTGTAAAATTTTTAAAAATATAGGGTTACTTTATAAAAAAATCTTAAAAATCAAATTGTCACGTCACATACTTAACGGACAAAATTGACGGAAAAATAATTAAGGGTCACGACAATACATATTAATAAAGTTGAGGGTTATAATATGTGATCTCTGAAAGGTAAGGTTACCGTGTAGAAATTAAAAAGATACAGGTTACCGGGTAGAATAACTATTTTTTTAATTTTGGAAATTTTTAATTATATTTTATTCGTCCTCTCTCGCCCTCTTCTAACCCCTTCTAATTACCAAACTCCACCCAACTTTTTTTTTTTTTTCTCGTTTTATTTCATTTCATTAACGTTTTGATTATGAAATTTGATCTAATAATATATGAATAAAATTGTCTCATAATTAGTCATTAGAGAAACCTGCAGCAAGGTCCCAGTAGTGTGCAACACCACCATTAATGAAGACTTTCCTGGCTTCTGCTTTTGTCCGACAGTGGTGAACAGAAAACTTCAGCAACACTTCCCTGCCAAACTAAATCACCATTGTATCCTGTAGACAGATACAATGGTGTCCACGCAATTGGAATCATGAAATACCTTTCTTTTCTTCTTTTCTGAGCACACATGAGCCTGCAAGCGTTCCGCTGTCGCTGCACGAATCATTAAAGAGGTTACTCATTTTAACTTTATCCTTTGGCGCCTCCATTAGACCTTGCCTATAAGGTGTTCGATCAAATGCTTATGAGAAACTGAAAAAAAAAACAGCTTAAAAGGAATAAGGCTAAGATGAGACCGTCTTGGGTAAAGCTCCTTTGGTATTCTACTTTTCCTACTTCAAGAAAATTATCAACTTCGGCATCGTCATCGTCATCGCTACCGTGGATTTCACCCCTTCATTATGTTAAAGAAAACCTGCAACAACGCGATCCACTACAACCATCTGAATTAGAGTTTAAGAAACCAAGGTTTATAACCCATGAACGTGCAATTGATATGATCGTACATGAAAAGGATCCTCAGCGTGCATTGGATATATTCAACAAAGTTTCCGAGCAAAAGGGTTTCCATCATAATAATAGTACTTATGCTACCATTCTGCACAAGCTGGCCAAGGCGAGGAAATTCAAGGGTGTCGAGGCTCTTCTCTGTCAACTCAAGTATGAACCGTGTAAGCTCACTGAAGGTATTTTTACGAACCTTATGAAGCATTACTCCAAGTGTGAAATGCATGAAAAAGTGGTGGAGATGTTTGATTTGATACGACCGTATGTTAGGGATCGCCCTTCGCGTAATGCTGTAAGCACTTGTCTTAACCTCCTAGTGGAGTCGGACAGGATGGATTTAGCGCGAAAGTTTCTTTTGAATGCCAAAAAGTGTCACAAATTGAAGCCAAACACCTGTATTTTTAATATACTGGTTAAGTATCATTGTAAGCGTGGTGACCTTGAGTCGGCCTTTGAAGTTGTAGAAGAGATGAAGAAGTCGAAGCCATCTTACCCGAATCTGATCACTTACACAACACTATTAAGTGGCCTATGTCAGGGTGGAAGACTAAAAGATGCAATTGATCTTTTTGAAGAAATGATCTCCAAGGATCACATTGTCCCTGATGCCTTAACGTATAACGTTTTAATTAAAGGTTTCTGCCAAGGTGGGAAGGTTGATCAAGCAAAAAAGATACTAAATTTTATGAGGAATAATGGGTGTAAACCAAATTCGGTGAATTTTTCTTCCTTGATGAATGGTTTCTGCAAGGAAGGAAGAATTCAAGAAGCCATGGAGATTTTTGAGGAAATGAAGACCTCGGGTATGAAACTAGACACAATTGGCTATACAGCCCTGATTAACTTCTTTGGTCGCGCAGGGAAACTGGAAGAAGCTTTGCTATTACTGAAGAAAATGAAAGAAGAAGGATGCAAACCTGACGCTATAACTTACAGAATTGTCATTGAATCTCTATGTAGAGAAAAGAAGTTCACTGAGGCTCTTCAAATGATTGAAAAATTACCTTATGAAGGAGCTTATTTAGACAAAGCTTGTTATAGAATCGCGTTGAACTGCTTGTGTGGTGGAGGCGAGATAGAAAAAGCAACTTGGTTGTTGAGTTTGATGCTTGGCAGGGGTTTTGTACCTCATTATGCTACATCAAATGCTTTATTGGTTCACATCTGTGAGGTTGGAAGGGTTGACGATGTAGTTACCGCACTGCTCGAGCTATTAGAGACAGGATTTAAGCCTGAGCTGAAGACATGGGAGATGCTAATGGAGACCGTTTGTCGAGAGCGAAAGTTACTGCCCACGTTTGTACTACTTGACGAACTTACTGAAGAGATGGAAATTTCTTGACTAATCTTGTAATAAAATAGTTAATTTATGCTAAGGTTTCCTTATTTTTGGGCTGTAATTCTAAGGGAACGGTTTAGTCTTCTTGGAATTGTTTGAAGCAAACTTAATATTTGTTGAATTGGTTTAAAGGATACATATATTGAGTAGAAAATTGCAGGACTTATCTTGCTATTATGGTTTAATGTGGTAAGATAGGTTGGAGCAAGCGACTCGAGGACGCTTTGTGGGCCTATAAGACGGCCTATAAAATTCCTATTGGCATGTCCCCCTATAGGCTCATACATGGGGAGAGTTGTCATCTTTCTGTTGAGCTTGAACACAAAGCTTATTGGGCAATCAAGACTTTCAACAAGAACTATGATGAGTCGGGACTACACCGTAAGCTCCAAATTCAAGAGTTGGAGGAAATCCGGAGTGACTCATTTGACAATGCCGAGATATACAAGGAGAAGACGAGAAAATGGCATGATCAAATGATCTTATGACGGGTTTTCAATGAAAGTGAGGAAGTGTTAGTTTTAAAAAGTCGTTTCAAGAACTTTCCCGAGAAGTTAAGGTCAAGGGTGGTATGGACCATTCACAAGTCGGAAGGTGCTCTCTCACGGGGCAATGGTGGTTGAGACCCGAAAACGGGAAAGTTATCAAAGTGAACGGATAAAGATTAAAGCACTATCTCAAAAACTTGGAATTGCACGGTGATGAGGAGATTCAACTAGAAGATCCAATTTATCAAAGTTGAACAATGAAAGAACTACGTCTAGCCATCGACATTAAATTAACGGCAAAAGTTTGTAAATAATCTATCCTTATTTATAAGCTTTTATTTCCCGTCAATTCTCATTTAAATGATTGTCAATTTCCGTGAATATTTGCATTTTCTTTCAATAAACTATTCATATCAATAATCTTGAAGTTACTAATGCATTTGCGAAGATGCCGTAAGCTAGATATGGTTTGCATGGAGAAGTGTGCCGAGATTGTCGACTAGTAGAGGAAAAAGAAGATTTCGGGTAGGAGAATTTTGCTCAAGTGTTGAGTGAGTCTTGAAGGAAGCCAAAAATTTTGGAAACAAGAAATGGAACCAAAGCAGTGGAAAACGCAGCCAACGCTGGGCTACGCAGGCCTGCACAAAAGAACGCAGCCTGCGGCATCACACGCAGGTCTACGGATTTTGACGCAGCCTGCGTTTTGTTCTGGAATTGTTCGTTCCTTGCTGTGTGCGGAGTTTCTTTCGTTCCTTGCTCGTAAGTCTAATTGGCTGAGTTGGCTGAGGTGGAAGAGACTCACTTAAAGGTTCATGATGTTGTACATAGAGGGTGATGTTTCCATCTTCAAATTGCCAACATTATTATTACCAACACCAACATAGCTGACGGATCGTAAAAGAGGGACATCCCACCATTCAACTTTCGGAATAGGCTCTTTGTCAGGGAAATCAGCCTTAGATTCATTAGGTTGAAATCGAGTCGTGTTACATTCGTCTACCAACCGGAAGGTTATCCTCGTCATGTTTTAATTAACGTTTAAAGAAAAAAGAGTACCGATTACTATCCTACACGTAAAATACAGATCGAAAGTCTAGCAGTAACATTCAACTTTCGTCAAACCCTTTTTTATTCAGACCCTAATTGTAAAAAAAAAACCTTTTTTTCTGAAAGAAACGTTCATTCAATCAGTTAAAAGACATGTATTAATAAAATTGTTAACTAAACGGAGAATTACTTGTAATATGTCTGAATTACAATTCAAGAGCACCGATGAGTCACGTCTAGAAGGCTAATATTTTAAAAGAAGTTTCACCATCAACAGCCCTTTAAAAAAATGTTTCTTTTGAAAATTAAAAATGAAGTTTTCAACTTTTCTACCAGTTGAAACAGCTGCCTTTTGTGTACAGCGGTATGAGACTATGAGTAATGTTTCGATTCCCATCTCCTCAATCTCTTCAATAGTCGACCTTTCCTAGTTGGCTCGAAGTAAGGGTCACTAAATATGGAGTAGTTTCCTTCCTTCTGATACCGGTGTAATTTAATTTTAAAAAGCCATGGCTGCAGAGTTTACCTCACATTCCGCTGGCAGAAACCATCTTGTCTTTACCTTACTCTTGTATTCATTCACCTTAACTTACCAGCAAGCCTGCCATCTGGGTGATCAACAGTCTCTTCTCACCCTTGCCGAGTCTTTTTCCTCTTCTTCAGCTTCACTGAACTGGAGTACCGCCTCTGATTGTTGTTCCGCTTGGGATGGGATTAGTTGCGACAATAAGGGTCGTGTTACCCATTTGTTGCTACCATCAAGAAGATTAAAAGGGAACATATCCTCTTCACTTGACAGGCTCACAAGTCTTGTTCAGCTCGATCTTTCTCAGAATTTACTTTCTGGGGTATTCCCAGATGGTATTTTTACCTCATTGACTAGACTTGAGACCATTGACTTGAGCTCCAACTCTTTGTATGGTTCTTTCTCACGATCATTAACTTCAAATGCGAGTTTCCCCCACACCATCCAGAGGATAGATATTTCAAGCAATCAATTCAATGGCGAGATTGACCCAGCCTTGTTCGCTTTGGGGTCAAAACTATCGAGTTTCAACGCCAGTAACACTGACTTAAATGGTCAGATTCCGTCATCTATTTGCGCTAGCTGTCCTCAGCTTAAGATTCTTGATTTCTCGAATGCAGCTTTTAATGGGCACATTCCTGCTGGTCTTGGAAGATGCTCGAAACTTGAAGTATTTCGTGCAGGTTTCAATAGTTTGTCTGGATTACTTCCGGATGACATTTTCCATTTAAAGTCGCTGATCGAGCTATCAGTTCCTGCAAACAACATACATGGAACCATTGGGGAGAAAATACTAGGCCTAACCAACCTCAAGATCCTTGAATTATACGCCAACAGTTTTTCCGGCACAATCCATCAGGATATAGGGAAGCTTACTAGATTGGAGCAATTGCAACTCCACATAAATAAGTTTAGTGGTACCATACCACCATCCTTGATGAAGTGCACAAATCTAGTGATAATCATATTGCGGGTCAATGCTCTGGAAGGTAACATCTCCACACTTGATTTCTCGAGGCTTGTCCGCCCTCAAACGCTGGACCTTGGTAATAATTACTTTACAGGAAACTTACCTGAAAGTATTTTCTTCTGCAAGTCCTTAACTTCTATTAGAGTCGCCATCAACAAGTTATTAGGGCAAATTTCTCCAAACATAGTGACCTTGCCAGCTTTAACTTTCCTCTCTCTATCCAAAAATAGCTTCACCAATGTATCAGGAGCATTACCGATATTGGCGAATTGCAAAAACCTTACCACACTGACTATGTCAATAAACTTTTACCAAGAAATTTTACCCAGTGGGAAGAACTTCATAGGGCCAAAAGGATTCAGAATAATTTGAGTGGACAAGTACCGTCTTCACTGCAAAGTCTCAATTTTTTATCAGTGTTCAACGTCTCGTACAACAATCTCGAAGGAGAGATTCCCACAGGCGGTCAGTTCGATACTTTTGGAGAATCCAGTTATGTCGGGAATCCAAGGTTATGTAGTCAAGTTCTTCTGAATCAACCTTGTTCATTGCAACCAGTTTCCAAAATACCACATGACATCGATGAAAGCCAGTACAAAACAACTTTTCTTGATGGATTCACAATTGGCGTGGCAACAGTATTTGTAGCTGCTCTTGGAATTCAAGCCTTCCGTCTTCAGTGTAGAGAGGGAACATAAATGGAATGGTACACTTAAGTAAGTCTCCTGTAAAACAGTTTACAATAAAACATTATAAAACCATGTATTAAAAGACCTTGATGTCCTTACTCCTTATCATTGAAAGTAGTGGTTGGTCTAAGTTATATTTGTAGGGTTATTTAGGTAAAATATGACATGGTTTTACAATAACACTAGTGCAAAACGGCTTTATATAAGAACTAGTGTTGGTGCCCCAGCGCCGCCCTTGCTACCTATATTCAAATTTCCTCCATCTACTCATTCTTCTAGTGCACCATCTAAGCAGAATTATTTCTTCAGTGAAGATAAGATTATGATGGGTAGCGAAGACAAAAATAACATGGATAAGGTGATTGAAATGATACTTCATATGAGCTTTATGGGAGTCGGAGAATATATGGTGTTTGAGAGGAAAGTATTGAGGGAAAGGATTTGCGTAGATGGACTTCAAGGAATTTTAACTCCAAAGAAACCTCTCATCCTTTTAGGACCATAAAGAGGTCGACATTCAACCACCAAGGATAACCAACGACCAGAGTAGAGGAGGATTTTGATTAGCCACCCAGGACTCAAGACTGAGGATATTACATGTTGTCAAGAAACCGTCTCAACCGAAAGCAGCTTAAGCTGATGGTTGGAATCCCAAGATCCCCCTCACACGAATGCCTATTGGGCTTGAGGTGTGGATGCAACTGCTGCGCCCTCTCCATACCTGGTGCTTATATTCCACTTTAGAATAGTTGGAGTCCCAAGATCGGTTTTATACTCTAAACACATCATATTTATTTCACAAAGTTTAGACAAGATATATATCCATAGGTATTGTACTAGACAAGGGTGCATGCATGTCCAAGTGACGTATTCATGTATGATTGATGAGTGTCCAACATGGATACAAGAAGTAATATGAAGAGCAAAGAGCACAGACAGTAAGAAAAATGCTTCTAAATTTTGATCATGTGTAAGAAATGATGGGTTAGTCTGTTAATACCCAGAAATGCTTATAGAACCATAGTACATCCCATATCCTGGCGGCTGGCAGATAGCTTACGTATCTATTTTACATATTCTGTAATTTGCAAGAAGTCATCTCCTGTAACTCTTTAAGATGATACAGTCTTGCGTCACAACCGATTAGTACTCTAAATGAAGCTTCTTTATCAAAGAAACCTAGAGTTTCTGGTAAACTCAAAATGAAATCTCCTCTACTGTACTAGTCTCCCCATTACTATTAGTATAATATCAGACACCTATAGAAATTAGGTCTCCCTACTGTACTAGTCTCCACTCTCCATTACTATTAGTATAATACAATCATGGTAAGTGTTAATATTTTATTTCTCCATCTACTCGGTCCCTTAGAAAATCAACGTTTCCTAGTCGAGTAGGAAGAAAACTGTCACTAAATCTAAAAGCCATAACAGTGGAGTTAATTCTAAAAGAAAAACACACGCAGCAATAGAATTAATTCTAAAAGCCATGACAGTGGAGTTACAAACCTCACTCTCCCATAACAGCTACTGTCTTATCTTCATCCTATTGTTGATTTCATCTTTCACTTACCAGCAAGCTTGCCATCTGGATGATCAACGCTCTCTTCTCGCCCTTGCCGAGTCTTTCTCTTCTTCAGTAGGTTCACTAAACTGGAGTACTGCTGCTGATTGTTGTTCCTCTTGGGAGGGGATCAGTTGCGACGATAAGGGTCGGGTTACTCGTTTATGGCTCCCAGCAAGGGGATTAAGAGGTAACATATCCTCTTCACTTGGGAACCTTGTAAGTCTTACTCAACTAAATCTTTCTCAAAACTCGCTTTCTGGAGTACTCCCACAAGGTCTTTTTACGTCATTATCTAGCCTTGAGATCCTTGACTTGAGCTCCAACTCCCTGTATGGCACACTCTCGACACTATTTACTTCGAATGCAAGTTTCCCTGATACCATCCAGGTTATAGACATCTCAAACAATCAATTTCATGCCACGATCAAGCGTGATTGGTTCGCTCTGGGGTCAAATTTGTCGAGTTTAAATGTCAGCAACACAAACTTGAACGGTCAGATTCCTTCATCCATTTTGCACCAGTTGTCCTAAGCTTAAGATCCTTGATTTTTGCAACTCCGCTTTCAATGGACACATTCCTGTTGGTCTAGGCAGATGCTCAAAGCTTAAAGTGTTTCGGGCAGGTTTCAATGACCTGTCTGGATTACTTCCTGATGACATTTACAGCTTGAAGTCACTGGCTGAGTTATCAGTTCCAGTAAATTACATAAACGGAACAATTAACAATGAAATGACAGGCCTAACAAACCTCAAGATAATCGAATTATACTCCAACAGTCTTTCTGGAACAATCCCTTTGGATATTGGGAAGCTCTCAAATTTGGAGCACCTGCGACTTCACACAAACAAACTCAATGGTACCATACCGCCATCCTTGATGAACTGCACAAATCTAATAGAACTTATATTGCGGGTCAATGCCTTGCAAGGTAACATCTCTACACTTGATTTCTCAAGGCTTGTGCGACTTAGAACACTGGACCTAGGTAATAACAACTTAACTGGGAACTTACCAGAAAGCATTTTTTCATGCAAGTCATTAACTAACTGCAATAAGAGTGGCCATCAATAATTTATCAGGGCAAATTGCTCCCAAAGTAGTGACCTTACCATCTCTGACTTTCCTCTCTCTCTCTCCGACAATAGGTTCACTAATGTATCAGGAGCACTAACAATTTTGGCCAGTTGCAAAAACATTGCCACATTGACGTTATCAAAGAACTTCTACTACGAATTTTTACCTGGGGAAAAGAGCTTAATAGGGGCAGAAGGGTTCATAAACCTGCAGATTCTTGCTATGGGAGGATGTTATTTAAGTAGTCGAATCCCTGAGTGGCTGGCAAACATAAAGACTCTGCAAGTTTTAGACTTGTCATACAACGAAATGGCAGGCAAAATACCGAACTGGTTCGGAACTCTGCCAAGCTTATTCTACTTGGACTGGTCCATGAATAATCTTACAGGGAAACTTACAGTGCCATTGAACAGGCTGCCTGCAATGATATCAGAGAAGGCTGCTAACCAGCTGAACCGAAGTAATCTTGAGCTTCCAGTCTACGTCACCCCGCAAAAAGCAAATAACCAGCAATACAATAGGCTCGCAATACTACCCCCAGCCATATACCTCAACGGCAACCAGCTTACAGGTGAAATCCCTATTGAGATCCCGACAGGGGGTCAGCTTGATACTTTTGGAGAATCTAGCTATGTTGAGAATCCACAGTTATGTGGTAGCATATTGCAGCGATCTTGTTTTCGCCAATCAGGTGTAAGAGCGCACAATACAGAACCTGAAACTGCCACCAGTGGAAACCAGTACAAGAAACCTTTTCTTGAAGCATTCACAATCGGGGTGACAACAACTTTTGTCGCTGTTCTTGCCATCCAAGCATTCCGACTTAAGAGGATCTTCTACCGATAATGAGTTCACATGGAATGGTATCGAGGTAAGACATTCAGGAGACCACAAATTTCAACATTTCAGGTAGTTCAGGCAGTCAAAATAGTATACTCTGACTAGGGTCAATGAGCCAATAAATGTACAGGAATTAGAATTTGAAATTATATATAGGAAAGGTTACAAGTCTTACCACAACAGATTTATTTCAGTAGTGGCTCATAGCCTAAAGTCCTAAACCCTTATATTGTCCCTCTTAAATCAACCTGCAAGCCTTTAATTCATGAAAAAAAAAAAAAATATGTAAAATTACAAGGCTGAACAGTCCATTTACCCCTTTTTATGACATGTTCCTTAAACATACCAACAGCCATCAGATCCAAGCAGTTGAATGATTATAATACGGAGTATTTAATATTAAAGATACTTCAAATTTACAGCACATTAACATAATAACATATGTAAGTAGAACTAATACCCTAAACAACATGCAACATAAAGCCTCGGAAAAATCTGATCACCTGGAATACTTCATTGCATTTGGCATGATTTCTTATCAACCAATGTTGATGAACAGACCCTGCGAAACTGAAGCATTTTCGAATAACAGGTCTTGCAAAACAATTGCAGGTCTCCTCAGAGCACTTCTGATCTCAAGACATTATTGATTCACCCAGATCATTAGTAAGAATTCAACCAATCTCTAGTAATCAAAGAGTCAAACAAAAAAAAAATTAGAAAGTGGCTCTTTTTCTCTTTACCGTACAGGCATCTTACTCTTCCAGCCTTCCCTTCCTGGAGAACCTTCATGCTGAAAACTAGGATTTCACTGTCCGACCACTTTTGACTCAAAGGAAATCATGTTTTCCTTTTAGGTTCAAAGAGAGGTCAGTATAACCAAGGCTAACCAATCACCAGAAGTCAGGAATGCGGGAGGAATTTGATTGGCGAGGACTGGGGACTCGAGGAGATTACATTTATTTTATTTCATAAAGTGAACAGAAGCAATTAACAAAATACAAATGTATTATAATCTACGTTATAGGATTCGGTTAGATATATCTGACACAGGCATGGTGTCAAGATGTCGCAGGTGTCACGTAATGGACCGGGCTAATGTGAACAGAATGCAAAAAATGTTTCCCAACACGTGACATCTTTCCTTCATGAAGTATGAAATTTGAGTTGATTTATCATTCTGTGTCTATACTCTCCCTCCTATTACCACTTTTGTCACAAATACATAGGCCATTGCAAATACACATGTTTAGCCATAAAAATTTTCAAAAAATAACGGAGTAGCTGACAGTTTAAATTAAAAACCGGAAATACCATCACAACTCTATTTTGAAAGAACCGTCGACACCGTCAAATACCAGTGTCTTTCTATGGGACATTATATAAGAAAACGAAATTACCATAACAAGTGGCCCTAGATTCCATCACGTAATAGGGGTTATCTAACTTAACAGGGGATATTTTAATACCATGGGAACGAGTACACGTCCAAGCATCATACCTATGTCTGAGTATCGAGTGTCCAACAAAGGGTATTGGGTAGAAAAGGTATGGAGTGTAATCGTCTAATAGAACAGCTGAAATAAGATTCATCAATAAATGGTCAACTTTATTTATTTTTTCAAATGTGTATAGCTGGACATTGTCCAAACAATGACACTCAAATCTTTCAACAACAGTATGGATTGAAGGCTGAACAAATTGAACTAGAATATAGAAATAACGAACACTTATCATACATATATCTTCACATATTCCAACAGCTTGTAAGGAAGTAAAAACCAAACATTTAAACATAAATGAAGAGACCTTCCAAATTCATTCATCCTCCGCTATGAAGTCTGGTAGCTCACCCTGGCAGATGTATTCATCACAAACTGATGACGATGCCCAGCCCCGTCTTAGCCGAATTATATCTTCAGTGAAGGTAGACCCAGAAGACCCAATGAATACACTAGACATTGCACAAATTGTTTTATCCAGCATGGCTTCCACCTTCACAATGCACAACATAAGAAGAATGAGAACCACTAGACTGGAAATTTGAACACTCATTACAACAACACCAGAGCCTTAATCCCAAAATGATTTTGGGGTCGGCTGAGATGAATCATCCTTTAGAACTGTCCATGGGTGATCGCACACCTCAAAATGCAAAAAAATAGAAAAGGAAAAGTGAAAAACACAGGAGGGTGATACATAATACAAAATTTAAGGTAAACTTATAGGTTTTAAAATTCAAGTCCAGATTTCTTTTATAAAAACTTAGAATTTAAATTGAGAATAAAGATTAAAACGATTCTGAAAACCGAAGTAAAACTTAAGGGTCTGGAATACTTTAAAAGTGAACACTCATTAGCATAAGCAAAATTCTGAAACGTGAGTGGGACCTTCATTGACGAATGCATGGATCACAACATAAAAACATTTTAGCTGAATTATTACATGGCGTTATTGTTGAGTACAAGTTAAATACAAAATTCAAGGAATGCTAGAATGGAATCAATGGATTTCTTAAAATCTGGTTTACTGAAATTAAGGGAGCTCATACAGAACATGTCTGCATATATATTAAGCATAATTACATAAAAATCCTTCTTGATTTTCTGTGTTTTTTTATTGCCTTCATTAAATATTTTCCGTTACTAGCGCCTTGTGTAATTGCGTCGATGACAGCATCATTACAGGAATAATTTTAGCGATGGTATAGTAAAATAGTGAAGTACCAAGCAAATGACACTATCTCACCTGGGAATTCCCATCGAGGCCATGTCTATACAGCAGAGCATCCCATTTCTCAGCTGAATTTCGGGCTGGTCTCTGAACAAGTGGTACAGTCTTCCCATCAACAACAAGGAGTGACTGAAGTAATCCTGTTTCAGTATCTGCAGCATCCGTGGAAAGATATATCACTGGTGTATTAGACCTTTCAACTACCCTTGCAATGCAGCTTGCAGCTTGAGGCACCGAATAAAAGCAGCTTGGATTTTTAGCATTGCTGAGAATCCAAGGGAAGACAATGTTAGAAGCTTTCTAATGAAATTAAAACGTAAATTGCCTATAAATTTACAACGCCAACGACCAGGATAGTTAGTTAGATACTACTACTCCCTCTATCCCTGCGGATAGTTTATGACTGCTTTGTGATTGGGTTCTTATGTAAGCAGTAAGCACATGCAAGGAGGCTAGCAAGTCCTACATTTGTCTTGCACCATACAAAAATGACTATTTTGCCAGGGATGGACTACAATGGAATGTGTTGATCACCTTGGGGAACACGGGGAGTAATCTGGCATAAATTACCAGCTGAAGTCCAAAGTCTAATAAGCTTTAGAAATAGAAGAAAGACACGACAGGACATAGTGTATTCCAAGAAAATTCCCGACACCTAGACCATAATAATTAATGCATATTAGTGTTCCTTCAGTTGAAGGAATTCAATCAAATACGCTTATAACTACAGTATTCCAGTCACTCTGATTCAATACTTCAATAGTGACAACAGTGTAGAACATTCGTCACGTGGAAAAAAAAAAAATCAGTACACCTGCCCTATATATCTTTCATATGACCTACCAAATTGCGAGGAAGTAAATGTTTTGAGAAAATTCTTACACAGCTTCTTAGTTATAAGAAAAACAGTATTCGACAGTTACATAGCTAATATCTATATAGAAGTATAGGAATGCATGTACATATGCACAGCCCTGAGAGGCTGAGAGACAGTATATTCAGGTGCCAGTAAGCCAATTATCAAAGATGTAAGGTAATCCGTAATTCCGTAGAGTGCAAAGAACTTTAACATGAAATACATAAAAATATAAAATGCAAAGAGAAAACGTAATAGATCAAGCTACTCGACTCAAAGAAGTATTCCGTACTTTTTGTATACTGTGGGGGTACCAAATATAACAATATGACAAAGGACCTGGCATAGATTAGCATTAGATATTAAACTGAGTGCAGGGTATTTAACATACCAAAACTTCAACCAGCCATGTCTTCGAAAATGAAGGGCAACATAGTTCTTGCCCAGAAAGGTTTGAACAAAACGCTGGGCAGTGAGCATTATTAGACGACTAGGTTCAACCAAAGTTCTACACTTGTGAGCAATTGGACCTCCGGGCTGCATCACCCAATCCCTTTCAACATCAGCAAAAAAGACGTCTCCAATTGCAATAACTGCATCATCAGAAGAAAATGTGGCCTTCACATCCTTCATTGTCCTTTTCTTAGGTTCCTTCACATCTTCCCCCCAAGGCGATCGAAGCTTAGGCAAAGACAAACCTAGAGACTTCAACTTCTTAACATGTTCATCGTCAACATAACAATCCGCGAAGTAGCAAATGAACTTATCAATTCGCATTTCCTTCTTCTTAGCCTCAGCAAATTCTTCAAACGTTACAACCACATTCTTCCCCAAACACTTGTTTATATGCTCAATATCCAATACTTTATTAAACTCATAATCAACCTTATGACTCGGGATCACCAAAACCCTATCCAAAACTGCTGCAAAGAACATATGTTTCTCCAGACAAATCAAATGGTTCGACATCTGCCCCGACACACAAATCGCAAACAAGTACTTATCCAACCTTGGATTCCACTCAATGGTTCTCCTCTCGGATAACTTCTGATCCACTTTCCCACACGGATTAAACCCTCCATCCATCAACTCATCATTTCCAACACCCAATTCCGAAACATTCCCCTTCTTATGAGTTGACAACAAAACCTTCTGAATTTCCTTATTCAACATCACCCCATCATAAACCCTAGCTTTTAACTCCTCAAAAACCGTTCTTTGGACTGACATTCCACTCAAATTCAAGTACCCAGAAGTCACATTATTCTCATTCTCCCTACTACTATTCAATGTACTATTCAACAATGAAATTAACCCTAACTGTTGTTCTTTCAAAAGATACAAAGCTCTCAATTCAGCTTCCCTCATTTCATCAGAAGGTGACTTAATCAATCTAACATCCCAAACACTAGAATTATGCAACCCTAATGAAAAATAAAGCAAAACTAACAATGTAATTAAGATTACCAAACACAAATACCTCTTGTTTTTGAACTTATCAAGCTTGAAACAACGTCGAAACGACGTACCAAAACCCTTATGATCAATGTCAAAAGGGGAAAAAGATTGTGAATTTGAAGTGGGTTTTACAATGTCATTTTGATTAATCAAATTCCTGCAATCCCCTTCTTCATCATCTGAAGAAATATTCTCTCTTTCCAACTCTTTCATCATCACGGTTTCTGAATTAAAATTCACGAAATTCTGGTGAATATCATCGAATTATGGAAGACTAACACATACCCAGTCGATAAAATTGAAGAAAATTATGAAATTTGTTAATGGGTATTTAGGAATTTGATCAAAGAAAATGTGAAAATAGTGGTTTATTCAAAATTGTTGTGCAATTAGAGTAATTGTTTGAAGAAAAATAGAGGAATGTGGGATTGTTATACAGAGATGATGACAAAAATGGTGGATTTGTTAGTTTGAAGAATGAAGAGAGATGATTAATGAGATGAGCAGTTGAAAGAGAGATCAGCAAAGTGGTGGTTAAGCTTGGCTTTGCTTCAAGTGAGGAACATACTACACTATTGGTTTGTCGGTGGAACTTGCTAGCAGTTACTTAGACAGTTTCCCAAATTTCGATTCTCCTAACTAGTCTTAAATTCATACAATTTGCTACTTTAAATGTGCTTATTTTACTCAATAGAGTATACATTTAACAATACTAATTATTACCTTTTTCATATTTTCCATTTCAATCTCTCAATACATTGCACTGTACTATTTTCTAGTAAAAAAACACTAGATGACGAACCACCAACCACCAGCTGCCCCCTCCACCCCCGAGCCACCAGCTGCCTCCATCCTTTCGGATCAGCAGTTCCCCAACGTTCTTAGTTCTTACCATCCTACCTAAAGCACATCATCTAGACCACCACCACCATTAAAATCTCCACCACCGCGCAATCCCTTCCACCACCTATGCAACATTCATCACCCTCGTCGACGATCACCCAGACCAACCACTGCATGCTCCCTCCAACCACCCTCCTACCACTAATACATAAAAAAAACAAATCTAAGTTCTCCAACCATCCGTAGCGTCAACCAATCAGCGGCGGATCGCCTTCAATCGCAACTCTCAAACCCTAATAAACACCATAACCATAAACTATAAAATACTAAAATTATGATAAAAAAAACCATTACTTTGTCCAATAATTAACAATTAGCAAATTAATATATGTTTAAATTTCTTAAAGAAATCGATTAATTTGTGCGGTTGAATGGTTAAAATTGAAAGAATTTAGTTTCCTTTTTCTTAGTCCAAGGGAGTAGTGAGGATATGAAATGGAAAAAAAGGTAAAAAGTACTGCCATAAGTAAAATACGTACTACAAAAATAAATTACGTTAACATATTATCAAATAATCTAAAAAATGATATTTTGGCTATGATTAAGATATTATTTAATATTTTAAATTTGTATCATCATCATTATCATTATTACTCCCTCCATTCTTTTTATATCACCCCATTTCTTTATACACGTTTGTCAATACTCATTTTGTTTCGATTATATCTTTAGCTACATACTACTAAAAATTATAAAAATGTGATATTCTTAATCCTCTTATCAAGACAAATTAAAAAAGATCTCACATGAATATATTTCCGTGAACGGATTGAGAGAAAACCGACATTGAATACTCGACTGTGAATAGTGTCAAAAAGGGGAATGGGGTGATATAAAAAGAATGGAGGGAGTACTATAAAAGCAAAATGTATATTTGCATACGTGGCGCAATATTATTCCACCGTTCGCTCTTTCTCGCACTCACATTCACCCTCACAAAAATCAGTTTTGTAGACCAATGAGAACCCTTAATTTATGCCAAGTCATATATTTTTATGTATTATAATATTGTAATATTATTATTATTATTATTATTATTATATTATTATAAACATTATTACTCAATAGAAGTCCACTAAACCGAGATTCCCTAAATATTTCATTCCATAAAGCCGAAATATTCCATTCCATCTATAATCTATAAAAAAATATATAAGAAAAACCACCATACATAAATTGGACACGTGTCAGTCTCACATTAAAAAAATTCCCGCCCAAATTCTCATGATGTGATTAAATTTTGGAAAAAATATTCTCACCGATTAATGTATATAAAATATTGGGAAAAAAATTCTCATATCACTAATAGATATACAAAATATTGAAAATTATTTTTGGATATCCTTTAATAATTAATCCATATAATACACTAAAAAAATCGGCAACTAATCTAATAAATTTACTTTTCCTTCCTATCTATATTAACTTTGGAAACGAATATTTAGATAATTATTATTATAAAATACACAGAAAAATACGACAACTAATCTGGTGAATTTCATTTTCCTTCCAATCTATATTAAATACGGAAAAGAATATTTTTATAACCATTAATAAACAATCAAAGAAATACACCTGCGAAAAACGGCAATTAATCTTTAAATAATCAATCAAAGAAATACACTTGGAAAAAAACGGCAAATAATATTTAAATAATCAATCAATAAATTATAAGCAATCTTGAGTCAATCAAGTTGTTGACGTGGAATATATATTGCGCAAAAAATTGTGTAAATCGCATACATGTACAAACCAAAAAACAAAAATACGAAATTTCTTGAAATTTATATTTGAGTATAATACATGTCATATACTAGCTTAAGGTAAAAAAAATAGAATATATTGCATCATACATGCATACAGCTATTGTAGGTATATAATGCAATATGATGAAATCCATAAAAAATATTACAGCCGTATAAGAGGTTGTATTCTTATCCTATAAAAGATATTCCAGCCGTAAAAGATATTATTTTATAATTGTATTCTTATCATCAATATGGTACGTATGAAATATATTGTACCATACAGTTATTGTACCTATAGAATGCAATATGATTCATATCTTATCTATAACCCATCCTCATGAAGCCACCTCATTAAATTTAGTTTTTTTTAAGTAAATGTGGGTCCCGCAGCAAAGAAAATGAATTTAATTTCTGAAAAACCGCTAGGTTCATGTTGTGTACGTAAATAATTACGTTTTATGTTTCGTACGTACGAAAATATTAATGTTGTTTCAGAAATCGCAATATTTTGATTAAAATAACATTAATAATAAATTACACTAATTGATAAGAATAATAAATTTAGGTCATTTTGGGTCGGGTCAGAAATCGCAGTATTTTGGATCTGGGTGGTTTAAGATCGGTCACTTCGGGTTGGATCAGTTATCAATCAAGATAATTTAAGTCATTTTGGGCCGGGTCGGATCATTACGGATTTTGGGTCACATTCGGGTGTTGTAGTTTGGGTTAATGTCGGATCTTAGGTTAGCCTATTTTTGGATCTGTAACAACTATTATTCTCAAATACTCTGAAATATGACAATAATAAAAGGATAAACTGTGATAGTCGAGTAACTGAAAATAGAAGCTTATAAATAAAGCTAAAAGGCGAGACCAAATATAACTCCAAACCTATTGGCAACACTATTATTCTGATTTTTTATATATTTTAAACATTTATTTAATTTATATAGAACTATGAACTATTGAACTATATTCATTTCCGTGCAATTTGCACGGGTTCTAAGCTAGTAGTAAAATATATACAAAATGACTCGATGCAGATACACTCTTCTGCAAATACACTATTCCATAAAATAGAAGATTTTATTCCATAAATAATAATAATGATTACCTAATTGTAATCTCGGAATCGATAATAAATAATTAGTTGCTAATATTCAAGTCTGTATTCAATCTCGGAATCGACATTAAATATTCCTAATTGTAATATTTCATTCCATAAATAAGAAATATTCCATTCCATAGTAAAATATATACAAAATAAATATATACAATATTTTGCTAATAAAAACAGTTTAAACCGAGATTTAGGGAATTTCCACAAATAGTCCACTAAATATTCCTTCAATCTTCCATAAATATAAATATTGATTTTATTCCATAAAATAGAAGTCTAATGCAAATACACTCTTCTGCAAATACACTATTCCATAAAATATAAGATTTAATTCCATAAATAATAATGATTATTACCTAATTGTAATCTCGGAATCGATAATAAATAATTAGTTGCTAATATTCAAGTCTGTATTCAATCTCGGAATCGACATTTAATATTCCTAATTGTAATCTCGGAATGGATTTTAAATATTCCATAATAAATAATAAATAATCTATAGTAAAAATTTTGCTAATTAAACTCCTAAATTGAAAGCCAAATATTCCATTCCATAAATTACACGCCTCAACAATATATACAAAATATTAAGAGTTTGATCCATGCAATATTCCATAATAAATAATAAATATTACCTAAATACAGAGTTGTAACTGCCACAAAGTTTCAAAGAATGTTTGATCCATGCAGAGTTTGATCCATGCAATATTCCATACTAATACAACAACGAATGTTGTTTACAAGGAGGTTTTCGAGAAACTGTAATTTTTGTCCTACATTATCGAATTTTAATACACCCACTTAATTTATATTTCTACCTGATTAGTTATTTTGTTCATCGTATTTGTCAGTCAACTTATGTTCCGTAAGCAATTCATCAAAAGACAATAACTTTCCAAACTATTCATTATTAGTTATTTAATCTTTTTTTTAATCGTCTATTGTTTTTTCTTATATACCTTATTCATTAATGTTATCATAAGTAATCCAAATATTATCATCATTACTAAGAGCTGTGCGAAAATTAGTGCACCAGGAAATTCACCTTTTGACTGAACATATCTTATATGCAAACATCCCCGTTAAAAATCAATTTGTTCGAATAAATAGAATTGCTATATATTGAAATGAATTTACCTTTGTCGTCTTTAAAAATAAGTGTACACAACCCCGTGATTTTTCACGGATGTTACACTAGTTTATATATAAAATAATCTTGCAAAACCGTCTATGTGACACAAGGTGGATTCAGAATTAGACTAATGCAAGTCTCTCGTTGTTCAATCTTACAATTTTAGTTTTTTTTAAACCAATCATGTTTAACCGAGTTGGTCACCTTTCCACATCAGCAAACTAAAACAAATAAAAAAACTGAAATTAATTGAGAACCACATAATTAACCGTGCATAATTAATATAATTAATCGTATTAATTAATATGAGTAACAATTCTCAAAACCTATTAAAAAGACTTACTCATTGCAGTACTCAAGTCATCGCAATACCCAAAAAAACCAATAATACAAATTAATATTTTCTCTTTCCTACATTTTCATGAGATAAAAAAGTGTTGTAGTATATATGCTGTAATATTAATTCATTCATTATGTTGTTCAATCTTCCATTGATAATGGAGTTGTACTGTTTGCCAATTTCTCATACTTTCCTTCTGGTATTTTTTTATTTTACTCTATTTCCTCTCTTTTTTTTTCTCATGCATTAATTACAAACTACCAATAACTACAAATCATCAATTTTCCCGGCCACCTTATCAAATCTATATCTATATAATAATATAAAAAGCCTAGATTGAGCATAACATTGTGACACGTGGCAGCGCAAAATCATTAGAATCATTCATGTGATGTATAATTAAAATTGCAAATGTGGTATAAATTATAATTAAGAGAGATATTATTGCAAAGTATAAATTATAATTAAGAGAGATATTATTACAAAGTATAAATTATAATTAAGAGAGATATTATTAAAAAGTTTATGTGCTACCTTAAATAAAAAATAATCAACCGTCGGAAATCTAAAACATCAACCATTTTTCTTATATAACTCATACCATTATCAATTAAATATCCAATTAATTCCATTAATATTTAACTTGTTAATAGAGGATATTAAGAGTTGCTACCATTATATTAGTCTTTCTTATCTCTTATTATAAAAACCCATATTTTTATAACCAAGATTTTAGTTTTGGATCTTCATCGATGAATATGGTATGTCTTCTGTTAATCTCATACAATTTATAATTTTTGCTATTTTGATTTTCACCATAGTTTATTGATATTTATAACAAATTAATTTATAAACCAAATTTAGTAATTGAGATCTTAATGGACATTGATTTTTGTATGCAAAACTATAGTGTTTTCATTTGAATAATTAATTTAATTCTTTTAGTGATGAATTCAGAAGCAATGTTAGTAGGATGCTATCAAGAAAATTGTGATTTCATTTTGTAAAATGGATGACTACTGCTTACAAATAGAATTTGGTTTTATTAAAATGATACCTCATATTATGATGGTTATTAGTGATAAAATATATGTTATTGATTCCATTTCTATTTAATTGTAAATTAGTTCCAATATTATATATTTATAGCTTAAATTATCTTATTGTATTTGGTATTTTTATATGTTAATCTATAAAATCTTATTAAAAGAGAAAACTAAAATATCAAATTAATATGACATGGCAAAAATTAATTATGACATGACAAAAATTTATTGTGACATGGATAAATTATTGTGACATGACACTTATCTATAATATAATGTAAATTTATTAAACTAACCCCTTTTATCACAAAAAGGATTATACAACCAGATGTATAATAACATTATCGTACCAGGCCACCATGCTGTATTTTATTGAGCTTATGTGTATATTTGTTGAGCTTTTAAACTATTTTGAGTTATATTTTAGTTTTATTTTATATTAAAATTAAAATATAGTTTAACTTATATGTATTGTGTTTTAGTTGTATAATAATTTTCGATTCTCAATATTTTCTCAAGGAGTTCATAAATTTTACCATATAGCTCATATTCTTTCTAATAAAGCTCGAATTTTCTATTAAAAAGCTCAAAATATGTACAGAAAATTGTATACCTCTGGTGGTATAATCCGCTTATTGTCCGTTTATATAGACATAAAATATACTAAAATGTTTTACAAAAATGTCATTATTATCATCATTATTCTTAAATTAATTATGAATATTAAATATTTGATGAGTTAAAAAATTTTAGAAGTGATGTTACCTCTACAAATATCGCACTACGATAATAAACGCTACAACATTATATAAAAAAAGACTAAGAACTTCACTAACTCACGTGTCATTTAAAATTCATCTCAAAATATTATGAGTCACATCACTAGTACAAAAACATTAATTTGCGGCTATGAATATGAGGCGTTTTTGTCTAATAGCCGCACATTAGTCTCATATTTGTAAAACACAAAGAAACAATGTGAGGCGTAATGTTATTTAACGCCTCAAATAAGACATAAGAGGCGTTTTCTGAAAACGCCTCAAATAGGAAGGTAATAAAAAATTGCAAATTAATCCACTCTATAGTCTATACCCAGTGTATACCAAACACAATAACGACACAACGACAAAACAATTAAACATTTGCTGGAAAACAAACACACAAACATAGTCTACAATCGCCACAAGGACAACCCACCTTCGCCGGAAACCACCCTTCGCCGGTAACCTCTCTTAGCCGGAAACCACCCTTCGCCGGTAACCTCTCAATTCGACAGGAAGCTTCCGACTTGTAAGTGTTTCTTCCTTGATTTATTTTCGATTAGGGTTATTGATTTGGGTTTGTTATCTGAGTAATTTTGTCATTAGTTTCTGGTTTGAGTGATTTTAACTGCTCATCAAAATCAGATGGTGCAATGAATAATTACCTATTTCAGATTTGAGTTGAACAAGTGCATACGTAATTGAATTAGTTGTTGAGCATTAGAACTGCTCATTAGTTGTTGAGCATTAGATCTGCGAGATTCAGCATTAGATCGCATTAGAGCTTCGGTTTGAGTTGAACAACTATTTCATGTGAAAGAACCTCTAGTCTCTTAGCCGGAAACCACCCTTCGCCGGTAACTTGAAAGTTTGTCATTAGCTTCGGTTTGAGTGATGCCTGGAAGATTTGGGTGTATAAAATCTTTGCTTTTGTCGACTTAGAATTGGTACTCCTCCGTAATTGAATTTCTGGAATCGACAATTGAAAATCAACTGCTCATCGAAGACACTGATCTTAATTTATAGCCTTGCGATGATTAGAAGACGATCTGTGCATACGTTTCCCAACAAATCAATAATCTCAAAATCGATTTCAACTGCTCATCAAAATCAGATGGTGCAATGAAGTGCAATGCTACATTACCTATTTCAGATTTATCACCATAATCTGCTCTTTATCATCACCATCATTCCACTCCTATCAACGTAGTCTTCCTCCTCTAATCTTAAATGCTAGGTTCAGTTCCTGGGGTGGTGGGTGTGCTACAAGTCTCCACTTTTTATCATGAAATTCATGAAATTTATTTGCTTCTTCAATAACTTATGATATATGCTCCATAAGTTCTGTATACTCTTATACACCAAGTCGTATACACGCACATAGTTGCTGTCTCATTTAAGTTTATATCATTTTGCAGACTTTATTACTTTAGTTAGTTACTAATGAGATGGATCGAAGTTGGATGTATGGTCAGCGTAGTTCAATGGAGTTTAGGAAAGGAGTTGAAGAGTTTTGTAGAAGTGCGTTAAATTACGCCAAAAGTATGGGTGATGATGAATTTTTCTGCCCTTGTGTTGATTGCTCCAATGTGGAAACCGTTCCTACCATAAGGGTGTTAAGGGAACATGTTGTTTGTCGTGGGTTTAGACAAGATTATCACATTTGGATATGGCATGGTGAAGAAGGAGTATATAGGGGAGGTAGTAGCATAAATGATCAAATGACCGAGCAACATGAAGAGATTGAACACCTTGCAGACATAGAACACCACTTAGAGGAGGAACACAATCCTAATATTGATGTATGTGTTGAGGACACTAGTGTTACTATTGAGGATGAAAATGTGGACGATGATGAAGAAGATCGGTTAAATGAGATGTTAAATGGGCTTGAAGATGAAATGAGTAATCGGCCTGATGTATTTGAGAGTTTGATGCAGGCATCTGAAACTCCGTTATATCCTGGATGTGTTAAGTACACTAAGTTGTCAGCGGTGCTGACATTTTTTAACATTAAAGCAAAACATGGTTGGAGTGACAAAAGCTTCACAGAGTTGTTGGAAGCTTTGCAAGACATGTTCCCCGAAGGAAACCAAATCCCAAAGTCAAATTATTATGCTAAAAAATTGCTCTGTCCCTTGGATTTAGGATACCAGAAAATTGATGCTTGTCCAAGTGACTGTCTTCTATATCGAAATGAGTACAGCCATTTACATGAGTGTCCTCGTTGTGGTAAATCACGTTACAAGTTGGCAGATGGGATTCAGTTTGAGCATGGTAAGAAGTATCCTTCAGCAAAGGTGTTATGGTATCTTCCAATAATACCACGCCTTATACGTTTGTTTTCTATCAAGAGTGCTGCTAGGTATTTGAGGTGGCATGCTGAGGGGAGGAAGAAAGACGGGAAGCTTAGGCATCCAGCGGATTCTCCTCAATGGGAAATAATTGATGATAAGTACCCTGAATTTAAGAATGAAGTTAGAAATTTGAGACTTGGGCTTAGTACGGATGGGATGAACTCATTTGGTAGTATGAGCAGTTTACATAGCACATGGCCAGTTCTCTTAGTGATTTACAATTTGCCTCCCTAGTTAACCATGAAGAGGAAGTACATTATGCTGTCACTTCTAATATCAGGGCCTAAGCAACCAGGGAATGACATCGATATTTACCTTGCCCCACTCATTGATGATCTTAAGAAGTTATGGTACGAAGGTGTAAGAGTGTTTGATGCGCATGCTAATGAGAATTTCAACATGCGGGCAATGTTATTTTGTACCATTAATGACTATCCTGCCTATGGTAATTTGTCGGGATATAAAGTGAAGGGAAAGAAAGCATGTCCTATATGTGATGATGACATGAAATCCACATATTTAACACATTCTGGGAAATACGTTTACCTGAATAATAGAAGGTTACTCAAACGCTTTCACCCTTATAGGAAAAAGAAACTTCCCTTTAATGGAAAAGTGGAGGAAGAAGTAGCCCGTAAACCACTGAGCGGGAAAGAGGTATATGAGCGGGTTAAAGATATAAAAACAGTTTTTGGTAAGACTGTTAAGTTGAAGGAATCAAGCTGTCTATGGAAGAAAAAATCTATTTTTTGGGAACTTCCATATTGGCAGGATTTGCCAGTAAGACATTGTCTTGATGTGATGCACATAGAGAAGAATGTATGTGATGCTATTTTAGGAACACTACTCAATTTACCTGGTAAGACTAAGGATGGCCTGAAAGTGCGTAAAGATATGGAGGAAATGAAAATTCGATCAAAGTTATGGCCAGTTGAGAAGGATAAGAGTAGGAAGGGGAAAGGTTCATCCTTTTATCTTCCACCAGCTTGTTACACCCTTTCTAAATTAGAAAAAAAATTATTCTGTGAATGTTTGTACGGGATTAAGGTCCCTACTGGGTTCTCATCTAATATAAAGAGGTTAGTATCTAGGAATGACTTAAAATTAATTGGCATGAAGTCCCATGATTGTCATGTCATGATACAAGTGTTCTTACCAATTGCGATTCGCGGAATTTTGCCAGAGTATGTAAGACGTGCCATTACTAAACTTTGCTCATTTTTTAATACAATATGTAGTAAAGTGGTTGATCCGGAGACACTTGATGCACTACAAGTCGATGTTACTGAAACACTTTGTGAGTTTGAGATGTATTTTCCACCTTCTTTTTTTGATATTATGGTTCATCTGATTTCACATATTGTTCGAGAGATCAAGTTGTGTGGTCCTGTATGACAATTAAACTTTGCTCATTTCACACTTTGTGAGTTTGAGATGTATGACAATTGCATTTGTGAGGCTTGAAGAAGAGGTATGACAATTAACTTAGAAAGTTTCACAATTAGGCAATTATACAATTTGTCAACTGATTTCATGATATTTCGTTATTAGGATGATCAGAATGTGATAAGGAGAGGACATGAGATACTGGGTAGCAACTCTCACCAGTCAAGGTTGTCAACTACACCAACGAGAAAACCTGCCAAAGAGCTCATGGTGGAGTCCTTAAGTCCGGATTGTCAATGGTTAAATTCGCTTATTGGTACAATGACCGATGAAGAGTCCTTTGACGTTTACTTTGAAGCTGATTTATTTTATTTAAAAGAGGATGGGAAAACAGAAGTGTATAAGAATGACCTAAAGGAGTTCCTCAAGAGGAGTGAGCTTAGTATATCAATCATCCAGATCTGTATAAGGTATTTTCCTTTTAATGTCGTCAAATTCCTGCATTAAGGTATTTTCCTTTTAATGTCGTATAAGGTAGCAGAATATTATGCTGGAATTATCAGAATAGCAATAAACTTCAGTTCCCGAAGTTTCATCTGTTTGCCATTCTTTTATGACATGAATATGAAATACCTTTGACAGAGATATGAAAGTTGAAATACTGTTCCTGACAGTCAGAGGCTTTGAACTCCACAAGTAGTTCAGCTAATGAATTGCTACTCTGTTTGTTTGAAAAAAAGATGCTGCTCTGAAACTAGTTTAACTGACTTACCAAATTACTGCAGGATTGATCAATCTCTGATACACTGATACATGACACACAAATACAGCAAAATCTGTTCTTTCAGCTGGGTTTATGGTTGCGTATAGGTCACGTAAACAAACTGAAGATAGCATTTTTAGAGCTTCCCATATTTGTTATTATTCCTGTACTTTTTGTTCATTTCGCTTGGTGTAAAGAGGCAAGTTACCCATAGCATGCACAATGTCGTGGTTCTCGATGTTCTGTTAGAAGATCCGCTACCCTGTATTTGTTCTTAACCCACTATAACAGTTGTGAACTTTTGTTTTCATCCAACAATGTCCGCATCGTCGTTTGTTTTCGATCACACCTTGAGGGCAAAATATATTTTTCATCACATATTGTATCAGTTAACTACATTACTTTACACGAGACATTCAGCATCTTAGCTTTGTTGATCTTCCTGTCAAATTTCTAGCTTTGTTGATCTTTATGTCAAATTTCTAGCTTTGTTGATCTTTCTGTCAAATTTCTGGTGCATAACATTTTCGTGGGCAGCGAGTGCAGAATTATAAGTTTGATATCTGACGAGTGCAGGAATTCTGTTCAGAGTTATGATATTCTGAATGGTGTGGTAGGCTGAACTGGTTATGTGCTCTGTGTGTCAGTTCTGATGCAGGGAACTTGACTGGCAGGGGCAGCGTAGAAGTGCATTCCAGACATAAGTGCAGTAGCTCAGGTGCTACTGTGTCGTGGCTGATTTTATGGCAGACTTCTTTGGGCTGATTTCATTTGTTTGATGTACATGTAGGGCAATTCAAGATGATTTGATAAAAGCTGATACCCGACCTCGTCTTGGATGGTTGTGCCCTGACGCTACTTCAGATGCAAAATTGATTAAGAATGCAGAGAATGCAATAGCATATGTTACTTCGGCATTTCAGAAGGCAGACATCAACGATGACAAGTTCATCTTAGCCCCGATTTTCGATAGGTAAGTTAGTACTTTAATTTGTTGGTTAGCATAATCTTATTCTTGAATTCTCCTATCTTGCACTAATTTTATATTTCAATGTAGTAAGCATTGGTTGCTACTTGTCATTTCTCCGCAAACCTACACCATATATGAGTTTGATTCACTCCGTCGCAAAGAAGGACGAAAGTTGTATATGAAGATGGTAGTTCTTAGGTAAATTATAGTTTATGCTTATGTTTTTGTTATTTTTGTCATACATATACTCTAGACTGCTTCTAACCACCATCATATTCGCATAGTGCTCTAAAAAGGTACAAAATGTCTGGGGGTAAACTGGAGAACAGTAGGAGAGAACCACTATGGAAATCCATGAAAGTGAGATTGATTTTCATGTACATTTATGCAAATTTTATATTAGCTCTTATTTAATCGACAATTATCTAATTATATTCTAATATGACATGCTTGTAGTGCCCTCAACAAAATGAAGAGGTCGAGTGTGGTTTATTTGTGTTGCGCTTCATGTACGACATAGTCAAGAGTTGCACAGCCGTAGAAGATTTGGAGAAGGTTAGTTAGTGCACATATACATGTACTGTCTAGTTACTGCATTGTAGTATTAATGAAGTACTGCTCTTAAAAGTGCTACCACAATACTTATTCTCTTCCCATGTTGCTACTGTACTGTTGTGATGATGCGTGAGTCCCTGCGCTGGCTGCCCTCTCTATTTCCCTATACAACTGCCAGTTACCCTACTACACACGCGTCTAGTTGCTGCTGGTATGCATTATTGTATAGCGGATCCATTAATAAAAGAAAATATTACATGTAAGAAGCTCTCATTTCGTAAACACAATTCTTTCGGTACACCAAAACCAAATGTAAACAAATGACCAAGTGGCTAGCCGTCACTAAAACAAGGAAAAAGCAACTGTTAATGCCATTTCAATCCAGTCGGATTTATTAGATAAAACTCCCCGAAACAGTCCAATAATGATAAATTGGTGTATGTGTTCTGTTTTTTCATAGGTTTGGAGCTCAACAAAGGAAGATATCGTCTACAATGAATGTGAGATCAACGAAATACGAGATAAATGGGCATCGTACTTCACTAGTAGTTGTATTAGCTGAATTGTTGTGTAGCATGTCCTTCGCTTTCTTATTTCTGCAACTTTTGGTGTGATGAAACTTGGTTATTTTGGATGTACAAGACATCACAACCTTTTGGTGTGATGGAACTTGGCTATTTTGGATGTATTATTTTGGAAACACAAGATGGGTAATTATGTATAAGGTATCAACCTTTTGGTGTAATCAAATTTGGTGATTAATGAAAAAGTTTCTGTTGGATGTTTTATGAGAGTGTTGATTTTAATTAATTGTAGGTGACATTCATGGTACGTATACATTTAAGCTGTAATTTAGCTTTTTTTTTAAAAAAAAAAGAAAATAGAGATTGCAGCGTATTCACAAATAACACGCAGCAAATAAGACCTCATATGAGGCGTTTTATAATCAAAAACGCAGCAAATAACACCCCACATATGAGGCGTTTTTTACAAAAAACGCCTCAAATAACTGCTTATATGAGGCGTTTTTTTAACGCCGCAAATGAAAATCCTATTTGCTGCCCCCTCATTTGCTGCTACTCGTAAAACGCCTCAAATGAGCTATTTATTGACGCCGCAAATTAAGTTTTTTGTACTAGTGCATGTTTACAAGTACAAAAAATTTAAAAATATTAGTTGCAAACTTCAAAAATAAATTAATACAAACTTTTTAGTTTCACTCACAACTTTGTTTCTTAATCTATCATAATCTATTTAACATGTACTTCTTTTATTTAATGGTATGTTTTTTAATAACCATTATTATACTTTATAGTTATATCTTAATTTTTATAGATTTTCATTCACAATTTTCTTTTTCCCCTAAATAAATTGTTGAAATTAATGCAAGAATTAATTATCAAAGTAATCTTATATAACTATGACACTAATCCTAATTTTTTTTTTATTAAAGTTGGTAGGTAAAGTATAATAAAGAAATAAATATTTTGTTTCGCTTTTTATCCTTTTTATGTTTTGCATTAATAGTTAGAGTTAGAATCTAATTTAATTATCATTTTGTGTTTGTACTTAAATTGTAGAAGAGTGACACTTTTACATATCAATAGCATTCCATGGAATTGGAAAATAATGGCAATAAATCTTCTTTCCACTTTTCTTTTATTGGTTTGAATGCTTTTTTGTTTTGTCAAATTTTTCTTTTTTACTAAGGCTTGTGCAGTGTAAAATGGTAATATGAATATCTCATATATGGTGACATGTTATATTATATATTATAATCCCTAATTTATTAATAGACGAATTTTATTTGTAAATTGCATTGCATTGTTTTTCACTCTTTCACGCAGTTTAGTTTTCCATGTAAAATTTCTAATTCTATTTTGTATTTTGTCAAACAGGTTTTAAATCAAATATTTTGGTTAAAGTGTAGAAGTATGCTATAATTATGTCAATCTGACTTTTTAATAGTCTCATATACTGAGTAAATATTAAAGTTATCAGTTGTAATGCAATGTTAATTCTCTAATTCGTCATTTAAACTTTGAACACTTTCATGCTTTTAAATCATTTTTTCCCAACCTAATACATTCATTTAGCACTTGCAATGTATATTTTTCTTCGAGATTTTTTTATTTTCAATTTGTGTATATTTTATTTTTTAATGAATCAAGAAAATTAATAGTTCTGAAGAATTATAATAGTATGGTTATGATTGTAATATTGGATGAATGAAAAGAAAATAACTATGCTTAAATCGTACAAGATATGTTTGAATCATATCATGTATTTTTTAAACTCTAATGATTATGCCATTTGAGAAAATGTGTCGTTAGTTTTGCTATTTTTTCACTACTAAATTGACAAATCCACTTATAAAGTTTTATCCCTTATCATTTCTCTCACTATTAGTATACTTTACATATTATCACAATTAATTACACACATGTTTTTATGTAACTATCACAACAATCCTCATTTTCATCTATAAAATCCCGTTAAAGGGTAAATCCTCTACGATATTATATAAAACACAATACTAAGTATCTCACTAAGTCACGAGCCATTTAAAATTCATTTCAAGTGCTATGACTCTATGAGTTACATGATAAGTACATAGAAATATATAAAAAGATTATTAATTGCAAACACAAAAAATAAATTAATACCGATCTCTTATTTTCCATTCACAACTTTGGAAATTAATCTATCATATGTATTTAAAATATCTATCTTTTATTTAATGGTATATTTGTTAGTCGCCATTATTATATATTTGTAATTTTGTTTTCATAATTTTTTATCTTCCCTTTTATTCACAAAACTTTTATTATTTTCCTAAATAAATTGTTGAAATTAAAGCAAAAATTAGTGGGTACAAATTAAAGTATAATATATTATATGAGTAAGCATTAAATCGATAAACTATATAAATACTATGATCCAAGGAGATGATATATAAAAATCATTACACTTCACTAATTTTCTTGCTTATACGTTGAAAATCCATTGAAATGACAAGGAGGAAGTTAAGATGATTTCGTACACCTATTTCGTACACCATAACTCTAGGTGACTATATATATATAGTCTCCTTAGTATAATGCGTCCATCATGCATTATAAACCTAATGGGTAGTCAGACCCGTACTTTTTAAGACGTACGTAAGCCCATATTTAATATACCGTAGTGGATCACTTTATATTTAGACTTAACTTAATAATAGCGCATAAATACAATTACTACTGAATAAATAATTTGTCTACGTATATTATTGTATTAGGCTCATAATTTTTACAAATTAAATTAGAAATACCAAGGACGATGGCCTTGATACCATGGTTCATTACTCATTGGTGCATTGTCTCGAAGTTGTAATGCTAGATTTAAGCAATCATGGAGATGGCGTCTTGAATAGCAAACTTTAGAGTAGGATCAATATATTGGTCCAACAAAAGTAGGAAACAACTCAAATTAAAGTCTCTCGCTTTAATTTATTATTATATTGTTAGTAAGAAAAAACTCAAAGTCTCAAAGATGCATGTAGTGTGTATAAGTTATAACCGTTGATCAAAGAAACAAAAAGGTGTCGTTTCATTGAGCAAGTCAATTGAAAGGAAACCAGAAGTGAAAAAGAAGTGAAAACATTTACAAGCTAGCATGCATGAGAAAGAAGTAAATAAAGACGCTAAACTCATCATACTTGCACAGTTGCACTCCCTCTTAACTTATCGTAAAAAGACATACACCATTTGTTTTCGGCTTATGACGGATAGTACTCACCGCAAGCAAAAGCCTTTGTTTTTGTTTTTTATATATAGGTGAATATTTTCTTGGATGGGCTCTATTTAGGCACTCTACTCTAGTTGGTGTTAACTAGTTTTGCTTGCGTGTTTAACTGTGAAACAAATTAGGTGTATTTTGTTGAAAATAGTGTGACTACTTTATATTCTATGTTATGGATGAAAATTCGACGTATGTATATGTATTGATGCAGTAGATGAGGAAACATGCAGAATTCAACAAAAAAATCTATTGTGGTTAACGTGAAGAAAATACAACTAGTCGAGTTGGTAAAGTTATAAGCGATGATACTAATAACTTTGATGTAGTTAACTTCAAGAAAACGAAACTAAAAGCTTTATTGGTAGATATAAAACATGCCAATACATAAATTCTGTCGCATACGGCATAACTCATAGC
Source organism: Silene conica (assembly GCA_029255685.2). Taxonomy (NCBI): domain Eukaryota; kingdom Viridiplantae; phylum Streptophyta; class Magnoliopsida; order Caryophyllales; family Caryophyllaceae; genus Silene; species Silene conica. The sequence goes on along the minus strand of CM055318.2, from coordinate 68,896,816 downwards.
ATGGTAAAATTATGGAGACAAATCCATCAAAATAATACCCACAAACTAGAAGTCTAGAATTAGAGGTGGCCATAAGGTAAGTGTAGGTTGTGTACTTGTGTTGACCCAAAAACAAGCACGGTTAGCCTATCTAACCTTGAATTGACGCGTTGTTAGGTTATACTAGACTGCGTAATTGATGACTTGGGCCAAAACTTTCAGTTCTTTTTTAGCTTTTGGATAGTCGCGACAGGTTGGGCTGAAAAAAATCAACCCTAAATTAACTTATTTTAGAGGCAGGTCGAATCATACCAGTCAACAGCCGAGCTAAGCCAGGCTGCTAGAGTGGTCACAGACTCTACCAGCATGAATACATCACAAATAGGACTATAACTCCAGATGTATATGAGTATCGTACATCTAATATTTTAGTTTTAAAATTAAAATCTTTGCGTTTTATATGTATTCTTTTTTAGTTTCAATATAATGTTTTAGTTTACAACTTTTTTAAAAAAAAGAAGCCCGGTTTTATTCAATAAAGCTCGTAAAATATATGTATAAGCTCAAATTCTTTGTTATAAAACTCGAAATCTATACTACCAGATAGGGCTGTACAATGGGCTGGAGAAAGTCAGCTCTGGAACGGCCCTAAAATAATACATCCTCCATTCCAATCAATTCTATACATTTACTTTATTCACGTTTGCCAATATCCGTTTTCTTTCGTTAATATCTTTAGTTACGTATCGATAAAAATTATAAAACTTTGATATTCACGATATACTCGGTAAGACAATTTAAACAAGATCTCATATGACTATCTTTTATGTTATATATTAGAAGTTGTTTCGAAAATTCACTCGACTTATGAATAGTGTCTAAAAAGTGAAATGTATAGAATTGATTGGAATGGAGGAAGTACTGTATAGGGTTGGGCTGGGCTGGGCCGGGCCGGAAAAAGTCAGCCCTGACCCAGCCCTGTAGGGCTGCTAGTTGTGTTTATGGGTTGTATTTGTGTAAGTTGTGTTAGTTTTATTAGTAGGTTGGGTCGGGCTGCATTTCACACAAGTTGCGGACATGGTTGGGCTGACAAAATTCGGCCCTAGCCCTGGCCTTATTCGCTACCCGGGCTGGGCTGGCCCAGCCCTAGCCATGTGTGGGCTAGAAAAATTGGCCACATAACAAGACCGGGCCTGGCCGGACTGGCTCGCTACATTGTCCAGCTCTACTAACAATTATATACATCTGATTGTATAATCCTCTGATGGATGAATACATGATCTTGCAAAGTCAAAATGAAGCCACAAGCAAGTTATAAAACCAAAATAAGAAACCAGAAAGTAATGAAATTGGCGGCTAGTGAAGCAAGAGCATGGCATAATGAAGATTCAACTCTAGCCTTACATTCATGCACTTTATGTATCATAATATGACTAAGTCATAGTCAACAGATTTCTAGTTACTTTGAGTTTCTTCTTTGATTCAATCAACTTACTACAACTTCTTCTAAACAACATCAACAATCAACATTCGCCCTTCCTTACGTCCCTCCCTCCTTTCTTTGCTCTTTCACCTAATTTTGAAGTATCTTTGTGGACCTCTTTCTCATTTATTTTCAATCAATTTCTTAGTTTAAATTCTTCTCATTTTTCTTCATTCAACAACATTATTTCCATTACATACAAACCTTATATTATCCTTCCCATTTCTTTGCTATTTTACCTACCAAAATCCATTTTATACTTCAAAATTTTCAAATAAATAGTTAATATTCTTTCATTTATTATTGCTTTGAAATTTCCCAAGAAAAATATTCATTTTTACACTTTGGTCCAACTTGTAGTTCTTGAAACAATTCCTTCATCATATATATTCATACATAACTTGGTCTAAAAACATTATTACATCATAAAATTTGCATTACTCAAAATCATAAAAATTCCTTTGTGGGTTTTGCTAAACAATAAAGGTTCTCAATTGGGTTGTTCTCAGAATCTCAAAAATTTGTGAAATTGTGACAACAAAAATTGTATCAAATTAAAGAAATATAATGGGTGATAATAGTGATGCAACGTATTATTATCCATCACCATCATCAATGGCTTCAAAACCAAACCATCTATCATTGGATACCATAATCATAGCCTTAATTGTCCTGTTTTTTGTTCTAGCAATTTGTTTCTTCTTATCCCTCTATGCTAGATGGTATTGGTCAAGAACTGAGGACCCTTATATGGTGTCGTGGCGACGTCGTGCAGCCCGTGAAGTGACACCGGCTGCGCAAGCGGTCACGAGGAGGCGAGGGCTGGACCGGGTGACTTTAAGGACATTGCCCTTGGTGGTGTATGATCCTAAGGAATTTAAGGAAGGGTTGGAATGTTCAGTTTGTTTAAGTGAAATATCTCTAGGGGAAAAAGTTAGGCTTTTGCCAAAATGCAATCATGGATTTCATGTGGAGTGTATTGATATGTGGTTTAAGTCTCATTCAACATGTCCACTTTGTAGGAATCTTGTTTCTTCCTCTCAAAACCAATCAAATGATTCGGTTCAAGAATCGGAACAAGTTGATGTTAATAATACTCGAGTTATATCAGACACAGACTCATACTCAGATTCAGACTCAGACTCAGACTCAGACTCGGATCATGAGGCTGGTTCTCATGCTTCAGTCGCGATAAGTTATCCGACAAATGTCCTGTATTGGGGTGATGAAGTCCAAGTTAGGTCATTAGGGGAAGCTACAAATAATGTTACTACTTCTACCTCAACATCTTCCTCATCAAGTAACAACAATGGTGTTAATAATAATAATAGCCAAAGGGATGAACTAGTGATTGAGATACCAAGTGATTTATGTGATGAATGCTTCTCATCACCGATTTCTAGTCCTGAGTTTCGAGAGGAGGAAGCGAAAACTCCGGTGATGTCGAGGCTGAGGTCGTTGAAGAGGTTGTTGAGTCGAGGGAAGAGCTTGGCTCCTTGGGCTAGTAGCTCTAGCTCAACTAATGTTGAATCAGTCTAAACCATATTAGAAAATGGTGTGAATATTAAAAAACAATTTGTTCATTAATTTGAATTGTGATTGATTAAGGGATTAATGGTGGTTTTTCATGGAGATAACCCCTCCCTTAGCTTGTAGGTTCTTTATTCAAATTCATTCTTTTATTTTCTTGTGTGATAAATATAAATTATCCAGGGGTTTACAAAAATTTGTAACAGCTATCCCCAAGTGTGTACATGATAAATGTAGAGAAGTTTTAAGTTAAGGTATATTGGTTACTATTTACTATCACCTGTAATCTGCGCTATTTCGAGATTTTACTTTAGCTGTATATCACGTATTTTAAACGACACTTCAATTCATTTTGAACCAAAGTATTGAAAATTTCATAGAATATATATGTATCCACCACTCCAGATAAGTTTGTTATTTACTAAATTTTATTTAGGGTATAGTTATAGGTTAAATAAGTACTTTGCAATCCGTTCGAAGGAGAATATATTTTTTGGTCATAGGTCATTCAAAATTTTGTTTTCTGGAACATGTAAAAATTTTGTACGTTGAAGAGTCTTGTATTCGTTATGCAACAATATGTATGTCGTTGCTTGTGGAACATGTAAAAATGTGACTTGTTTCATCAGCAAGTATGAGAAGCACGTACGTCTCTTAAGCTCCTGGATAATGATCCACATAGACAGTGAAAATGACCAAAAGTGCATTGACAACCAGTCCCGTTAATTTGTTTACCTTTACTTCTTATAGAAAGAAAAAAAACAGGCCATTTATGATTGTATTTGGTGGTGGTCTAGTGGACAATAGTTTCGTTAATGTCAGATAACTCGGAATTTATTTCTTAATATAAAAAAGATAAATATATTATTGAGATATCATAAAATGAAATATTTAAATAAATAATCATATTTACACAAATTTACAAACCCAATTATTTGAAACAGAGATCTTTTTATTACTTTATAGAAGTAAATGATTTCGATGATAATGATGGTTAAAATGATTGATCAAATTATATGTAGTCAAATAGCTTGAGATTAGATACACTTAATTATTCTTAAATCAGAATTTTCATTTTTGTGTTGAATGGGTCACTACTCACTATTCACTAAGCCATCGATCATTATTATTATAATTTATATTAAGTCATAAAGGAGGTCGATACTACTTTTATCATATAGTCGTGATAATTTTGTACTACATAACATTTATAAATTCAATATAAATTACAATATTATGTCATGGTATGTCTAATTAAGAGAACGAGGACCATTGACCACGGGATTTCATTTCATCTCAATCAATCGACTACCTAGGACATATTCTATTAGTTAGGGTCCAAGCCAGTCTGGGTCGGTTTGGATCGGGCCAGTTCGATTTCGATTTACTCAATTCTCGGGTTGTATAGAGTCGAGCTCATTGGGAGGGCGGGCCAGCTTTTGCCGGCGCTAGGTCCAAGCCAATTTGGCATATTCCTTGTGCATACTTTTTTTTTCTTCTTTTTTGTCAAATGAGGCGCAAGACCAGTACAATATATAGTAGATGAGGATTTAAAACACGTGACATATTGTCATGATATTCTCATCTTAATCACTAAACTAAGACCGCTACGGTATTCCTTAGTACAGAATTTGAAGTTTAACCCTATCAAACTAAATTTATATGCTACTAAAGTTAGTTAAGAGACCAAGTAAAGAGGACCATAAACTCTGGCATCATCTGTAGGTTTATTAAGATTAACATATGGTGTCTCATTCCCCTCCCTCTTCTTAGGCTGAAACAACCCAATGAGAGACCCAGACCCGGAAAGACGGTGTCTGCTCCAGCCGCTTGAGGTAGTCGCAACATGCCCAGGATTGTAAAGTGGGCTCGAAACATAACCTTGTGGCTTAGTGTGTGTCACCTGGACGGCACTTGATATTTGTTTTGAATTAGAATGCCTCCTAGACTTGTTGTCTGATGGTGATTTCCAAAATGAAAACAAAACAGTTTTCCATGATTTCTTCCTCTTTTTCATCTCCATCTCCATCTCCATCTCCTTCTCCTGATCGATAATAACTTGCTTTTGTCCGATTTGTGCTATTGGGTTATCCTTGTCCTGTCTACCTCGTCTTTTCGCCTCTTCCAAAAACTGCTCATAGAAATTTGTCAAAACTCGTACGAGTATATATATAGATGCTACGATTTTTGAATAAGACCATCTTACGATTTAATGAGGTAGGTTGCTCATATAAATTAGTCATAAACTCATACTCCGTATATACGTACAGACAGGATCGGAACGGTAGCACTATTGTTGAATAAGATCGCCTTACAAAGTTACAATTTGACGTGGTAAGTATTAAAAGTTACAAGTTACAATTTGTTCTGTATGTCTAACCAAGATTTTTGCATAAAGTACAGAGGTAATTAGATACGAGCTTGGCTTATATACCGTGTATCAGGCCTAATTCTGATTTCGTGATAGATGAACAAGTCGACTGGCCACAATTTAAATTTCGTATATAGTACGACAATTGTTAGGGTGCAAACTCATGTCCCACAACGGTACTTTAAAGGTCAAGAATCATCTTTACAAGTGTCCTGAAAATACAATAGTACGAGGCCTTTTGGAAAGGAGGCCAAGAGTAAATCCATGAGGGCTTGGCCCAAAGCGGACAATATCGTGCTACTATGGACATTGGACAACAGCGCAGCAGAGACCCAACACGAGGTATTCACGCTTCCGTAATGCTTATTTCTACGGGATGGACAGACCAGTATCCAATGAGTCATTGGTCCATAAACAGCATACCAAACATATATAAGAAGCTAGTTTTGCTGAAAACCGTCTTAAAATTACATAATCTCGAATTTTGTAATCTATAATGGCAAGTTCATGGAAAATGCACCTGTGAAAAGTCGGTCTGAGGATCAAACTCATCGCTGTTGTGGTCGTCATGGCCGCTGTCGTTCTCATTGTCAACTCCAGGATAAACAAAGGAACCTTTCGTCATAATCTCTGCCTGCAGAATGCCAAAATAACTATTAACTAACACACATTTACCATTCTGAAATAAACAAACCAACATTATTTGATGATCAAATGAAAATAAATATTGAGAATTGAACATTTTCTTTAGCTTTGGAGTGATTGAACAAAACCCATTAAATTTAAAAAGTTAAGAGATCGAAAATAAGAACTTAAGGTGGAAGAATTGTTGGAAAAGAGTGCAGTATATTAGTTGCTGCAATAATTATTGCCCAACAACTTGTATTCTTGTATGTTGAAGAAATGAAGAAATGAGAGATTTTGGTGGGAAAGAACAGTAAGATTTGGTCACATTTTGGGTTAGTTTGATCAGATTGTAAGGCAGATACTGTGTTTTATGGTTGCAACTGCCAATAAAAATGACTGTTTTGTTATAAATGGGAAGGTAAACACTCATCAAGTCAAGACTCAAGAGTGAATACAAAGCTTCCTTTAATCTTTCGGAAAATTCACGTCGTATCTTTCAGGTTTGCCACTTTGTATGAAATGCTAAAAAATGTAAGTGACCGTAACTCTATTTTCAAAATTAAATGATTGACAATTTTTTATTTTTTCAAACCGCAAGTCTTTTTTAAAACGATTTTGAAAACCAATATTGTTGGATTCAAAACTCCTACTTTGGAGTTATTGTATGTCAAAGTATTTTTCATTGGTTAAACTTTGAGTGGCCAAGGATTTGGAATGCAACCGTTTTTTTTTCACATGGTAGTTTTCGGAAAGCACAAATTCTCATTTGTGACGGCGGTATCCGTCACAAGCTTGTGACGGATACCGTTTCCTCTCACAAAATACCCACTTTTTCTCTCTTCGACACTATTCATGTGGTCCCTTTCTCCACTAGCTCATTTTGTATCCGTTTTATCTCACAAAATATCTGTCACAAATGGTGACCCGTCACAAGCAAGACTTACTATTCGGAAAGAGGAGCAGTTTGAATAAAAATCATCGTCTACTGAATTCGAAAATACGAGTTTTGGTCACTTGAAGGTTCGGGTTAATAAACATTGGAATTTCATGCAAAGTTGAAAATCTCAAGGATACCACATGAATTTTCCGATAATCTTTTATTTTTTCATAACTAAAATTAGGATGGGTCGAAAATTATTGAGAATGGTTTACGGATGTACATTTAGAGCAGGGTTTTTCATTAATAAATGACAAGAAATCAAATTGAATTTGGTCCATATATATATCAGATCACAAATTCTTATTTGCAACGGCACTATCCGTCGCAAGCTTGTGACGGATATTCTTTTCTCTCACAAAATACCCACTTTTTTTCTCTCTCTCCAACACTATTCATGTAGTCCCCTTTCTCCACTAACTCATTTTCTACCAATTTTATCTCACAAAATATCCGTCACAAATGATGACCCGTCGCAAGCAAAACTTACTAATATCAGATATAGACGAAGCTATGCCTGGGCCGGCCGGGCCACAACCCATGATAGCTTTTTAAAAACAAGTAAAGTATGTTTTTTAATTTGCAATTAAACTTGTGTGGCATAGTGGTGTACATTCTCTGCAATTGGTTAGGGGTTTGAGGCAATTAGAGGATTATACAACAGATGTACATTTGGTATTATAGATTTCGAGCTTTATAACAAAGAATTTGAGCTTATGTATATATTTAACGAGATTTATTGAAAAGAATTTGAGTGTCTTTATAAAAAAATTGTAAATCAAAATATTATATTGAAACTCAAAAATAATACATATAAAACCCAAATTTTTTAATTTTAACACAAACCAATTATAGTGCAAAAAATTATTGTTAAAGCTCGAAAAAATTATAGTTTAGAGTTTTTAACAATTTGCTTCATTTATTTAGATTGTCATTTAAATCTTCTTTATTTATATAATTTTATCCCCATGTTAATTTAATTTATCATAAGGGCGTTTTTAAGAGATTTATTATTGTTTATGCTTATAATTGTATTCATTGCATGCTTAAACTAGTGGGGTATCAAGAATGCTTTATAAAATATCAAGTAATAAGTCGTTTGGTTACATACGGGAACTTACAATCTTATATTTATATTAAAACGAAAACATTTAAAGCATCCACATTAATTCACGTCACTTTTACACCTAAAGCTTATTGGCTAATGGCATGTGGTGGGCTAGCTTGAAAATAATTAATTAATTATGCAATATTATTATCATTTTTTTCTCACAAACTCAAACTGTTTCAAGTTTTTTTTATTTTGTGACTAAGGACATAAATTTTTATTGTTATAGTTCTATAACATTTTCTTTATTAAAAATAAAAAAAATTCAAAAATTATAGTACATTTTATTAGAGTTCAATAACTTTTTGCTAAACTGTATCAAATTAACAAAAAAATTGTAAATTCTAGATACATTAATCCAGTGCCTATCAAATACATGTGATTGAGAATTTTAAAAATATAATGAAAGAAGGACATGAGGGAATTTACAATAATCCATAAAAAAATATAAATACACTAACTTACGACAATTGCATTGTTTATTTTAATTCACTATTTTTATTAAAATAAATAAATAGACAAACATTGTGGTAGATTGTTTTTTTGAATAGAATTTATATCAATATCTTTATACTAAAAAATGTAAAACTAAATAAAAAATTATTATTATCAAGTACTACGTAAAAGTCACTTTTTGAGACAAGCAAACAAAGATCTCGGCTACAGGTTGTTACCCGTGCATTTTTGCATGGGGGTAAAACTAGTACCTAGGAAGTCTCATATCACGTGATTTTCTAATTCATGTGAATTAGAAAATGTTGTTTAGGGGTCGTTTGGTTCATCTAACAATTTAATTCATGTAGGAAGTTACAATTCACATGATTTTAATTCATGTATACAATTCATGGGAATTAACCGAAACTTGTTTGGTTGCCATTAGGTAATTCGCATTTCCCATGAATTAAGTTCCTATATATTGTTTGGTTGGAACACCGTAATTCCCATGATTTTTTATTATAAATACTATTTTATCCTTCATAACATTAATTACTCTTAAATATAACCAAAAATAATTGGTTTGAACAAGGGTAGAATAGTAATTTCTAAATATAAAACATGTAGGCATTGGGAATGACCAAGAGGGGGGGCTAGGTAAGCCAATGTCTATATCATGTAGGAATTAAGTTGATGGAGGAAGTTCCAATTCCCCCATTTTGGTTTTTAAAAGACAACCAAACAAGTGGCTAAAATCTGAATTAATGGGATTTTCAAGTTCCCGTGTTTTTAGGAGGCAACCAAACAAGTTCTTAGGAGTCGTTTGGTTGATTAGGGAAGTTAATTTTCCTAGGAATTTATAATTCATGGGAAATAAGTTCCCACATCCAATTCAGGTGAATTTGAGAAAAGTGTTTGGTTGCGCATGTAGGAATTAAATTCCACAGGAACTTCGAATGATCGAGGGGGGAGTAGGTAAGCAAGTTCCTACATTATGTAGGCATTTGAAGTTCCTAGGAACTTCTAATTCCTCCATTTTATAATAATTATGGCAAACAAACAACCCATGTTTTTGCAATTCATGGGATTTTGCAATTCACGTGTTTTCAGAGTGTCAACCAAACAACCCCTTAGTTACATGTAGGCATTATAATTCATGTAGGCATTCACACTTAATTCATGTAAGCAACTTTCTCCATTATGGAGGAATTTGAATTCATGAGAAGTTTCAATTCATGTGAATTGGAGTAACCAAACAACCTACCCATTTTGCAATTCACATGAATTAAGTTCCTGCGTAATTTAATGGGTAACCAAACGACCCCTAAATTTCTTTAAAAAAAAAGCAATATATAACTCAATAATTCCATAAGTATGTTTTATACTATCTTAAAAATCTGATTAAATATAAAAAAAACGTTGACATATTGGCGTGCCTTAATAAATGAGTATATATCGATAAAATAAAAATCGGCCAGGTACAAATTTCGTTCTAGTTTCGTCCCTGATATCAGATGATTAACATCTAATTTATCCTATATACTTTAGCTTGTATAATCGATGTATTCATGTTCAAACAACATATAGCCAATTTATTTAGTTTTAAATGAAAACTAGTTTTAACCTGTGCAAAAATGCACGGATTGTTTATTAAAATTCTAATATATAAAATTTGTTTAGAATAATGCGAATATATATATCAACATTATTATTTTCATTGTTACAAATTAAACCCAATGAGAATGTAATTTGTTGTTTTTATTTTAAAACTTTCAAATAGTTCAATTCGATTAACTTTGGCCGAGTTAAAAATATATGAGTAACATTGTGCATCCTACGTACTAACACCATGGTAAAAAAAAACTGGGCTCAAGTTTAAATTGAGTCCGCATTAAAAATAAGTTTTTGTCACCCCATATGAAATGAACACATACTAAGTTTAATCCTCTAATGTCACGCTACATTATTATTTTGCACAAAATCTTCTATATTATTTACAAAATTTTCTATATTATTTACACAATCTTCTTTATACCCTCTCTATGTCTTCAATTTTGAGATCACTTTCAAATTAATCTAATTATATCTTATTATTGTTCTTAATTCATTACCCATCAACTTTTTCCCTCAAACATATTACTTTGCATCATATTGACATATTTGGGTTAAAACCATTATTAAAGATTCATGTACGTATACAAACTAATTTCTGTGCAACATTTAAATTAATTATAACTTTTAAATTGTTTGTAAATTAATTGTTGAAATAAAAATTATATTGTATATAATATGAGTTTAATCTATTTTCGTTTTTTCAAACTTTCAGCAATAAGCTTTTAAAACTCCGTAATTATTGTTTTTTCAATGTTTTTAGGTTGTTAAATGCGGAAACTTTTTGAGCTTATAATTTTTTATTATGTTGATTTTCGTAAAGAGATATATTCGTTATTTTATAACCAAATTAAGATCTTATTATTATTCAAACGATATGATAATTTAATTATAAATAGCAGATTTTTTTTATGCCGGAATATTTGTTAGATATAATATGTATAATTCCAGTATGATAGCTATTTTTTTTAAAGAATCCGCTCTAAAAATTATTTTATCCATGTTTTTCCGACAGAATATTCCGTATTAGTTTATTAACATTAACCGTGAATTTACATAAATTTAAACGTAAAATTTTACGTACAAACATAAACGAATAACTTTTCCAGAAATAAACACTACAACAGATACGTCAGATTGCGACTGAAATTAGCGGCCACTATCGGTCGCCCTTCTAATTTTAGCGACCAATTTCAGTCGCACGCCCTTAGTCGCAGCCTGTAGTCGCTTTTAGCGACCGATAGTGGACGCCAAAATTAGCGACCGAAAAAAAAAAGGCGGGCGACCGAGGATGGTCGCTAATTTAGCGACTGAGAACGGTAGCTAAATTAGCGACCGAATTCAGTCGCTAATTTAGCGACCGTTTTCAGTCGCTAAATTAGCGACCGTTTTCAATCGCTAATGTCGGTCGCTAATTTAGCGACTGACAGCGGTCGCTAAATGGTCGCCATTGGAAAATAAGTTACAGGGGGTTAGCGACCGACAGTGGTCGCTAATTTTACATGTTCGGTCGCTAATTTTACATGTATTTGCCCATAAAATTCTGTTTTGTCCTAGCCAATTCCGTAGCTACTAACTGTAAACCTGCAAGCAAAACCAAGAATAACCAGCGCACAACCCAATTGATTCGAAACATCTGATTGCATAAATAAAAAAAAAGTCATCTGGAGTACAAAGTACGAAATTCGGGTACTAAATTAACAAGTATCCAACACTAAACCAGAGTCACTAAAAAACAGGAGCAACTAACTACGACACTACAGGAAAAGATGCTCCCGCCCCACTGCCACCTCCATAATCGGGATCTCTTGGATCCCGATCCTGTGGACGCCAACCGCTGTTACAATTAGCAAAGTAAGAAGACATCCTTTCCATCTCTTCTTTCATTCTCTTCAGTTCTGCATCTCGTTCGGCGTCCCTTCTATCCTTCTCAGCTAGTTGCATCTGAAGGTGATTGACCAAGCCAGGAACATAGGGTTGATGCTGGGACGAGGACCCTCTTCTTGCCGGCGGTTCATAAAAGAGCTCTTTAGCTGAACCGGCCCAATAGACTTCTCCTTTATGAAAACCGTCTACCAATTCATACCATAGCTGATTGTCGGAGATTTCAGGGTTCGCCTTCTTTCGTTTAAGAAATGTATCCTACAAAAAAATAAAACATTATTAATAATATATATAATAACACTTACATATAAATAAATCATTGATTATAAATCATTTTTTTTAATACTTTATACAATAACACTTACATATAATTCGCGATCTCTTGCATTTACGAAGATGTACCCTTTCTTTCCCTTTTTGGCATGTGTCTCAAGGAAGAGATCTACAACCGATTGTAGCTGGCCGTTATTTTTCCTTGCCTATAAAAAAACTAATAAATTCATGAAGTGTTAGTCAGTTAATTAAAATTTAAAATTTAAAGCTAAATATATACTTAAAGATAAAAGTGATAAATTAAATCACAAAAGTAAATACTTACAGTTATCGTCACACGATGATGGAATGACTGAGACCCACCATAATGAGTAACACACAACAATAATTTCAATAATATTTCGACAAATAATAAGTTCAAGCTAAGAATTAAAGTCAATATATACTTCAAGATTTCAATTGGGTCCTTATCACTCCAACCTAAACCCATCAATGTATATTTCAAGTCACTAGCAAATACATAATTGTGAATTTATTAGTGAGGAAAAAAATTTGGCAGCAATTCCCCTCAGTTCTTCAAATACACAATGTGAAATAAATTTGTATTTATTTCACATATGTATTCGAAGAACATAAAGAAATTGTTACCAAACTCTTTCCCCACTAATAAATTCACAAGTATGTACTTACTACCTAAGTGACTTGAAATATACAAAGACAGTCCCAAAATGGGGACTATTCATGAATTTCTCCTAACGAGTAATTCATGAACGGGTACTAGGTCAATAGTCATTCAATTCTTCCACGGAAAATATTCACAATAACTTACAATAACATACAAACATAATTAACATCACAAATTTTTTTTCGAAATCTAATTACTAACTATACTCATCATCCAATTTTCCCCAATTTCTAACCCTAATCACAATAACACCCAATTTTTTCCAATTAACTAACTAAAAACATCCTAAAAACATATTAATAATCTAATTACTAACTAAAATCATCATCCAATTTTCCCCAATTTCTAACCCTAATCATAATAACACCCAATTTTTTTCAATTCAATAACTAAAAACATCCTAAAAACATCCTAATAATCTAATTACTAACTAAAATCATAATCCAATTTTCCCCAATTTCTAACCCGCCTAATCACAATAACACCCAATTTTTTTTCAATTAACTAACTAAAAACATCCTAATAATCTAATTACTAACTACAAGCATCCTAATACTCTAATTACTAACTAAAAGCATCCTAATAATTTAATTACTAACTAAAACCATCCTAATAATCTAATTACTTGTTTGAATTACAATAATACAATAAAAAGATTCAATACATAAATAAAGTTAGTAAATCGACACAAACCTGAAAAAGGAGTATAATGTAGGTGAATGGCGGTGGTGGGTGGTCCGGTGGCGTTGCGGTGGTCCGGTATAGTCTCTATCGGTCGACGGGTAAGGAGGGGTTTGGGGTTTTTTTTCTTTTGAAACTTATATAGAAGAGGGGAATGACGGGTTGAAGAGGCGGAAAAAAAAATATAACAGGGGGTTAGCGACCGATTTCGGTCGCCAATTCGGTCGCCAAATTTAGCGACTGAATTCGGTCGCTAATTTCGGTCGCCAAATTTAGCGACTGAATTCGGTCGCCAATTTAGCGACTGAAAACGGTCGCTAAACTGGCACAATGGTACTTTTTGGATTCCCGCGGATTTTTTTGGATAACATTGGGATAGGGTTTTGGTCGCTAAATTTAGCGACCGACAGCGGTCGCCCGTTTTTTTTTTCCGGTCGCTAATTAGCGACTACCATTGCGGTGGCAGGTTTAGTCGCTATCTGGGGTAATTCTTGTAGTGAAAATTCAAATTTTCTCATGTGGGACCCCATTTATCTTTTTTTTTTTTTTTTAAAAATGTTGGGTTTGATGAGGTGTGTGAATGAGAATTGTTTAAATGTTTTTGTTATAATACAAACTAGTTTTAAACCCGTGCAAAAAATGCACGGGTCGTAATAACAGACGTTATCATTAAATACATAAACATATAAAATGAGTGTGATTAAATGTTCAATGTTGTGATAATATAAATATAAATAAATCGATAACTAAAGATTCGACGTACATATAATTTAACTTGTTAATCATTATCATTCGATGCAAAGTATGTTAAAGTGTATAACTAATTTGGAAGGTAACAGATACACGAAATGCAGAGGCTGATTTTTTAAATTATTTCGTACGATATTCAAAATACTCACACATTTCATTAGTTTTCAACTTTATTTAACTCAGATAGGACTTATCGGAGATCTTAAGTAAGACGGTCTTAAATGAGAACGCGTGAAAACTTAAAGCCCAATCCAGAATAATTTTTGTTTTTTAAAAAAGGGCTTTCAAGGTCTAAATGATCGAGTATGAAGAAAATTAACTCTTAATAATTCACTGATCGGTTAGTCTCCATTAATACCGACGTATTTCGTTTTAACATTAAAGCGTGTCAAATATTATATCACTTGACGATATAAGATAAACATTTGCATTTTTACACGTCTTATGCTTCTATTTTATTCTAATAATTACTTATTTGCCTCAAATTTAAGAAATATACGCTCGTTTTAATTAAAAAATTGTGTTCACTAAGAGGTCGTCCTTATCCAAAATCTTTAATGTAGAATAATGGGATCATTAAGTTTGCTACGTCACTTAATTAGTGAATAATCAAAGTTTAGGCCAAACGATCCAAATCGACAATCTCTTAACGCATTCTATTTATTTAACATATCTTATAAATAACCACGATGAACCCTCGATGAGGCAATATTCTTTTTCACTCAGCCTCTCAGCTTCCTAAACTCACTTACCTTTGGCAATTGATTCGATGAAAAACAATTTTTTCTCACTCTAATTATCACTTGCGTTTATATTATCTATTCCTTTCACTCTATTTTAACTTAATTTTCCCCAAATTTTAAGCTAGTTCTTGTTAATATCTATAAAGTATTCCTCCGTACTTGATCTTAAAATAATTTTTTACTATGTTCAGATTTATGAATATTGTTAGGTAAAATAGTTATATTTTTTTTGTTGTATTTTAATTTAGTTTTTGTAAAAGAAAAAAAAAACATTTTTTTAGATTTAGAATTTGTCGTGAGTATATATATATATTTCTTCAAATCTACCTCATTATTTTTTTAATATCAGTAACGACTAACGAATGATGTTTTTATTGATTTTTATAATTATATTCAATTTGTAATTTTTTTATTTCTTTGTAATTATTCAATTTGTAATTTTTTTGTATGTTTATATTGTGTTGATAATATTTAGGAAATGATTATAGGGGTTAGGAATCTTAGGATATGTGTTATGGGAAGAATGAAATAAAAAAAAGAAAGATCAAAGAATTAAATCCCATGGGAGAACGTGGGTTTTAGAGAAAAAAATTTCATGCCTAAAAATAAGGAGCCAATAGAAACTCTTTAATTTCTATCCCTTTTATAGTAAAGGGATAAGATGGGAATAATTGGGATGTAGGTAAACTTGGAACATTATTAAACTAATTGATTGTCACGTCATCTGTCGAGTCAATACAAGTCGGGTTCGGTCTAGGTCAAATAGTTATTCATCATTATTTTAACCTCAAGCGGAGTCTGGTCAACTACAGTTCACCTAATTTTTGAGTTACATCAGGTCGAGTTTCGAGCAATTTGGTGTCCGTTTCTCATATCGGGTAAGCTTTTACGATCTCGGGATAACAATAAATGTAACATTGATCATGACAAGAAAATAAAATCCCACCTACTATAGTTGACTAGAATGGATATGACAAAAATTGTATCACAAATTCTTGTTTACAACCATGGCATATCCAAGTTTCATCTATCAATAGTAGTGAACTAGTGTACATCCAAATCGTAAATTTGGATTTAATTTTTTATTAGCTACATTATAAGATAAAAAGTCTAGGAAATAATACTCCGTTAAACAATTGTAATAGAGTGTTAAACTCAATATAATAGGAGATATAAAATAACGCAAATTTTTATTTAAGACGGACACAATAATGCGTAAATTAAGGGCACTTAGGCTTGCCCTGTTTGCTAGTCCAGTCTCTGTAACAAGGGCATTCATCCTTATTCCCTGAAGTGCCTGAAGGAACACACTGGCATTTGTCACAACACATCTTGCAGAAATGCATACATTTTGACTCCTTTCCCCATTTTTGGCACCTATATCCACATTTTGTGTCGCAAAAACCACCTGCATCCATTCAATTTTTTCTATATTAAAGCAAGATCATTTAATATATTTTGGTGAAGCCACGCATCAAAATACACGAGGGTCTACTAATTTTCTAATTTTTGTTTCAATTTTGCAAATAACTACTGTGTTTTTCTTTAAAAAAAATTACTTTTTTATTTTTAAGATTTATTGGTTTTCTACCAATTATATTCATTAAAAACCTGCTTCTTATATTTTGTTTCATCAACTTTACCCAAATTACTAAGAAAATTAAATACTCCTATAATAATAGGATTCATTTTGTTAAATATTGATAAGAACATATATCTGAAAAACAAATTCAGTGTAATTTTACACGGGGTATTTTACATTTAATTTATTTTCCGGAAAAATGTATTCTCTCCGATAATAGTATTACTAGCTGTAGTAACAACATACTAGTATAGATCTCGCGTAATGCATGTGCGGTATATATAGAGTGTTTATTTTTGTTTTACTTTATTATTTATACTTTTTAAATTTGCACATCTGTAATATTTAATTTTCGCTATATTGTAATTTGTAATATAAAATAATTACAAATTCTTAAACATGACGGCCTCACACCGTGGAACGATCCATTTTTTTACAAATAATGATTTTTTATATATAATAAGACCATTTTACGGTGTGGTGAGATCGTCTAAACATAAGAATTACTGTAAAATAAGAGTATATAAAAATTGAAATGGTAAAAATTAATGAATTTGTTTTTGTCACAAAGCTGATTGTAAAACACAAACCAGTACTTGCTTTATGGCTTAGACTCGAATAAAAATGTCTTTAACAAGAAGCGAACGCTTTTCTACTCACATTTCACAATTTATTTATTTCAAGTTGAATCTTAGATTTCGAAGACGTTTTAAAAACAAAGGAATAGATATATATACCTGAAGGTGATGGAGCGGGCGATACTGATGAAGCGGGTGAAATGGACGAATAAGCCGTAGCGATATCAAGTAAGGAAAAACATAGAATGAATGAAATGAGAAGAAAAGTTTTGATGGAAATCTTCATTTTAATTAATTTATTTATTTATGTGTTTGTTTTGTTTCGTAAGTTACTAAGTGAGTACTTGACAAAGAGTGTAGTGTATGAGTGTACTATATATGTATTATATACATGGATGAAGGACGACATAATTTAATAGAGTGGTTGAATAACTTGGATTCGATCGGAATCAAAGAGAAATCACACAGCTATTCAACAATGTCTTTTTCTAAAAAACACAAGCAACATGTTCCGAATCCATTAATAATTCCAAGTATAATCGACCCATAATGCATGGTTTATTATGGAAGATGAATTAAATATAACAACGATATTATACAAGGCACACACAACGGTTATATATAATACGAGTTTAGAGTCTTTGTTTGTAAGTGTTAATAAAATTAGTAGTGCGTTATACGGAATTACGGAGCACTTATTAATTGAATGAAAATGAGATAGTGTTACCAGATATTCCGTAGTATCCAATCCACTACAAATCGACTAGGAGTTATTATACCTCTGTAGTCGGTACGTACGTAGTTGCAATGGAATTGGGGATCCATGATGTGAAAATGTGAAATGGAGACATAAAAGTGTGAGTTGTTGAATTATTGAGAGTATTTGATTAACATACTAATTAATTCGTAACTTATGGGCATCATGTGCCTTTGTCCACCGTAGTCCGTAACGCAACTCATTACTCGCTTGCACCCACTATAAGAGAACTTGCACAAGCCTCGAGTAATGTTTTGTCCTCACCACAATTAGTGACGGACGACGGACGGAGATTCTTGTTTGTTGACGATCACCGGTTATAACGACATTTACAACCAATTTAAATTATATAAAAAAAAAGGACGGTTGTAAAACGTCATAATTTGTGACGGTCTAACGTGTTTAAGACGGTAATATCACTGGCAACCTTTGTAAAGAATTCAGTATTGAAATCAATTCGAGTCTTTCTCAAGCACGTCAGTTTGGAGTTTGCATTCGCATATCGTCTGTACTAATTGAAACCATTTCAAGTTTGGATCTAAGGTATTTTCTTACCAAAGCAAATGTCATCACCGACAGGGTCATCAAGTCACAGATTATCTCGAGTCAGCTTCACCTTGGCTATGTTTAGCTTCTGTTACTCTTTCAGTTCAACAAATATTAAGTGCTGCCATGTTCGGGCCAGATTCCAGTCAAATGTTGACAGCCCATGGTTACATCTTACATTGTTATTTCGTAAAACTGCCATGACCACGGACATGCGAAATGGCATACAAACGGTTTTTTAGTCTAAGTGCGATTTTTAGTCCAAGTACGATCTAACTTGAACAACTTTTCCTACAAGTAAATTTTCAAACCTACCAAAAATGCTATTTTTATTTTAATAGCATTTCAAATACAAAGGAGTTGAGAGTAGAAGAACAGAAACGACTACATAGTCCCATTAACTGTACAAATTATGGGTATCTACATCACACAACAAGAACAAAACACCGTAAGTAAATTCTGAACATCGAAAATGTGATCAAGTAACATACCCATTTATATGAACTTTTGGGTTTAAGATTTCCAATCACATAAACTGGAAGCAACATCAAAGTTGGAGAAGAGGCAGTGCCATAACTAGCCCAAACATTGAAACGATCAACAACATCATCCAGGTAGGGATAGACTGCCTCTGCTTATTTCTTCTGCCCTGAACTCCGCCATTTCCAAGATCTTTTGGCTTATTACCATCAATCCCCTCTGAGTTGGGCTGGGAGATACCTTCTTGTGCAGGCGCCGGTGATGATTCAGACTTAGTCTGATCAGAGAGCTGTTGTTTATACTTGTCAACATACTCCGGGAACAGTTTCTTGAACGTTGGACTAATAAGCACAGAAAATGTCAGTGAGGTAAATTAATCAAACAATGTAGCAAAATTACATTTTACGTATTTGGGGATCAGTTCATGCTCAATGGCACACAATCTGAGGATAATACTAATCTTGCATCAATAAAGGCAAACCGATATACTATTGAACTCTTTTGGTAGCCACTCTCAGTGGACACTAATACTCTAATAGATATTCCCTCCCTGCATTGGGATTCCATACACTTCACAATATATGCAAGGGTTTTTTTATGTGGAATTCAACTGAATGGCAAGAGCATCACTTATGACTTATGAGATTCAATGCAAATTTTTTGTGACAAGACTAAAAGGCTTTGACAGAATTTTCTGATAAGCCAATGGTGAAGATGCCTGAACGGCCGAACAAATAAAATGGTAGTTTGCATTAAGACAGACAACGGTATAGGAAGAGGCGAAATTGGTTAGTACATGCTGATAAAAAATGGTTGATATTCACTTACTTTTTACAATTGAAAGCAAGTGAAGCCTTTGCTAAACGTTGTTTTTCTTCAACAGTAGTTGTGACACTTCCTGTTGTCGGGCTGTTATCCACCTACAGTATGTAAGACATCCACAACACATGTCATCAACTCATAATATTAAAAAGCCTTCTGTAAAAAAAACACTGATTGGTTGCTACTAAACAAGTGGACCAAGCGGATTAATCAGGGAGCACAAAATTAAGAAGTTTTTGTCACACGGCTTCTGTTGGAATGAGCTCAAAGGAAACTTGTTGGCAGTGACTCATGAGCAACAAAGGAAAATACAGGAGAATCTAGCAAATACAAACTCACCATGAATGAAAGTAGGCCGGTAAGAATGCTGCAAAAAAAGAGAAAAAATTCAGTCAGTTGCTCACTTCAATGTTTTTTTAGACTAATTGCTTGAGCCAACAAAGTCTACTGGATTTAAAAAGACTCAGAACAGTTAAAATAATAATCGGCTAATATATATTTTTACCTTGACACAGACCACATCGGATTCCAACTCTCTGGATGAACTACAGGAGAGAAAACATTTGTAGTCATTATCAAACAAAACTACATGGACAAAAAAAGATGCATTTAGGTAAATAAACCAACAGAGGACATAAGAAGCTAATAGACTCACAATCACTCATGGACAAGCAAATCTTCTTCTGAGTCATAAATCGACCATTAGGAGTAGTCATGCTGCTCTCAAAAATAGAAATTATTCAGTGCCAAAAATCATGCTTTAAGCATGGGAGGCAGACAAACAAATAATACAAGAGGTTTGCAAGTAAAATTAGTCAATAACCTGATCCCTGGCGGTTTAAACGGATACTCAGAAGGAAACTTGATCTTTCCATAATAATATCCACCTTTGTCAACCATCCAACAAAAATAAAGCATTATAAGCCCCAAGACTGAACTATTATCCTATAAGAAGAATCATACGGCAGTTAATCAACTAAGATGTGACAAACCTGCGAAAGGTGTTCCCTCGCTTCCCTCGAGTACATAATCTGCAATATCAGCAGAGGTTACAAGCAAAACACAAATAGGCAAAGTACTTAAGGAGACCACAACAAAATCACAAGATATCAACAGCTCACCAGTCCAGGCGACCACAAAATTTGAAAGTAGAGAACATGAAAAAAAAATGAAGAAAGAAAAAGCAAATGGGCGGAGAAAAGATACTTAGGACCAGCCAACAACAGTTCATTCATGGGCGAGTAGAATTTTCCAAGTTTTCAATAAGTTTGAGATGTTTATCATATGAGCAAAACAGCCTAGCCACTAACAACCAATAATTTCAAAAGTGGATCACTGTAAAAAAAATCAAGGGAACTTGGTTTGGGGGTGGGGGTGGGGGTGGGGGTGGGGGTGGGGGTGGGGGGAGAGAGAGAAACAACCAACAACAGTCCACGTATTAGTGAACATGGTCGAATAGAATTTTCAAACTTTTAAATAAGAGTGAGATGCCATGTCATGTGCGCAAAACAATCTAACCCGAGTTTTAATACTGCACGTCTGTGACAAAAACTACAGGAGTACACTGTACTCCCCCCACCAATATCATGAGTAGATGTGGAATATTGATTTTTGCACAAATAATTTAAGTTGATTCTTGACATAGAACTTACGCCAATCAAGAATGTCATTAGGAGAGGGCCGAGCAACAATATGCGGAACTGGCTCCTGCAAATGTCAAAAATGAAACATTTCATTAAACTACTCTAAAAAATCACTTTTAATCGTCAATATTCAATGGAATAATACAAAGATTACAATTAATTCTCACAGATGAGGACCACCTTAGCTAAGCTGAGCATAATTTACTTTACAAAAAGAAGTGTCAAAGGGTGGGGGTAGAAAGACCTTTCAGAAAGTCCACTCTATTCCGGTTAGCGGAAGAACAAGAGCTTAATTTCTTCAAAAATATAATTGTTATTAGTATTAACTATTAACCATGATCTAAGTTTCATACACAAAGGTACAGTCTTTTATACTCCATATTTAAGAGCACGGCCTCAATACAGAGGATTTAAAAGGTCGCAGCATGATAGAGGTTTTAGTTGAATAAAGTTATAAACAATATCTTTTATTCCATGCTGTTAAAGTAAAGCTTCTTTTCTTGTGGCAAAGTAACTTATATACAGATGTCGAAGGAAAAGAACCGATGTAGACTAGAGAACTTACTTTGCAGAGAGCTCTAAACTCCTTTTGAAGCCGCTTCACACAAGCTTTTTCAGCCATTTTAGAATCTCACAGCTGTAATTCCTGCGTTGAACCTTGGCTTATAGATGAAACTACAAGAAACAGCAAATAAATGGTTTTCAGCTAAACTCGCACCTCTTCACTGATGTCGAATCTACATTCTACAATCTCTAGCCAAAAAAGCAATAAACATAAATCAGATTACCAGAAACTAAGCAAAATCAACAATGAACATACTGAGAACCCTTCATTTCTAAGATTACGCAAAACTGATACTTAAAGCACGCAATAAGTATGCCCTGCATGACTGCATCAGACCAAAGCATCAAACCACATAACTGAAGCTACACCTCAATTTGTGAAAATAAATAAAATTAAAGAGGTATCCTTGCCCATATGAAAGCCTTGAACAGGCTTTAATAAACAAAGTGAGTGGACTGAGCTTACAGGTTTGTTTATGTCCAAATTCCATCCCATAAGAAAATATGAAGCTTAAAATTCAAAGTTCTTTTTTGTCATCCGCATACAAAGTTAAACAACTCCCAAATTAAATTGGACCTTCAAAACAATTTGAGAGCTTTCCATCTTTTATCTACCAAGAAAGATACACTACATACTACCAAAATGGGTTCGATCAAGCGGTAAAACATGGTTACCGAATTCCTCAAACTCCAGCAAATCACGAATCGATTCCCCACATTTCGTATTGGACTATTCGTACTACGACATATTACGATTTCTGGTCTAAAAAATCCGTATTACATTTTACATAGTGTGTTTCGTGTATATGTATTACACGTTCGTATAGGAGTGTACGACAAATTAGGCAACCATGGCAAAAATATGAATGAATTAACTCACGGATGTTCTACTTCAAACCCTTGAGTGAACAATTTGTCCTCTGATGATACTTTATCAAGTAGGAGCAAGTCGCTCTGGTAAAAAGACTGTTTTACTTATTGGTAGTGGTTCGTAAGCTATCACGTATAGCCGGGGATTACCCAATGGCATGTAGCAGACACCATGAACTCGGTTTGCTCAGAATCTTAGTGTCAAGTAATAAAGCATCCAATACGAATACCTAACAGGCATACACGATACGAAATTTTTACAATGTAATACTATATTTTAAAGCAGAAATCACAATAAGCCATGATAGAATACGAAATACGTAGGAATTGATTCCCAATTATCTGGAATTTGAGGAAACCCGGCAACCATGTACCAATCTACCAACTATTAAAATTTGTAATTTTATGATTAATGATGCCTTACCTGTTACATATTGAATGTCAGATCACAGATAATTTAACTCACATAACATTCCAAAGACACTGAATTCTAATCTAAAAAAATCAAAATCAAAATCAAAATTTCGAAAGCATTTACGCTAAGAAAATTAGGTTAATTACAGTTAATTAATGCCAAATTCAAATCATATTAACCAAATCAAATCAAAAACAACAACAGATGTTCGCACAATCACACTTCACACTACAGAATCATAAGAAAGCTAAAAACTCACAACAACTCATGAAATTGATGAAACTAAAAACGCGAAAAGCAAGCGAAACGATTCGAATCAAACAAAAAGAAAAGTAAAAAGGAAGAAAATACCGAGAAGATGATGATGATGATGATGATGAAAATGCGCGAAGGAGGAAGAGAGAGAATGGAAGATTTTAATGGGAGTGAGATTGTGTCGTTGCTTTTCTCTCTCTGAAAATGGAAAATCCCCCTTTCTATTTTTCCGATCAAGTAAAGTACAGCTAATTTAGGGTTACGAGTCGTGGTCCAGTTGATCAATATGTGTAGGGATCCTAATCTCCTATCTTAATTATTGCATTTTAAGGTCGCGGAAGTGGTTAAGATTTAAGACCGAATTATTGTAATAACGGTTTTGAATCTCTATTTTTTTACGTATGGATTTGCATTTTAAGTAGATATTATCTAGTTTTGTTGGTAAAGTCGTAAAGGTGGGAGGGATTGTTCTCTTCAAATCTTTGGGTTCTAACTTCTAAGTTTGAACTCATTAGTATCAAAATTAGCATTACGGCTCTTTTAAAAAAAATAATAAATAAATAATGATATTGCATTTTAATAACCAATTTGTTTTGTACCACATAAAATTAACGTATTTATTTTCGCTAATTTGAGTATCCAGTATTTTTTTATGGGTATTTAGTGAAGCTTATATATAATTTATTTGTAACTTGTAAGCACATTTAGTGGATTTTAAATTGGCACATTGAGTTGGGTTATTTCGGGTTATGGTCACTCTGGGGTGGGTTGTAACCTGTAATGATTGTTTTTTTTTTTTTTTTTTTTTTTTTTTTTTGGCAGGGGTAAACTTATACCAAATTATACCGCGGCCTTCGCAAGGTTATGAGCAACCTTGTTCGGATACCTTGGTATAAAACTAATACTTAAGCAATGAAAATTAAAATACATAGATCTAATATCCCGAAGAACACCTACTATACCGATATCTTCTTTAGCAGCACCCGCAAGCTGTTGGACAAGACCTAGACAATCAGATGCAATATCCACATGCAGAGTGCCAGAAAGACAGGCCCAGTTAATAACATAAAGGAGGCCCAACGCTTCAGCAAGAAGAGGTGCAGAAGCATTAAAACGCGCCGAGAAAGATCCCAAACAGGAACCATCTGGATTATAAACAATCCAACCTGCTGAGGCCTTAAGGGAAGGAAACCAACTCGCATCAACCTTAACACGATGGGCCAAGCAGTTTTCAACGCCTTTAACAAGAACAACAGGGAAAAAATCCCTAATGTTCAGACAAAGGGAGTCAAACTCAATTCTACAATCGTCCTTCGAGACAATAGCAGATAAGGCCAGATCAGCAACCGATTTCTGGAAGTGGAGAAAGAACATAGGTGAAGGTGCTTTTCCTCCAAAAATCACCGAATTCCTAATACACCAGATGCTCCAAAAAATAGACATGAATTGAATAGCGACAAACCCGAAGTCCTCCCTTTTTTTAAAGAGGAAGAACCAATTCATAATCCAATCTTTCAAGGCAATTGGTGCATCAGAATCACACCTAATCCCAAAAATAGAAGAGGCCCAAATACGTTTAGTCCATTCACAATCTCGGAAAAGATGAACCACAGTCTCCAAAGAACCACTATAAGAACAAAGAGGACAGGATGCTGAAGTAACAATGCCCCTTCTCACAAACTCTGATCCCACCGAAAGTGAGTCCGTAATAATACGCCAAATCAAAATCTTCCATTTATTAGGCCCAGGAAGTGTCCAAAGTTGAGACTTACAAAATTGTTTAACCCTTGGACTAGCACGCAACCGATCCGTATTAGTGCAAGACTCCTCCAAAAAAGCTGCAAGACACACCCCATATCCTGATTTGACAGAGTAGTTACCATCCTTACAGGCTTTCCAAAAGATAGAATCCTCTTTAGTGGAAGAACAGATAGGCAAAGCACAGATCATCCTAGCCCATTCATCAGGAAAGATATCAAAGATAAGCTCCTCCCTCCAAGTTTTATTGGAATTTATAAGATGTGCAATAGTCCAGGACTGCATATGAGCCGGAGGCGGAAAACCGAACTTCGTAAGAAAAGGAGGTGACAAACCATTCACCCAGTTAGAACTCCAGATACCAAGAGAAGAAGAAGCACAAAAATTCCATCCAACACCGTTCAAGATTACCTTAGCACCACAACGAATCCCCTGGCAGCCCCAAGAGACACCCACATCATTCTTAACCTGATCCTGTTTATCAGGAGAAGGACTGTTGAAATTTTTCCTGAAAAACACTTTACTAATAAGCGATTCCCTATTAGAGAGAATTTTCCAGGCGATTTTCCCCAACAGAGCCCGATTCATACACTCAATATTCCTAATACCCAACCCACCCTCAGATTTCGGAAGACTGAGAAAGTTCCTACTAGCCCAATGAATAGTAGCACTTGATTTCGACCCAGCCCACCAAAAATGTGCCAAAATAGCATTAAGCTTATTCGCCACACTTACCGGTATTTTGAAAACCGATAGAATATGATTTCAGAGAGTGGACAGGACCGAAGAAATCAAGGTCAACCTACCCGCTGAAGATAAGAAAATCCCATTCCAAGAAGAGAGGCGCTTTTTCACTTTATCCAAAATATCATAGAAGAAGAGTCGTTTAGATGAACCACAATCCGTCTCAATACCAAGATATTTACCAATACCCTTATTTGATTTGATACCAAATATTCTTAATCCAGAACGAGCCGAAGCCAAAGATGTATTAGGACTGAACAGCATACCAGATTTACTCTCATTCATTAATTGTCCCGAGGCAACACAATAATTATCAACAATACTCCTCAAGGTCCGGAAAGCGTTCTTCTTATCGTGTAGAAAGAAGATAGAATCATCAGCAAAAAATAAATGCGAGATAGGCGGACTATCTCTACCCACCTTAATACCCTGGAGATCCCCAGATTTCATAGCTGATGTGACATTATACGAGAGGATTTCCATGCATAAAACAAACAAGTAAGGTGAAAGGCTGTAATGATTGTTATTACTCCCTTTTTCCCGTCATTTGGTGTCCTGTTTATTTTTGGGTGTCTCAGACTCTCAGTTAATTGTTATCATTTCAATTTTTGACTTGTCTTGGATGAACAATTTGATCATTAACAATCGATTTGGTTCACTCTCTTTCCTTGATCTTTGTGCCAAAATCAAAGCACAACGATTGATTGGGATGGAGGAAATAACTTATTTGTAGACAACAGTTAATAATATACAATGATAAACTTATGATCCAGATATGGTTGGGTCAAGTTTGGATTCCTATCATATTAGATCCTCGGATCGGCTAAGTTTCTATCATTCATTCCTCGAACATTGTGATCAAAATCAGAAGTACCTTGTTGGGATGACAGTAGCAATTATTACTTTTTTTTGTTTTTTTTTTTAATAAAAGGCAAGTAGTATATATCGAAAACCAAAGTCAAGTTTACAAGGAGATACTATATCAGATACAACAAGACTAAATACCAGTTCTGTCTTGTGAACGCTTCGTCAAAGTCTGCATCCGTCAGCAACTGAGTTGTAACACGCAGCCACTCACGAAGTCAATCCAAGCATCTCTTTTGTCAAGTTTGCCTAAGAGGCAGCCAATAGTTACCAACATAGAAGCTGATTCCTTTTCCACATTCAAGCATACTAAATGATTTTCAAAATCACGAGTTTCAGGCCTGCAAAGACCCAATTAAATCATTCCATCAATTAGTAGCATTTCTTGCTCTTAACTCTTATTCCTTGAAGACAATTAAGTCACGTGAACAGTGGGTAGCTCATCCCACTGCACGCCCACAAAATCCCAATGAACTCTTATTTACTCTGAATATTGATACTCTCTATCTGAGTTTCAACACCCAACTTCTCACGAATTCCAGTCAAGCAAATCAAGAAATCTGCCAACACTTTCAGCCAATCACTACAGCCTCTGCCTTATTTCGACTTATCCTGCGTATCGATACAGTTGATAAACTGAAACACGGGCACACGGTCCCAGCAACTGCACATATGCCAGTTCAGCCTACCACTCTGCCTTATTTCTTGTTTCCTGACAACGACGTTTACTGATGTTCAGTCCCTTAACAGACCTGCACATCAACCTACTGCCCACACCTACAAACATAGGTAGCATTTCTGCTGCACCACTGCCATCCTCAGAAGCTGACCCGCAACCATCAGTTCCCGACCTCCTGCTACTCTACTACTTTACTGCTTACAACAGACTCGTTGCCTACACCCAATCTGCTGCACCAGACTACATGAGCCTGCTCTTTCCAGCCAGCCTCAACAGCAGAGTCGTTGCACTGCACTGCTACGAAATGAATCAGTACCCTTTTTAGCGAAACCCGGAGATGTAAAAGCATCCTTATATGAGATGGACCCAGAGTAATGATCATTTACATCATTACAATCCTTGCCATGACATTGTTGCTCATCTGGTTCCATTATACCAATGATCTTCATTCCGTTAGCATCAGCTCCTAGACGTCCTAGTTGCCCATGAGTGTTCTGAGGAAGCTCATCTGGTTCCATTATACCAATTATTACTTATTAATTTATTATTACTATCTTTTTGTAAGTTTGTAAACTATTTTATGAAAGTAATTGTGCCAAGGGAGTAATACATATTTCCCACTAGCATCTTTCATAAAAGTTTGTACTAGTCGACTTGCTAAAGCCTAATCAATAAACCATTACCATACCCTTTTCACAAGGTCAAAAAATTTGAGTTCACATAATAACGTGATCAAATCACATAAACCCGGCCGACATTAAAACATTGCTATAACAAGTAGCAGCATTTAGTACTTGAAAATCCACAAATTCTGGTTTAAACGTTTTGAAAATCCACATATTCTTGTTTAAAACGAACATATTCATCTTAAACTAAAAAAAAGATTGAATAAAACGGGCTCTCGGTCTACGAGTCTACAACTCATAAAGTTATATAAGCATGCTTCGAATTCCAGCATGCTTATATTAAAACCAAGCTGCACATTATTCCACTTTAATAATGTAAATCAGGGGCGGATTTCAGATCCCTATCGAATGTGACGGGTATTCATAAACAATTAGGGTAACAATGGGACGGAGTCGTAAGTAACTGCACATGCCAAAGTTCTGATACCATGTTTGTGATTCTTGATTCAGTTTCATTACAATGTAATAAGAAAAATGGACAGTTTCCAGATAATGCATAAGATAGAAGCAAAACCTTGTATCTTAAGCCCATCTTCCTACTCCATTCCTTATCTATTCTATGCTTAAGTTTCGAAATACGAGCTTGGACTCGAGGCAACATAGCCCCTTGAATGAGCTTCACAACCTCTGGCTTCGTTTCTATATAAACAAAATGTATCTAGAGAGCCATGAGTGCTGCTCCTGCAAACACAACCTGTTTCTGAAATAGGGACTTGCATTTCCATCTAATCACCCATCAGATGACGCCTGACGGATGAGGATATCAAATCTAATCTAGACTCCCAACCAGTCTTTGACCAGCTCAGTGCAGCTTTGCTAAAGCCAGTTAGCCACACTCAAAGAACAAATGATGAATAGACTCATCAGGCATGCCACAAATACAGCAGCACCCATCATTAACAATACCATACCATACCAGCCAATGAAGTACTTATCAACTGATGAAATTTAGCTCTTATATTTCGCCACAATCTCTAACTCTCTGTGATAACACGACAAAAAAATTCTATGAAATGAAGCTGATGCTAACAACTATATTCTACAACGTACACGATAATTTATCCAAAACTATACGACAATCAGAACAATATTGCATTTTAAGGTGACAAAATTTCATAAAACCCGAGGCTAAAACTGGGCACGCACTAGAACCCAACACATGAAGTCGAGTTACCTGTTTTAGAGGATCAAGGAGTAAATTATGATTTTCTTCCAAATATTGCCCTTGCTTCAGAAACTCAGGTCTTCTTCACCTTCTTTTTGGAAGGCTTTGATGTGTCCTCTTTCTGATGATGCTTCCGTTTTTTCTTTTCTGACAATTGTTCATCACCGTGATCTTTGCTTTCTTTTCTCTGCTTTTTATGCTTCTTAGAATCATCAAGGGCGGAGGACGATGTCAAGACGGTATCGATCTCTTGCCTCATTTTCTTTATATCACTTTGTTGTTCTGTCTTTTTTGAATTATCCGTAGTAGGAGTCTTCCTTTTAGAGGACTTGCTTTCAGTCTCAACGGATTCTACTTGAAAATCCTTGTAAAAGGCGAGTTTAGACTTCTGTCTAGAAAGCCACTGTTCAGGTCGTCTCGAGTATCTGGAAAATAATTGGCATTGAGCATTTAGGAAAGGGAGACATAACAATCCAGATATATATGAAAAAAGATCAGCATCAATTAGGAGTAATATACAAGTACAATCTTTATAGCAAATACTGTGTATTAATTCATAATAGATTTTGGCGAGCACATAAATAGGCAGAAGGGAAAGCATACGATGCATCTTTGAAATGCCTAATTTTGAGGATTATATAAAGTTGGAAACGATTTTAATCAGTGTCAGAAACACTGGTAACCATTCAGCTTTCAAGTGACCACAGTTCTTGGCCTCACGTCTTAACCAATGAAAGACAACAGTAACAAGATATTTGATTATATAATCAGATGTTCATCAAAAAAATTCAAACACACTGTCATAAAATCATACCGCAGAAAAGCACGGGAAAAGCAATGAGTACAACAGAAGCTTACCCATCAACATCAAGATTTCTCAAGAGGAGAGGACCCTGTCTCGTCTTGGAAAGTTCATTCTGGACAGCAAACAACTCTGATACTATGGCTTCTTTTAATGAAATGTTGCCCGCAGTGAAGCACTTTTCAACCGTAAAAGAACCTGATGGGTGCATAGCAAGCTCTCCGAAATGGCCCTTCAACCTTGATGGTAATTAGAGAAACAAATCACAAGCAGATAAATATACGAAGACTATAGACCCTGTTTTCCTTTTTCAGTGCTGTTGACCGTTCTAGCTAACTATTGTCGGGAAAATGTCCAAAGTTATCGTTATAGACCACTTTTGTCAAAGTTTATTTGAGATAGAAATCATGGGGGATTTGGACATAAGGAATAATTTAACAGAATTTAGGGCCAAGAGCATACTTGCCAACTAGCTTCTTCTTCTGTTTATCAGGCGCAGAAGAACCCAGAAAAGCTTCAATTACACGAGCCCCTGCATTATCCTTTGCAGTTTCAAGGACCTGGGAGTTATCCATTGATATAATGCTTGTAATGTAAGGCTGAATGTATTCCTGCAATGCAGAAGATATGATTAAGTGCAGTAGAAACTCGGCTACAAAATCCCAGGGTAAAATTTAAAGACGAAAACATCAAACTACAAGACAAGATAAAAGTGTACAGAGTTAGAAGTGAAAGAACCAAGCCATGAAGAATACATGACAGCTGAACTGCGTACGGACTACGGACACAAGTATCAGCTATTAGCACCTTGCAGGGACAACATCTAGACTAATCTCTTAGACTCTTACTCATTGTAAATTAGATTACAGTCATATCTCACTCTCATACAAGATCTCATACCTAACTTGCCCGTTCGTTAGATTTTTAACATACAAACTTACTGATAGTATAAGAGCTTCAAAATTCATTCAAGTATCAACAGTTGTTTGGATTTATTAGCCATTTGGCCTGGACTGCACTTTGAATTCTGTGAGATCCAAATATATTTATAATAATATAAGTTTCAGTTACATATGAAGAGTAGTCTATAAAGGATAATTAGATAATGCAGTTGAGAGAGATCTATTTTCATCAAACATACTCTCACATTCAGTCGAGGAATGCATAGACATACTCAAAAAAAGAGATAATGTGATGTTGAAGGCAGCCACTTACGCAAGGATACTTGAAAAGTGATTGCAGAATTAAAGAACCCATGACATGTATCTTCGGCCCACTTGTCCAACTCCAATTAGACTTATCCTTGGAGAAAACATAGCTCTCAAGTAACAGTAGACGAGGTACGATGCATTTTGGAGGTTCATTTACAGAACTCACAGCAGCTGCAAGTGCCTTAGAACACTGTAAAGCAGACAAAAAGCCATTCAAATACCCCAAGAAATAATAAAAAATAGTAGCACATAAGAAAACGGCTAAGGTAACATAGTTTGTAAGAAAAAATGATTATTGTACAAGAAAAGTGTACAATACTCTAGAGAGAGTGTAAAAAGGGGAACTTGATCGAGAAGTTTGTACCATGTACCTTATGCTCATAAGCATGAAGTCTTTCACTTGTGGCAATCAAAGATGCTACAACTCCAGCTTTTCCTAATTCCAGGAGATCTTTAACTTTAGGTCCAATTTCCTCGCCAAATGCTTCTACCTAAAATTAAAACAACAAAACTAATTATCTCAAAAATAATGCAGTAAACAAGGTTATCGAGTCCTGAGCAGGCTTATAGAATTAGGTGCATGGGAACGGCCATAAGCACTTGAGCTTCTATCCTAAAACCAATAGGTGATAGGAGGAGGCAAGGAGCCTACTTATAAATTAGTCCCTTCACTAGTTTTCTACCGAAGTGGGACAAGGTCCCACATACACATATGGGAAGAGACCTCAACAACATTCCCCCTTATTTTACTACTACCATACTGGTCTACTGGAACAATCCACTTTCCACATTAGAATAAGTAACATACTTGGCTTTGGTTTCTCGCGTGACAAATCAAAGCTTGAATAGTGTAGTTAGCAGAATAATGCTTTGAATCTTCAAATAACGAACCCTTGAAGATTTTCACGAAGATCTCGTCATACAAAGCATCTGGAGCAACTTCTAACATTATCTGTAAATTATTTATGACAGCCTCGCTCAGTTATACAAATAATGAGGTAGTAAAACACAGATGTACACACAGCTAAGATATAACAGATCTCAAACATGGCATTTACCATCAATTACTAATTAATTTACTAACATGGAATCTGTACCAGGATTCGACGCCCATACCGGAGTCTGAGCTACATAGCTACAAAGTAGCTTCCTGGCAAATAGTATATGGAAGAAAAAAAAACTCCACTACCTAGAGAACTATGGAAAGAAACAAGGAAAGATAAGAGAAAATATCAATTTAAGCTGACACAAGGAGAAGACATCACCATAAAAACACATAGTAAAATGGACAGACTTCTCCTACACAGCAACACAGCTCACAAAAGAATGGCAAATGAATAAATAAATCAGAAACAAACTCCACTCAACTTCACCATCTTGGAGGGGTTAAGGTCCAACAGGTAGGATCATCTTGTCTTAATGGTCAACGCAAACTAACTTCACAATTTAGTGTCCAATTTCGAATATGGGCAGAGTAAAAGACACAGGACCAAGGACCAATATCTCTGCAGTATTCAACTTTTGATCAAATTATAGAATAGGTCCTTAAGGGACACATGGGCAGAATTGACTCGAAAACAACAGAAATAATTTCTTCCATAACCTCCCCAGTCCCCGGTATGAATCCCACATTACCCACGTCTACTTGGAAGGCTACCAAAAAAGAGGATCTATGGGTACAATGAAAAAAATGTTTTAGAGTTTGGTTGGACCATCATCAAATTTGCTGGGCTAATTCAGATGAGAGTATTGTAAATGCTAAACAAATATCATGTTAGCAGTAATACAAGGAAGGGATGCATCAAATGGAGAAAGACCAATCAACATTTGCATCAAGCAGACTGTTCAGGGAGAAATTTTGTGATTCGCCTAAAAAGAGGAGAAAAATGAGAGAGAGTGGCTACCTCCATCAAATGGCAGAATGCATTTTCCTTCACTATTTCTCTGATGTTTTGAACCTCCGTTTTCTCTATGTAGCCATCATCCTCAGCATTATCCACATTACAACCCAGAATCACCGGAATGACACGAAAAAGCACTTGCTCTTGTCCCTTCAACACCTTCAGAGCTGTCTACAATGACAGAATCTAGATCATTATTGAGAGAACATCTATTGCGGTAAACCTTAGAAGAAAAGCAGCTAATAGGCAACAGGTGGAGCCATATAAGCATTACAGCCCATCAGATTCTGGGTTATACCGTGGCAATCAGCTTAAATGTCAGTCTAATACTCCAGAACAAGCTTTTCGAATACTATTTATACTTAGTGAGCTAACACTTGTAGCAAAAAACAGGACAAGAGAAAAACTAAGAAAGCGGTTTGTATTATGGTATTTCAACATCTGAACTATGAGCTAATGATAAGTCTGATGGAACATGCCTGCAAAACTAAACTGCTGTATTGGTCGGTTTGTAGGAACCCAATATCTGTTCTGCTACATTTCAACATTTCAACCACCAAAAACTCTAATAGATCTGGAAATCCTTCATGCACATTTGGTGTTTCATTATTACGCTCCCTTTCTGTTCTAAGATTCAACCGTTTAGCCAAAACTGTGGATGCTTTTGACGTGTGGAACTCTGAATCAAATGGCACTCCCTTGCAAAGACAGAGCAGACTACGCAGAACATGGGATCCATGACAGTTGCTCATAACATTCACAGGGTCTTGAACAATTGCCTGAACAGGGAAACAAAAATTCACACTTGTCAGGCTATAGAATAGACAACAAACCATTACGATAAAAATTGCTTAAAAGAGAACAGAAGAACAGACAAGACATGCTTACAACCAATCATTACCATACCAACCATCTGAAATTTATGCCACAAATACAATTAAAAGTAATAAGCCAAAACAGCACAAAGAAAAATAGTGGAGAGCCTCCTTGATATCAACAAAAGTTACAGTTATAGGCAACACAGGGAAACAAAACGCTAGAGTACCTGACAGATCAAAGTAAGAGTGTCTTTGATAAGATCGTAAAAGCTGTTGTCAAAGAGATGAATGGCTAGCGATTTAAGAGCTGTTTCTGCCACATGGGAACCACAACTATCAGTCGCAATTTGAGCAAAATTTTTTGCAGAACTACGAAGGAAGCCACAAAGATGGTCGGCACCACATCCCTCTAAGAGTACTTGTAAAATGTGGCTTATGACAAAATCATTCGCAAGCTCCACTTCTTTCCCGGTTGTTTCTTCTAAAGCATTAATACATATAACCGACTTTTCATCCGAATCTATCTCACCACTTTCTAGTACGTTTGCAATTTCAGAGAAGTACTTTACTGTTTCAGGATCAATTCGCTTCCTGCAATTTTTGAAGCAAGTTAGCATTTTTATCTTCTAGTCAAAATTAATCAAAAGGGATATCATATTAAACACATACAGTGATCATATACACTAACAACACCCTAATCCCCAATGGATCATGCAATCGACAAGGTAATGGGATCGGGTATACCCAACTTTACCCCCAATGCCAGCATCACAAAAGGTTGTTTCCAAAAGGCCCAAAATAAAAATTGCATCTAGAATTGGATCTACGACTGCTATTTCAAAATAAAGAAGTCAATTGAATGACTCGTACATGACAACGAAAAAAAGTCAACCACTTACTAGGCCATTTTGCTTTACTCTTATCATAATCAAGATTTAAAAATTAACTTCCTGCAGCATTTTTTTAGGTTAAGTTAGCATTTTTATCTTGTTGCCAAGATTAATCAATAGGGATATCAATTATCAACACAACATCACCCATTTACCCTAACCCTCAATGGAACCCATGTTCTAGCAACACAAAGAGGATAGTTCTAAACATCCAAATGAAAATTACGACGAGGACTGGATTGGAACCATGACCCCTGCTTGAGAAATAAGAACTATGTATATAATACCTTAAAAATTATTTGTTTTTTAGCACATCTGTATTTTTTTCTTAGCTTATTAAAGTTCAGATGGAATGAAATTGCCTTTACTCTAATCTACTACTTCCGCGCTTCTTCTTAATTCACTCTTACCACTGGAAAAGTTTTGAACTGCTATAATAACGTAAAAATAAGAGAAGAATTGTTAGCAAAGAAGGGGCTGCATGAGATGAGTTTCCGCCGCCATTTTAAGGTAAAGGCCTGCCTGCCCCTTCTTTCATTCATTTCAACCTCTACCCTAACCAATTAGAAAAAGTACGGCAAGTTGGGAGGTACCTTATAGTTAAGATTGCTTGTGCTATTTCTTTTAGCGTAGAGAGCTTACAAAGCCGTTATTGCATTCCAAAATCATATATAGACAGCCTTTTTTCTTTTCCTACAAAAGAGTATAAAGCGCCCTTTACATCCAGAAGAGACTTTGAAACCTATCACTAATGCTTGAGCAAATACGCTACCTATCACATCCCCACTACTGCTTGCCTTCTCATATACCGGCCAGTCTAGTTATTTTCTAAACCTACTACTCAAGCATCTGACTCTATACTCTAATACCCCTCTCGTTACTTACTTCTATATAATATATATATATAGAATTAAGATCGGGTGAGAACGAACACTCGGTGAGAACGGTGAGAACGACTTATAATCATTGGATTAAATATAATCTTACGGTTGACAAATAAAGAATTGTTAAAAACAAACACTACCATAATCTCCTGACTACCTCTGTGAAAACAAACCTTTCCCAAAAATTTCCCTTATCAAACCTGCGTCAAATTCAATAATTCAATGGCACCTCAATTCATCAAAATCAATCAAATTTTGATAATCAACTCTCGTTCAATCAACCACGGCTCCTGATCTGATCTCTTTTTAGCCTAATTTCGTTCGAAATTTTCAATTGTCTATTTCTCAAACAATTAATCGACTCTATCACGCACATTCATACTAGAACTCTAAGCCAATGCTAAAGTCCTTACCTCCGCCGCATCCTGGTGATAATTCTGACAAGTCTACAGTGTATACATCACCATTTCCCCTTCGTTGGTTTCCCTCTATCGCAATGTATCTACGTTATTTTATTATGTATATAACCGCTACTTTAATGTATCTAACCTTAATATGGTGTTAGATACATTATTACAGAAACCAGATACATTATAATTGGTGTTAGATACATTATTATAGAAACCAATACATTAATATGGTTTTGGGTTCAATCAACAATTTAAGGAGTTTGTGTAAGTTATAAATGTTTACTTACATTTTTGCACCGAATGGTCGTTTGTCGACGTAGTGGTGATCTACAGGTGGTATCGCAAGTGGTCAGACGGTGAAGCAGTTGGCTAGGTTCACAAAACAGGAAGTGTCGTGGGTTGGGGATGCTTGTTGGTGTCGTCGGAGTTGCGCTCGATGTTTGAGATGTTCTACGGTGATGCTCAAACGTTGCCGGTGATTGTCGGTGACGACGACAGTGATGAGCGATGGTGGATAGGAATGGCAAATAAGGGGGGTGTGCTGAGTGCAAAACAAGAGAAAGACGAAAGTGATTGTTTTTTATTTAACAAAACCTGGTCCCTCCATCTTATAATAAATCAATGGTTTCAACTTGTTCTCACCGAATGTTCGTTCTCACCCGATCTTAACTCTATATATATATATATATATATATATATATATATATATATATATATATATATATATATAAAAGAAGGGGATGTTTTACATGCTACAATCGTTAACCTTTTACTAGAGGAAGCTCACTACAATTGCTTTCTCTTTAATTAAAGATCTAATTCCAACAAACAAAGGGATAAGTCATGGCACATGTCTAATTAGGCGCCCCACTAAGAATTGCTTATATACCTAGTACTAGTCCAAGTATAAGTACTCTAGTCAATTGAGAGCTATGAATCTCTTCCCTACTTTCTGAAAAGGACTGCTGCCAACCTCTCCTCTTACCGTCAATGGCAGGGTTAACGCCAAGTATGATCCTACAGGGAGCGCGGCTATTCTCCCATCTCAACAAACAAACAAAGGATTGGCTTTATGTAATTATGTGCTTTACTGATGATCACTATTCCCTCTCATCTTTGAGTAGTACTCCGTCTCATGTAGTCAGACTTTATTATTATCCGTCCTCAACTTGTGACGGACTTTGATACTTCAATCATATACTTATTTAACTATAATTAAAATAAAAATAAACAAACGATTGAGATGGAGGTAGAACAATGCTGAAAAAACACATAAAAAAATGATAAATTAAGTTGAATAACCTAATAAAAGAGGCCTCCTGAGGGTTAGAAAAATCTGTCTGGGTAGAAGGGTGTTGTTCAGAAACATATTGAGAGCCGCCATGACCGTCATCGAAACCCGACTGCTTTTTATTCGACTTTCTTCCCATGCCTTTAGTATAATAATTGCCCTGATAAACTACACCTCCGCCGCCGCCGCCGCCGCCTTGCTCACAAACAAGGTAATTATGAGCAATACTATAGTCTTTCCGCCTTCGTAGTCGTAACGCTTTCGAACCAATAGCAACCATATATGATATATGCAGCTCCTTCCTTACAGCAACACCGTACCACCACTACCTGCAAAACTATTGTTTCTAATTAATTTTATAAATTATGAATATAACAAGTATGTATGTATGTTTATACTTTATACTTGGGAGTATGCATATTAGTTTATTACTTACGATTGATGGAGGAGATGAGATAAGGGGATGGTGAGTGAAAGAGACAAAGACGGAGAAATCCTTTGAGGAACTTGGGTTTTGTATTGGATTAGGTTTTCAAATCCGTCTTATTTTGGGCTTATTTATCCCTCTCATCCAATACTTAATAGGACTCTACGAGTTGGCTTGACATTCGTGACCACCCCGTGCCCAACTCGATTTCCGTTTGAAAAAACAGATTTTAACCGTCATAAACTTGTAACAATATATCCGTCACAAGGAGACTTGAAAATAATATACCAGTGAGCCTTGCGACAAGTTGACAACAACCCACAAAAATAATACTTGTACTCCGTATACTAGTACCCTTCATTTTTAGGAATTCTCGTGACAATAAACCACAAAAATAATACTAGTACGCTACTACGCTTCTCCTTTTCAGAATCTCACAAATACACTCCAACTTTACTTCTCCCCAAAACTGTAACCAAAGGCATACAGTCATACTTTCAAATGTCAATAAAAATTATACTACTAGTCTACTACTTTCAAGTTTCAATTAAGATTATACTACTACTTTCAACTTTCAACTTTCAATTAAGATTCATTCACATACTTTCAATTAAGAAAAAGAAATTAACTACCTGAAAGACAGTGACGGTGAGAGAAGGTGGCGGCGGTCGGAGAGGTGGCGGCGGTCGGAGAGGTGGCGGCGAGGGTGAGGAGCTGACGAATGACGACAGTGACGAGTGGACTGTGAAATTGGGGTTTGTAATTAGGATGAATTAGGTTTGCATAGAATGAATCAGAAATATTTGTGTTTTTGCTTATATTAGGCGTGTCCCAGGCACACAACGGACCGCGTCGGTGATAAAAAGACCGTGCCGGACACGTTTGGCTTTAAAAAGAAACGACACACGGTTTTTGGAGTGTCGGACACGTTTGGAGCCGTGTCTCTGGCATATTCATGTCTGACACCGTGTCGGACACGCGGAGGGCAAATTTCAGCGTGTCCGTGCAACCTAGCTCTTATTTAAAAGAATAGAAAAGACGATACTTTGTATTTTTTATTCATTTATAATTTCGTATATAACCCCCTTTTTATGTGCTGTTATTTACAAACAATCTTTTTTAAGTCTATTTTTAAAAAATAATGTCTTAATTATCACTTAATCTTAAAAATCCCTTATGTCAATTACGCTAACAATTTTTATAAAAGACTTATACTTATGTAATGGGGTTATTTTATGAGAACAATTAATCATAGGCTTTATTTTCTCATATTAATCCATCACAATGTTTAACTAGAAATAATCTCTTTTTTAACGTCATCTATCTCACAATGTCTCTCTGATTTGAAAACAGGGGCGGAGGGAGTGCAAGGGCTCTCTGGGGTATAGCCCTATATACATTTAAGTGGCAAAATAATATAATGGTAGTATTAAGTGTTCTTGGCTAGAAAATACTAATAAAATTTTGATTTAGAGTAAGTTAGCGAATATTTGATCATTCATTATAAAAAAGTGGAAATCTTCATATTCCTTCTTTGTAAGTTTTTCAAGAGACTTACTCGTTAGAAGTATTGATAATCCAAGGAAACTAAAAGTTCTTTGATGTAATTTTTACACGTCAAATTGAAATATAATGGTATTTTCGGTGGAATCTCCACCGTGAGTCCGTGACCACCAAGTATCTTCTTTTTAGTAGTGGAAATTAAAAGGTGATCCTATATTGAATAGATGATGCCCTCCGATTCTTAGATTTTCTTCGTTTGATAAAAATAGTTTTCACAAATCTTGAACTTGGGCAATTCTAAAGAATGAGAGGATATACTTTCTCTGTCGCGGCCAATAGTTATCGTTGTTTGAAATACTAATTCCATGTTATTAGAGGTGTATCATGTATGGTGTAAGTTCTCTGTCCTATACACTACTCCCGATCAATAGCTATAATTGTCTGAAATTATCTTTTTATTTCAAACAATGATAACTTTTAAGCAGAATGAAGAGAATATAAGATAGGTATTGAAATCTCTTGTATTATAAAACTCTTTTTTTTATCAAAATTTACATTTAATCAAACGTTAAATTTAGCCCTATATAATTTTAACTAGTATTTTTGCCCGTGCGATGCACGGATACTAAATTAATTTGTGCTATTCATAAAATTTTCACCGTGTAAATCAAAAGTAAATCATAAGACTTTTTTTTTATATATAAAAATATGTTAGTTCGTTCTATGCATGTGTTATTTTGTTAAAAAAATTACGTCATTTATATTCATTTCTGTTATTAATGTTACCACCAGCTCGCCACAATCATCTACAGTACCACACGAAGAACCCTTCAAACCACTACTCTTACTCTTTACACAACACATGAAACGGTCCACAATCAAAAGCCCACGCCTACTAACCTATCATGAAATTAATCATCAAATGTGATTTAGTCATCTTTATTGCTTCCTCAAACAACCATCTAATTCATCATCGACACTCTTTCCTAGCTTCCAATACACACCTAAAATATTAAAGATTTAAAGTCACTCCTCCTTCACGAAACACCCGGACTTATCCCTCAAAGTTAGCTCTCTTTTTGAAAAGTTCATCCATCTATCAGAAACCTAGCTAACTTCTGCTTTCAAAACCGATCTTGTTTGAATGAGAAATCCTTGATTGGGAAAACAAAAACATGCAATTTTTTTGTTTGTTTAACAAAAGAGGTATGAGAGAAGTGTTAAGGAATGAACGATGGATGCAACACTCTAGATGTTACATTGAAATTGGGTGTAAAATTTAAACCACGATGTTCCAAGACAAAAAAGTAACCTAGTTAAACGTTAACAATACTATATTGACATGATATTTATTAGCATTTGATTACTTATTTTTGTGTTTCACAAGAAAAAAAAAACAAAACTGAGTTTTCATACATGATATTTCAGAGATTTTTAAATTATTTTTATAGCATCTATGCCCAAGTCATTTACACATAATACAACCTTGAAATAAATTCATCTACTTCATCAGTTTTGTTGCTACATACCCCTCACCATTTTCCACATCATTCATACATTATTGTTCGTACCCTTTTTCACTCAACTAACCAACTTGACCATCAGAATTAACCGTATGCGCATTCCTGAACAACCCCATTGTATCTATATTTACTTGTACTACTCAAATCACATTCTTAAATATCGGATAATAACTCTATCCTCGAGACACTTACCTCCTACCTCCAGATAGAGCTGGCAAATAATGACACGACATGAAAACACGACACGAACCCGACACGAAATGAGCGGGTTTGGGTTGAGGCTTAATGACCCATTTATGTAAGTGGGTCGACACGAACACGAC
Source organism: Silene conica (assembly GCA_029255685.2). Lineage (NCBI taxonomy): Eukaryota > Viridiplantae > Streptophyta > Magnoliopsida > Caryophyllales > Caryophyllaceae > Silene > Silene conica. Next base: position 68,855,328 of record CM055318.2, on the reverse strand, counting down.
ACGATATTTAATTGGGTCGGGTTTGGGTTGAGCTCTTTAAACACGAACCCGACACGAATGACCTGTTTACTAAATTAATCGTAATTTTTTTTATCTTTCATCACATAAATATACTTAAACTTTCCAAATATGGACATGACACGAAAACACGACACGAACCCGACACGAAATTAACGGGTTAGGGTTGAGGTTTGATGACCCATTTATCTAAGTGGGTCGACACGAACACGACACGAAATTTAATTGGGTCAGGTTTGGGTTGGGGTTTTGTGACCCGTTTACATGTGACACGAACACGAACCCGACACGACTCGATCTGTTTGCCAGGTCTACCTCCAGACATATTACCCGATATATTACTGACATGACATATACTTCCTTCATTCTTATCCAATGTTCCCACATTCTAATTTTGTACAATTTAATCTAATGTTTTCCTTCCATACTTGGTAAAATAATTGACATAAATATCTTCTTCTATTTCTTGTATTTACAATGCTATCTGATGCGTATTTGGGGTGATAATCAATAAAGATAATCAACAAAAATACGGATGTTGCAGCGGAATAAAAATAATAATAAAATAATACAATCTTGAACGAATAAAGAACGAAAAGTAACCAAGAATGATGAAAGAAAGATGGACGGACGGACGGTGATGGTGACGTGGCACACGGTGGTCAACGGTGGTCACGGTTGTCGATGGATCTTGGTGTTTCTTGATGTTCTTGAATAAAGATTGTTGAATCTTGATGACGTAATAAGGCACAGCACTTAATACTTGAAAGATTTGTGAAACGATTTGATGAATGAACTATGTATGTCGATGGATAGGATAATTGATCAAACTCACACAGATATTCTCTCAATTATTTTGAAGCTCACACAGATACTTCGGGTTTTAAAGCTCACACAGATACTTTAGGTTTTTTTTGTAAGATAAACTTAACAAGAAAATTTGTTTATAATTTGATAATAAGATGATAAAAACAAACAACTAAGGATGCCTATTTATAGTAAGGTCATCCGTCACAAACTAGAATCGAAATAGGAAAGAACAAGAACCCTACACGGTCCCCAAGTGCTCGGCCAAACCGTGTACTACTACTCTTCCTAGGGTTTCTATTCCTATCCTATGGATTAAAGATAATCCTTATTTAATCTAAAAGATAAAATAACAAATAAAAGATTAAGTTGTAGTAACAAACCCTAACAACTTAATAACAAATTCATAACTAACTAATAACTAACTTTGTAACCACCTTGTAACAACCTTAACAACCTAGTTGTAACAAACTAGTAACAAACTTAATTAATTAAATAACAAACTAATTAAAATAACAAAAAAGAATAAAACACAAACCCTAATTAATCTAGGGTTTCGTGCCCTCCATGTCGCCACCCTTGGCACGACTTCCAAGGTAGTTTCCCGCTACCTTCCCTTGTTCTTTCAATACGTCTTTCCAAGCTAACTTAAAAATCCGTATCGAACCCATATCGAACATTTTTAATCTTTCTTTGGGTCGTGGGTCACGACCTCGAATCCTTGCTAATGCTCCCGCATCACTATCATTGCAAATTTGCAACTACAACTCCACATTACGACATCTTTTTATACACACCCCTAAATATTTCAAAGAATGCTCCCACAAAAAACACTATAACGCCGTTCCACATTAAAAAATATTCCTCAACATAATGGAGCATTCAATAGGACTGAAAAGAGTATAACAATTGATTGTTTAGTTTTGTGTCCAACAAAGAAACAAAATTGAGTTTATACACGTGATATTTTAAATGTTTTTAGCCTATATTTATATATTTGTCGATTCTTTTCTCATGTAATACACATTTTCAAATAAAATTTATTCATTTACCTTCTCCAATCAATATCTCACGTTATCCACTTTTTCACGAATTCAACCCTTTCCACCACTAACCAACCAAACTCATCAGAATCAACCTTAACCATATTCATATCCCTATTCAAGTCAGCCCTACATATGAATATACTTTTCTATCTTCTAAATCACACTCGTAAACGTCGGGGAGTAATCCTACCCATGGAGTACCCTTCTCACCCACTTAACAAACTTAACCATTAAAATCAATTGTAAAATATATTCCTGGAAACCTCAACCTACCGACATTTATTTGTACTACTCTCACACTCTTCAACGTCGTGGAGTAACCTTACCCCCCAAGACACTTACCTCCTCTCTGAAAACCTATTTACCCCATCGTTCGAAACAATAGATATATCCAATGTTATCAAACCCCGCCTTATAACAATCAAAATTAAGTATGTATACATGTTACTTTAGAGATTTTTAAACTCCTTTTATAACATCTGGCTTCTGTTATTATCATATTAAATAGAATTTTGAAATAAAATTTATTTACCTATGTACTTGCTTAGTTGTTCTAATAATTTTGTAGTACATACACAACTTTTTCGACACCGTTTAGGTATTTGTCATACCCTTCTCACATAACTACCCAACTTGACTAACATAATCAATCATATCCCTGAACAACCCTAACTTATAGACATTTTCTTGTTCAACTTACATCACACTTTTAAACGTCGGAGAGTAACTTTATCCCCCAAGATACTTACCTCCTCCCTCAAGATCTATTTATCCTCATCCCTAAACAATTGGACAGATACAATTTAAAATCAACATCTACCCTGTAAAACAATGTCACACTGTAAAGAATAAGTTGAAAATATGGAGGAAAAAAAGAATACGGACTATAATAAACTATAATCTAATACTAATTAAAAAGTATTTTTGATCTTTTTACGGCTTATTTTATCCGTCTCGGAAACACCATTTATTTGTCATTACTTTGTTGTATGAATACCTTCTAAAACTCACTTGCATTTTATCTCATCAACACAATTATTCCGCTTAACTCAGATCACCTACATCATTATGCTCTTTAATATCTATATATTTATATTTATACTTCTTAAATCGTAACTTGACAACACAACTAACCAACTTGATCATCAGAATCGTAAACTGTATTCTTGAACATCTCTGACCAATTTGTTTGTACTACTCAAATAATACTCTTAAACGTCGGAGAGTAACCCTACCCCTGCAGACACATACCTCTTCCCTCAAAACCTATCTACCTCCGCCCCCGTAAAAAATATGTCATTTTATAACATAATGTCTCATCATTAAATAATAAGGTGAAAATATGTAGAAATAAATATTGTTATTTATGAAATATCTTTCAATACCCATTTAAAACACATGTCATCCACACAATTATTCCACTTCAGGCACCTATCTACATCATTATTGTGGTCTTTAATATTTATATTTATACTAATTAAATCCAAATTTGACATTTTTGGGGTTTCTCTAAAGTATAATATATTTGACATTTATCTTATTTTCATTTTACTTCATTAAAGAAATTATCTCATTTCTTTCGCATAAGTACGAAAGTGCATAATATTCACTTGAATAGTAGTGCTACTCTTGTATCAAAAAATAGTAGTGTTGCTTAATTTGGTCGAATATGATTGATCGCAAATGTTCCTTTTAGGTAGGAATTTGTTTAGACTTAAATATTTAACTAATTAAGATGGAGGTATTCATTTTAAGTTTGAGTAGTCTAATAATATGGAAAAGATGAGAACATAATGTATAAGAAAAAGTAAAAGATTTGTCTTATTACTCTTATATCCCCGTGAGACTGTTTTGACTCATTTTAATGTTAAGACGAAGACAAACTAAATTAGTTTTTTTTTACGCTTTTCCATTTTCATTTTTAATAGAAATGCCGAATAATATTAATAACCTTATATAGTAAGTATATAAATATTAAAGAATAATATTCTAAGATTGAAAAATAGTAAATAATCAATTATTCTAATTCATTTCCGATTTTCATTTTTAATAAAAACGTTGAATAAAGTTAATAAACTTAAATAGTAAATATATAAATATAAAAGAATAATAATGTTTTAAATCAAATAGGAAAATTGTAAATAATCAACTATTTTTTATTTTTCTAAATCTAGTAGAAAAGTTGTAAATAATTTATTATTTTCTTATTTTCTAATTCTAATAGGAAAATTATAAATAAATTATTATCTAAACAACTATTTACTAATTTTCTAATTTTAATTGAAAAATTGTAAATATTTAATTATCTCCTAATTCTAGTAGAAAAATTGTAAATAAATCATTATTTATAAATAAGTGTTTTGTAATTTTCATTTTTAATAGAAACGCCGAATAATATTAATAACCTTATATAGTAAGTATATAAATATTAAAGAATAATATTCTAAGATTGAAAAATTGTAAATAATCAATTATTCTAATTCATTTCCGATTTTCATTTTTAATAAAAACGTTGAATAAAGTTAATAAACTTAAATAGTAAGTATATAAATATAAAAGAATAATAATATTCTAAATCAAATAAGAAAATTGTAAATAATCAACTATTTTTTATTTTTCTAAATCTAGTAGAAAAGTTGTAAATAAATTATTATTTTCTTATTTTCTAATTCTAATAGGAAAATTATAAATAAATTATTATCTAAACAACTATTTACTAATTTTCTAATTCTAATAGAAAAATTGTAAATAATTAATTATCTCCTAATTCTAGTAGAAAAATTGTAAATAAATCATTATTTATAAATAAGTGTTTTGTAAAAGGTGGAGACTACCACATGCTTAGAAAAAAGTTTCCTTTAATTATATATATTAATTTCTGGCTCCGTCCCTGTTTGAAAACATGAGATAAGTTAGTCATATGTCAAATGATCCAACTTATTTTGGGCTTATTTATCCCTCTCATCCAATACTTTAATCAGCAGGTCTTACCTGTGACGGGTTTATTTATCCCTCTCATCCGTCACAAGCTTGTGAACTCTCACAAAAAGGGAGAGGGGACAAGGTGAGGCACCTTCACGTGCATGCTTTACCACTCACCTCTCATGGGTATTTTGTTGGAGGAAACGATATGCGTCACAAATGAGAATTTGTGTACTTTAATAAGACTTGAAGAGTCTCTTTTTTGTTTTAGGGAAAATTTTTAGTATTTTGTATTTTCGGAAGTGTTTTTTTGTGAGAAGCTATCTTATATTTATGTACATTTGTGAACAATTGCCTAAGGGGTGTGCAAAATCTGGTCCGGACCGGAGAAATGGACCCGGCTGGACCGGAATCTACCAGACCGGAACCGGAATTAAAAAATCCGGTCCGGTCTCCGGTCCACCATTTTTTAAGATTCTGGGTTCTGGTCAGGGACCCTTTTTTTTCCGGTTCGGACCGGTTTGGACCGGATTTTATCTTTTTAATTTATTTCCCACGAAAATATATTAAAATTCGGTCCAAATCTGTCTAACCGATCCAAACCGGTCCATAATATTAAACTTCGGTCCATAATTTTACAAATCCATAATTTTGCCGGTCTATAATATTTAAATTCCGGTCAAACCGGTCCGGTCCGGTCTTGGACCGGAATTTTTTCGGTCCGAATTTTTTTAATTCCGGTCTAGTCCCGGTCCATCAATTTTGCCAATTCCGATCCGGTCCGGTCCGGTAGAATAATAGTGAATGGACTAGCTTATAAGCAAGTGGGCTGCTCCTATCACCAATTGGTTTTAGGATGGAACTTCACTTGCTTATGGAGTTATGGGCGGGTTTTATGCACCTAATTCTATAAGCCCGCTGCGGGGGACTCAACAGGGTATAATTGTTTAACCCGTAGAGAATATAATATTTGGGCTAATTTCTAGTCGGCCATCAAGGAAATATTCTTGTACCCTCATTTTATTATAGTGAAATTACTCTACTCTCTCGTCGGTGGTTTTTACCTCTATTCAAAGAGGGTTTTTCCTCCTAAAAATTTCGGTGTTAATTTTATCGTCTTTATTTAATTTCTCTTTTATCTTTAGCTAAAATTATTCGCTTCCCGCCGCGCTCTATACCCCTACATAGGCGATTCTCACTTGACCTTTACTCTTTGTATTTAACACGTACGTATTATCTTAATGCATTCAACAATTGTTTAACATTATGAATATGCATGAATTCTACAAACTTGCTAACTGTATAAATAGGAGGAAATAAGTCAAGTTTTGTTGTAGTACAAAAATAACTCTGAAAATGGCAGCTATTTCAGCACTCGCAAATATGAAACCTAATCTTGGTAGACCACAATCGTTGCCACTTTGGGAGGTATTTATATTTTAGTCGGGTATGAGAGTTGCACCGGTTTTAAAAAAGAAATTGTTTGAGTTATTGTAACCAGGTCCGTCCCAAGAAAAGTGGAGACCCTGTGCAAAAAGAAAATTGAGGCTTTAAATCAGGATGTTTATATAAAATATTTTAAGAAAGAAAAAAAATTAATGCAAATTACAAATCATTTGAAAATTGATTCTTTTGTATAGTTTTTCTTGAATGTATTTATCATTAAATTCATTAAAATTATCAAAGAGCCTTGTTGAAGAGTGAAGACGGATAGTGTCCGTATTCAATGAGAATTTGTGTAAAATTATAGTTAAATTCATTAATGGTGGGTTTGGGAACAAGGATTGTATTCCCAAATTTAGATTTGGACCAATTTGCTTGTTTGGCAAACCTATTACATTTTGGATTTGGATTTTATCCAAATCCCAACCAAATCCAAGTAAGGCTAAAATATACACATTTGAAATCCACTCTCTAACCCTCTCATTTCCAAATCATTACTTCACATTACTAAATTGAAAATGAGGTATTTCAAATTAAATCCTTGTTGCCAAACACACCATAAAATTCATCGAAATAAGAATTAATATTGCAACTCCAATTTCTTTGAAACTCAACTACAAATCTGAGATTTTTGCCGACGATGGATACCGACAAAGTGACATTGTTTTGATTCTAATTTCTGTAATTGTAAACTTTGAATTATTTGTGAGGAATGAATTTGGGGTGATTATATAGTAGTATAAAATTAGAAAAAAAAAGTTAGATAGGTTAAAATTAAAGAGTAAATTTAATATTTTTGGAAAGGAAATTATTAATTGTATTTAGGGAAGGAATTGATTGAGGAATATGAGAGGATTAGAATGTGGAGTATTGGAAGGGTGTTGCTCATTCATATACATGATTTACTCATTCATACACATATTTCCCATTTTACCCCTTACATTCAACACTCATTTTTCAGTTTTCTTCTCATCTTAACCATCCCTTCAATTATTTACTGCTTTACAATTAACGATTTATTGGACAAACTTTCCTGATTGTTTCCCAAAACTATAGGATTTCTTGATCATGAGTGAGCAGAAGCTAAGCAAACTTACATCATCTTTCCGCAAAAATGATTCCGGCAATGCTGACCTGCACACATAGAAACACACAATAATCAACTAGTTAAGCTCATAAATCATCGTCCATCTACTCCTGAATATTATTATACAGACAAAGGCGAAGAAACGAGTAAATAACCCGACTGCATTACATGTTACAGATTAAGCTTGAACCGCAAACCCTAAATATTCAATATAATTGATTAATTTCCAAACTAACCCACAGCACCGCCGCACATATTCATAGATATCGTCCCATTTTCCATCTTAATTTATCCCAAATTAATCATTTTCTTAGGTAGAGAGAATTAAATTAGGTTAAAATTGATAAGACCGTAAAAGCACGGAGATCATGTGATTAAAATTGAATTAGGTTAAAACTGAAAACGATTAGGTTAAAACTGAAAACGATTTAAAGAAACCCTAATCTAATTAGTCTAAATCAATTTTTTAATTTCATATAATATAATCGATAAAGGTAGAGATTAGAATTATTACCTGATCGATACGAGAGCTAACCTCCATAGTTGTGTGGTTTAGTTTTTTTTTGTGAGAGAGAGAATCAGAGAGGAGAACTTTTCTTAGGTAGAGGGCATAGAATGGAAAAGTAATGAAAAAAAGTGTATGAATGAGTAAAACTCGTAGGGTGTTGCTCATTCATATACATGATTTACTCATTCATACACATATTTCCCATTTTACCCCTTACATTCAACACTCATTTTTCAGTTTTCTTCTCATCTTAACCATCCCTTCAATTATTTACTGCTTTACAATTAACGATTTATTGGACAAACTTTCCTGATTGTTTCCCAAAACTATAGGGTTTCTTGATCATGAGTGAGCAGAAGCTAAGCAAACTTACATCAATATATTTGCTTTTTAAATTCCTTATTTACTCTTTTATCTCTATGGATAATGTTAAGTTTGGGCCCAAAAAATTGAGGCCCACTACAAATGCACATAGAGCGCCCCTAATTAGACGGGCCTGAATTTGTAACTCATGATAAGTCGTGATTAATTATATTCTAATCATATTATTGACGGTTGGTGTGCAGGAGACGCGGGACGGGACGGACGCTACCGTCCCAGTGTAGCGTGCACTCGGAGACACTCAGTTAGATGTTCCGCCTTTAGGCGTATAGCTGATCTTGATACTGTCTAGGAGGGTCATGGTAGTTGCTCTACTCTATCGTCCGTGTCATATGTTATGTTGTTTCGTGTCTGTAAAATGTTTAATGTTTTTCAGTTCATCTCTTTTCTTTTAAGTTGAACCATTTACTTACCTTATCAAGAACTGTAATAAAGTCTAAATGCGGTTATGTGCTAGTGCGCGAGTTTTAAGTTTTAACTGAAGGTAGTGTTCTAAATACGGAATTGATTTTAGTTTATCATCATTTTAATTATAGAAATTGAAATGTTTGAGTTCAATTCCAAATCTAATTTCAAAATTCCGTTGGAAAACTCATGAAATTAGAATTGGATAAAATTTGAACTTGGGCGAGAGTGCAAGACGGATATGGATCGAGGTCCGTGAATGATTTTATTGATTTATAGTTGAAATAGTTAAATAATTTGTCGGAAAATAATTTCGATCTGAAATGCATGATTGGAAATTCGAAACCAAAACAATAATTTTTTTCTTGAAGATTCATCAATGCAAGTCGATCTCATCAGAATATTTTTTCAAAATGAAAATAAATAGTGTCACTATAAGATAAAAGTTTACGTAACTCTCACCTATACAAAATTCAGTTCATCAAACAACCATTGTATGTTATTTATAGTATTTGGATCTAAATTAAATCAAATTTACTCCAAAATTATTGTTCAACTTTTTAATCATCATTAGTTTTACGCTAACAAATTTCAACAAACCTAAAAGATAAGTGGTGTTAGTTCAATGGATCTTGATTAAACCTTGAAGTTTGCTAAAAGCAGGATTGAGAGAACCCCAGTTCGATTCACGGGGGCTATGATCACTTGGTTTCTACGGCCCTTAAAGGTGTCTTACATGGTCTATGTGGTGGCACGAAAATACATGAAATCGGAGGATTCAACCCCTTGTCACAAAGAAAAATTCAACAAATATGTCTAAAAAGTGGATTAGGGCTTCAAAATTCTTATTATGGCATGAACTTTCAAACAAGAGTCCACAGTTCTAAGTGCTAAAGACAAATTAATTTTTAATGAGAGTTTTCACGATAAACTCGTAACCGTGTAACTCGTAATTTTAAGAATTGGTTAACAAAATTGATATGAATGGGACATTATGGTTGTATATTATAATTATTATCTTTATCAATTAATTTCTCTATTTAGTTGTGGTGATTAAAATACCCCTTAACAAAAATTAGTTTAAAATTTAAAATACTCAGGAGGGAAATGAAAATATCTACAGAAATTACAATTATATCCGGATGTTACTCAAAATCTATCGCCATCTCATTTTTTGATCATTTGCATGAGTTATCCAAACCAAACCCTAACACTTCATACCACCATTTATGTAATTATGTAGGCAACCAAATGACCTGCTGAAAAAATTGACCTGGAAGGACTTGTAACCGAAATCAAGATTTAATATTGAGCAGATTATGAATTGATTGATCTAATATAACTAGATCCGTATATTTAGGGGTTATTTGGTTGCCTCTTAAAAACATGAGAATTCGAAAATTCTGGGAAGTTGATAAATGGAGTGTTGTTTGGTTGCCTAATTCACGGGAAGTGCAACTTCCTATGTAACCTCCAATTCCTACCTAGGGCTTGTTTGGTTGACATAGGGGAATTAAAGTTCCCGGGAACTTCAAGATCACATGAATTTCCAATTCATGTGAATTCGCAAAAAGTGTTTGGTTCGCATATGGGAAGTTAATTCATACGGGAAGTTCTATTGACCAAGGGGGGACTTGGTTAGTAACTTCCCACATAATGGAGGAAGTAAATTCATGTGGGAAGTTCTACTTCCCATGATATTGACAACCAAACAACAACATAATTTTACACTTCCAAGGAGGTTCAACATCCCATGATTTTAATGGGTAACCAAACAAGCCCCTAATGTAGGAAGTCACTTGCCTAGGCCCCCCTAGGTAAGTGAGAATTCTCACATGAATTGAACTTCCCGCATTCAACCAAACAACATTTAAACAATTCACGTGATTTTCAAGTTCATATGAATTTGATCTTCCCGGAAATTTTATATTCCCATGGCGAACCAAACGACTCTTTATTCTTGTACGCAGAGCTGGTCCCAAACATTTTAAGGTACTTGTCAAATTTGTAAAATAGGGCCCCAAATCTTTTAAAAAAAATTGTTTAAGTAAGTAATTTATGTGTTATTGTCTAATATATTCAAAAAAATAAAAAAATAACAATTCTATTTTTTTTCGAAAGAACACTAATTTTTTTTCCAATGTAAAAGATGAGGTTGGTTCGTGAGAAATATTTTATTTAAATTCAAATTAGGTCACTAAAATATAAGTAAATGACTAAATGATGAACCTATGAATTCCCAAAAAACTATCACAAATATGACTATACATCCAGATGTATATGAGCATCGTACCTCTAATACAAATTTAATTGAACTTATATGCAATGTTTTTTCCTTTTAACATTTTATCTTGCACTATATTTTTAGTGTTAAAATTAAAATCTTTGGGATTTATATGTATTATTTTTGAGTTTTAATATAATGTTTTTGATTTACAATTTTTTTAGGAAGACGCTCAGATTCTTTTCAATAAAACTCGTAAAATATATGTATAAGCTCAAATTCTTTGTTGTAAAGGTCGAATTCTATACTACCAGATGTATACATCTGGTTGTATAATTCTCTAATACAAAAAATATAGTAGTGGTAAAAAAAAAATTATGTATCGAGAATAGAAAGTATGACCTATATTATTTGATTAAATGCATAATCACTAAATCACATCCCTTATTTTGATATTTGAATGCAATAAATTTATTTGACAAAGACCGCAACTCCAAGTTTCACCTAAATAGGCCTCTTCTACACTTAGGCCCTTGTCAAATAAAATAGTTTAGGAATATTCTTGGATTGTATCCAATCGGTTACATATATAGTAGACCGTTTGAATACAATCCAAGAATATTACTAAACTATTTTATTTGATATTTTTATGATACCACCCATAATAATATATTTCCTAATATCTAAATATATCAATATTCTCTAATACCAGCAGTCAGCACTCATAGGGCCAACCCTCCATGCACAATGATTTACACCATAAAAAAATCGACCCGAGCTTTTGCAAACTTAAAATTGACCCCATCTCACTTCCCCGACCCGGTCTAACCGCCCGACTAACTTGATTCAACTTGATTGACTCATTTGCTAAGTCTACCAACCACCACCGCCGCCTCACTTTCCAAGGCCATCCTAAGTTGCGAAAACCTGTTGACTGTGACCTCACTCCATGCAGACAATTTTAGTGGGTCAATGTTGTCAATATTACGCAATTCACCACTAACCCACCTTGCTCCCTTACACAAGCATCAAATTAAGAGGTCACATGATAAACTCGAACCCCATGCACGTCTTATGCAATTGTCGCCAACGTAAACCAACATATAATTAGGTAACAACGGAAAAAAAAAATACTATTGCTGGAATTGAGGGCGAGGATGACAGATGGTGCACGAACGAGCAAGAGGTTTTGAATGTGACTGAGGACTATTTTAGTCAGCTTTTTTGTTCCGGTAATCCCCTACACGTTGATGAAGTCTTGGCATGCATCCCAGTGGTTATTGAAGCTGGGGTGAATGATATTCTTGATCGGCCAATTACGAATGAGGAGATAAATGCGGCCCTATTTAGTATGCATCCGAATAAAGCCCCCGGGCTAGATGGAATGCACGCACTTTTTATCAGAAGTACTGGGAGATCGTCGGACATGGCATTTGTGAATTCGTCAGAAGGTGGTAGAAAGGTAGGGGGGACACTGAGCAGGTTAATCTCACGAATGTAGTGCTTATTCGTAAGTGTGACTCGCCGAAGAAGATTACTGAGTATCGTCCTATCAGTCTTTGTAATGTGCTTTATAAGATCATTTCTAAGACACTTGTTAATCGAGTGAAGCCGTTCCTTAATGGGTTTAGATCAGAGAATTAGAGTGCCTTTACCCCGGGGAAGACTGATTACTGATAATGCCATTATTGTTTTCGAGACGTTTCACTCCATGAAGCGAGGGGGAAAGGGTAAACACGGGACCATTGCGCTGAAACTCGACATGAGCAAAACCTCTGATAGGGTCGAATGGGTTTTCATTGATGAAGTTATGAGGAAAATGTGTTTTTCACCGAGATGGAGGGGTAGGGTTATGAGGTGCATTACGACGGTCTCACATTCGGTTCTAATTAATGGGAAGGCGTCGGGTACGGTTCGGCCGAGTCGGGGACTTCACCAAGGGGATCCATTTCACCATACCTGTTCCTTTTTTGTGCCGACGCATTTTCGTATTTAATCAAGGAGGAATCAAGGAGGCGGTAGAGAAGTGGAATATACATGGAGTTCGGGTTTGTAGAGGTGTGCCGCGAATATCTCATCTTTTCTTTGCAGATGTTAGTATCCTTTTTGCGAGAGCAACTATGAGAGAATGCTCATCTATTGCTGAAATTATCAATAGCTATGAACGAGCATCCGGTCAAAAAATTAACAATTCCAAATCAGAAGTTGTTTTTAGTAAAAAGGTTATACCATATGTGAGAACGACATTACTTGCAGCCCTTAGGGTGCGGGAGATGGCGAGGCATGAGAAATATTTGGGTCTACTTACAATTATTGGACGATCGAAGAGAGCAATTTTCGCAAGTCTTAAGGAGCGAATATGGAAAAAAATGCGAGGTTGGAAGGAAATAATGTTGTTTAAACCGGGAATGGAGATTCTTATCAAGGCGGTAGCTCAAGCCATACCGACTTACATGGTGAGTTTATTTGCGATTCCTGGAGGCCCGGTTTGATTGAAGAGCTTCAAGCGGTCATGGCTAGGTTTTGGTGGGGATCGACGGATACTAACCGGAAAATTCATTGGTGGAGATGGGAGCGATTGTGCAAACCAAAAGCTATGGGAGGCATGGGGTTTAGAGACCTTCAGGTCTTTAATCAAGCTCTACTTGCCAAACAAATATGGCGACTTTTGATCCAACCTACATCCCTAGTTGGTTGACTGATGAAAGCAAGATATTTTCAAAACTCTGACATCCTTGAAGCACGGAGGGGTTTCGATCCTAGTTTTGTGTGGCGTGGTCTATTGGAGTCAAAAGCGCTGCTCAAAGTTGGTCTGAAGTGGAGGGTTGGGAATGGACAACTTATTAGTTTGTGGGAGGAAGCTTGGTTACTGGGGTTAGGGGGAAGACAACCTGCACCGAATCTTGAAGCGAACTCGTCTTTGAAGGTTGCCGACTTAATTGATGCTGAAAGAGGGGTGTGGAGGGAGGAGGTAATAAACGAGCTGCTGACAGACGAAGAGTCCCATCTTGTTCTCGAAATTCCGTTAAGTCGAAGAATGCCGACTGATCAATTGTACTGGTGGCCTTAGAAAAATGGGGAGTATACGGTGAAGTCAGGGTATTGGTTGGGTATGGGCTCCAACACCACGGAGTTGGAACAGGGGTTTGCGATTGCTGGGGAAGGGGTATGGAAGAGCTTATGGAAGCTTAATGTTCCTCCGAAGCTTATACACTTTTTGTGGCGGGCCGGGCTTATACGGGAATGCTTGCGGTTAAGGCCAATATCTTTCATAGACACCGTGGTTCTAGTGCAACGTGTGGCGTATGCGATGTGGAAGTTTAAACGATTGCCCATGCTCTGTTTCAATGTCCTTGGACTATTCGTTTTTAGGATACGAGTGGCTTTGGGGGGCTGGTGAACGAAGCTCAAAATCGCAACTTCGCGGAATGGTTGTCATGGGTGTTAGGGCAGGTTGATGAGGAGGAGAAAGGTAGACTTCTAGCTCTCATGTGGGCTATTTGGACTATCCGTAATAATCGTGTGTTTGAAGAGGAGCCATGCAATCCGGAGTTGGTGATAATGGGGTTCACGCGTATGGTGAAGGAATACCAGGGAATTGTCAGATTACCGGGAACGCGAAGGGAGAGAGCAGAAGACTCGGAATACCAGGGATGGTCACTTCCAGCTCCACGAATAATTAAAATCAATACCGATGCGGCTATTTTCGATGAAGGTACAGTTGGCCTTGGCGCGGTTGCTAGGGACTGTCATGGAACAATTTTAATGGTGGCAAGCAAGAGGGTCAAGGCGCGATGGGCAATGCATCAAGCGGAAGCTATGGGCCTATGGCTATCCTCTTGGGGTTGGACGCCGCGAAGAGATTGGGGTGGCAGAGTATTTGTGTAGAAACTGATGCTTTCAATGTCTCCCATGCTATTCGTGAAGCAATGGAGGTGCGCAGTCCTATCGGTCTATGTATCCGGGATGTATGTGATGCTATTAGTTTGTTTGATTGGAGAGGAATTTATCATGTTAAGCGCGAGGGTAATACGGTAGCTCATCTATGTGCTAGACTTTGTATGACTGAGGGTGAGTTGTTGTCTAATGTCTGATGTACCTCAGTCCGTTCTCTGTTTGGCGGATCTTGACTTGGCTTAATTTAATAAATTTCTTTTACCGCAAAAAAATAATAACTAGGAGGCACGTGATAAACTTAACGAGTACTCATGAAAATATCTGCACTCTTTAAATAGTAAATCTTGTTTGTGACGGGTCACCATTTGTGACGGATATTTTGTGAGATAAAATGGATACAAAATGAGTTAGTGGAGAAAGGGGACCACATGAATAATGTCGGAGAAAGAGGAAAAATGTATATTTTGTGAGAGGAAACGGTAACGGATACCGCCGTCATAAATGAGAATTTGTGCTCTTTAAAATATACATAGCACTTCTAATTATTATCATTATTAATAAGTGTACTTTTAATTTTTTTTTCCCATAAAACTTAGTTATAGGCGTTAAAAAATTTCGATATGCATAGGTGACCGAGTTTATCACGTGGCATGCTTGCTTGGTCTTCAAGGCGTCTGGATGAAAACGGATTACTAACGGAATCAAAAATAACTTTCAAAATTTCGATAGTCAAAACTTAAAAGTGACTTTTTATTTTTAAAATTTAATTTTTTAAAAGTAGTAATCCCGTCTCGATCAATTGTTATCTATTGCTTTTGACACAAAAATTAAGAAAAAAAAAGTATAAATGAATTTGGACCACACAAATCACATGACCCACATGCAATGAAATGTGATCCACAAAATGTTGCCAAAAATGAAATACGAAGTAGATAACAATCCAATGATACACCCAAAATGGAAATAGATAACTATTAACCGGAACGGAGAGAGTAGTTTTTAGGAATCAGAAATATTATATTGGTACTTCAATTTTTATGCGTAAAAAGAGGGTATCGAGTATTTAAAAAAATATTTTTAACTTTCAAAAAAATAATGTGTTTGACCAAAAATATTATTGAGTCCAAAAATACTTTAAAAAGTTAAGTCAAATACACGCTAATTAAATAAGCGAAATAAATATTAAAATTACCACCTGTGTAACCGAGCTTTGCAACTTGTTCATCCTATTACCAAGGGACACAAATTCTTATTTGCAACCGCACTATCCGTCGCAAGCTTGTGACGGATACCGGTTTCTCTCACAAAATACCCACTTTTTCTCTTTCTCCAACACTATTCATGTGGTCCCCTTTCTCCACTAACGCATTTTCTATCCATTTTATCTCACAAAATATCTGTCACAAATGGTGACTCGTCGCAAACAAGACCTACTAACCAAGGGAGCACTAGTGACCAACTTAATTATAACGTTTTCTTTAAGGTATATGTATATTTTATTTGTACTATTTACCCAAAATTAATCATATAATCCAAAAATTGGCCACATTTTTTAAAACAGTAACCCGTGTGAGACCGTCTCACGTGTATAATGACTTAATGAGTTCATTTATTTGTATTAAATGAAAAATTTATTATAAAAACAAATGCTCTTATGGTGTGCAGGAGCGAACTCAGGATTCAATGTCTCGGGTAACAAAAAAAGTTAAAAAAATTTTAAAAAAATCATTCCACATAGTAAAATTCGAACTCTTGACCACCAGATTGAATTTTAATAGTTTTACCATTGAGGTACAAGATATTTACATTATAATTTATGGGATAACATTTAATTATCTACCCCTCCTACCCACAAATAATGACCTATTGTTAAGAAAGTACCAAATTTATGAGTACCAAATTTATGAGATATTAGTTGTTTAATATTTTGGTTGGGTAGGGTATGTAGATTGGAGAGAGTGTTATGTTATTGGGTAATGGGTGGGTGGGTGGGTAATAAATAGAATTGGGTAAGGGTAGAATGGTAAAAAAACAAGTACAAAAGTTACTAAATATGGACAATGTGACACTTTGCTGAATAGACGGAAATAGACAATGAGACATTAATTGTTGGTAGGAGGGAGTATTATTTATCAATATTTGGGTAGCAAAAAACCATCTTTTAAACCAATTTTTTAAAGTTTGGGGTAGGGGCTGCTACCCTTACTTTAAGGTGGGTTTGCCCCTGATATTGTAAAATTTGTGTTTTTAAAAATACGCGAGATAGAACCGTTGTATAACTACTACACATTTGTACAGGAATTTTATAAGTTCGGCAACCCTCTATAAATAGGGTGATATTAAGTCAAAATTAGGACTACAAAACACAACAATAGCAAAACACTGAGCGTTGATCTTACAAGAACAATATACTCTTTGAAAATGGCAGCTATTTCTTCAGCACTCGCAAATTTGAAGCCTAGTATTGGTAGACTGGAAATGTTGCCACTTTGTGAGGTATTTATATTTGTCATCCAGTTGCTTATTTTCATCTCTATATTAATTGGGTATGAGAGTTGTCTTAAATTTTGACGGTTTAAAAAAAAATTGTACTGTTTGAGTTGTAACTCAGAATAACTCGTGCTTAATTATATTCTAATCATATTGTTGATGGCTGGCGTGCAGGAGACAAGGGACGGGGTGGACGCTACCGTCCCGGTGTAGCGTGCACTCGGACGCTCTCAGTTAGATGTTACGCCTTTAGTTGTATCCAATGTACGCATGTAGGTGATCTTGATACTATGTAAGAGGGTGTCATGGTGTAGTTGTGCTACGTACTTTGTCTTTTTTTTTTTGTGTCATGTGTTATGTTTAGTGTCCGTAAAATGTAAAATGTTTTTCGGTTAGTCTCTTTACTTTTAAGTTGAAGCATGTAACTTATCAAGATAATCAATAAAGTTTAAAGGCGGTTATTTATATGGGTGTAACCGAACCGATTTGAGCTTGAGCTTGGGTGGGCTCGGAATCGGCTCGGAAACTTAAACTTGAGTTTGATCTCGGAATCGGCTTGGAATTATCCGAGCTTAAAAAATCAAAGTTTGGAATCAGCTCAGATTAGGCTCGAGCTCTATTCGAGTTCGGTTAAATCTTTATTTTCCTTGCTTCATTGAACTTTTAAATCAAATTAAAAATAAATATATTTTACGAAAAATGTAAATATAAGAAATATATGATTATAAATGCCAAAATAACATTTTATTAGGAACAAAAACAATTACAAAATGACAAAATAACTAAAATTAATACTCCTCCTATTCTAACTATTCTTCCCTATTTCCTAAAACGGATTATTCAGCTTTTTTTCCCCTTTCTTATTTTGGAAACTTTTACTCTTATTTTATTCATTTCTCTCTCCTATTATCAAACCCCACCCAACTCTTTTACTGATATTTTATTCTTTTTTTAATCTTTGTGGCCCACAATTTCTTATTTAATTCATAATTATTCATTCCTCTCTCCTATCACCCAATCCCACCCAATTTTTTACAATTATTTTACTCCTTACCTTAATATTTGTGCCACCCTCAAAGGGGAACAATAGTTAGAATAGGAGGGAGTAGATAAAATGAGCCTAAACGAACTTCCGATTCCGAGCTCTACTAAGCTCCTAAGCTCGAAATCGGCTCGGAATTAGTTTTGACGATTTTCGAGCTGAGCTTTTACCGAGCTGATTTCGAGGGGTCTACGAACCGGCTCAGATCACTTACCGCCCTAAGTAAAACAATAAAAATAGAATCAAATGAGTATTAATTTTCGCTTTAATTTCATCTAATAATTAACTTATCATGGTAACTAATGGTCACACTTTAATCTAAAATGATCATTTTTTTCACAGATAATCGTTTATTGTCGTAGTTGCTCATCCATAGACGAATTTTATTCTTTCATGATTTTTTTCATTATTTTTCAATAGTATTCTTGTATCGATCAAACAATAATTTAAATTCTTAATATTATTAATTATATTATATCAAATTAATGAATTTACATCTAATTCACTACAAGAATACAGAAAACAGGCGACTGAATTTGGCGACTGCATTCAGTCGCCAAATCCAAATTGGCGACTGAAACAGTCGCCAAAGTTCAGTCGCAAGGCTTAGTCGCAAAATATAATGGGCGACTAATTTCAGTCGTCAAATTTGGCGACTGAACATTCAGTCGCCAATTGTGGATTTGGCGACTGTACTGGTAGTCGCCAATTTGGCGACTAAAATGGGGTAGTCACCAATTTGGCGACTGAAATGCAGTCGCCAATTTGGCGACTGAAATGCAGTCGCCAAACTGCTTATTCAGTCGCCAATTGGCCTGGCATTACAGAAACTTCTGATTTGGCATCCCTGTTTTGGCGACTATTATCAGTCGCCATTTACATCGTGTCAGTCGCCAATTGTGTTGGGTATTTCATGGTGAATTTCCATTTTGATCGTGCCAATTCTCCATTTTAATCATGCCAATTCTCAATGACACCCTGCAAACAGAAAATTACAACCAATTTGCGCGAACCAAATCATTTAAAACACCAATTTCTCATTTATTCAAAAATGAGAAAATTATCCAACTACACGCTAAAGTAACTAAAAATTATCCAACTACAAGCTAAGGACAAACTAACTAAACTACAAATCTCATGTTGGCTCCACTACCACCACCCTTTCCATGTGGATCGTTAGGGTCATTACGTGGTTGTGCACCGGGGTTACATTGGGCGAAATAGGTTTCCATGGCCTTCATGCGCTCCTTCATCAACCGAAACTCTTCGTCTCGTTCTGGATTCACCCTTCTTTCATCAGCAAGTTGAGTCTGTACTTGACTCACAAGAGCGGGCTCATAAGTTTGTCGCGGCTCATATGAAGATCTTCTTGCCGGTTGTTTGAAGAAGACACCATGAGCCTTTCCGGCGCCATAAAAATTCCCCTTATTGTATCCCTTCACCAAATCAAACCAAATCTCATTATCTGGTTTTTCGGGATGTGCCACTTTCTCAGCCTCGTATGCTTCCTACATTAGTTAACATAAAACTTTCATTAGTTAACAAAAAACTATCATCATTAGTTAACAAAACTATCATTAGTTAACAATTCAAAACTATCATAAGTTAAAAAACAATCATCTTACATATAAGGCTTTGTCTTTTGGCTTAATCCAAATTCTTTCATTTTTAGCGTTCACCCTGGAATGTGTGTCAAGGAATAGTTCCGGAGTCGTCGCAAGCATGGTCATGACCAGTATAAGAGATCTCAAAGATGTCCTCTATAATACCATAATACTCATGGTCATCAATAGAAGAAATAGTACACCATAATTGCATCTAGCCTTACCCTTATATCGGTTCCACGTCTTAACCAAGCGTGAAATATCGAAGGCCAAACTCCTTATCAATTCATCTTGGATATTGAACTCAATGACATGGTTCTGAAACCATTTTGGAAACTTATCTTCATGTTTGTCCCAAACATCATCCTTACTCACACTAGGATGATCCTTACTGAAATCAGTCACGAATTTTGCTTCATATGACTCTAAGATCTCACAATTTGATAGAACGTTTAAGTGAGCACTATTGTATTCCTTGTCGTCCAAATATCTCGTTCCACCTTTTGATGAACAACCTTCATCATCTTGAGTTTGAAAAAACTCGGGTAAACTTGAATCTACTTCATCTGCTTTATCAACATTCAAGTTTCTTGCTTTGGTTTCTATATGCTTTTCAAAGTAGAGAGAACAAAAATTTGCAATCTCTTCTGTTAAATATGCATTACATATAGAACTTCTACCTTAGCTTTGTTACCAATCTTTTTCTTCACATGATTAAGAAGCCTACACATTTATTAGATCAATGTTTAATAATATAGATTAGTAATTTAATATTCTAAAAATAGTTAGGACTCTTACTATTATTACCTTTCAAATGGATACATCCATCTATATTGAACGTGTCCTCCAACTTTCGCTTCGTAGGGCAAATGGACAGGTAAATACTCCATAGAGTTGAAAAATGAAGGGGCAAAGATCATCTCAAGCTTACATAGTATTTGTGGTATTTGATCTTCGAGACGAATCATGTCATCAACACATATTGAGGAGGAACATAAATCTCGGAAAAATTGACTAATCTCAACAATTGCATTCCACACAGTAGTTGGGAGGAGATGTTTCAAAGTAACGAGTAACAGTCGCGCCATGAATACATGACAATCATGACTTTTCAAGCCTTGTAACTTGAGCTTCTTGAGATCAACACATTGACGAAAATCTGAAGCATATCCATCAGGAAACTTCAAATTCCTTAACCACTCACATAATACCTTCTTTTGAGCTTTGTCAAGAGTGTATGTAAATGGCTTTTGGCTTGGATCCATCTTTGCGAATGTGTAATTTGGGACGATCACAAAATGTCTTCATGTCTTTTCTAGAAGCAACAGTATCACATGTTTCGCCTTCAACATCCATGATCATGTCAATGAGTTGCTCAAAAAAGTTCTTCTCTATGTGCTTTACATCCAAATTGTGTCTTATTAACATAATTTTCCAATATGGAAGGTCCCAAAAAATGCTTCTTTTATACCAACCATTTTTTTTTTTTTTCAGCTCTTTAAACTTTTCTTCGGTACCATCAATAGAAGATGGCAAATCACGTACCAAATCCCACACCGCATCACCCGGAAGATGATCCGGAGCATCATCAAGTACTTGTTTACCTTTTCTGAAAGCTTTTTTGTTGCTTCTAAGAAGATTACTTTCTGGTAAGAAGCATCTATGACAATCAAACCAACTCATTTTCTTGCAATTTGGAAGCCAAAAAGCTTTACTTTCACCCATGCAATGAGGACATGCTTTTTGTCCCGCAGTAGACCAACCAGATAGCATACCATATGCGGGAAAATCGTTTATTGTCCATAAAAGTGAAGCTCTAAGTTGAAAATTTTGCTTTCTGGAAACGTGCGTAATAATCAGAAAGCTTATCCTTCTAAGGTTGTACCATCTTCACCAAACTATTTATTATCAAGTCAATCATAAATTGGGTGCTGATTTTCGCAGTACATTTTTTACTCATTAAAGTATACTGTTGACAATTATACCCCTCTCATTTCTTTTCCCATTTTCTCTCTCTAACTTCTTTCTAAAGTATTCCTCTCTAATTTCTCTCATCCACATTCAAATATGTACTGCGTCGATAAATTATATACTTCATTAAATCAAATATTCAAATAGGGAGTATGTAAATTATATACTTGTACAACACATGATGTACTACATTGAATGAATATTTTTACGAATACATATACTGTATCGATATAAACTTATTAAGAATTACATGGGAAAAAAATTAAAATAAAATGTACAACAAATTGAACCACTTTCTCGTACATATAGGACATACATGCGGTTCCTCGACACCCTAGCACTTCTTTGCAAAAATAATCAATCCCATTGTTGGGATCCTTGATATGATGAGTTTGAACAATTATCAAGGGCAAACTCTTGTAAACCGTTGTATTTCAGCGACAAAGAGTACGAATCGTTTGTTCGTATGTGTGATAGTTTGATGGACAAGTTAAATACAAAAACAATTTCAACGAAAAATTTATTTGATTTGTATCAATTAATGGATTAAAACACATGTTGTATAGTGGATTTAAAAGAATGTTAAGGATGGAGGAATAGAGAGAAGGAAGAGGGAATTAGGTTTCATTTTTTAGTTAAGGGTAGATAAATAGAAACTTTGGTGAAAGTACTCTAATGAGTAAAAGTTGTACTGTGAAAATAAATTACGTAAATTACTTGTGTGATACACTATTACTTTTGATCTTCACTAACAATAAAGTCTTTTATTATGCTTAAATTGCCCCTGAAAAGTGAGCGTCTCTTTGTACCCTTGCGTTTCAATAAACCAAGAATGACATATACAACCAAGTGGTGTTAGTGTTGGAGGATGTGTCATCGACAATAGTGTGTTGACATAATTAAAACTCATTTGCATGAAACACAATTGGGAGTGTTACTCTTTTAAAGTCGACTGATCAACATTTACCGGTAATGATTGGCTGTCTAGAGTTTGACATTATCGTCATATGATGGTGGTGATCAGTTGATCCCTTAAGGTCATATCTTTAGGGAATTCCGTCTCAATTGAATAATTAATTAATATTATATTGGATACAAATTAATTAATAACTAGAAATTTTGGAAATAATGTTACATGACGAATATTTTATAATGGGATTATAATAATAAAAGTCAAAGTAATAAAATCGTTTTATTACTCGGTTTTATTTATTCGTTTGGGAAACGATTAAATTGAGAATGAACACGGTTGGTCATATAATTACAAAGAGTTGTAATTAAAATTATGATATTACATTTTATACAATAATAATTTCGAAATATTGGAATAATTATTTAAATGTAATAAATTTGTAAATTATGAATTCTAATAGTTAAAATTGCATAATTAACAAATTGGGTCATGTGTTATGGGACATGTGTGACATGTTACAAATTAACACAATTGACAAAGATAAAATGAGTCCATTTGGTACCCCATTTCAGCCGTGTAATGTAGTATGTATGTGGAAGTTGTGTGCTTGAATAAACAACGAGATTGTGTGTGCTAGTATGCAAAGGTTGAGTGTTATGCAAAAGGAATAATGTAAGGTATCTTGCTTGCTTTTGTGTAAGATGTAAGAGACCATGCATAGGCCATGAATGGCTTAGGATGGCCGGCCATATGCTCTTGCATATGAGCATTATTTTGCTCTATAAATACTACTCAATGCATGCACAACAAAGCTAGTCCTTTTGCTATTGTTACTAACACATATCTCCCATAACTACTACATCTCATATTCATGCTTGTAGTACTTAGAAAATAGTTCTTCAAGTAAGAAATTATTTCGATATTAATAATATTATAAGAGTAATATTATTATTAATTCTAGTATACTAATACTATTTTTCTAGTAATAAAAATAGTCTTAGTTTGAGATCAGGTCCTTGATACGTATCTTTTGGAGACGATTTTTTTTAGATCGTTATAAGGGTATTTCGGTTATTTGAAGACTCATATAATAGGTGATTATTGAGTATAAACCTTCTAAAACCAATGTAAGGACAATCACATCTTATGATATCATCATGCATGCATAAGATCTAATTAAGTTTATAACCTAAACTTAAAGAAACAAAACTCCCATTAGATATGAGTATAAAATCAGGAATTCATTTTCCAACAAGTGGTATCAGAGCATTACGGTTGTTGCATGCATGATCGGATTCATGTTTTTGTTAAAACGGATTAACATACATATTTCGAAATTTTGTATTTATTATGATAAATCACAAAATAATTTTGCATGTTAAAGTTTCTGATTCTAAAATGGTTTTAGGACATAAAAATAATTTTATGGATTTTTATTGTTCATTTTATAATTATTTGTATATTTTTGTAGTTTAAATCGGTTTTAAACAACAATTAATGGGAAAAATAGTTAAAAATAGTTTCTAGCCGAGATTTTTTTGATTTGTTCCCACATGCATATTTTATATATTGTATATAAATTTTTGTAACAAATGGAGTTATTATGCATGGATTATGAATTTTATGAGATAAATAGCCATAATATGAGTTAAAAATGGGTAAAAAGGGTTATATTTCGAATTTGACCTTAAAAATTTTATGAGAAGTCACATGCAATATATAAAGTACCTGTACAAATTTTCGGAATTAATGGACTTATTTTGCATGATTAATGATTTTTATAGTAAAAATCGCATTAATAGTGACTCAAATTCGACTTTAATAGTTATAGTTGGAATTTTGCCATAAAACTTTTACACAATGTCACATGCAATATTTACAGAATGTATATAAATATTGATAATTTATTCTCAAGTGATGCATGATTTATGATTTTAATAGTTAAAATCGGCTAAATAATGACTTATTGTGTTAAAAATAGTTAATCTTAATATTATGGCATAAAATTTTACCCATAGATGTCTTATATAATAGGAACATCAGATCTAAAAGTTGGATATCAAAAATTTTCTATTTTTTTATGATTATTAATTTTTAATAAGTTAATTAGCTAATAATCGTAATTTTTGAGTCATAAAATAAAATTTCGAGTATGGTCTGTAATTTTTGGTCTTTTTCAGATTCTAATATATATTTTAAGATGACTAAAAATTTATAGCAATTTATTGCAAGTTTTTATAATTTAAATCGGATTTTTAACCATAAAAACGGCTATTATGCGAATTTGTAAGAAATAAACTATATATATTTGCAAAAGACCATTTGAATAATTTCTGAATTTTTAGAAAATTTCCAGAAAGTTTAAAATTTTGAATTTTAAATTTTGAATTTTATTGACTCATTTGGCCATATTTTGTTTATTTTTCCCGAAAATACAAGTAATTTATGAACAATAATGCAAAATCAAGTTAAATCATGATCAAACATTAGTAGAGACTAAAGATTGATTCCTAAAGTATGTTAGGATGATTAGCTTGGACACAAATGAGATTTATGTAATTTTGATGATTTTAATAATTAAAGTCGCGCATATCCGTAAAAACCGTAAACAAATATGAGATATTTGCTCCCATAAGGCGATTTGGCATTAAAAATTGAGCATGTGCATACATATTTTGTTATTGCAAATTTATGAATGTCATATTTAAATGTTTTTATATAATTTGGAATTATGTAATTTTTCTTAGTATGGCCTTAGTTTTAATCAATATTATTACCCATAATGAAAGGGAATATTGATTCGGTTTTAATTTATGTGATCTCGTATCACGGGTTTGTAATTTAATTTAAATTTCAGTTTTACAATAGAATAGTTGTATTATTTTATTGTAATTCCGGAGATCCAAAAGACGGTGCCATACGGAAAGGAGTTCCGACAAGACGGTGTTTTCTTGGATGGCGTGCCAATGAAGTTCAAGGGACCATGGAGTTGGTTTCCGAGTTTGTAATAGTTAATTAGTTTTTACTATTACTAGGAAGGCCATACTAGGATTTTATTGCTTTATTGCTTTTATTTTTGCATTATTTATATGTTTGCATGCATAGCCAAATCGCCATAAAACATGCATATTAGTTTAGATCGTTAAAAACGACCGTGTCAATTATAATTATCAAGTTCACCAATTTAATTCGCTTAAAGGAGATAGATAATAAATTGACAAGACCTCTATATTAAACAAAAACAATTGAGAATTAGCCTTACCAAATAGTAGAACCCATGAGCTTCTATTTCGTGGGGTGGTACTAGTCCAGTGGGCAGTACGAACCTCATTACGTAGGATAAGTGGGGCGATGAGGTGGATTCAGTCCAGTGAACGGATCGCATCTCGATGCAATTGAAATTTGGTTTGTACTCAACGGAAGTGTAGAGGACCAGTGGTCAATGTGTTCCGGGCTAAGATGAATAAATAATGATTTATCATCAACCAAGAGTTCTATGGTAGAACCGGTTTATTTTAACCCACCAAACCATATCATTGGGTCGGAGTTCCAGTGGTTCACGATTTCGGTAGTATGGGTTTGGGTCTTGGAATCAATTATAAAATTGGATAGAGGTCATTTTATAGATGCATTAACTTAGTATAAAATGCTTACAAGTTAAAATTAAAACGATTAGCATTTAATTTCTTCATATGTTTAAAATTTTGTAGTTAAGTTTTCAAATCAATATCAATCATGACCGCTTCCACTACTACAAACACTTCATGGTTACGTTCCTTCATGGATCGTTGTAAGCTAGAAAAGAATGGGGCAAACTTTGCCGATTGGGACGCCCAACTTTTGTTGGCGGCACAAGGTGACGGTAAGACCGAATTCCTCATCGAAGAATCACCTCCTGAACCTGCAGAAAATGCCACCGCCACAGCAAGGCGACCCTATGATACTTATCAGAGGGAGTTTGCGGCAATCAAAAATGTTTTGATCTTCTCGATGGAGCCGGAACTCCAAAGGAGTGCCATAAAGATTGGCACGGCCTATGAGATCTACTCCAGGCTTGTGACAATGTTCTCGAAGGCTTCGAGAATTGTCCAATACGAGGCGGCATCGGCCTTCTTTGATCTCAACCTTAAGAAGGGGCAAAAGG
Source organism: Silene conica (assembly GCA_029255685.2). Taxonomy (NCBI): domain Eukaryota; kingdom Viridiplantae; phylum Streptophyta; class Magnoliopsida; order Caryophyllales; family Caryophyllaceae; genus Silene; species Silene conica. The sequence continues at coordinate 68,828,426 of CM055318.2, read as the reverse complement.
TTAGCCCACATGTGCTCAAGTTAATTGAACATGTAGAAACCCTAAGGTTGAATCAAGTGGACATTCCTAAGGAACTTGTGATTGACAGAATCCTCCACTCCTTGTCTAAGGTGAAAACTTATGTACAATTCCGGGTGAATTTCAACATGAGGAACCAAGACATCTCTCTTGATGAATTGCACAATATGATCGTGCAAGCTGCCCCTAAGGATGTGCTCAACATTAATGTGAAGGGCAAAGGGAAGTTCAAAAGGAAGGGTAAGGCAAAGGGGAAGCAATCTTCCAAAGATACAAAGAAAGTGTCTTCTGAGGCAAGCACCTCAAAACCCAACAAGAGCCCTCATCAAGGGGCTAAGTGCTTTTATGGCAATGGCAAAGGACATTGGAAGATGAACTGTTCCAAGTATCTCAGTGATCTCAAAGCTGGGAAAATTCTTCCAGTTGGTACGATAACTATCCCAATTTTATGTTAATCTCAACTAATGTATTATGATATAAGTTGTGATGTGAATGCTCTTCTTACTTGAATTAGGGCATGAAAGCAAAGATAAGGGAAAGGAAAAACAAGCATGATGGATCAAGGGAACTAAGAGTAGCTCCACTCGGATGATCAAGGAGCTTTGTTTTTCGCTTATTTTGCTAGTATTTCAAGTGTTGTAAGAACAATTTAGAACCTATCTTTGTTTTCTTTGTTGGACAAGGAAAGGTAATCCTTAAACAATGGTTGTAATTTGGATAATGTACTGACTTGGTTTTCAACCCAAATCACTATCTGTTTTATAATTATGTTTTTAATTAGTTCAAACACTTGCAAATCTTAAACATAAAATAGAATTGATTGTCACATTTCAATGTATGACCATTGAAACCGAATAGGTATAGGATACCTAATTCAAATCAAATCAAAATCAAATTAAGTTTAGAACTCAATTAAGAGGAAAATTTATCAACCATCCAAAACTATCTAAGCTTTAAAAATCGAATAATTTCTGTAATAAATCATAAGGGTACACAAACCAACATCAAAGTCATTGCTTGTGGCCTTAGTGGCTATCTTTGGTAATAAAATGAGATTATTATTACAAAGATAGAGTGGGAGAAATTTTAAATGCCACAAATAGCAAGTGATTTTGATTAGCACAATGGATATGATCTACTGATGAATAGTAGGATTTATTGTGTTTTGGTTGTGTAAAAGATTTAGAAGGTAGATTAAGTTGTGGATGGGATCTACGATTTGAAAAATCTACGCCTTATGATTATGAAGGTAGATTGAGTTGTGGATGAGATCTACGATTTGGTAAAACTCTACGCCTTATGATCCCAACGGCCCCGGCCCTGGAGGATACTTTAAGAATAAATTCTTAAAGTTTGTAAAGAAAAATTCTATACATGGATAGGATCCATGATAGAGTCCTCGTACAGTATAAGATAAGATAAATGTGGGGAACTGAAAGTTCCCACACACAGAAATTGTATACCATAAGAAAAGACTCTTATAGAAACTACGAGAGGACACTCGAAGAAAATTATTCAAAATTTTTTGCAAAGGCTCAAGAAAGGGTCCTTGGATTTAGATGGTGATCTAAATGTGCCAATGCAAATTCTAAGACCATGAAATTTATAAGATATACATGCTAATAAATGAGATTTATTGAGAGAAGCATAGGTTGACATGTGGATATCAGCAGTCTGCAAAGTTAAGGGCAACTTTGTTGAAAGTAGTGAAATAATTCATTGAGAATGAATTCAGTAAACTCAACAACCGCTTTTCAAAAGAGTATTTGAAAAGGATGTGACTATTAGCACATACGGATTAGTCCCAACCATTTTAATTCATTAAATGTTAAGGAACATTGAATTAAGTGGGAGCTTTATGATTTACGGTTAAATATAAAGTTCAGTGGGAGTTCTCGCTCCAGGATTTGAACCTATTGAGTCATGGGAATGACTTCGGGATCTTCAGAATCAGGCAAGAACAAGAGTTTAGTGGGAGTAAACGTTATCTAAAACAACTCATTGCTAATTTGGAATGAAGCATTGATACTTATGAAAAGTATACGAGTTTTTAATTCTAGATGACAGATTGATATGATCTAAATAAACATAGGATGTTTGGTTGTGATTGTAAAAGATGTCTTGTTATTAGTGTTAAGGTTGTTCATGGAGATGAAGATAGTATAGCCATGATGGGATCATGGAAGTTTATCGAACCTTAAGTACTATCAATTACACGTTTAAATTTACTAATGTTTCCGCCATTAGTATAACCGTGTAAATATGGATGCGCGTCGCTTACAAGATAACCTGTTTAAGCAAGTGTTAAATCAATGATTGAGCCTTGATTAATTGTCAAAATATTCTCCAATGGAGATGATAGACAAATTCAAGATTTTGGAAGACAACTTAGTCGTATGGTAAAAGGTTTACAACGACTTAAGTTCCAAGATATCAAGCAAAGATTTATGACGATCTTTGGCTTACATTCATTGACTATGCATCTCAATGACCTGTATTTTAACTACATGGTCATCACAAGATTCTACAAAATACATAAAGTACACAAATTATGTAATAGCATTGTAGTAGCTGGGAGTTATACAATGCACATAATATTTGTTAGTCATGAGATGACTTATCTCCTTCAGATGAAAGAGCATGTGTGGATATGATCCGCAAAGTGAACGCTCGCTCGCACGTGGTAAACCTGGTTTACCCGAAATGAAGATACTTACAACTTTAAGGGATTTGAACGAGAAACCCTTAAGCTCATTGTAAATTAAATGGTGATCAAAGGTTGACTACCACTTGGATGAGATAATCCACTAATCGTTTGAGTTATTTATAACTCACGAAAGGTCAAGTAAAATTCGAATGGGACGGTAAGACCATATTGAACCCCATTAAAGTAAATTGAATTATCATGACCACGCCCCTAGTTGCTTAAGTGAGGTGACATCTCAATGCAACCGGATGTGTGATGCGATTGATGGTGAGTTCAATTGCCATAGAGTCATACATGATGACTAATCGATCACCTAGGCATAGACATGTTAAGACACATTTTCCGGGCTAATGACCGCTGATAGAGCTCTGACGTACTCTTATTAAAAGACTGCCTGGTCGTGGCGGGAGCATCTATCGTGTTTCACATGAGTCAGTTCTTGGACTAATGAATGATGTTCTCTGAGGTGGCATAGTTTTCAGATTAACTTTGATTTATGTCCTAACACCTTCGTAACTGGGGTTGATAAGGACATATTTTTGGGTTATGATGGGCTGTGGCCAGCCGGAAGGAATAGGTCGATTAGGAATTGTCCACCCCTTGTCAGGGTTGAGAAATATCTCTAGGCCACTCGAGCAGAATAATAACAAGAAATGCGTGGCCACGCTCGGAAGGTATCTAAGGTAGATAACTCCGGTCAGTAGTTATAACTCCAGATCGAGATAAACCACTCTAGATTTAAATCAATTGCAGGCAAGACCTGAGAGGACGCCATGCATTGAGTGGGAAATAGTAATAGGGCAAGAGAATTGGTAACACACACTTTTCTAGGACAAGTGGGAGATTGTTGGAGGATGTGTCCTCGACAATAGTGTGTTGACATAATTAAAACTCATTTGCATGAAACACAATTGGGAGTGTTACTCTTTTAAAGTCGACTGATCAACATTTACCGGTAATGATTGGCTGTCTAGAGTTTGACATTATCGTCATATGATGGTGGTGATCAGTTGATCCCTTAAGGTCATATCTTTAGGGAATTCCGTCTCAATTGAATAATTAATTAATATTGTATTGGATACAAATTAATTAATAACTAGAAATTTTGGAAATAATTTTACATGACGAATATTTTATAATGGGATTATAATAATAAAAGTCAAATTAATAAAATCGTTTTATTACTCGGTTTTATTTGTTCGTTTGGGAAACGATTAAATTGAGAATGAACACGGTTGGTCATATAATTACAAAGAGTTGTAATTAAAATTATGATATTACATTTTATACAATAATAATTTCGAAATATTGGAATAATTATTTAAATATAATAAATTTGTAAATTATGAATTCTAATAGTTAAAATTGCATAATTAACAAATTGGGTCATGTGTTATGGGACATGTGTGACATGTTACAAATTAACACAATTGACAAAGATAAAATGAGTCCATTTGGTACCCCATTTCAGCCGTGTAATGTAGTATGTATGTGGAAGTGTGTGCTTGAATAAACAATGAGATTGTGTGTGCTAGTATGCAAAGGTTGAGTGTTATGCAAAAGGAATAATGTAAGGCATCTTGCTTGCTTTTGTGTAAGATGTAAGAGACCATGCATAGGCCATGAATGGCTTAGGATGGCCGGCCATATGCTCTTGCATATGAGCATTATTTTGCTCTATAAATACTACTCAATGCATGCACAACAAAGCTAGTCCTTTTGCTATTGTTATTAACACATATCTCCCATAACTACTACATCTCATATTCATGCTTGTAGTACTTAGAAAATAGTTCTTCAAGTAAGAAATTATTTCGATATTAATAATATTATAAGAGTAATATTATTATTAATTCTAGTATACTAATACTATTTTTCTAGTAACAAAAATAGTCTTAGTTTGAGATCGGGTCCTTGACACGTATCTTTTGGAGACGATTATTGTTAGATCGTTATAAGGGTATTTCGGTTATTTGAAGACTCATATAATAGGTGATTATTGAGTATAAACCTTCTAAAACCAATGGAAGGACAATCACATCTTATGATATCATCATGCATGCATAAGATCTATTTGAGTTTTATAACCTAAACTTAAAGAAACAAAACTCACATTAGATATGAGTATAAAATCAGGAATTCATTTCCCAACAGTTAGTCCAGTAGTAACTGAGTTAAACCTTAAAGCTTGCAGAAATGCAGGAGTTAAGAGGTTTCAGGTTCGGTTACCAGTTGGGGCGATGACCACTTGCCCACTGCAGCTTCTGAAAGGGGTGGCTTACATGGTTCATGTAAAGGTGCGGGAATGCATAGACCCGGGGATTAAACCCCTCGTCACCAAAAAATAAATAAACATAAAAAGAAAAATAAAATAAAAATAATGACATATTATGGCCCCCTTTCCTCAATAAAAGGCCCAAGTAAGATCAGACTCTAGATTTTACCTCGAAAATGTGAAAAAAAGTAATAAAAAATGGGAACATTCCCCCACTTGCATAATGATTAATGATGATTCATTGATTCCAAAATTACAAAATCAATAACTATAATTATGTTTCCCAAACTTGCTTAGTGACTTTTGAATATTTAAGCATGCTCACAATGTTTATGGAAACATATGATCAATTTTTATCAGTTTTTTTTACTCCTTACGGCTTCCGTTCGCGTCATTTGTTTAGCTTTACGTTTGACACAGGATAAAGTTAAGGGTATGGAATCATGCGGGGGTAATATCATTAGACACTCGAAAATGAAATTGGACAACAAATGACCGGGACGAAAGGAGTATATTTTTATTGAACTAATCATTACTATAATGGATATTTTGAGTTAAAATTTTAATATTTTATCTTAGATGTGTGACTTTTTATACGTGTGTAAAGATGTGTTCATATAACAAAATATGTTTATAAAACCTCTCTTTTAAACTATATATAAATGGTCGTATATATAAATGGTCGTCTATATATAAACAGTCTATTCTAATACGTTTTAATTTGCTAACATGACAATTAAATTGTTCACATTAGTCATTTGTATGACAGCAAGAAAACGTATTTCATTCTTCTTTTTTGATGCTATGATTTCAATAAAATTCACTAAAGAATGACCATGTAATGTTTCATGAAAGAACCATATTTAGTATAGCAACATTTTTATAACTCTTATCTAAATTTTGGAAATCTAAAAGATTTTTTTTTTTGGTGAAAGGTAAGTAGTATATCAGAGACAAAAACAAATTGTACAAAGAAACGTATCTATTACAGATATTTGTGATTTCTAAGCCACTCTATTTCTTCGTGCTTATACTGATGAGTTCCTTTGCTCCTAATCCGATTACGAATTTCTGCCATAATCTCGCTAGCTACTAGTTTTGGCACTTTCAGAATATGGTCATGCTCGCATTTGTTGCGTTGTTGCCAGACATTATAGACAGCACTCAGCAACAAAGCACTTTGAACACTCTTCTGGATGCGCATTTGGGAACTGTTTGCACTCCACTGGAACAGCTGATGCACTGGTAACTGCGTTGTCACATATTCACTGATTGCTTGTATCACTCGCCTGCTATAGGGACAGGCAAAGAAATGTGTTCAAGCTGCTCATTCTGCCAGCCACATAGGTAGCATATGAGGCTGACTTCCAACCCATACTCAATAAGCTTATCATTGGTTCATATTGCATTATGAGCATAGAGCCAACCCATAAATTGATGCTTGGGAACAGCCAGTTTCTGCCAAACAGTGTTATGCCAGTGAGCTTACACCCCAACAGATCGCAACCAGTCATATGCACCTGCCATTGTATAGCCAGCAGCATGCACAGACCAGACCCCTGCAGTGTACCCTCCCATCAGCCTGTTTTTCACCTTACAAATGCGCCTCCACCGCCAGCTAGTATTGGCTGATGGCTGATAGCTCATCCAGTCCTGCCCCTTAATATAGTTATGATGCACCCAGTTCACCCATATGGAATCCTTCTTCACAGCAACCCAATCCACCAATTTGCCAACCATAACAACATTGAATAGCTCCAAATTCTTAATACCCAGCCCCCCTTCCTCTTTAGGTTGACAAATAGCATCCCACGCCACAAGAGGAGCTCTCCTATAGGAAGGAGTACTATCCCAAAGAAAATTCCTGCAAATAGCTTTAATCTTGGAGATAACACCTTTAGGAAGGATGAAAATAGATGCCCAGTAGGAGTGCAAAGAAGTAAGCACCGTTTTCACAAGGGTTAATCTTCCTGCATAAGAAAACTTCCTAGCCCCATAAGCATGGATTCTAGTGCATATCTTATCCACTAAACACTCGCAATCGGATCGATTCAATCTCGAAGTCTTGATGGGCATGCCTAGGTAGTAGAAAGGCAAGCGCCCTTCAGAATATCCTGAAAGAGATAGTATATCATGTTTGAGCTCATCACTCACCCCTCCAAAGTAAACATTGGACTTTCTTGGATTCACAGTCAATCCCGTTGCCTTGGAGAAAGTGATAAAAGCTTGCAGCACTAGAATCATTGATCTTACCTCTCCCTTACAGAACATCAACACATCATCAGCAAACATGAGATTAGTCAATTTCATCTCTTTACACATAGGATGGTACTTAAAGTTATGCTTAGAGGCAACATACTTCAAAGTCGTGTTTAAGTACTCCATACACAGGGTAAAAAGAAGTGGAGATAAGGGATCCCCTTGCCTTAGGCCCCTTCTCCCTCTGAAGTAACCAAACATTTCCCCATTGATGGTGAGGGAGTAACTAGCAGATGTAGTGCATTCCATAATCATGTCTATAAAAGCAGGAGGGAATAAAAGCTGATGCAAGAGATTATGAAGAAAATCCCATTCAACTGTATCATAAGCCTTTTGTAAATCAATCTTGAACATACATTTTGGGGCTGAATGAGGTATTCCATAAAGCCTAATAAAATCCCGACAGATCAGTATATTTTCCTGGATGCTTTGATTTTGAATAAAAGCACCTTGGTTACGGTCAATCAACTGAGAGAGGACAGGAGCTAACCTCGCACACATTATCTTGGAAATAACTTTATAAATCACATTGCAACACGCTATAGGCCTAAACTGGAGAACAGTCTTACGCCTATCACATTTGGGAATGAGAGCTAAGTTGGTGGCAGTAATTTGTTTGAGCAATTTCTTAGAAGCAAAAAAATCTTGCACAGCAATAATCACGTCCTCCCCAATATCATTCCAAGCAACCCTGTAAAAATCACTGTTATACCCATCCGGCCCAGGGGACTTGACATCTGGAATGCTGAACAAAGTATCTTTGATCTCTTATCCAGTCACTGGTTGTAGCAAGCTCATTCTCATGGCCTCATTACACCCCGGCCCCTGATCCAGAATTCTCTTGCGAATAGACCTGGCAAAAATATACCGAACCCGAATAATGGATCGAAATTACCTGAACCGACACCTGATTGTACATCTGAAATACATAACTTCAACTTCATCCGAAACCTGAATCAACCTGAATTGAATCGAAACTGAACCGAATTTGTAATACCCGAAATAAACCTGAAATCGAATGAACCTGAACCGTTTCAACCTGAACTGTTTTGATCCGAACCGAAACTCACCTGAACCGATTTCGACCCATAAAATGATAAATAAAACCAAACATTTCAACCCGAAATGACCCGAATGTTAAAAAATAAAAGTCAAAACATAATCATATTAAAAAACAAAGCATAAAGTTTTTCACAATTTCACGTGTTTAGCCTTAAATCCCGAATTTTGTACTCTTTTTTTTTTTGGTAAAAGTAAGTATAAAATATATCAAAAACAAATGTCATTACGAGACTAGTGACTACATCTAATACCAATGCTCCAAGCCAATTAAGCCAGCATATATGCATTGCTCGCCCCTTCACCAATGCCCAAAGTACTGTAATAAGACTAATAACCCAACAACTTCTGCAACATACATGCAGCCTACATGTCAGCAGCCCAAAAACAAGCTCAATTCCTGCCCCTGAATGCTACTGATCCTGCGTACATCCGCACCAGACCAGCCATTCTCACGCTGCTTGCACTACAGCGCTGCTGCTACAAAACCAGTACAACAACCTGCTATTGTGCTTACATCCGACAGCGCAGTCAGAAACCCCTGCACTGCCTATTGTGCACTACATCTGCAATGCCATACAATAAAGCATCTGATTTGACTCACCTTGATTTTGTACTCTTTATTTCCACATTTGACTACGGACAACTATGTTGGCGAATTCAAATGAATACAATTGCACGTCAACTGCTCAATGCTAAAAATATATAAGATGTTTTCCCAAATTTTTCATTTGGTATTATTAATATAATGTTTCAGAGCAGCTCCGAAAAATTCTTAAAACTAGAAAAAGAAGAAAAGGTAGAAAATATTGAAATACATCAAAATTCAAAGTAAAAAAACTATGAAGATGATAAGAAGCTTGATTTGAACTTTAACTTCTAGAAACTTCATGAACATGATTGAGCTGTAGACCATTCTACGTCTATACCTTGGAATTCATCCTCTTCAGTGGCTGCAAAATGTAAACAAATTGGAATCAGGAAACATATGTATAAGGAGAATAAATTGACAACACAATGTAAAAACAATTTACCTTGATAGCCATATAACCAACAACGTGTAGTTATCAAAGCCTCCACGCTTTCAGGAATATAAGAGCTCCTCCATTTATTCAAAATCCGACCACCGATACTAAATGTAGATTCCGATGCGACAGTGGTAAGTGGCACACTTAAAATATCCCTAGCTAAATAAGCAAGTTCACCATAACGAGACTCATTGTTTTTCCAATAGTCCAACACATCAATATTTTTTTTGCGATCAACTCTATCATCCTCAAGATAAGTTGATAACTTTGACTTATCATAAGTAGTATCCACCCCTTCATAATCATAATCCTACAAAATAAATATGATATATATATATATTCAGTACAAAGACAAAAGTAACTAAATTTAGCATAAAACAGTAGATTGGAAATAAAACTAAAAAAATTAGAGAGAAAGGATAAAGTAACTTACTTCACAAAAGGTAAATTTTCGTTTTAAAGTATTAGAGATCATATGAGGTTCATTCGATGAAGTAGAAGGAGCTGATGTATTGTGACTTTTATACTCATTAAGTAGTATCTCCATCTTAAATTGTATATCATTCACCTTGGCTCGTGCTTTTAATTCATCGTCAAACAACCTTTTGTAACAGTACTTGAGAAAGTGAAGCTTGCAACGAGGATCAAGAACCATAGCAAAAGCAAACAAAGTACCATAGTTATCTTCATCAGAGACTGCCCAATATTTGTCAAACTTCATTTGCATATCTATCGCCATTTGCATACCTAGTAGGCACATCAAGCCAAAGCGCCTTAGTCTCCTTTACCCCAGCTTGTTCAACAGCACTTTGAAAGTGCAGTTTTCTTGCCTCCGAGGCTTTCACATGTTTCACACTTTCTCTAATATTTGAAATGGATTGCTCAATTACCTTAAGTCCATCCTTAACAATAAGATTCAAGACATGTGCAGCACATCTAACGTGGAAAAATTTACCATCATAAACTAAATTTCCCCAACTATTAAGTGTAGCCTTTAAATAATCTTGTGCCTTATCATTACTAGAAGCATTGTCTAACGTCAAAGAAAAAACTTTCTTCTCAATTTCCCATTCTTTTATTAATTTCAATAGAAGAATGTATATTTCTTTACCGCTATGGGGTGGTTCCATATGACAGAAGTTCAAAACAACACTAGACAATTTCCAATTAGCATCAATAAAGTGAGCAGTTAAACATAAATATCCTTCTGTTTGACAAGAAGTCCACAAATCAGATGTCAGACAAATACGACCAGGTAGGTTATGTAAGGTGTTTTTTAAGTTAAGTTTTAACGAGGTGTATATTTTAACACAGTCTGCTTTGGCTGTGTTCCGACATATAGTTCGGACCTCATCACACAAGTACTCATGAATGTCTCTATTTCCTTCATGTTCAACCCAAGAGAATGGATACCCATGCTTAATTATTGCTTTAGCTACTAACTCTCGGTACTCTTTTTGATCAAAGACAAATTTACCTCTTGCTGACGCCGGTAAAGTGCGTTTGTATGCTTTACAGTTTGCAAGATGATTTCTTGCATTAGTTGTACCATATTTTGAGTCCCCTATCAACTTTGTACTCTTACAATGCTTGCACAAAGCTCTCAATTTTCTATCTGCACTCTTTTCTGGTGGGATTTGCCAATACTCTTTCCACACTGGGCTCCTTCTATGCTCAAAATCAGTGAACTCAGAAACATCGATTATGCTGGTTATAATTTGAACTTGACCTTCCATAGCTTCCTAGAGTACAAAAGAAAACAAAGTGAGTGAATAATTAATTATTGGGATTTCAGTTACAATCAGAAACAAGTAGGCGAAGCAGCAACATAAAGCAAATAAATTCAATACACAAATTTCAAAATAAAGCAAACAAAATCAATAATCAATTTTAATAGAAGATTGAACCTTACCATTAAAAAGTTAAGACGGTAATTTTTTGAAGATGATTTCAAAGCACAGAACAAGATGTATATATAGGCACAATTTAGGTGGTAGAATAAATTATCTCGTCTTCATTTTCGCGGGTAATTTGATGGAAAGCGGAAAAATAATTCTAGATTCTCCAAAAATTGGAGCCAAAATATAATTAGTTCCGATTTTTGTTGAACTAAAGAAATAAAGTAAATAAATCAATTATTTTTACCATATATGACTGCGAATTTAATGGAAAACATTAAAAGAATTTGAAAGAAGAGATTTAGTTAAACAAAATAACTAATTAAAAGCCCAAATCCGGAAATTTTATAAATCAGAAAAATAACTAATTAAACAATTAGGGATAATTAAGGATTTTCTTACCATAATGAGAAATCCTTTCCATATTTACAAATTTGCGATAGCTGATAATCTGATATAATGATATTTAAGTTTTTTAAGCTTTGGAAGAATGGAAGATAAAGATGGAAGATTGGTTAAGAATTAAGTTATTAAAAAGGTTAAACTATAGTCTGATAGAAGAGGAAAGTAAGAAACAGAGAAAGTCAGAGAGATATCAGATATGGCATATGGGCCTTTGGGTAAATAGTCTAAATACGCCAACTTTTAGTCTTCTAGAGTCTAAACTTTACTAATTAGTAATAATTAGTCTAATTTTAATAGTTTACTAATCACTATTTAGTTTGCTATATGTTTTGTTTTTTTTATTACATCTTATTATCTTAATATTTGATACGAGTCATGCAACACGGACACGGATACATGAATACCGAATACATGAATAAATGATAAAATGAATACACATTTTATAAATTTAGGACACGAAACACGCTATTTAATTTTAATAAAATATATATATATTTGATATTAAATCTAAATAAGTGAATGTTAAATTTAAATAAGTGAATGTATTTGATATTAAATCTAGATAATTTTATTTTTGTAATGTATTTGATATTAAATCTAAATAAGTGAATGTTAAATTTGACAACGATTTTAACTAATTCTCATTATAGGATAATTTAGGCCACGGGATGAAGGGACTAAGGACTACTCGGACTAGGGACTAAGGAGTATTAAAGGATACCTATTAAGTTAAACACTTAAACAAGCCTATTTGGTACTCTGGTCGACTCCTATTACAAATTTACAATGGTCAATCAATGTTTTATAATTGTTTTACTTGAAAACTTATAATTCTAATACATTTTGGGATATTTTCGTGATTTTTTCCGTCTCGTGTATAGTTTCATATTTCATTTATGTTTCAGAAATTTATACGAATATAAATATATAGTTGAACCACTAAAATTCAAGATGAAATTGTAAACTTGGTTTATTTTTATATAATAAAGTATAATGTAGGCTATATAGCGATATAGGTCAATATAAACTTAAATTAAAGATTTGCGAAATTTTAAAATAAAAGGTTGAGCTTCTTGAATGATGGCTCATTAGTTAATTTTTTTTATATTATTTTTAACCGTTATTAGTCTTATTACTTTGTAAGTAAAAATATCCATATATAAATACCAAATAAAAATAAATATTAGATAAGTAAAAAAATATAAAATCAAGTTACATCATTATATTAATTACAATTAAAAACAATGAAATACGATCCGACAAAAAGAATCTAAAATCCACTTAGAAAAATAAACGATATATAAAAATAAAATAAACACTTAGAAACTTATTTGTCCATGCACATCCGATTCGAATATGACCCGAACTGAATCTCATCTGCTTCGATATTCACCCGATCCGAATCTAATTTGCTCCGATATTGACCGAACCCGAACCTGCACCGATTTGAAATATTTACAACCGATAAAATGCGGTAACCGAATCCAATCTGAATTGAACCGAACTGAAATCGAAATTAAAGGCCAACCGAAATAACCCGTTCGAAAAAAACCCGATCCGAAACTGATCTGATTGACCCGTTTGCCAGGTCTACTTGCGAATAGGAGTAGTGTCCTGTCTAGAACCGAGAAGATGTTGATAGTATTCTAGAAAAGTAGCCTGAATAGCAGAAGGAGATTCACACATAAACCCATGCATATTTTCAATTCTCGCCACCAGATTGCCACTTCTTCTCTGCTTTAGCATACCGTGGAAAAAAGAACTATTTGAATCCCCGTCCTCAATCCACTTATGCTTAGTTTTTTGAGCTAAATAACTGCTCCTGGCAGCAACTCAACTTACGATATTCCTCTGCCAATCTCTTCTCTTCTTGCATAGTTGCTTCATCTCCCAAATTCTGACCCAGCTGCCTTTGCACTTCAAATAATTGATTCTGTTTATGAATAGCCGCATTCTCGATGTCCGTGAAGTGATCTTTATTCAGCTTCTTAAGCACAGGCTTCAGCCGAGCCAAATTTTTAACCAACCGAAACATTGAGGTATCTTCAGAATTGCGTACCCAAGAGCCACAAATAGCTGGCAGGAAGTTTGGAGATTTGCCCCACATATTAAAGTATTTAAAACTCCTCTTATGTATGACTTCATGCCTATTAGCAACGAGACAAGGTGTATGATCATACAAACCTTCCGGCAAAAAGTGAGCAATCAATTCCGGCATAGCATCATACCACTCTTTATTCACTAAGAATCTGTCTATCTTGCTATATATCCGTTCATCATGAGTTTTTTTTGTTATTCCAAGTGAAAAACGATCCCATGCCATCAATATCTATCAAACCACAGTCATTGACACAATTTCTGAAATGCTCCATCTCCATAGCAGGGGCGTTGCCCCCTCGCCTCTCATGAGCAGCTAAAACACGGTTGAAATCACCACCAACAGCCCACGGGCCATTCGTCAGGAGTGCTATCCTCCTCAAATGATTCCACAAAGGAAGCCTTTCCGAGATACCATTGAACGCGTACACCATAGTTAGATAGAAGGAACTTCTTGATTGTAAAGCGTCGACTTTCATGTGAATGAATTGCGCATTGTATTCAATGAAGTGCACTCTATAAACTTTTGGTTGCCAAACAATCCATACCCTCCCTCCCGGATGGTATCCCGAATTTGTCAAGATACACCAAGAGCTAAACCTATTTAGAACTTTCCTCATATTTTTCACCTTTATTTTTGTTTCAAGAAGACCAAGTAAACCTACTCCTTTATTCTGTAAAAGAAAATTTATTTCTATTTGCTTATTTACCCTATTCATTCCTCTAACATTCCAAAACCCAATCCTATCCATTAACAAGAGGTGTGGAAGGGGGAGCATTACCATTTCCTACACCAACATCTCTCCTTGGGGATTGCAAGGCTTCTTTGAATGACTGAGACCCAAAACCTGCTGAACTATACCCTTCTGAATCCTCTTTCTCACGCTGCAAAATATTGATTTTTGGGATAGGCTTTGCTTGTGTGCTACTGGTCGTGACAACCTGCTGTCCTACTGGAGGGGGTAGTTTAGGTGCCACTGGTTTCCATACTTTCTTGGCCAACGTCTGATGAGGTGGATCTGGCCTCCTTCTAACTTCACTTTTTCTACATGCTTGGGCAGCATGGCCCATCCCTTTGCACTTGGAACATGAAATCGGTCTCCATTCATATTCAACTTGCACCCGAACAATCTCTCCATGCTCATCCTTAAAGGCTATATGTTCCGGAAAGTTTTGGTCCACTTTCATTTCAACCATCACTCTAGCGTACCCTAATCGAGTCCTACTATCAGTGGCTGCATCACTTTTAACATATTTCCCAACTAATGAAGCAATTTTCGGAAGTCCCTTCCCCCGACATTTCAAGGGAAGATGGTGCAGTTGAATCCATGCCGGAACTGCTTGAATTGGTTCCTTCCTCAAATCCATATCCTGTGACCAAGCTTTAACTATAAGAGGCTTATTATCAAACAGGTAATGACCCGATTGCAACACCTTTTCCTTCATTTCCATGGTTTTAAATCTACTAGGAAGACCCCATTGTTCATGAATGATATCTTGTCAATATTGTACTTAGACCATATGCGTCTAACAAACCCTTCAATGATCTCCCAAGGCGGGTTGGCCCCTAGGATAAAACACATAACCGCTTGACTCCAATACTCAATCTCTTCTGCAACATTCTCCTCATCCAATTGTAACAGAGGGTCCGTGATGAGTAGTATTTTGATACTATTTTACCCCTCATTTATACCTTATTACCACTCAATTTTGCGTGTTTAATTGATTAAATAGCTCATTTTACTATTTAATTGATAATTATTAGTTTTATTTTATTTATTGTGAATAATTGTTAGATTTGTGAAATTTGACACTATTTTGGTCGTTTTAATTTTATTTAGGAACTATTATGTGAATAAAGACGGAAAATCTAAATCCGAGTTTATCGAGACGGGTTAAGTTTCGTAAGTGAAAAGGATTGAAAGTGAAAAATTTGTCAAGTTCAATGTTTGACTTTCACAAGTCATTTGAGCAATGACTTGCTTTGCCAGGAATCCCAATTCACGACCCCATACCAGCTCCCACGAGCTCGGTCAAAAACCGTGTCAACCACATCATTACCATCATTCATTATTCAACCTTAATCAGTGGCGGATCTTGAAGATATTTTCTAGGGGGGCCGGAAAGTAAATAACCGAATTTTTACTTACGATTAAAAAAACAACCATTTATATATAGTTTAAGGAGAGGTGTTTATAAATACATTTTCTTATATGAACACACATTTATACACGCACAAAAAGTCACACATCTAAAATAAAATATTAAAATTTTATCTCAAAATCTCCATTATAGTAATGATTATTAGTTCAATAAAAATATACTCCTTCCGTCCCGCTCATTTGTTATTCAATTTCATTTTTGAGTGTCTAATAGCATTACCCTCGAATGTTCTCATACCCTTAACTTTATCCAATGTTAAACGTAGAGGTAAACAAATGACGGGAACGGAAGCCGTAAGGACTAAAGAGTAATGAAAATTGATAAAAATTGATCATATATTCCCATAAACATTGTGAGCATGCTTAAAATTTCAAAAATCACTAATATTTACGCCTAATAAATTGCGAATAGTGATTTTTCAATTACTAATAAGCAAGTTTGGGAAAGATAATTATAGACATTGATTTTGTAATTTTGTAATCAATGAATATCATTAATCATTATGCGAATGTTCCCATTTTTTATTAGTTTTTCTATATTTCCAATGTAAAATCTAAAGTCTACTCTTACTTAGGACTTTTATTAAGGAACTAGTTCTGTCCCCCGTGAAAATCACGGGCTTGTTATGGACATCATTTTTTTTATTAAAAGTAATGTCTGGCGAGATATGAGAAATGATGCTTTTTGAGCCCGGGGACAAAAACGCATGAACACCATAAAGTGAAAGCGGGCGATATTGTAATATCAAAGGGACAAATGAGGTTTTTTAAAAAATGAAAAAAATATAAAAGTTGTTGCTATCTCTAATTTGCAGGTCACCCTTACTATGCAATGAGCTAAGTAATATCAAAGGGACACTGGGTTGGTTTGGACTCGTTTCTTCGCACAATTGTTTCTCTTTCAAACTCATCTACTCGCCTACTCTTGCATGTTTGATACAGAGTTTTTCATTTGCAAGCTCTATTCCATATTTCGCTATATTTTTTCCTTATTGCTACGGATGCTACCTCATGGAAAGGAAGAAAAAAAATATTGTTTTGTACATACAACAACTACCAAATGAACTTTGGAGAAAATCGAAAACTCAAATATTCATATTATAACAAAAATATATCAAAAGATTCAAGAAAGACGGATACTTAGCTAGTGTTTCGACTATCTCACATCCATTTTATGATGTTGTCATGTGCTATGAATACTTTATAAATTGTACACGAATGAACCCTACAAATAAAAATATTATACGTCAGAAAACGCATGAAATTATATGTCAACAAAATCATAAAGTAGACGGGAAAAAAATAACAACAACTTTGAGCATTCGGTAATTCTCAATCGATTTTAATTTACAAAAGGAAAAATGTGGAATTCTTTATCATATGTCGAAAAGGTGCAACGTGGCATGTAGTATCCCTTAACATGCATTTCTTTTTTTTATAATATTGTATAGATTGATAGATTTATTATATAAGGTTGACATGTGATAATATTTTTCCTATTTATGTTACCTTTTAGGACCTTAATTAATTTATTAACATGCTTTAGTACAAAAACAATCAACTAAAATGTCAATTTTAATTAAAAAAATATGAAACTTGGATTAGAATTTGTAAAGATTAGATCATTAACTAATAAAATATATATTATATGCACAATTATTTTAAGAATAATGATGATATAATAACATTTATTGTACTAAATTTTAGTAAAATTTATGTATATGTAGAAGGGTAGTTTAGTAATTGGTTGTGAGGTGATGTGGCATCATAATATGCTAGAAAATTGAAATAGTTGACAATAAGGTACTCAACATGCCTTTTAATATTATACTAGTTTTGTGACCCTTGACATTCACGGGTTTATATCTTTTAGTATTGTTATTTTATCGTATTGTTAAGATTTGTCCGAGCAATTAGTTTATCCATTTAAAAATATACGGTTTTGATTTTTGAAATACTTAAAAGTTATTTAATTAAGGCATAATGTTTGATTATTATTCTTTTTTTTAGAATTATAAATTATCTAGTATACAAAGCTTAAAACATAATTTTTAATTAAATTAGAGCGCTTTTATCTCAATATTTTATTTCTTATAAATCATATTTTTTTAATAATAGCATAGTTATGAAGTTTAATAAATGCTAGTCTTAATATATTATCAATATCAATTTGTCAAAAATCCTAAATTTTAATTGTTGCAAAAATGATAAATTAAGTTAAATAGTAACCTACTACAAAAGTACAAATGGTGAGGGAAACCAAAAAGTCATCCTATTAAATAAAAGAAATAAAAGTTAAATAAATATGTAGTTAATAACCAGATTTAGGGGAGGAAAATAAATAGTTTGTATTAATTTATTTTTGTGTTCGTAACTAACATTTTTTAATTTTTAATTTTTATTTATAAGCATGTGACACATGATTTTAGATATGACTTTAATTTTAATAACACATGACATAGTAAGATACTTAGTATTGTCTTTTTAACATCGATGCTCAAAAATGATGAACCTTGATTGATATTTATGTCTATTTTAAATTTGATAATTATAATAATAATAGAAAAAATGCTCAAAAGTTATAAAACGTATCCTCAATTGTTTATAGTTTTTGATAGAGGCATAATTTGTAAGGAATAATTTTTCTTATCAATATCGTCAATAGAATTGTATGTGCCACTAAATATGTCTTATTTATCTATTCACATCAAGTTAAGTGGGTTAAGGTTTTAAATTAACTATATAATTTTTTTTATTTTTTTTATGTAAGTTCCATTGCTGGGTTATGAAATATTCATCACATTTTCAACCTTCATCGTACGCATTTGTTTTGTTCAAATTTAAGGGATATCGAGATTTGTGGCATTAATAAGATACTTAATCTTGTCATTTTATAATAATCAATAGATAACTCAGGTGATATTTTACAATATTGTATAAATAAATAAAGAATCTAGTAATCAATATAGATGAATTATGTATTAACCAATATAAAAATGACATGTGAATTTAATTAAATGCTTTAAGTAACCTTTTAACTATATTGTGAGCATAAATATTAATAGTAATGTACATTTAGCCATTATTCATATCAATAAGAATTATTTTGACCAACTTGTTATACGATTGATCTTTATTTGTAACTCCAATTTCATTCTATGAAGGCTAATTTTCAAATGGAAAATGATGAATAAAAAGATAACACGTACAAAAATAAAACATACATTTTAAAGTTTATGAAATACTAATTTTTTTCATGAAACTTAAAATAATTAATCATTAACATTCATGTTGTCAATCTTGTAGTTATTTTATAATATAAAATTGAGGTAAATATATGGGAGTATTTGTTTAAGCAATTATAGTATTCACTTCTTCATATAGTTCTCTTTCTCCAATGAAACATCCTACAAAAAAAATCCACAACAATTAATAACAACCAAAACGGTTGAATTTGATTTATTTAATATTACATTATAATTATATTAATTTAAATTTTTCCTTAAATAATTATATAAATATGACATTGAGTAATAAAAATGTAAGTATATTTACCTTTAAAGAGCACAACTCCACAAATCTTGATAGCCGCTAAATAACAACAAAATAACATATATGTGAAGTTCAAAAATGTCATATTACTTCATAACCAATAGAACTTAAAAAAAACAATGATAAGAATGATTATTTACACACACAATTCTCTCGGTGATGAGGTAAACAAAATATTGGCTTGAATTTTGGCTCACAGATGTTGTCTTCCATCAAATATTTATAGTCAATTGATGATGCATTTTATGACTTTTGGACGACTTATATTTATTATTATTATTATTAATTAATATTATTATTATCAAATTTAATATATACATAATATGAAGCAATGTTTTGTGACTTTTAATCATCCTTTTTCATTATTGACAAATTTAATAGACATAAAGATGGAGTAAAGAGAAATTAAATGTAAAAGATTTGCTTTAATTATTTTTCCATTTTTATATATTTTTTTTTTACAAAATCTAGCGTGCATGAAAATTGTTGACTCATTCTTTGCCTTGCCTTTTATTTATATATTATACTTATAGATTTATATATGTATTTAATTTATGGAAATTATATCAAATTAAACGAAATTGAGCAAGTATATAATAATACGACTTAAGAAAAAGTTGCATAGTGATTTAAAATATATCGCAAATTAAAATAAATAGGAAAAAATGTTAATAAAAATGGCGGGTGTTAAGTAATATGAGTAGTTTTTATTAATTATTAACATGTTTTATTTTAAAAAAATTGTAACTATTATTATAAAATTTGTTAACATATTTTATTACCTAAATTTCAATTAAAATGTCAATATTAATTATAAATTACGAAATCTTGATTTAAATTTTGAAGGGTTACATAAATTTTAGAAAACAATATATTTAATATACAAAATTAATTTAAGACGAAAACTTAATTTAAATTTTGAAGGGTTACATAAATTTTGGAAAACAATATATTTAATATACAAAATTAATTTAAGAATATTGATAATATCCTTTAATATTATAGATAAGTGAATTAAATTAATTTATAGATAAGTGAAATAAATTAATCACATGTAATAATAAATTGTTAATTCAACACATAAATACGCCATGTCACATTTAAAATATGCCAAGTCACATTAAAATTTTGCCACGTCACATTAAAATTTGCCATGTCACATTTTTTTAGTTACCCTTTTAATAAGATTTTATAGATATAGATATTAAAGAGGTGTTATGATGGGCAACCTAAGAGTTAAAGTATTGAATAAATTTAAAGGAAATTTAAGACACACTAAAAGTAAAAATGCAAAAGTAAGTTTAGCAATTTAATTTTTTATATAATTTATGGAGGTATATTAATATATATGATAGGTGGCAATAAGCTAAGGTGTGACACATGTCACTTCAATGGAGGCTCAAGATGCCTTTTTATGTTATTATATAGAATGGGGGGCCAGCCTGTTCAAATATAAAAAAAATTCGTATATTTTTTTTTGAAAGTTAGTACTTAAGCCACAATCGTAGGGGGGCCTGGCCCCGGCGCGTCATAAGGAAGATCCTCCTCTGACCTTCATGTACCTCCATCTCAAAACCGTGCTTCTCCTTGAACCACCATACTTACGCCATACGCACCCTTCACTACCATTTCCGTCATCACCTATTCAAACCACCATTAACCATTCTAAATTCACAAACCCAACAACCGCAACAATTCAACCACCTCGCTGCTCCTAACCCAGATTCAACCACCTCTTCACCACCGTCAGTCTCGCACCACCACTCGTTTCAGCGCTGCAATCCATCCGCCATATTTTAGCATCACCACGGTGCTCCTTCAGCGGCCCATAATTGAAACCCAGTCACCAAGCATTGTAAGAATTATGGGCCTAATACAATAATATACGTGGACAAATTATTTATTCGGTAGTAATTGTATTTATGCGCTATCAATTAAGTTAAGCCCAAATATAAAGTGATCCACTATGGTGTATTAAATACGGGTTTATTTACGTCTTAAAAGTATGGGTCTGACTATTATCTAAGTGTAGATACTCATTAAGTTTCTAATGCATGATGGACGCATTAGACTAAGGAGACTATATATAGTCACCTAGGGTTATGGTCCCTAGCAGCACACAATAACCTAATCTCTCCGCATCCCATCAGTAGAGAGATCCTGTCGGTATGCGTGTCTATTAGAACACCTAATCCGTAGACCGTCTGCTCAGACAGCTCATCCCAACATTTCGTCATGTAATCAGGTACGCTTCCGCATTTAGTATTTACCGAATAATTTAGTATGAAGTTTATGGCTATAATCGGATGATTAAATCTAACAAGTGGTATCAGAGCCACCTTCCTATTAAATTATTTGGGAATGGTTAAGTTCAATAAATCGTAATTCATGTAATTTGGTATACATACCTCCTGTTTACCGCTTTACGTTTCATCAAAACTTCAGTTGGTACAATCTTGATTGTATTTGTCTTATGGTTGACTGAATTCATCAAAAGTTGCTAATTCGTCAAAGACGTTTTTGCAGTATGAATTGCTAAGTGTTGCTCGTATGACATATCCATAATTAGGGTTGACTTTGGGTTAATTTTTGAATATATTTGCATTCATCATTATTATTGATAAGTTGACATATTTACGTTAATTACGTAGCGTTTGTATCCGTATATTAACATTGTTCTGATTATGTATCCGGTGTAAAGTATGTTGTGGAGTATGGTTCGTCACTTGGATTTTACTTTGGGTATTGATAAGATTTGGCTTGTTATTACTTCAGTATTAGTTAACATGAAAGCTGACATTATGGATATGTGAATTTATGTCGCTTTTCGAATAACATGTTTACACTAATTTGCTTATACACATTAAGTTTAATTTTGGTGTAATTTGGATGGTGGACAACCAATTATTTATAAAGTTATTTTTTTTTTTGGTAAGATAAAGTTATTGTTAATACGGTAATAATCTTTATGATGCACGTTTCGTTTTTTCATACACTTTGTTTATTATAGTTTGCATATCGGGACCTGACAATTATATCGTATAATATTTATGTGTATGACTTTGACAATTTTTTGGTAATGATTTTGGTCGCCAAATTATTATGTTATCGTTCTTTTTTCTTGTCTGGGTACGGATATAAGAGACAAGCTAGGACGATAATTTTTTGACATGCTAATTAATTGTTAATGATCATGAGAATATATTTTCGTTCAGGATTGTGGTTATGACAAATAAGGAATAATGATTTGTCAATTATAAACTTGTTTTCAGATTATTAATAATTGGCCATATGAAATTATAATAACGGGTCTAATATTTTAGGTTGTTTGATCGACACAATAAGTTGCCAAAGTAACCTCTATTGTGTAAGTTGAATAATTTAGATATTATGACTACGATGTGTGACTGAGTTTCATGCGGATAATGGTCGGCCCAAAGGAAGGCTATTATTTGGCCGAAATTTAGTCATGCTTGTGGTGATAAATATGTAACAATTATAAGGTTTCCATGTGAATATTAAGTCGGCCCAAAGGAAGACTTAATGTTTGACAGGAGTTTATTGTTAATATTTGATCACTACACCAAGATGACCACTTACAAGTTAATTTTATGTCCAAAGACTAAAGTTAATGTTGTGCTAGGTGTCTTGTGACGATGGGGATGCCAATGTTGAATCTGGAAAAAAAAAAAACAAATTAAGGGAGTGTCTTTATGTTTATGACACTCATAAGGATGCCCATAAATCTTTTATGGTGAATAAATTCAATTCTTTGATTTAGTGTGTGTAATTCATGCAAATAATGGTCGGCCCAAAGGAAGGCTATTATTTGGCCGAATTGCATGTACACGTTGGGTAATAAATATGTGACGATTATTCGGTATTTGCATGTGTGTACTAAGTCGGTCCAGAGGAAGGCTTAGTATTCGACGTGAGTTTATTGTCAATATTTGATTACAATTATTCAAAGAGTAGTGTTTGTGCCTAGATAATATTTATGTTTAATAACTAAATATAAATTTTGCAACGACACTTTAATTATTTGAATTTATTCAAAATAGAAGAATATTGTTTTGTTCATTCAGTTTGACATTTATGGTTATTATATCTGCCATGTTCGGTTGCATTCTTGATTCGGCTGAAACCATTTATTAAAAGAATGGTAAAGAATGTAAATATTTATTTCGGGTTGCGATAATCACAACATTGTTTTGAAATGTGTAATTGCTACTCATAAGGACTAAAGTCTCGTGTGGATTCACGTGATTTGAGCAGTAGTACATTTAAAATGCATGTTTAGTGATTATCTAAGGCGAAATTAAGGAAGTATTCAAGGGCATTGTTCAGTTACTTAAGAAGCTGCAAAAGTCAAACTCGAGACAAATATAAGGTTAGACCTTTTAATGTTAGTTTGTTAAGAGTTTTGACACATAAGGTAAATCTAACAATTTTTTGTTAACTCTTGGCGTGTCGGTTAAGTTAGGCTTCTCATTGAATTTGTCTAAGGTTATTTTTTATATCCAATCATGTTTGATGGGTTGATTTGGTTTTTCGCCAACATAAGTATATTGATGCAAGTATAAGTAAAATGTAACAGTCAATTGATGATGAAAGATTCATCTTTTTCGGGAAAGGCATCATCTGAGTTTGAGACAGTCAACTATTTTAGTTATCATTAATGAGTTGTCCTTTTGTTTGAATTTGGAAAACACTTTGGTATCACCCTTTAGGTGGAACGATTATTTTTCCTATGAACAAATTTGGTTCCTTGTCCATTGAGAAATAATCAATTGTTTGTTTTCCTAATTCAAATAATGGTGAATCCATCAATTTTGATAACTATTTATAGTTTAGATTGTAATCTCTTTCAAGTTTTAAGTAAGCTTGAATTGCATTAAAGTTCGGTGGATATAAAGAACAGTTAAGAAATGACAATTTCTTTTCGGTATGACACATTAAAAGGAAACTATAGTTTTGTATCAAAATGAAATTGTTGTCCCCTTACTTCAGATATTCATCATTAAGGGGATAAAGACAAATATAAGGGAGATTAGATATCAAAGTTATTTTTCGATGTCTTATTACTAACATATGTGAGTAGGTGAATCATTGTATACTCTAAGTATTAATGGTTTAAATCATTATGTTAATTTATAGATGAAACTTTGGTATGGATATCTAAATCTCATTTATGAGAAGTTTTAAGTTATTGACATCTCTTTGTGATATTTGACTAAGTTGTTTTACTCAATAAAGAATTAATTATGTCATTTATCATAAATGTGTATATTAACAACGTCAAGGTTATTTTTAGAAAATTGCTAGAGATGTTCGATCTTGTGTTTTATGTTATACCATATGATGATTTTTTAGTATGGATAGTGTAATATTTATACTAAGCAAGATTTTAAGGCTGGATAATGGGTATGATTATACTTGCTCTTTTCCAAATGAGATTTAGTAATGAGTTCTTAAAGTTTGCAGTTGTTAACAACAATTCTGAAAACGGGCGACTGAATTTGGCGACTGAAATCAGTCGCCAAACTGCAATTGGCGACTGAAATCAGTCGCAGACCTTAGTCGCCAAAATAATTCGGGCGACTAATTTCAGTCGCCAAATTTGGCGACTGAAAAAGTAGTCGCCAAATAAGAGCATTTGGCGACTGATGGACAGTCGCCAAAATAGCGACGGAATCCCTCATAGTCGCCAAAATGGCGACTGAAATCAGTCTCCTAATGAAACTTTCAGTCGCCAAATTAGCTTTATTAAAGCAAGATAATATCAGGCCCACTATTACTATTCAGTCAACCATAGGTAATAAAGTTTAAAAAATTGTACTGCAACACGTGCAAGCCCACTGCTTTAAAGCACCTTGATATTTGTGCTTAGAAATCTTTCAACAACAACAATTAAGCTTGTAGTATTAAACAATACTGTAATTATCAAAATACATACCAATCTTCAAATCCAAATAATCAACCTTTTTAGTTAATAAATTGTAGGCTGTAATGTCAAAATACATAATCTAATTCAACCATTCAGTGAAATGGAAAACAAATATGTAAAAAAATACCAAAAAATATTAGCTTAATTTCTAAATTTGACAACATCCAAATGACTTGAAATGCGTCCATATTGTTGATATGTCATCTAGCATAGTTGCATGTTGAAGCCCGCATCTTGTATCATTCAAACTAAGCTGCAATAAGAAGTAAAACATAAACACAATTAGCTATTTTCAAAGAAAAGATCCCCTGAACATCAAAACAGTGGAATGGCTCACAAACAATAACACAATTAACTTTCCTACGATGCCCGTCATCAATAATCAATCCTCGACGATTTCATGCTTTTGTCAAACTTCAGATTCTATAAATAACGTAGAGTCAATGGCAATATTAATACCTTACCTTTCAAAAGAAAATCGTTGTAGAGGCAACTAATTAAAGCTAAGTCATTCTTAAATGCTAGTGGTTTTACCTGCACAAACAAAGTAAGGCTGGTACAACATGACAATGATTATTTTCATACTAAGGAGACATAATACTTAACAACGGTAAAGAAACAAAATTTGCAACATTATGAGATGAAAATTTACAGTTAATTTTACAACAGACAATTGAGCACATGATATACTCAGACTGTCAATACAGTTGCAGGATTAAGGAGGGGTTGAAACAATGGTTTGGAAGCAGTTTCCCTATTGTTTCCAATATGACTGTAAGCTGCAGGGACACTGTCAATTGGAGGATCAAGGTTGTACTTCTTACAGCCTATCAGTACTTTATTTGAAATCAAAGGAACATGCTTGAATTCTAAACAATGGAATTCTTATGAAGTATACAAACGCTACACAATTAGTCACAATTAGGTAAGTGAATGCACATTTGGGAAGAGCTTACACGATCATCATCTCTACGACTATCACATTCTAAATAAACCTAAGTAACATCATCTTATTCACAATCCAACAAGTGACGTGAACACCAAGAATCAAGCAATGCAACATCTGATTTTATCAGAAATGTAAAAGCGAGCATAGATAATCACCCAAAAACATTACTTGCATGATTTTCTTCTGTTTTGCCATGGTATTATCTTGTGACTTCTCCTCAACTATCCGGAAGGAAACAAGATTTTCGACAAAGGTCCATGTATCGAATGGCAGTGCTTGAATTGCAACCTTCTCAATCTCCCTACTACCCAAACCAACACCAACCCATCCAACTGCAGCAAATATCATCCACTGTCTTTCGAGTAAACAACCGGTTTAACTGCATCGAAGCTCCAATCCTTTTCGAGTCATTATCACTAAACATTCAAACCCAACCCTCCTTCTTCACCCACAATGGAAAAAGATGTCTCAAATTATTTGCTAACAACACTAATTTATATAAACCTTAGTCTCAAATTATATCCACAGTTTATCAATTCAAAATCCCCATTTTATAGTTATATGAACATATCTTTTTCAAAATCCCCAATTTATATAAACCTTATTCTCAATTCACACAAAGCCTAATTAAACAATTAATTAAAAACCTAATAACAATCACAAATGTTTATATAAACATATAACAACATCATAATACCATTTACAATCACAAATTATACAAACAAATAAAACAACAATGAGGCCGAAAACTGAAAATAAAAAGAATAAACATACCTTCAAAAATTAGAGCAAAGTGGGGAAAAGAAAAGAAAGGTGAGAAGATGGTGGTGTTGATATCAGTGTCTATAGTGATAGTTCGATGCTGGAAACAGTAGTTTATTGATGTTGTTGTCGATTCTGCTTCTTTTTCTATTTTTTTGTTGTGATTTGCTAATAAGAAAGAGGAGACTAGTTTTACTGTGTTTTATTTTTGTTAGTGAAATTGGCGACTGATTTTCGGTCGCCCGTCTTAACATTCAGTCGCCAAATTTCGAGCTAAGTAGGAATTTAGTAGTCGCTAATTTGGCGACTAATTTTAGTCGCCCGACTTTATATTCAGTCGCCAATTTGGCGTCAATCTTTAGCAGTCGGCTTTTATCTGTCGCCCAATTTCACTTTTCTTGTAGCGTGTTTTTTGATAAAGTTCTAACAATGACATTGACTATTTAATCATAGTGTAACTCATTTACACATTTGACATGTCAAACTAATTAAGGATGAGGCTTAAAAGTCATAAGGTTAATTAATAGTTGGACTTATTAATGACGGTCAATGATTTGTTTGTTCTAAGGATAATAAGTTAGTGATCCCAAAATCAAGTTGTTTAAGACGGAAATTAAGGGTTCATTGAGATTATTGAGTTTGAGTGGAGAAAATGTAATTGACAGGGTTTTAAGTCTCCCTATACAGGATCATAAGATCAATTCAGTAGAAACAAACTCAACTATCTCAATAACCAATTCATTAGACGATCTACTTAATAAAGTAAATGCAACTAAATTAATTACATTGTTTTCCTATATGGATAAAATGGATAACAATGTAATGATGGACTAACAAGTTGCAATAAGAGTTAGATGATAGAATGTTAGAAGGTGATCTAGTCACCATTTAACAAACCGTTGAAGGTTCGAATTCATATAGGTGGATCGATGCCGTAAAGAAAGTAAGTCATTTGATTGACGATGATATTTGGACATTGTTCAATTACCTAAAGTTATGAAATATATTGGTTTCAAATATTTATTCGTTACCAAGAAGGTTCAAAAGGTAATGTGACAATGAATTTCATTTTGACGATCTTGACTATTAGGACATTTTGGCATATTCATTTTTCGGTTATATTGGATGAATGTTCAGATTTGTTTCTCAATTATGACATTGATGAAACTATTTAGTGCAAAAGGCTATAACTTTGATTTAATAGATTCAAAGTAAATGTTTTGCAAATTGAGGTAATTCATCCAATAAAGTTTTAAGTAAGGTTTTCCGTCATAAAGACTACAAATCTGCATTGTTATCATCTTATTTGATATTAGATGAATGTTGTAGATGATTGTAGATGCTCGGGATTCAGTGGGAGTATGAAAATATTCCGGTTTTATATCCTTTCAGTAAAGGAGACAAATTAGTCTCAAATGCCCTAAAGGAAATATTTATTCGGAAAATACAATTCGGAAAATACAATAATGCTTAATTCATATGTTTCAGAAAATATTTTGTGTGTTTAAGCATTATGATATATATTTAGTTTGTATGCGTTTAGATATTGCGTACATTCTAAAGTTTATTTGACAGATATTAAGTTGCTACAGATTAGGATCTTGGATCCACTAAGGGCAGCCAAATATATTGTTTGTCATTTACATTTAGAACAAAACATTACCCATAGGAGATCGATTCAAGTTGAGATCATTCAGTATTTCGACTCTTAGATGGTTATGTGCATTTGTCTTAAGGCTGCAAATTCGGTTTGGTATTGAAAGACCACTTAAGTCATTTTCTGACAAATGTGACAGTTATTATAGTTTCAAATTAACAATACAAGAGATGTATTATTTAAGAAACAATTCAGAGTGAAAATGTGTCAATTATACATGTTGATACAAACTCCATTTTGCGGATCCGCTTATTAAGGAATTACCACCCATAGTTTTTTTTTATTGAGCTCATTGCTCAAATGGGTGTTTCGGTTTTAAGGAAATTCGGTTTAAGTGGGAGTTTGTGTAACACCCCAAGAGTATGAGAGGAAAGTTGTCCCACATCGGTAGAATGTGAGGCTTGTGATATGTTTATAATAGCTTCCACCCACCACTTAGTAACAAGGCCTTGTGCTTTTGGACTTAAGTGAGGACAAATAATGGGCCCAAAGGCATACCTCCATCTTATTGGGGTTGTGTTACAACCGTGGTGGGTCGGGCTGTTACAAATGGTATCAGAGCGACCCTGCGACCGTGTGGTGAGCCTGTGGTCGGAGTACCCGGGTCACACACCTAGCGGGGGAGGATTCTGGCCCTGGTTGTGGTCAAGTTTGAGGCACAACGAGGACGTTGTGTTCTTTAAGTGGTGGAGTTTGTAACACCCCAAGAGTATGAGAGGAAAGTTGTCCCACATCGGTAGAATGTGAGGCTTGTGATATGTTTATAATAGCTTCCACCCACCACTTAGTAACAAGGCCTTGTGCTTTTGGACTTAAGTGAGGACAAATAATGGGCCCAAAGGCATACCTCCATCTTATTGGGGTTGTGTTACAACCGTGGTGGGTCGGGCTGTTACAGTTTGTCATGTTAGACACATTAAAGTTTACGGTTATTAAGTTCTGCAGAAATAAAGTTTTCGGTTTATGGTTTCACTCTGTTTTATTTGGTTGATCTCACTAAGGTGGACCAGTTGGAAATATGCATATTTGGATCACATTCGGATGCTATTTTCATGCTGCACTCCCATGCTCGATTCATGTCGTTGGTTATATTGGCATATGTGACCATTGAGGGTCTTGTTACGACAAATTGTAGCAAAGGCCGCTTTGATCCTATGTTGGTATGATTGATGGACCGAATTGCTTAAGACGGTTAGATTGTGATAGCTTTTTTGAGCTCATAAGGTTATTGTAAGTACAATTATCAGGTGTTACACATATATGAATGTATTTGGCCCAAGTGGGAGATTGTAAGAATTATGGGCCTAATACAATAATATATGTGGACAAATTATTTATTCGGTAGTAATTGTATTTATGCGCTATCAATTAAGTTAAGCCCAAATATAAAGTGATCCACTATGGTGTATTAAATACGGGTTTATTTACGTCTTAAAAGTATGGGCCTGACTATTATCTAAGTGTAGATACTCATTAAGTTTCTAATGCATGATGGGCGCATTAGACTAAGGAGACTATAAATAGTCACCTAAGGTTATGGTCCCTAGCAGCACACAATAACCTAATCTCCCCGCATCCCATCAGTAGAGAGATCCTGTCGGTATTTGTGTCTATTAGAAGACCTAATCCGTAGACCGTCTGCTCAGACAGTTCATCCCAACCTTTCGTCATGTAATCAGGTACGCTTCCGCATTTAGTATTTACCGAATAATTTAGTATGAAGTTTATGGCTATAATCGGATGATTAAATCTAAGAAGCATCACCATTATCAATCAATTCATCATTCAAATCAACCAACCATTCACAACGCCACCACCATTCGTTTCAGCCTAACTCCATCGCCATCAACTCACTCTCGCCATTACTCACGCCCTCCACCATCGTCTTATTCGACAAAACCAGCCTCCGCCATTGCTGAACTCAAACCGCTTGCAACGGCCCTCCAGCGGCAACCCAACACCTTCAATCATCTCAAAATCGAATTCCGAGTCCATTGTTGTTGACTTTCCCGAGGTTGAAAACGGAAATCCTATATTTTGACTTGTTGACTGATGTTTTGAAGGATGCATTTTCAAAGATTCAAAGTGTTTGAGGACTGATGTTTGAGGAGGTGATAAGTAAGAAGAAACAGACAATTAGGCCCTTGATAATTTGTTTTATTTGAGAACTTAAGTGAGGGCATTATTGTCTTTTAATATCTTGTGCTTAGGAAGTATAAAAAGAAAACAACAGAGACAACAGAAAAAAAAAAGGCAGTTGGGGTTTCTGTTTCAATAAAAACGAAAATAGTAGAATAGTTTAGCTTATTTTTCTTCTTTTATTTATTTTCAATACCTCATTTAGTTATATAGCAAGATTCGAGTTTTTGTAATCCGTCTTCTAGATCTATACAATTCGAAACATTCCTTCCATTATGGTATAAATTTCTTCCCTATTTCATTACTTGTTCTTATTTTATCATTTATTGTTTTCATAGTGTTAATGTTTAATTTTATCAAAGTTGTAATCTTTGTTGCTTTATTTATGTTTATTTCATGGTTAAGGTTAGTGGGTAGTTTAGTTAGTGTTAATTTAATCATGTTAGAGTAGTTTAATAGTTAGGGGATGGAATTAGTGTAGAAAAGTTTGAGTCTTGAATGTTGGGTAATTGTTTAAATAATGTTTGGTTTGATTATTGTTCATTATTAGTCTTGTAATACTAATGACGATTAGTGTGCTTAATTATGTCAACGAGAAATCCGAGGTTTAATTGATTTAGTTACTTGGCTATGATTGTTAAGTTGACGTCACGAAAGTGAGTTAATGTATTGATCGGGAATTTAATTAGTTGTTCGAGAGAATGCTAGTTTGGGACCCTAATTGATGATAATCACCTTACTTATTGCGTGAATTAGTGATTTGAAAGAATGCTAATTTATGTTACGTTTCCCTATTGCTAGACCAATACTTGACTACATGACACCCCATACCCCTAACTCCCTTAATTTATCGTTTTCTCTTATTTTTATAGCTTTAGACTTTAGTTATTTATTTCACTCTCTTTTTCCGACTAAACTAGAACTAAAACAAGACTTATAGCCTAATCCCACCCTCCTTTGGGTTCGACCCTAAATTATACTACTTAATTTGGGAGTATACAAATTGTTTTTGGTGCCGGAATTGACGACAAAAACCGGCCACCAGTCCGTCTGTGTTTCCAAATCAGCAGAGGAACTAGGCCTCTGTAAATTCCCATCTACTCTGCATTCGGCATTCACATCCTGATTCTCTACTATGCCCTCCTCTCTCAAATCAGACCCAACTACTCTGTTCCCATCATTTTCAATACCATCCAGCGAACAGTGCTCATCACTATCATCATCAGAGTCCAAAAGTGGTTCAGAGATACCTGTTATAGCATTTATGCTCCTTGTCTTCCGAGGTTCATTCCCCTCTGTATCCTCCGTTGGTCCTGAAGGTCTCGGAACAGAGTGACAAACACCTTCCTCCCCAATTGCTGCCCTGGATCTTGCTTCGTCCTTATTCCTGCCCTCTCTCCTTCCGCGCAGGTTGCTCTCTCTGTTTTAGAAGGTTGGATTTCCTAGCCATGGCTAGGAAATCGATGACGGCTCCGGAGAAGACAGAAATCGCCTCCCCTATCGCCTCTCACACTCTATCTAAAAGATTTGAGATAACATTAGTAAACTAATTGAAAAGTTAGTTGATTTTTAGGGAAGGGAAGTAAAGTAATATGATAAATATTTAATATTATTGATTATTTTTTTTTTTTTTTGACAACAGTGAATAAGATAACTACAAGCGATGCATTATTGCCAAGTTATGTGCCACTTGGTTCAAATGCCTAGGAATAAAACTAAATCTTAAACAATGGAAATAAAGAGATAGATCATTAATATCTTCCAAGAGTCCCCTGATTGAATGAAAGGGTCTTGCAATACCGAAAATCTGGATTACGCACTGGAGACAGTCAGAGCAGATATCAAGATGCTTAATATCTTTAGAGATAGCCCACTTCAGCACCCTTCTAATTGTCCACGTTTCTGCTTGAATTGCCGACTCAGCCATAAAACCTTCCCCATAGAAACCCACAGCAACACCTCCAGGGTCATAAACCACCCAACCTGCAGAAGCTTTTAAATTATCCTTCCAACCTGCATCCACCTTAATCCTAAAACTGCTACATAAGGAAGAGTTTCCAACTAAAGAGCAAGGAACGAAGTTCCTTAAATCCTCCAGAAGGGACGAGTCTAAATCATTTGAGACCATAACCTTACTGTCTTTGCGAAACAAACAAGCAGCTTGAGCATTCGAAACCGAGTCCTTAAGAATCTTAAAGAACCCCGAGCCCCAAGCAAACTTACCTGAAAAGATGGACTCATTTCTACATCTCCAAATAGTCCAGAGGGTCGCCAGGAAGTTAATGATCAGGTCATCCGCATTATCCTTCTTATAAAAAAAGGAGATCCAGTTTATAATCCAAACCTTAAGAGGAAGATGATCAGAGTGATCAACACGAATTCCAAGAGGTGAGGAAGCCCAAACTCTTTTCGAAAAACAACAATCCCTAAAGAGGTGTTCAACCGTCTCCAACAAACTTTGTGCAGGACAAAGAGGGCAAAGAGCCACTTCCTTGAGACCCCTTTTCGCCAACTCAGAACCGCAAGGGAGTGCCCCCATGAGCACACGCCAAACGAAGGTTTTCCACTTATTCGGCCCAGGGAGTTTCCAGAGCCTTTTCTGACAAAAAGACTTAACTCTCTCACACACTCGCGAGTTATCCTTCATACTAGAGTGTTTACCAAAAAAATCTCTAAAACAAAAACCATATCCGGACTTCACGGAGTATATCCCATCATCACAAAGCTTCCAATAAACATAATCCTGCTTAGTGTTCGAACAAATCGGAATAGCCATGATTTTAGCAGACCAGTCCTCTTCAAAGATACTTGAGACAAGCTCCCGGTTCCAAGTAAGATCATGATTTATAAGATCAGCAATAGTAAGGTTTAGAATGTACTCAGGCGTCGGAAAACCCTCACAGACTAAACGCTTCGGAATCTCACCTCTAACCCAACCACAATCCCATATATTAAGAGAAGAATCATACTTGAACTTCCAACCCAGACCAGAAAGAACAAGTTCCATGCCCGCACGGATGCTTCGCCACCCCCAAGAACAATTAATCCCCGTTTTAAGATTATCCAAAGAAGGTAAGGCATTACTCCGAAAACACTTATGAAAGAAAACTTTACTCAGCATAGAATCCTTCTCATAAATAATCTTCCACGCAAGTTTTCCTAAAAGCGCCTTATTCATACAGGAAATATTTCTAATTCCAAGGCCACCTTCAGATTTTGGTAAATTCGTGAACATTCTGCTCGTCCAATGAATAGCTCGACCAGTTCTCACTCCAGCCCACCAGAACTGTGACAGCAAAGCATCAACTTTCCTAGCCACACTTATCGGAATTTTAAACGCCGATAGAATATAATTAGACAAGGTGGACAGAACAGAGGAAATCAACGTCAAGCGACCTGCAGACGACAGAAAAATTCCATTCCAAGAGGCGAGCCTTTTTTTGACCTTTTCTACTATCTCATTGAACAGTTCTTTTTTGGATTTGAAAAAATCAGTCTCAAAACCAAGATATCTCCCTATCCCTTTATTAGATTTAACCCGTAGTCTTAATAAACCCGCCTGCATCCTAGAAAGCGTAAAGTTGGGACTAAAAATAACACCTGATTTTTGCTCATTCAAGGATTGTCCCGAAAGGCAACAAAAACGATCCAAAATCGTCATTAATGCAGAGAAAGCATTCCCTTTATCCTTCAGGAAGAAAATAGAGTCATCAGCGAAGAAAAGATGCGAAATAGGAGAGAAATCCCGAGACAAGGAGATACCATACAAAATACCATCATCACAGGCTGCCTGTATATTCTGAGATAGCACTTCCATACACAAAATAAAGAGAAAAGGTGACAGTGGGTCGCCTTGTCGAATACCCTGGTTTGGAACAAACTTCTGAAGAGGAGACCCATTGAGAAGGATCTCATAAGACACCGAAGTAACACAATTCATAATAAGCTGTACAAAACCATCAGGGAAACCAAAAGCCAACAGAGTTTGTCTAAGGAAGGACCACCGAATTCTGTCGTAAGCCTTGCTCATATCTGCCTTAAAAGCAAACTTCCCGGAGGCCCCAGTCTTATGCATATTAATGTTATGAAAAAGCTCATGTGCAAGGATAATATTATCAGTTATCTGACGTCCTTTGACAAAAGCGTTCTGATAGGGACTTACCAAATAACTGTGTGAATAAAATAAAATTTAGATGAGTATTAGACGGTATTTGATATTGAAAAATTGAAAGAATTTCCGAAACGAAGATGTCTTAGGAAGATCAAATTAAAGTTCTTTGTTAGTAATAGTTATAAGATTATAATTTATAGTTTGTATAATATTTTCCCCCATACATATTTTAAATTTTTTTTTACAGATTGACATTTTTTTTATATGGTGTGAGTTGCTTTTACATTGGATTTGTCGTTTTATTGAGGAGTGGGGATATATAGGTCTTGAGCGTAGAAGTGACTTGGAAGTAGGGTTACTCTCTGACTTTAATAGTGTGTTTGAGTAGTGCAATCAAATGTCGATTAGGTAGAATTGTTCAAGCATACAGTTAGTTGATTTAAATTGGTTAGTTGGGTCAAAAGATATGATGAATGTTTAAATGGTGTGAAAAAAGGGTAGTAAGACAATGATTAGAAAACTTGAGAAAATAATTATAAGAATTTCATTCAATATTGTTTAATGTGGAAAAGACAGAGACATATATGCTCTAAAAGTAAGTTAAAAATCTCTTAAATTTCATGAATATATACTCAAATTTTATTGTCTTATATGATGGGGGTTGATTTTACATTAAATGTGTCTATTTTTTAAAGGTGGGGCAATATTGGTCTTGAGTTAAAAGGTAAGTGTTTTTAGGATAGGGTTACTTTTCAACATTTAAGAGTGTGATTTTAGTAGTACAAGTAAATATAGGTACAATGAGGTTGTTCAGTGACGCATACGGTCGATTCTGATGGTCAAGTTGTTAGTTGGGTAAAAGGGTACGATGAATGCCTCAATGGTGTGGAAAATGAGGGGTATGTAGTAAGCAAATTAAGGAAGGAGATAAATTTTATTTCATTGTCGTATTATGTGTACCATAACATAGGCATAGATGCAATTAAAGTAGGTTAAAAATCTCTAAAACATCATGTTTATAAACTTAATTATGTTTTTCTTTGTAAAACATAAAAATACCTAATCGAATGTTAAATAAATGTCATGTCAATAAAGTATTATTAACTTTTAACTTGACTATTTTTTTTTTATCTTGGTGATCGATTAAAAATACATCATGATTTAAATTTTACACCCAACTCCAATGTAACATCTCGGTATTGCATCCTTCATTCATTGCTAACTTTTCAAAGGGAGAGCTAACTTTGAGGGATAAGTCTGGGTGTTTCGTGAAGGAGGGGTGACTTGAATATTTTAGGTGGGTATTGGAAACTAGGAGAAGGGTGCCGACGATGAATTGGATGGTTGCTTGAGGTAGGAATAAAGATGACTTTATCGTATTTGGTGGTTAATTTCATGATATGTTAGAAGGCGTGACCTTTGGATTGTGGATCGTTTCATGTGTTGTTCGATGGGTAAGAGCAGTGGTTTAAAGGGTTATTTTGTGTGGTATTGATGCGGCGAGTTGGGTGGTTATATGTATTGTGATTTAATATAACACCCCAAGGGTGTGAGAGAAAAGTTGTCCACATTGGTAAAATGTGAGGCTTGTGATATGTTTACAACTTCCACCCACCACTTAATAACAATGCATTGTACTTTTGGGCTTAAGTGATGACAACTATTTGACCCAAAGGTACACATCTCATCTTATTGGGTGCGTGTTATGACGGTAGTGGGCCGAGTTGTTACAAATGGTATCAGAGCGAGTCTGTGGTCGGGAGTACCGGGTCAAGCACAACGAGGACATTATGTTCTTTAAGTAGGGGAGTTTGTAACACCCAAAGGGTGTGAGAGGAAATTTGTCCCACAAATTGTTAGAATGTGAGGCTTGTGATATGTTTACAATAACTTCCCCCTACCACTTAGTAACAAGGCCTTGTATTTTTGGGCTTAAGTGAGGACAACTATTTGGCCCAAAGATATACATCTCATCTTATTGTGTGCGTGTTACGACGGTAGTAGGTAATTTTATTATCAAAATATTACATTTATAAAACGAACTAATATTATTTTTATATCAAGAATAAAAAATATT
Source organism: Silene conica (assembly GCA_029255685.2). NCBI lineage: Eukaryota > Viridiplantae > Streptophyta > Magnoliopsida > Caryophyllales > Caryophyllaceae > Silene > Silene conica. The sequence continues at coordinate 68,791,324 of CM055318.2, read as the reverse complement.
ATGATTTATTTTTGATTTACATGGTGACAAATTTTATAAATATCACAAATAATTTAGTATCGATACATCACACGGACAAAAATACTAAAGTAATACTCCCTCCTATTCCCAATAACTGTCCCATTTCGGGTTGGGTACGGGAATTAAGAAATTCATTTGTTTAATGTAAAGTAATGTGTGGGGTGGGAAGATTGGAGAGAGGGAATGTATTATTGATTATTATTGTGAGTAGAGGTGATTAAAATAGGTAATGTTGTGGGGTAAGGTGGGGTATTGTTGTGAATTAAAGTGATTAAAATAAGTGTAAACATTTACCAAAAATAGACAATGTGACATTTAGGTGAATAGACGGAAATGGACAATGGGACAGTTATTGAGAATAGGAGGGACTATTTATCTAAAATTCCGTATATTTACACAAGAGCTATACTTCCTCCATTTTTATCCAAATACAAGATTTGCTTTTTGTACACTATTCACCAATCAACTTTCAATCTCATTTTTCTCTCAATACGTAAGAAAAAATATATTCATGTGGGGTCTTGTTTAATTCGTCTTTACGAGTACATTGATAATATATAACTTTTATAATTTTTACAAATACGTAGTTAAAGATATGAAACACGCAAAACTTGCGTTGCCAAACGTGAATAAAGCAAATCTTGTATTTGGATAAAAATGGAGGAAGTACTAATTTGTATCAACCTTCTTACTCCTTCCCAATCACATGCTAAGATTTACACGTCATAAAACATGAAATACTCCTGGAAATTTGGTCAATTTTGAGAAGTCAACCCATGACCGAAATATATGTTTATGAAAAAAACGGTCGCCGAACTTTTGAGATATTATCTACCGTTCATTAACATATTTATTTCCTAAAAGGGATATTCCAATAATATAAGATTAGTAGTTCTTCCGTACAACGACGGTTTTACCCGTATCTTTTTTTCAAAATGTGACCATTTTGTGATAAAATGTGACCATTTTTTGATAAAAACTGACCAATTTTAAAAAATAAGTCATTTTTTTTAAAAAGATGGTAACTATTTACTCAAAAGTAGTCACTGTTTATCACAATGTAGTCACTTTTCAATTGATCGCACGTGCGACGGTCTTATACAAGTTTTTGTAATATAAGATGTCTATAAATGTATGCATTTCCAAATCTCAAGAGTCTAGTGGTTAAAACATGGGTGAAATTCCCAAGAGACCCGGGTTCAAGCCTCCCCAAGAGCAAAATCTTGTGGAGCATTCTTGGCCCGAGTCCATGCCTAAATAGACTTCGAGCCTGTCACCCTCGGGTGGTTTACCTGGTGTATGTGGTTTGCAGGCTATTACATATACCCGCGGGTTTACCCAGTGCACACCGAAGGTAGCGGCTGCGGGTTCCCTCGTAAAAAAAAAAAAAAAAAAAAAAAAAAAGAACATGCAAATAATATCTAAAACTTCCTACTAAAACACTTGAGATTTTAAGAAAGTAATTAGCAAAATAATTTTCTTCTTTATAAATATGATTTTCAGCTAATCATTTCATACGACAATAACTTTGGTATAAAACTATTCTACACAAATATCATTGTAAAATTAAGTTATATTTTGGCTCGGTTTGGTAAACAATATATTGACCAATTTTCAGCATGTGAAAGATATTTAACATGTTTGTCTTACGAATATGTTATTTAGAGCGTTTGATTAATGACATATTAAAATTGTATATTGGGATGTCAGCATATGTAATTAGCGATTAGAAAAAAAAATATTGTTGTTTTTTCCCTCTTACAAAAATATTAACATTCCTTATATACATTGTAATTTGTACATATACTTATCTGTCATTTTACAAAGATGTTAAACAATCGGTTAATCTAAAACTGTCAATTATCAAACACCTCTGTATAATTCTATTAACTAATCCAGTTAGTCAAACCTGCTGATAAATCATTCTGCTAGTTAACTCTACTTTTTAAACCTGATTGTATCATTATTAATCCGTTGTTTACCGAACATAACCTCTATCTAATTAACCCGCTAAAAATAATTTTCACCACCAACGTTTCAAAATATTTTATTATAAAACGGCTTACAAAAGACTTATCGTATACCGCTCCAACTTGCAACTGACAAGGATCGAATCCCATATATATAAATTTTGTACGTCTAATTAAGTAACCTAATGGATAAGATGATTGTGTCAAATAGGATTAGTCCGTTTATTAGTTGTATCATATCCTACTTCTTCTCCTTAATCATAGTAAGGTTTACAACTCATAGAACACCAAAAAAAAAGAAACGCATTGACACGTTAAATCCTACGAAGCATAAGAGTTATCTCCTATTTAATTTATGATTTACAAACACTATATATAAAGCATTCTCTCTTTTCCGCATAAATACCTAATACTTGAAGTAGACTAATCTATCTCAACTTTTTTACCCTATAATTAAACACATAAAAAAACCCTAGCAACATCTTCCTGTGATTTATGGAGACAACAAATGGCTTTCCTTATCTTGTTACCCTCAAAAATGTGAATCCAAAGGTATATTTTTTATTTGTTTTGTATTCGTATTTTATTTCAATTGTTGTTTCTTTAATTGATTATTTATGTGTTATGTATTTGATTATATATGATTTATGTGTAATACGAGTAATTTGGGATTTGTTAGTCTCAACGAATACAATTTTATGGCAATATTTTATGTGAGAGTACTAGCATCGATAAAGGCGTTCCCATCCTTACCCTAACTTTTATGTCTATTAACCAAAACAATGGACAATTATTTCATCTTCGTATAAAACTCCGCCTTTTAATTATCACTAGTACAATTTAATACTTTTGTTTATTGTTTATGTATATCCTTAATTCTCATTTTTAATTGATTTTTTGTATCACACATTTTACCGTTTACCGTTTCTCTTCCCACAATTTCCCTCCTCTCATATAAGCGTCGGCCGATCCCCTATCCCGTGTCGCTCCCTTCATATACTCGTCGAGTCGTCGGCCACTCGACGAGTATTCTATTTACAATTGGCCAATAAACAGCCTAAAATCAACACAATTGTCAAATTGAGACAAATATACTAGTTTGGTAAAAGAGTAAATGCAATCTCATTCCATGAATAACAAGATCAATAAATTACTTCACCATAATGTACCTGTCAAAACTTTATACATAAAACCCTTCACGCGTGTTCGAACTATCCATACCGAAATAGTCGTATCGAACCTACTCGGTTTGACTATGGACATAAGCAAGTTTAGGTTTAAACCTTGAAAAAAGAATAGACCGAATCAGACTATTTCATCAACACTAAACCCGGACAGAATTCATTTAGGTCCAGTCATCGGTCCAATCTTTTTGAAATTCCGGTTTTTGATTCGGTGCGTCCCAAGACCGGTTATTTTCTATCAACACCGAACGACCAAAATTCAGTTATTATTTGACTATAATTTCCGCAACTTCATAAAGTAACGTATTTTATCTTCAAAATTAATTTTTGAGTTTCTTTTGCCTAATTTTTTTTAAAAAATAAAAAAAATTCGTTTTTAAAACTTAATTTTCTAATAGTGTTTTTCAAAACTAGCCATATCAAATTGTTCAATGGGACAAAAAAATGATGTATTTGGCTGATTTTTTAAAAACTACTTTTAGCTTTTTAGAAAATGATGTATTTGGCCAATTTTTTTTTTAACTAAAAAAACACCTTTAATTTAGAAAATGATGTGTTTAGCAATTTATTTTTTTAACCAAAAAAACACTTTTAAAAGTTAGCTCAACACACACTTATTTTAATGTGTATTTAAGGGGAATAAATTTTAATAAGCTAATTTATTTTATTTAAAGAAATTAAATTTTAATTATCATATATTCATATCTACCTAAAAATAAAAAAAATATAAATTTCAGTGCACCTAAATATTCTTTTTGGGTTTTGTATCCGGTCCTCACGAGGTTTGGGACCGATGCTCACCTTTATCTTAGACTCTTAGCTTAACTAATTATTTACCTTGAATTAAAATACGTTTCATAATCGAGATTCGAAAGTACTTGATTGGTCTATAACTCAACCGCAATAAACGACGAAGAGACGGAGTTTTTCTCGTGTGGAGAAGGAGGAGTATCCCAGTGATAGCTGGGGCGTCTTTTCGGGACACTGAAGTCAATTTAATAGGTTGACTTATTTTAAATTTGATTTCTTTTATTCGCAAGAGTGAATAATCAAATGCTTGAGTGTTTACTCTTCACCACAAATTCTCATTTGTGACGGTATTATCCGTCGCAAACTTACGACCGATCAAATAAAACACATTTGGCGAGATAAAGACAAACCCTTTGTCATTCTCTATACACTTTCATTTGGGTATATTGAACCCGTCGCAAATTTATAAAAATACTCGTCACAAGAGACTTATTGACCATCCACGTGAGTTTGACGTGACTATGCAAGTCATGTGACCAACTGAATAATGCTTTCCAAAAAAAGTGCATGAAATCCTAAAGTACAAAAAATGCACTCTTTTTGGAGTAGTGAAATGGACCCAACGGAGGGAGCGATATGATCAGTTGAATTATCCTCTCGCCGTCGACGGCCGTCTTTTAGCGGCGATTTCACTTGATTCTAACTCAATTATGGCCTTCGTACAATTCTTGAGAGTCTCCAAATCTAAGCACATTCACTCCATCATTCCTATCCTCTCTTCACGTTCAACTTCTACTTTTACGGCGTCGTACGTCGCTGCCAAGGTATAACGTCTAAAAAACGTAATTCTACTTAGCTCCGTTCCATTTAATTGTATACCTTTGTTAAAAGGAGAATTTTGAAAAACTTTTAGTCCTTCTATTCCCATCAATTCTTTACATTTTGCATATTTAGTGTTTCCGTCATTTCTTTGTACCAAAAGAAAACGTAAAGAAATACCGTCTGCTCGGGAGGAAGGAGTCTAATCAAATGGAACATAGGAATTATAGGTTTGAGTAATTCAATTTAATGTACACTTGTACGTAGTTGGCGTGACTTTGGGTTCAATTCTGATACGCGACAGATGAACAAATCACCAAAGTGAAGTGTCGGAGTAAACATAAATTTGTTCTCAATACCCCAGAGAGCCTTGGTCTTACAACGTGAGACGGACTGTCCGAAACTGCACGACATTCTTATTCTATAATTTGTGTTAAGCTTAAGCTTTATATATATATGCAGTTTTTTTTACTTATCAGATGATTTTATCCTCAGGTCTTGAAGTGTGAATACGCTGTTCGTGGCGAGATTGTTACGCAGGCTGAGGTATGCCTACAAATGCTTATTATTAGTCTGGTTAAATTTGTGGACAAAATAATAGTACGTTTGCTAATCAGATGATGAGTCGTGTATATATACGACTCATATCTGTATGTATATTTACGTTTGATTAAAGTATCTGTATCATACGGAGTAGTACTCTATTAAACGCATTTTGCGTGGCTGTGTCAATTCGGCTTATGAGCTATTACGAATAAATCCTGGACAAATGTTCTGATAAACTGTTGTTAAGCTGAAAAAGGAGCCATTATGCTTGACATGGGGATTCATTGAGGTAGCTTCATCGGCATTCTGGTTGTTTTTCTGTTGTTATCCCTTTATTCGTCTAAGAGTTCTGTCAATTTGTTTTCGCAGAAATTACAAGAACAATTGAAGAACCAACCAGGGTCTCTCCCCTTCGACGAGGTACATTCATTTTTGATTGCATCTTTTGTAGCCCCTCTGAATCAGTGTGAATTGCAGAAATCCAACCCGATAAAACCCTGAAATTTGGAGAACCAAAACTGATATGACCGGATCAGAGTCCAGAAAAACCCGATTGTTGAATGGACAATGTTCTAAATGAGTTAATAAATTTAATAACCATGCTCGATCTGACATAACAAGTGACTAAGTATGATCCCATCCCGCCTTAATCCAACCATAAACTGACCCTATCTATTGACTCGATTGCATGCTTTAGATTGGTGGAGTGATTCAAGTGCTGACTCTCTTTTACCTTGAACAGATACTTTACTGTAATATTGGAAATCCTCAATCTCTTGGTCAGCATCCTGTTACTTTCTTCCGCGAGGTTAGCATTGTTTACTGAGTGGTCAGTCATCAATTGTTATTGTCAGTAGAAATTGTTAAAACGGTAATAATTTAACTGGTTGCGTGCTAGGTCCTTGCTCTATGTGATCATCCATACCTTCTGAAGAGGATTGAAACACGAGGACTGTTCAGGTAACCATGGTGTAACCGACTTTTCTTGGGAAAGAGTATGCTGTACTTGACTTGTTGTATGCCTGTACTTATATTCCTCTTGTCACTTCCTACAGCGGTGATTCAATAGAAAGAGCTAACAAGATTCTGGATCAAATACCTGGACGATCAACAGGTGTATATAGTCATAGCCAAGTGAGATTAATATTCTACTTGCAATTTTTTTTATTCCGAATTATGCTTTAGTTCTTGTGCAAGTTTGAAACGGAGTGGAAACAAAAACAAAAATAGGACAAAATATTGTTTCTTGGTTGTGGCAGGATCGAGTAACATTCATGTATGCGAGCCATTGAGGTGAAAGGCAATTTTTTTAAACTTTGCTCGTTCAACATGACAGGGAGTTAAGGGTCTGCGTGAAACAATTGCTTCTGGGATTGAAGCACGTGATGGTTTCCCGGCAAATGCAAATGATTTGTTCTTGACCGATGGAGCAAGCCCTGGGGTAAGGATTTTCTTACTTCCATGGCTGTACTAAGTTTAAAGTGAGTTGGTGGATTGTTTCTTATATTTTTTATTTTTTTTATGTAGATCCACATGATGATCCAATTGCTGATAAGGTCGGAGCAAGACGGAATCATGTGCCCTATCCCACAGTACCCTTTGTATTCTGCTACAATTGCTCTCCATGGTGGAACTTTGGTAAGTTTACAATTGAGACAGGCGACATTATGTATTTTGTTTCTTCAATTGAACTGTCATAATGTATGGCTTTTTACAATGGCCATCTTCCATGGCGGCTTGAACAGGTCCCATACTATCTGGATGAAGCAAAGGGATGGGCCTTAGAAATTTCGGATCTTCAGAAACAATTGGATGACGCCAGGTCTAATGGTATAACTGTCAAGGCCTTGGTTGTTATTAATCCTGGCAACCCAACTGGGCAGGTATAACCACATTTCTGCCTTTGATTTTGCGTTGATAGCCGTGTGGCCGACTAGACGGAGCTTGTTTTTAAAGAGCACAGTTTCAGGATGTCTTATATAATAATAGTTGTGTCAGAAGTATGGTTTGTTAAGAATATGTTGTGACCTTCCTGAAACTGTCTTTCAGATTCTATCTAAGGAAAACCAGAAGCAAATTGTCGAATTTTGCTACAGAGAGGGTCTTGTCCTTTTGGCAGATGAGGTGAGTTGTTTAAATGAGTCTAATATTGGCAATGAAGGATGTGTTATGGATTCGGTAACTTTCACTTATGGGGTCATATTGTTCAAAACAGGTGTACCAAGAAAATGTTTACGTTTCTGACAAGAAATTTCACTCGTTTAAGAAGATTGCGCGTGCTTGTGGGTACGGAGAGAAGGATATTGCCTTGGTTTCGTTTCAATCTGTGTCTAAAGGTAACTTCTTACTTGGATATGCTGCGTTTTTATAGGACACCGCCTTCAGAAATTCGTCTATTGAAATGAAAATGGTTGCAGTATATATAATATTACTTCTCAAATTATTACGACTCCAGGCTATTACGGAGAATGTGGGAGAAGAGGAGGTTACATGGAAGTCACTGGATTTAGCACCAAGATAAGGGAACAACTATATAAACTTGCTTCCGCCAACATGTGTAGCTCAAATATTTCCGGTCAAATTCTTGCCAGTCTTGTCATGAATCCGCCAAAGGTACTCACTTGCTTGCGATATTGACTATGGATAGTGAATAACCAAAAAACAAACACATGCCAGATTGTTTGAAATGTTACATGACCTGTATTTTATGAGTCTGTGTGCTATTTCATAGGCTGGAGACGAGTCTTATGAAGCATATTCCGCTGAGAAAGACACTATTCTTTCATCTTTAACTAGACGTGCTAAGGTAATTTAGATACCAGACCTCTATCGTGTTTTTACCTGAACAACCGATGACCATTTTATAAGAGGATTTGGTCGTATTGACAGACATTAGAAGATGCATTCGATAGTTTAGAAGGAGTAACATGCAACAAAGCAGAAGGAGCTATGTACTTGTTTCCTCGTCTCCATCTTCCAAACAAGGCAATAGAAGCTGCTGCATTGGTGCCGACTGCTCCTGATGCCTTTTATGCTCGCCGCTTACTAGAAGCAACTGGTATTGTAGTTGTTCCTGGTTCTGGTTTTGGACAGGTGAGTACATGTTGATTTTTATTTACGTTAGCTGATCACAAATTTTGCTTTATCTTCGTTGTTGCTAACCTTTAGATTTCGTTTTTCTTTGGCAGGCTCCGGGAACTTGGCATTTTAGAGGTACCATTCTACCTCCGGAAGATAAAATTCCCGCCATTGTTGAACGTATAAGAGCGTTCCATGAGAAGTTCATGGATGAGTATCGCGATTAGGAAGATTGAAATCAACATTATCTTAGAGAGTTGTTTTTAATACTCACTATGAATCTATCTGTAGAACTTCATGTGATACCTTCAAAGGTTTTGTTGAATGGAATATAAATCCAACAAAAAGAATTGTTATGCTTTTGTAGAAGTAAGGATCAAGTTTCGACAATTTTACATATTCTTCTACTACCATTTCCATACGGTTTTTGAGGGGATCCACCGTATCAATTCGAATCCCTCGTTGTGATTTTGTTGGAAATAACGGTTGCTCTTACAGCAATCACAATGGCTCATGTTCATATCAAGTTCATTTGCTGTCATGTCTCCGTTACATCACTAAAGTACAAACTCAACGTCAACCGTAGTACATGTTTATCTAACTTTATAAACGGCCCCCTTTGTTTCTCACTATTTTATTCTTCACTATTTTATTCTTTTCAATTTTTTAATGGGATGAACTTGATTTGTCTGCACAAATCATAATGAACAAACGCCGCACAAACTACATCCCACAATGGTGTATGTTTGTTCATATTTATGATCTTTCCTTATGAACCACCATTGTTCATGCCCTTAGGAGTTGAGATTGTAGAAGAATGAACATAATTTTTTTCGGTAAAGTAAAGTTAATTTTCAATTTAACTGGGGTTTTGTTATCGGTTTGAAATTATTTAGGGTCAATGAGCTCACATAAACACTTTCTTTTATTTTTTTTCCCAAGATTATAGATAAAATCGCTAGTAAGACCGGCGGCTTCATCCCGATTCATAACATTTACCTAAATTAAAACTTTAATGATAATAGTTTATAATATAACAAATTAAAAGGTATGAAAGCTGACGTTACCCACGGCTTCCCCTCTTTAATGCTACCAATAGCTCATGTAACTACTTCTCTTGGCAATGGCCGGTCTAATTACAGGCTTTGTTAAAAACAAGGGAAAACAAGCTCTTATGTGGACTTATTAGATCCAAATATTTTGAAATCAATCCTAAATTATCAAGGGGCTTATAAAACGTTGTCGACGTTTTATAACAAATCGTCGACGTTTTTCATAAAATTTACTTCATTACTCCCCATCTTTAACTTTTCTCTCCTCTAAACTCTCCCAAACTCTCCCAAACAACAACACTTCAAAAATCTTCTATGTTCGACATCTGCATTTACGAGATTAAAACGTTACATAAATAAAAATAAACAACTTTTCATAAAAAATTAATAAAATACAAAATAAATTCAAAATTATACAAAATTACAACTTAAATAATATAAACTACCCATTTAAATACAAAATTAACAATTTTTTATACAAAAAAAATATAAACTACCCATTTAAATACAAAGTTAACAACTTTTTATAAAAAAAATAAGTTTAACTTTTAAAATTGAAAATATACGGTTAAAACGTAATAAAAAGGTTCGAACCATGGACGGACTTTGAATTTCAAAGTCCAACCATCATGGGTAGGACGTATAGAATTCACGTCCAAAACCAAAAGAGATGTTGAATTTCAAAATCTAAGAACATGTGAGACGTGGAAACCCAATGTCCAGGACCATGTTGGACGTGCAAAACCAACGTCCTCTCCCATATGGGACGTTGAATCCAAACGTCCTACCCACACAGCAACCCGACATCAATTTTCTCATTCCTTCTAGTCTTCTATCTTAGACTACCCGAAATAACAACACTAACAACACTAACAACAATAACAACTACAAACAACACTAACATCAACACTAACAACAACTACAACAACAACAAATCCGAAAAATTAAAGAACAAATTGAAAAAAATATAACAACAAATTCTACAACTAAAACTAAATTAATTCAAAAAAAAGACTAACACTGCTCTTGTTGGCTCCGGTGGTCGGCGTGGTGAGGTGCTGGTCTTGTGTGACTCTAGTGGTCGTGCTGTGGTGGTGTGGTGGTCGTCTCACATGGTGGTGTGGTGGTAATTGGAGTCGAGGGAGATGAAGGGGTGAGTTAGGGAGAATGAGTGAAAGAGAGTAAGGGTATTATGGTCTTTTTTTTGAATTTCGTCGACGATCTGTTATAAAACCTTATATTGTCGGATGAATATTGTATTTAAGGTTTGTGATAGTGATGAAAAATTGAGTGTTTTTAAATGTTACTGCATAACATAACCAGCTAGACAGATATGATTAAGACGAGGTAATTTGGATTTTCTCCATTATTTCCCCTCTTTATTTTTCTTCGACGAATTAAATTATTTTCTGGAATGATCTAACGGTCATCGGCAATAGTAACAAATGATGACGATGAACAAAAATAGAAGTATATAATATTAAACTCAGGTCACAAGTTTAGAAGGAAGTATACTAGACAATAACTTTCAAGGTGGTATAGAGCACAAAAAGATTATACAATCAGATGTATAACAGAATCGTACAATCATGATATATTCAATTGAGCTTATGTACATATTTTTTGAGCTTTTAAACTATTTTGAGTTATGTTTTAATTTTTTGACATTAAAATTAAAATGTAGCTGAACCTATATGTATTATTTAGTTATATAATAATTTTCTAAGCTTAATATATTTGTATTAAGTCACAAGTTCAAATCGCCCATACGACCACACCCGTTATTGCACTACCTATATAGCTAATTTGACATCCGGAAAGAAATTAGGGTATAATCTAAGTTAAAGTATTAAGTTTAATCCACACTCTCTTTACTATTATTTGCATTTTTTTTAATGACGAGAAAGTCCGTAATTACTATTTTAAAATAAATCTCCAAATATAAGTAATGGCGTACAATAATAGCCTCCAAAATCCAAATAAGCCTTCTCGTATAGTTTGTATGGAGAATTATTTGTGATCAACAAATCACACCACATCGTTTGTTCTGGGCAGAAATCTCGGCTTTGTTTCCCAATTCCCAATTTGTTTCCCAATAATTTGTCAATAGATGCATGAACCTTAGTACAATGCAAGAATTCAAAAAAAAAAAAGAATAGCACGTCACTCTCACTAAATAAGTTAGGTAGGCTAAATATATGTAAAATAGCTCGATGATTTTGACCTTATTTGATAAATAATGGGTTTATTTTAGTAGAGTTTTTTGTCATATAACACCTAACATTTACACTGTCTGTAGAAATAATACCTAAAATTATTTTTTTTGCCCAACAACACCTAACATTTTCTGTTTTTTGTCTAATAACACCAAAATCAGTTTTCCGTCAAAAAAAGTCGAGATTCCGTCTTGACTAACGGTAAATTTGATTTGAGGCTTCTTACTTTTCCCTTGATGCATTTCATTACCCTCTTCATCATCATTTTCTAAACTCAATTTCCTCTTTTGCTAAATTAAACTTAATCTTCCTCCAATTAAATATTTATGTAACCTCCCCTTAGTTATTTAATTCCTCAATTTTCAAATTAAACCCCAACTTGGGCTTACTTTGTCCGGTTTTCTCCTTTTCCCTCACCATCCTTTCAACCCAATGTCTTATTCAACCTCCTCCAGAGACGGGTTTGCGTGGGTGTTGCTTTTTCAGGTGGATTGATCAAGATATGAGTTATTGGCAAAAAAAAGTGTTATAAATGGCTTGTTGAATGAAAATAAGTCACTTAAGAATAAGATTCATTGTCAATTACTTTTACAATGCACCGGTCAATGGAAAAAATAAGGTCAAATCAATTTCACCGTTAGTCAAGACGGAATCTCGACTTTTTTTGACGGAAAACTGATTTTGGTGTTATTAGACAAAATACAGAGAATGTTAGGTGTTGTTGGGCAAAAAAAATAACTTTAGGTACCATTTCTACAGATAATGTAAATGTTAGGTGTTATTTGACAAAAAACTCATTTTAGTATAAAAGGATTACAAAAGTGGATCTTAAATGACAATTTTATCAGAGGGTTTGACTAACATATAATTATAATCAGCAAAATTAATTTGAGTGTTTGATAACTGAGAGATTACGATTAATCGATTGTTAGTTTTCTTTCTAAATGAAGCAAATTTTTCTATTTTACAATATGTTAACCAATATACCAGGTAAGCAACAAATTATAAAACAACATATTGACTCTAAATATGATGTTTTAATATAATATTTATAAAACACTAATATTAACATGCATGCTGATTGATCAGATACACTAAAATTCTTGAATATGTTAAAACTTATTATGCCGTTTTTCAAACACCCATTTAAATCATTAAAAAATGTAACATCATTGCTCATAGTCAAATATATATATATATATATATATATATATATATATATATATATATATATATATATATATATATATATATATATATATATATATATATATATATATATTCAAGTGACCATTTCTTTGATAATAGATTCTATCAATAATTTCTTCATCTATATATTTATATATATGGTCACTTGATCAATCAAATATTAGATATGTATGTGCATCCAACATTAATTAGAATTTAGAAGTATGTAACAATTATCTATTTGTTTAAAAAATAAACTAATTTGGTTATAAGAATATATCAATTTGTCCACTTGATTATAAGAATATTATCGTCGTATTTAGAAAATGATGAACATCAATTATAAGTTAGCTGAATTAATAAAATTGTTTGATTATACTGCTCAAGTAACTTTTCGTTAAACTATACTTTCATTTATACTTAAAAAAGCATAGTTAATAAATTCATATAAATACCGCAAAGTTTTATACTCATGAACATTATGAAACAAATTGATATGGATGTACATTTAAAATGATTCCAAATTTCAATATAACTATATATATGATCTCACATTATACTTATAGTTATATTAGACTCATAATCGTAACTTGTTTCATTTATATACGCGAATAAAATTGCAAAACACGCGGGGATATTTTTTGATTATAAAAGTGTAAATTTCATCAGCATTAAATTTTACGATATTATTATAAAAAAAAGGCAAATTTGTGTGTTTTAGTACAAAACAAACGATGTATAATATAATAAGATGATAGTGCTTTACTTTAATGTTGGGAATGTGCGCGGCACGAGCTAAACACATCATTTGACATTTGGGATAATTTGAATATTAATTTTCATAATAAACCGATAATTTAATGTGATGTATCACTGACATTTGTGATTTAGGAAAATTAGATGCTTCTTAATAGGTATCATTAATTTCTGAAATTTGAAACATTTAATAATTGTAAACATAATCAAATAGTACAAATTTGATGTCATTTGACAAATTAGAGATGCCTACCATAACACTATATATCGAGAAATAAGAATATATATCGGAGGTATTACCTCACACTTTTCTTAGTTTTTGAGCATATGTTTATTTTTTGAGCTTATTACCTTAAATTTTATTGGGTTATTCTACATGGTAACCCTGTATTTTTTCAAATTCTATGTGGTAACCCTATTTTTCAGAGACCACACGTGGTAACCCTCAACTTTGTTAATACGTATTGCCGTGACCCTTAACTTTTATTCCGTTAGTTTTGTACGTTAAGTATGTGACGTGGTCAATTGAATTTTGTGATTTTCTATAAGGTAACCCTATATTTTTAAAAATTATACAACATAACCTTACTTTTTCTACAAATCAGATGTGTATAAAAACATAATCCTCTAATTCATCTTATTTTCACAATTTTGCTTGATTACACCAAAATTGTCAAATCCACCCTCATTACCCTTCAATAAATCGAGTTTTGAAAAACTTCAATAAAAACGTTCTTCGATATCAATAAAAACTCTCAATAAAATATTCTAAATACCATAGTAAACGTACTATATATGGAGCATTATAATAATCAATCCCAAATTTAATTCATAGCGGTAATCTAATTAAGAAAACTTTCGTTTTTAAAATCTCAAAATATATCCCAAAGCTAAAAATGTTGTAAACGCAATAATGACTTCAATTGTTCGACATATTCACACAGTAAAATTGGGTACAATTGAGGAGTAGAGACTTATTTGTAAACATTGGTGGATTTCTTTGTTAATTATTGAACCCGATGTTTGGAGATTTATGGTAATGATACTTTAAAGAGATGATGATATTGAGAGTTGACATTCTTTTGAGTAATCGAGTGAAAAACATGTTGTTAATAATAAATTGAGGAAACAAGGGAGTATTTTTAAGATTATTTCTTTTGTAAAAAAACAAATAGGGTTATTTTGTAGGATACAACAAACAGAGGGTTACCTGGTAGAAAAACTCAAAATTCAATTGACCACGTCACATACTTAACGGACAAAACTAACGGAATAAAAGTTAAGGGTCACGGCAATACATATTAACAAAGTTGAGGGTTACCACGTGTGTCACTGAAAAGTAGGGTTACCACGTAGAATTTGAAAAAATACAGGGTTACCAGGTAGAATAACCCAACTTTATTTGTTTATGAGCATATGAGTTTTTTTTGAGCTTATTACGTCAAATTTTATTTGTTTTTGAGCATATATGTATTTTTTCTGAGTTGATAAAAGTTTATAAGTTAGATTTTAATTTTTTTTTTTCTGTTAAAACTAAAATATAACTAAGTTTATACGTAATGTTTTTGAGTTTTATTGTAAGTTTTTGAATTTAATGTTTTAATAACTTAACTCAAAAACTTTATACCAATACTCATAATTTTTAAAACAAAACCCAAAAACCTTATTATTAATGCTCAAAAAGTATAAAATTGGTGGTACTACGTCGGATGTATGGTCCTCCTAATATTATATATCGGTTTGTAGAGACGACGACTCGACGAGTATATCGTTTAGGAGCCATCGTTAATAATTCATGCTATATACTTTTATCACATAGCGTTATGATAATACTAAAATTAACTCTTCAAATTTACTTTATTAAGATTTTTTAACAATGGTAAATAATTGTTATTAATAATATGCAAAGTAGAAGGGGTAATTTGACAAAATGTCAAGTAAATTTGTTAAATAAGAAAATAATCTATAATCTTGAGTAAATCATTAAAAAGATTGTAATTTATGTGGTTTAAGGGCAAAGGAGGCTCGGTCCTTAACGAGTGGATTATACAACCAGATGTATATAATTAACTGTACATATTTTGAGCTTTTTAATAGAAATTTCAAATTTTAGTGGAAAGAAAATGAGCTATATTGTAAAGTTTATGAATTCTTTTACAAAATATTAAGATTCGAAAATTATCATCTAATTTATAAAAGCAACAAGCACAAAGTAGATGTGTCGCTCTGTGGTTTAAAGTACATCGTTTTTTTTGTTTTTCTTAGTAGACCCCACAATGTCCCCCACTTACTCTCCCTTATTTTTTTTGCTTTTATATAGAGAATTCGTAATACAACCATCAAGTTGAACCGTCGTGTGGTCGTGTAAGATATTTAAAAGCAACCTACTAATTTTATTGATATCATATAAACGAAATAAATGAATAAAATTAAAATTTAGGATTACATAATTATTAAGTAAATACATAATGATAATTCAGTATAGTAAAAGACCGGATACGTCCATTCAACCAAAAACGCGGTCTAATTTCAAATAACACACATTTTTTTTCTAAATTAGTTGCATAATCATAAATGTGTGAATTAAAATAGAATATACAATTTGAATGAATTATTAAATCACGGTACAATAATACCAAAACTAACATCATATATAAGTCAATCATGAAACTAATAAACTACGTTATAAAATTAACGGTGATGTAATCAAGAGTTGAAAAATATATTCAAAAGTAGAAAAAAAAAATAGAAAAAACTAATGAATTAAGTTAACTCAATAGGGTGAAAATCTTAAACAAAAGTTACATATCAATATTAATGTTGCAAAAATAATCAAAACTACACCGCACCAAAAAGTAATTGAAAATTTTAAATAAAAGAATATATTGTTCTGTTCTATAGAAACAATAGTTTATAAAATATATAAATTTATAGATCGACTTTTTTTTCATTTGAGTGAAACATATTAGTTAAATGAAAATTAATTAACTTGTTTAGGTCGTAATTAATGGGCAACAATATGAAAAAAATACATAAATATATTGTAAAATAAATTTGAAATAAGCAAAGATTTAACTAACAAATCACAAAAGTTTTTTAACTAATACAGAATAAGCGAAAAAAAACAAAACTAAAAAAATTATTTAAACTGATAAAATAATAAAAAAAATCATATATGTGATGAGTATCATATTCGACGGTAAATGATTAGTCATGTAGTATAATACCCGAAAGAGTGATAGCTAATTGGTAGTTGAGAGGCTTGAAAGAGAGTAAATAGAGCGTCGGGATTTGTTTACAAGATTTTATATGTACATAAAGGTATAATATGGCTTATTTGGAAGTAATATTGAATTTGTTTTAACCCGTTGTTGAAAACAAATTTTCCCGCGTACTTCTCGATATTTACAAGTTCTTATTTAACACGGGTGTATTTGTCTTAAGTTTAGGACGCGTTAGGTAATATGTGTAATAACGTAAAACATAATGTATTGGGCTAAACGACAACTTCGTTATGCTTAAAAGGATCATAATTGACCGGTTTTTATGTTAAGATGTATACCTTTGTCTTAAGGGATACTGCTAGCCTATTTTTTTTGCATGGGTTATTGCTTTCCACATAGTACAAGTTTGGGTCGGAGATAGTATTTGGTAATTATTTTATGGAGTAATTGTTTGTTCAGGTATTGGTAAATATGAATTATTATTTACAATCTTTTTAATAATAATTATTCATGTAATTTTTCTAACACATGAAAACGTATAGTATTTCTTATGTAGTACATGTTAATGAGATTTTTGAAGTATTTTTCTATCACCTTATAATATATTTTTATATGATAATTTATTGGGTTTAAATATAGAATAAATTGATTAAACCGTTTTAAAGGTCCACAAGTCTATTCTAATTTTGTTCCATTTACTAAGTAACAATTTGTACTAAATGAAAATTGAGTTAGAATTTGCATTTTAGGATATCTACGGGTCAAAATTTCCATTTTACCCTGTGCACGGGTGTAATTAAATGAAAAAACAAGTTAACAAGTTAACAATTTGTAATTTCACTAATTCTATGATAATTTTCGCAAGAATAATTTTGTTTTATTTATATAAGTCGGCATTTTTTAGGCCGACACCTAAGTAACAACGCCTAAGTAGAAATTCAAATTTAGCTTACAAATATGCGTATCTTATTATAATAATTACTCGACCAATTAACACTATTGTATTATTTTATACTAACTGCAAGTGAAATTGTCAAATGAAATTCATAATTTTTTTTATTAACCAATATTACATCGGCCAATTTTATTACTTTACTTTAAAACTTAATTTACATTTATAACTTTTTATAATAACTTCTTAAATAACATACCCGTGCAATTTGCACGAGTTTAAAACTACTACAACTAAAATACAATACATACAAATTCAATCTTATCTATATAAAACCAAAAACATTTCAGACATTCTCCTTAAGCCACATCATCACATTCATGTTTTTAATTTTATTTATTTTAAGTAATGTGGGACCCACAGAAAAAAAAATTAATTAATTGCTAAAAAAAACTCTATGTTTAAGTTTTAGACGTAAATGTTTACGTTTATATTTTCTACACGTAAATATTAGTGAATAATAAGAAATAATGAATAACTTAGAACGTAAATAATTCAGCCCAAGTTTTACTATACATACAGTAAATTAAGTCAACTATTAAAAATTTAGTCCAAATTTTTACTACAATTATAAATTGCAATTACAATAACAATTAAAATAAAGTACGAAAAAAATACATCCACTATAATACTAATAAGATAAAATAAATTTTTAAAGAAGAATATAATAATACACATTAGCTCTAAAAACGCAAAAAAAAATGTTATAAATTTTATCGAACTATATATTGCATTATTTCGAAAAAATGACATGTGATCGATTTAAAAATTAAAAGGAAAATCATTTAATCAAGATATATGATGAAAACAACATCTCAATAAAAAACATTCTCTTAACATAGTTACAAAATGAAGTAAAGTATGGTAGCAGATAACATAATAGACTAGTAAGTTGCGAGCATCATTAATTTGCAGCTATGATATAAAATGAAACACTAATTTGAAAAAAAAAACATGCACATTTAACTAACTAAAGGTACGAATTTTAACAAAGGAAAATAATTTATTTAAAACAAAAATTATAGACATGCATGATTTTTAAAAAGATCATAAGATGTGTAATAAATAAAATTAAATTAATGAGAGGAGCGATTTTGGTGCGGGTAATAAATTTCCATTAACATTTAAAAGTTTTGGTTCTTTGACAAAAAAATGTTTTAGCTAATAAATCGTAAATTGTGATTCATCGCATTCACAAACAACTTTACCTAAGGTGGACATCTGTCTTTCAATACCAGTTCTTAATCAAGAACAACTTGATGTGGGGATTTTCAAACTTATAAGCAAGTGACCCTTGAAAAGATTGATTTTCGATAATATATTCTTGTCTAATACAACATCTAAAATAGTTTAAAGAGTATTTCAATATGTAAATTTTTAAGATTACTTATCTAATCTATATTAATACAAGAACATTTTGTGCAATTTCGTGCGTTCACATCATCACATCCATTTTATTTTATTTTTTATTTTTAAATAAATGTAGGATCCACCACAAAAATTATGGAATTAATTTATGAAAATCAACTTTATTAATAGAATTTTATCGAATAATCAATACAGAACTCCAATGAATCATCATCCTCAATTTCATTTATGTTGCATAAATAATACAATATGAAAATGCAGAATTTTCTCAACAGTCCACATAGTCTATCAATGTTAAAAAAAAAAGGTGAAAAAAAAACATTATTAGACAACGAACATAAAAATGATAAAAATTGGTAAAAGAAATAACGTCGTTGTATTATTTTACAAGCTTTTAACTCTAACATTTGACCATCATAATAGCACATTTTCGAGATATTACTAAATTTGAAAAAAAGATTTGAATAAGAAATGATTTTCAACAAAAAATGTTAATAAATAGTATTGTTTTAATTTTCAATTTTAAAAATAACATCTACAAAATAACAAAGTAAATGAACAATAAAACTCTGTTAAGTAGATTTTAGATCATTCCGTTAAAATAATATTCTAAATTAATTCGTTATAGATATTGAGCATATCCACTAAAATGAGTAGATCTGAAAAAATTGTTATCATGTTTTAACACTGAATTCGTGCATTTTTTCACGGATTGCAATTTTTGCACGTGTTTTAAACTATGATCATTATAAAAGAAATAAATTATAAGATATACATGTATTTTGGTTTACCATTTTTGAATATTAATCATTATATCGATGATTTAGAACCATACCCGTGCAATTTTGCACGGGTTAAAACTAGTTTTATTTTAATTTTAAAATAAAAAATTAAAATATAATTTAAAATAGTTTAAAATTTCAAAATGTATATACACATAACTACATAAGCTCAATTAAATGTGTCATGGATGTACTATATCCTTATATATCTGGTTGTATAATTCAAGATTATATAATAATAACTTTAACACATTGTGTCTAAATAAAATAAAATTAGTTAGATTCAATTCTAAGTGGTTAAACTAATATACATACTAGAAAAAAATACTCCATACATTTTGGCCATTTGTTTGCAACTTTGCATTAAAATATCAAAAGGGAAACTTTTTTTCTGTTTCACAAACCAAGTACAAAATTTGTAGGTTAGTTATAAAGCCAGAAATGATGGAATATTACATGCAAATTCAAAGTTGTAACTCCAAGAAAACAAAGAAAAGTATGAAATGTTAACACATGGCAGAATGTCACTATGCATGGCATAATTATGAAGACTACAAATTATTGGACGTTACTTTTATAACCTTTTATGTCACCATTAATGTTTTTTAGATTGTGAATTTGTAATGACAAACGATGGTGTAGAATCGAATTGGCTTAATTGATTAGTAGGTTAGGTTCGTCAATTTTTATGAACTCCCTAATTAAATATAGTCTTTTTTTTTTTGGTAAAATCTAAATATATTAGAATAATAAAAAAGGTGCCCCTTACATCCATACGGAAATGAGTACAAGTCACTCATTTCCTCTACAAACGTATTAGATTACAGTAGTCTCATAAGCCACTGCCTATCTCTAAAATACTCCCTCCTATTCCATATTTTCTTCCCTATTTCCTAAAACAGATTATTCAGGTTTTCTTCCCCTTTCTTATTTTTGAAACTTTTATTCTTATTTTATTCATTTCTCTCTTCTATTATCAAACCTCACCCAACCTTTTTAGTCCTATTTTATTCTTTTTTAATGCTTTTGGCCCCACAATTTCTTATTTAATTCTTAATTATTCATCCCTCTCTCCTATCACAAAACCCCACCCAATTTTTTACACTTATTTTATTCACTACCTTAATATTTGTGCCAAATACAAAAGGGAAGAAAATATGGAATAGGAGGAAGTATTAGAGTATAATTGAACATGAAAATGCTTACTTGCATAAGCTAGTTGTATAAAATATTAAGTTTTACTGTTAGAAAGAATTGATTTTAAGTAAATGCAATCAACAAAATATATCTGATCGGATTTAATTCATGATGATGGTCGTTGATCTGACAACTAACGGTAAAATTTAATATGTAATTTGTTGGAACTCGGAAGATCAACTAACGGTAGTAAAAGTTAATATTTTGTCGGATATATATATATTATACTAATGCATTTATTGATAACCATTTCGAATATGTAATTTATTTTCACTTCATTCACGTAACGACAATCGTAGGGTATTACTGAGAACTAACAGAAAAAATTAACAATATTATCAGATACGTATGCACAAATGATGAGTTTTTGGAACTTGTAATTTAGTTTCGCCGCTTCATTAACATGACGACAACCGGATCTGACAACTCCTGGTATATAACTTATAACATTATTGTTGAATACCGCCTGTAATAAGTGACGCATCTTACGATAAGCTTTTAGAATTTATATTTTAGATTCGCTTCATTAAAGAAATCGCTTCAAGTAATTTTATATGATATCAGTTACTTTTTCGCGCATTTTACGGTTTTAACAACGGAAAACATGAATAACGCGTGTTTTAATCAACAAAATTGCCAACACTTTTCACCAACATATGAATAAAGTAGTAGCTTTTACCTTTTATTTTGAGATTCACATAGAAGTTCACCAAATATGCATTTTTTATGTAGTGTGAATATTGTTATATTTGAAAATAAATACTCTGTAGTATATTTTTACAAGCAACTTCTAAACGCATTTGACGTAAATGACGACATATAGAACAGTCGATGCGTAGTAAAATGGACATTCGAGTGACAAATGAGTCATACATGGGTTCACTAGTATTACTACAAAATACAAATACTTCGTATGTACAATTGGGTAATAACGTAATAAGCATAGAATATTAGACAACTTATCTATAATTCTTTCTTTCTTAAAGAAAAATTAAATTAAATATACGAGTAATAGATTTGTATTAATTGTATATACTTATTATGGTCATAATATAATGAAATTTATACATTGCATAAAGGTGATTTTTTGGTTGGAAAATGCTACACTATCACTACTTCACTAGTACCATACTATATAGGGTTTAATTTAATTTGATTATGTAAGCATATATATAAATAAAATAATCTAATTTTTAAATTCATATCTTGAAAAAGTGGTATATAGGGTTTATGAGTTTAATGTGTAAAATCAATTATAAATTTCCTTGGTGATGAATGACAAAATGTTAAAGTTTTTATTTGCACCTCAATGCCAAATAGTTCAATTTCTGACTTTTGGATCAGGGGTTTGAATGTTTGATTCTCATTGTGTTAAAATATAGCCATATTGATATATAATGTATGAACATCAATATATATAATACGAAGTAGACCCTAAAAGAGGTTAGACGGTCTGACACCCTGACCTGACTTTTAACTAGGTAATGCTTATCCTTTTAACTTCAATTTTTTGTTTAAAAGATATAACTAATAACATTATACGAGTGCATATCAATTCGATCCTACATTAAATTTAACTTAAATTTCTAATGAATAAAAGTTAAACATTAAAATCATGAAACAAAACATAAATATAGAATGAACCCTATAATACTATTTTTTTAAATATTTGGCATAAAAGCAAAATCTACTTCTTTGAAGAAAAATGAGATAATAAAAAGAGTACAAATTCTTATTTGCAACGACACTATCCGTCGCAAGCTTGTGACGGATACCGTTTTCTCACAAAATACCCACTTTTTCTCTCTCTCCAACACTATTTTTGTGGTCCCCTTTCTCCACTAACTCATTTTGTATCCATTTTATCTCACAAAATATCCGTCACAAATGACGACCCGTCGCAAGCAAAACTTACTATAAAAAGAGTAAGTCTCTTAATTGACATTATAAAACCATATAACGAAAGACTGTAATGCCTTAAATATAGAAATTGGAAAGTGGTAATTTGTGAAAGTTATTTTAGGATGTGTTAGGTAAATAATCACTTGGTTCTACTAATGTTTATGTAGAACAAATTTATATAAGAATTGTTATAATAAAAAGTGAAAGAATCAATTAGCCCATTTTCATTTTTATTTTTAGTAAGAGTACGGTTTTGAAGATGTCGACATATATGGACATACATATCCAAAAATCATTTCCACAAGATCCGGTATATACAATCTCTCTTTCCAACACTATTCATGTGGTCCCCTTTCTCCACTAACTCATTTTGTATCCATTTTATCTCACAAAATATTCGTCACAAATGGTGACCCGTCGCAAGCAAGACTTACTATTTGATGAGAAACTAGACTAAACAAACACAAATTTTTCAAAAAGTAGTTTATGGAAAAACTCTTCTAACAAGTAAAAATTATTTTACATAAACTTTGCCCTATAATCCATCTTGTTCTATATTTTCTTCCTTAATTTCTTATTCAATTATTCGGATTTTTTTCCTTATTTCATTTTTCGATGATATGCGGCTCAAATTCATTCACATGTGAGGTAGTGTGTTTTTTGTGGTTCAAATTTAGGTATTTAGATTTTCTTCCTCATTTCATTTTTTGGATGATTTGTGTGGCCATAATTCATTCGCACTCGACCTAATGTGTTTTGTGTGGTTCAAATTCAGTTTCTTATTTCTTATCCTAACCAAAAAAAGAAGAAAATATATTGAATAAATGTCTTATGAAAAATCGTCTTTCATCAAATAAACGATCGGGACAAATGGATACAGTGACTTAGATAGCAAGCCACACGGTCACAAAAATGAGACCTCACACGAGTCACACCTTACTCCCTTTTTTCCCCATATTATTCTATATATAAACACACCTCATTCCCTTTCATGTCTCCTCCTACAACCTTTCTACAACAAGTACAACAAATTTCTTCACAAAATCAGCAAAAACAAAGCAACAAATCATGTGTGGTGGTGCAATTCTTTCAACTTACAGACCAGAAATTCCATCTAACAAGTCAGATGTTAATTTCCTTTGGCCAAATCCCAAAAATGGTGAGTTGGGTATCAAGAACACCATTTGCTCTAAGCTTTTGAGATCCATTAATGGTGTTGTTGATGATGATGAAGCTGCTGATAATGTTAAATTTGAGGCTGATTTCCTTGAGTTTAAAGATGATGTCTCTGATGTTTCTGATGTTGATGACAAGGTTTTGGTTAAGCCTTCCTTTCAGCCAAAGATCAACTCTTTTGCTCCTTTCTCCAATGGTATACTCTCCCACCTTCTTTAATTTGTTTCGGGTTTTTCCTTCCGTCTCAGTCATCTATTTTGTTTTCTATTCCGTGCTCTGCTTATTTTAATCAAAGATAAACAAATGACTTGTTTGTTTTTGGGTATTTAGTCGGTCCAGTCATTTGTTTACTTTTTATTCTTAATTCCGCTTCAGAATTAAAGTAAATAAATAATTCCGCTTCAGAATTTGTTTAACTTATCAAGGGTAAATAAATGACTTGGACAAATTGTAACTAAAGGGGTTAATTAATTAGAGTGAATTTGTTGTGATTGTTTATGTTTATGTTAGGTTGAAGAACAAAGTTGTGATCTTTATGTTGAATTTCATAAGCCCTCTAATTCAATCTTCCCCAAATTTTATTATTTTTTTGGCAAACTTAAAATGGGATGATTTACTATTTAATTTTCCATTTAATTATTAATTTATTTGATCTTTGAATTTGTGATTTCAGTTGAGTTTTTGGGTTGTCATTGTCCATTACTTTACAAGACATGAAATTCATTTGACCTTGCATCTTAATTCTTATTAGTCTTAGGTAATTTTTTTCCTTCTTTTTAACAGTCAATTATTAACCTAACAAGGGTAGAAAATTGTTTAATGTAAATTTTTTTAGTCAATTTTTACTAGTGATTTACTCATTCTATTGTTCATCCTAGCATGGTGAAACTATTAGGTGATTTTTGTTAGTTTTAGGTAGGTGGGTGGGTGGGTAGGCCAGGCCAATCTTGATACAGTCCCTTTTCTTAAGACGGAACCGTCCGCCACAAATGAGAATTTGTGATCCTGATATATGAAAAATCCCTTGAATTTATTGCGAAACTGTTTCTGCTTTTCCTTCTGAATTGTTGGTTAATCTATCCATCCAAATCCAATAATACAAGGGAAAATGTTAATTTGATCTTTCTTTAGGCAATCACAGCTGGCATTTATTTGTTTTTTATACGTCTCGTTTAATACGTTTCTTTTCCGTAAATAATTCGGAGGAGAAGAGTTGTACAAGGATTTTTTATTGTAAAGGGGTAAAATCATGACAAGGGGTTGATTGTAGGGGAGGGATAACACCACTCCGAATCAACAGCGGCACTCAACATATGTGACTGTAGGATAAAAATGAACTTGAATTTCCGAGGAGTGGCGTTATGTGTAAACTAGTTATATTGCTTTACTGTTTCTAATGTGGATTTGTGATATGGTGATTTCTATTGTACTTTGTTGGTCCGTTCTCATCGTTGAGCCATGCATATGATTTACTATAATTGATTTCTGAAATGGATGTTATTCGATGTTGAAGTCGTTGGAAATAGGAGTTAAATAACGGAAAAGTTCCTCTTGACGATCATGTTTGTGTTGGCCTTTTCTTCCCCTGTTCTTGTTGAAATGGTCTATATTTGGTTGGCACACCATCTTCTGATTTTTTTCGTATATCATAGAAAAATTTACAAGGATTTATGCCGCATGAATTTAGCACATTCTTGCTTGATGATAAAAGGAAATCTTGCTATGCGAATGACTTTATTCTCAGATTATTGGATCTGCTAGTTTGAGTTGCCAACTTTTTAGTGAAATTAGTTACTTTTGATGCCAATTTTTAGTCTGTTAGCTTATCTTTCCTCTTTGTGTCTGCAAAGAATTGAAGCCCCAGGTCAATGCCCAAGCTGACAAGCCATCCACCCGAAAGAGAAAGAATCAGTACCGTGGTATCCGACAGCGTCCTTGGGGCAAGTGGGCCGCTGAAATCCGTGATCCGAGCAAAGGAGTCCGTGTTTGGCTAGGAACATTTAACACTGCTGAAGATGCTGCCAGAGCTTATGATGTTGAAGCACGTAGGATCCGTGGTGACAAGGCCAAGGTTAACTTTCCTGAGGAATTTCCGGCATCTTCTGCTCGGCGTTCTGTCAAAGTCGGGTCTCAGAAGTCTGCTTCCAGAACAAACCCGAGTGCTATCCCTTATGCTGTGCCTGTGATCCAAAACTCCAGTGTCATGACCAATTCTGACAGCCACTTCTTCAACAACTCTTCTTTTGTGGAAGAGAAACCCCAAACTCTGACAGTCCCTTCTGATGGAAATAGTAATTCTTTTGAATGTCCCAGAACCCCTGAAATCTTATCATTTCTCGCGGCTGCCCTCGAAAATGAAAATGAAGAAACCCAAAGTCTGGAAAATGGAAACACAAACAAGAAACTGAAATCAAACTCAGGAAATGCTGTTCCTGTTGAGGGTAATTCTGGAAAAGGGCTGCCAGAAGAGCTGTCAGATGTTGGTTTTGAGTTCCAGTCGAACTTCTTAGAGATGCCTGCCCTGGATGAGAATTGGGCATTGGATAGTTTCCTTGCCGTAGATAATACCCAGGACAGCTTGAACCTGATTGATCTTTGGAGCTTTGAAGATTTCCCCAGCATGACTGAGGGAGTCTTCTGAGCTACTCGGGATTACCTTGGCTGCCAATTTTGTAAATAAGAGAACATGTTAGTTTCTGTTATCCGATACCTCATCTTCGTATTTCAGTAGTTTTCAATAAACTATTTGGGTCTTGGCTTAGTGATTGAGTCTGCTTGTTTGGTTTTCAGGTTCATCTGTTCGTGAGGCGCTGTCAGAAACAACTTATCATGCAGATGGAGTCATGTGGGGGTATATAGGTAAATTTTAGGTCGTCGACTTTCGTTCTGTGTTTCGAAGCCTTATATTTTATGTATGTATTTACCATGCAGCAATGCTGACTTGAACTCCTGTGCTTTTAAGAATTTTATTTTTCGAGTTGTTACTCTTTCAACAATCTATCTTTGGTTTATGTAGTACAATGTTGTTTATGTTTCCTGGTATATGGTTCCCTGCTTTCGACCTAGTTCTTATGAGAGTAATTCCTGAGACTAAAACCATCTTTTCGTTCCACATTTGCTATGGCGGAGTCCAGAGAAAAACCTACCTGGACGACAAAATAATGTCGAAAATTTTGACATTTTCATCTGAAATATTGACCAATTTCAAATATTTCTCTTTTGCTTAGTTGAAAGTTGGTCATCTGGTGGATAGTTATTCCGTTGGAAATATATGGACTGACTGATGCTAGTTCTTTCGAGATCATGCTCAGTTCAGTACATAGAGTTATTGCCTGCAACCTAAGCTGTTCGTGATTTCCAACTTTCACTTAACATCGTTCTATATGTAAAATGGATTCAGTTACTATTAACTGGTTTCGTGAGCTGTTTGAATTTGTCTGACACTTGTGTGGGTCTTGACTCGTGAGTCGTGAGCAAGAATTAGTACTTGTCGATTAGGTTTGGATTCGACTGGTAAATGATCTAATGATATTTGTCCGGCTTGAGTAAGAATTGGTACTAGTCAATTAGATTTGGATTCGAGTGGGTAATTTGTCGAATAATATTTGTGGTGCCGTCTCAATTATGAAAGAAACTTATAATGACATTGTCCTTGTCATTCATTGCTTGTCCAAAAATATATTTGTCATGGTCGATGGCATGGATTTTCTTGTGACAATACTGACACTCTCAAGTCTCAACTGTTGAAGAATAGGCTTGATAAACACATGGAACCTATGAGTATTATTTTTTTTTAAAAGTGACGAGTAATATCCGTTACAAGCTGAAGACGGGTAGACTTCTCTCTTCCACAATAATCTAAGTGGGGGGCAAGTGGAGGGAAATAGATCACCTCATGAATAGTGTTCCTCCCACAATATGCAAGTGACAATATCTATGAGGTGTTTCATCTCCTCGCACTAGCCCTTTCACTTGCTTTAGTGTGAGATGAATACTACCCGTTTACAGCTTGTGACAGATAGTAGACGTTTTGCTTTTATTTAGGCTTTTGCATTGTAGTGTAGGCTCGTTGAGAAGTAGCTCAAGTAGGCAAGTATAGATGATTTGTTAGAGGCTCGATTTACGATTCTTAATGTCTACCATATATTCTAGTTAGGTCTAGTCAAATATATTGGGGGACCGCCCTAGGCTAGGCTTTGTGAACCTGGACACTTCCGGGTGGGAGAGATAGGTCATCACAGACCGAGCGGCTATACTGAAAATTGGCTAAAGAACGGGTTGAGGTCAGGTCGAGGGCCACATTTACTTGATATGAGCTTGGTCCTAGTTTTTAACCTATCGGGATGAGCTAGTCACGGGTTGGGTGGGCTGATTAAGCAACGACGGTATGGCCTATGGGCAGCCTGATCGACCTGAACGTTTCATCCGCCCTGCTTATAGTAAAGGCTTCAGGGATATTTGAGCACTACAAATGTTGACAAGTGTAGGAAAGTCCTTCCTCGCTAATTGGAGACAACTTATAACCGCTTTAGAAAAGCAACTTTGGTTGTTGCTTCGTTTTCAAAGTTCCAGAGAGTTCCTAAAAAAAAGTTGTTAAAAGAGTAGTTGCCTACCAAACCAAACTTAAGCCGTGTTACACCATGTTTGCAGGGCCGTATCTAGGAGTAGAGCACAAGGGTGCAAAAATTTAACAATTATTTTGTAAATAAGAGCTAAAATTTAAACACATAAATCGTGTGGCTAAAGTAAAACACAAGATTAGAAAATTTGGTTCTAAATAATTCAAGAAGGTATAAATAAAATACTTTGTATAAATTTGTAAGTATATATAACTCTTTAATGTGAAAAAAGTACGTTTTATAATATAATCGAAATAGTTATAGTTCGATAATATGATATTACATTAAATAAGCATTAAAGTCAAAATTTATTACTAAATGAAATAAAAGTGCAAAAATGTTAGTTATGGGGTCGAACTCATAACCAAACTAATAAAACTTCAGCATCTATCCACTACACCACGAAATATTTAATAAATTTATTGAAACAAAATTCTTAATATTTCGGAACAAAGGGGGTGCGGGTGAACCCCTGCACCCCTAAAAACGCCCCTGCATGTTTGCATTAACTTCTATTAAAGAGTCTTACCGAAAACGGATATATCCGTCACAAGTTGAAGATAGATAATATCACTTTTACGATAATGCAAGTGGGAAGACAAGTGGAGGAAAATGGAGCATTTTCATGGATCA
The DNA here is from genome assembly GCA_029255685.2 of Silene conica. Lineage (NCBI taxonomy): Eukaryota > Viridiplantae > Streptophyta > Magnoliopsida > Caryophyllales > Caryophyllaceae > Silene > Silene conica. The sequence continues at coordinate 68,761,891 of CM055318.2, read as the reverse complement.
TGCCACTTGCATTTTGTGAGAGAAACACTATATCCGTCTTCAACTTGTGACGGATAGTATCCGTTTTCAATGAGAATTTGTAAACTTTTATTATTTATTTGTTGCTTTAATGCATCCCAGATCGACCTCAAACTTTATACATTATCAGTTCGACTCATGTTAGAGTTTACTTTTTTTCACCTCACCACTTTGTTTTACACGAGATCCCCTCATTGTATTATATTTCTATTGAAAATGGGTTATTCATCATTAATTTTGATGTTGTTCAAATAGAGTGACCGAGTGAGTTTACCCGGTGAGATAGCGCCCATGAAAACTATCCTCAATTAAAAGCTTTGATTCACCTCTTTACATGAAAATCCGTGCACCTAAATACTCGTAGTAGATAATGCACTGAGGTTCTTAAATAAAGTTGTTAGATTTAGGTGATGTACTTTCTAACTTATTTTTAACTCAATTCCATTAAATTCAGTTCAGTTCATCTCCATTTAATTCAGTTCAACTCGATTTAGTTCAGTTCGACTTTATTAAGTTCAGCCACAATATTATTATTTTTTAATTATTTAATATTTTTATTTTTATTATTCTATATTTATTTATTTTTCTTTTTATTTTTTATTATTATTTGTTGTTGTTTTTGTTTATTGTTATAATTATTATTTTATAGTATCTATTTACTAAATTATTTTTTATTAGTAATTATTAATTATTATTATTATTATTATTATTATTATTATTATTATTATTATTGTTGTTGTTGTTGTTGTTGTTGTTATTATTATTATTATTGAAATATGGGAGAGTAGAAAAAAAAGTCCTTGAGAAGTAAAATTTTATAACGTTCAAATAATAATATTTGTTAAGACAATTGAAAATCATAATCTTGAAAATATAGATATCATTAACATAAAGGACATCATTTATGTTGCTTCGTTATTGATTTCCTTATCATCTTGATGTGTGCTTCATTATCGTGATCATCATGGACATACACTAATAACACGCCTTTTTTTTTCTGCAATTTCTTTTTTGATTTTTTTTCAAAATTGGTTGTGACTACTCGTGAGAGATGAATAATATGGAGACTAGCTAGATTTTAGGGTTTGCTACTTATATAAGCAAAATAAAATGGTAATTGTGGAGAAATTAGGTGTTGAAAGTGAGTAAATTTTTCTTTTCTTTTCAGGAATTCTACATTTACCAGATCTTTCACGTTTTTTCGTGCGAAAAATTAACGTATGGTCTCCATGCAGTAGACAACAATATCAAATGTTCCCTTCCTAAAATGAAATATATTTTAGATAGTTATCTTGAATGTCGTAGTAATAATAATAATAATAATAATAATAATAATTAATCAATTAATAATTTTTTATTATTATTATTATTATTATTATTATTATTATTTTATTAATATTTTTTTAAAACCGAAAACTTTTATTAATCAAACAAAACTTTCATTATTATTATTATTATTATTATTATTATTATTATTATTTAGTTAATTCAGTTTAATTAACTTCACTTCTATTAATTTCAGTTTCATTCAGTTCAGTTAAGCTCGATTAACTTCAGTTCAGTTTAATTCAGCTCGATCCAGTTCAGTTCCGCTTCATTCAGTTCAGTTCAGCTATATAAAAAGTCAAAAAGAACAAAGTCTTAATATTTTAAGCTTAAGTTACAACTAGAATTATCAAATCCTGATCTGACCTGAGAACCCGACCCGACATTTCTTTAGAGCCAAAGACTTGAAAATTTTGCCTGGCAATCTGTTTGACGAAATTTAAAATAGCCCGTTAATTTCCGGCGACCCTGAAGGGTCAACACTGTTGGGTAAAAAAGACATTAATACTATTTTTTTACTTGTATTTTAACCATAACGTGGTAATTTGTCCATATCCAAACCCGACCTGTTTGAGGTTCCAGTTACAACTTATACAATCACCAAGTGAAGGTGGTGGGACAAGAGAAGCTTCAAGAGAGAAAATGATTGAAGCAAGGGCTTTTGGAGCTCCATTACTAACATTTAGGCTTTTTTGATTGACGGGCAATATTGTGACAACTGAAATGCAAAAGAATACCATACCACATCGAGTATGAAACATACTTATTTGTTTTATATTATTTTTCAATAAAGTAAGTATTAAATTGCTTCTTAATTTGTTATAGACCTATGATAGACTCATTTCTCCACTCTTACCTATTCTGAAGTAAGACCGTTACATAAAATACTTTTGGTGAAACAGATCATTTATAAGCGTAGTTAAAGGATAGCCTTGTTTGTTGCGTAACAAGCTGAAAACGGATAGTGCCGCTTTCACATCATGCAAGTGACAGTATTCATAAGATGCTTCATTTCCTCCCACTTGTCTTTTTACTTGCTTTATTGTGAGAAGACTATGTCCGTGCTCAACTTGTGACGGATATTATCAGTCATAAGTTAGGTAGCACGGACACTTCTCGTAATCAGCCGTACCGTGTCTGACACCCACACTCCACGGACACATGCCGAAACGTGTCGGATACCTATAAAGCCGTGTCTAACTTTCTACATTTATTTGGGCACGTGTCCGACGCGTATCCATGGTATTTGAGCCTTGTCCATCACGTGTCCACAGTATTTGGTCATCATTTGGGGTGCATGATGCTTTTCAGACGAGAAATAATGCGCTATCAAAATAGATTAATTAGAATATTGGTTCGGATGAGAAATGAAAATGAGTTATTATCAAGGGCAAGTTTTACCTTCACTTATTTAAAATTAATATCAAATACTTTACAAAAATAAAATCAAACATTTATAACTATAAAATGTATATTTTATAAAATTTAAATAACGTGTACCATGTCCTAAATTTCATAATATGCCGAGTCCCGTGTCATGTCCGTATCTATTTTAGTGCTACCTAGGTCATTAAGCAAGATTATTTGAACCTATTATTATATATTCTTTTGATTAAAATGAACGATTCTAATTAATTGGAACTCACTTTCCGCTGATTGCAATCCTACTTTTGTTAATTTACATTTTACCTAACTATTTGATTTGATGTCTACTTTTGTTTGTTTGGGTTGTAAGGAAATCACCAAATTGATTTGGAAACTAACGTGTTTACACTTAAGAACGACACTTTTTTCTATTAATTGTACCTTGAGTTTAAGTTGTTAAGAGTCACGGACTCTAAAATTAATGACCATGGTTCAAACATTGATACTCCATCAATTATTAAGAATAATACTTTATCAGCTAATTAAGCGAAAAATAAATCAGCTAATTAAGCGAAAAATAAATTACAAATATTCGTATGAGATAGTTTTACACTATGTATTACGGAGTATACTCTAAAACAAATTAGATTCATAACTACTTTTTCATTAATATCATGATTTATTTAGAGCCGTATTTGTTTTACTCAATAATTATAAGAGACTAAATGAAAGCAAATAACATTTCTTTGATCAAAAATTCTTGCTTCAAACCGTCTTATTTTAGACGGACCAAAATGTCACCATTTTTTTTAATAGAATGTAACTATTTAATAACAAAATATTATATCGCAAATTAGTTACTTTTTGCCCTGAAAAATGATGTTAACATTTTATCAAGAAATGGTAACATTTTAATGTAAAAATGGCTACAATAAGTCCGTCTGAATTTCAGACCAAAAGTGACAGTCTGAAATAAGAATTTGCCTTCTTTGATTTATACTTTTGAGAGGTTCACATTCAAAGAATGTTTGTGTGAAAAGAATATTTTGATAGACCGATGACCAATTATTATTAATATTTCTATTACGCTTACTCACTCAAATTTTCGTTGGGTCCGGCTTGAAGAGTAGTTAGTTTGCACAAGCTCACCTATACCGTGTGTTGGGTTTCCACTTCGTGAGTTTTTGAGGGGTTTTGAGGTTGCCACGATTCGAATCCGTGACCTTTGGTCACACTGGCTCTGATAACAGGATAGATAAATCATCTCACCCAAAACCTTAAAAGATTATGATTGATGTCCAACTATTATTAATATTCCTATTATGTTCTAATTTTTTCAAACAAAAGTGTTTTATTTAGGATGGTGTTAAATCCCGCGTAAGATTTTGCTTAATCCCACACACTTTGTCGTCTTATTCAGACTCTATCGTTCTCACTTTTCACACACAATTGGAGAGAAAAATTCAAAAGCAAAGAAATTCAAAAAAAGATGTATGCTTAGCTACCCCACCACCAATCGCTCCACCACCAACCGCTCACAAACAGAACGCACCACCACCTGCTGCCATAAACCGACCCACCACCAGCCGTCATAAACTAATGCACCTTCAACAATCCAAAATCTAAAATCCTAAATGTCAAACCCTAATTGTAAAAATCATTCTCTTTAAGATAAAAAACATTTATTCAATCAATTAAAAGACGTGTATTAATAAATTTGTTGATAGAATAACGAAATTACTTGTGAATTTGCGAATTACAAGCCATAATTTGTTAAATTTTAGCTATTTGGTTGGTATTGAAGAGGAGATCCCTAAATTTCAAACCCTAATTGTAAAAATCACCCTCTTGAAGATAAAAAAAAAACGTTCATTCAATCAATTAAAAGAAGGATATTAATAAATTTGTTGATAGAATAACAAAATTATTTGTAAATGTGCGAATTAAAATCCATAATTTGTTAAATTATCAAATTATTAGCAATTTGGTTGGTGGTGAAAAGGAGAGAAGAGAGATTTTTCTTAACAAAGGATAAATTCGGAATAAGGTGACAAAAAATACGAGATTTAATAATATCATGTACGGGATTTAGCAAACACGTTTATTTATAAGAAAAACGTTGTAGTCAAGGGCCAATGAAATAGGAGGGTTGAAAAAAGTACAAACATTCAGATCTTCAAAGATGCATGCTAACTCCTAATTAAATTTTGTGAGATTGTATAATGATTTTTTTTACTTAGGGTAAATTTTTAAATTTTTTTTTGAGCTTTTTGTCAGATAACACTTAACATTTACACTGTCTGTAGAAATAGTACCTAAAGTTATTTTTTTTGCCCAACAACACCTAACATTTTATGTCTTTTGTCTAATAACACCAAAATCAGTTTTCCGTCAAAAAAAGTCAAGATTCCGTCCTGACTAACGGTAAAATTGATTTGACGCTTCTTTCTTTTCCCCTGATGCATTTCATTACCCTCTTCATCATCATTTTCTAATCTCAATTTCCCCTTTTGCTAATTTTCCTTCAATTAAACTTAATTTTCCTCCAACTAAATTCTTATATAACCTCGTCCTTATTAGTTATTTAATTCCTCAATTTCCAAATTAAAACCTCAAATTGGGCTTACTTTGTCCAGTTTTCTCCTTTTCCCCGACCATCCTTTCAACCCAATTTCTTTTTCAAGCTCATCCTCAAACTCAACAAAGCGAGTGAGAAGCTATTGTGGCATTCCATTAGTTGAGAAACACATCATGGATACATCAAAATCCGGGTAGGAGATTCATAGCCTGCAAGGTTTACAATGTAGAGACGGGTTTGCGTGGGTGTTGTTTTTTTAGGCGGATTGACTTATTGAATGAAATAAGTTACTTAAGAATAAGATTCATTGTCAATACTTTAACAACCCATCAGTTAGTGGAAAAGAAAGAATGAAGAAATAAGGTCAAACCAATTTCACCGTTAGTCAAGACGGAATCTCGACTTTTTTTGACGGAAAATCGACTTTGGTGTTATTAGACAAAAAACAGAAAATATTAGGTGTTGTTGGGCAAAAAAAATAACTTTAGGTACTATTTCTACAGACAATGTAAATGTTAGGTGCTATCTGACAAAAAACTATTTTTTTTTTGCTAATTTTTGAAACAATTTTTAATAAAAATGTATTTTAAAATAGTAATTTCGATCTTTTTTTTAAAAACTAGTTGGAGCGCCGCGTGCTACGCACGCGGCATACAACTTTTGCGACGAGGTTTAAGATAAAGGTTTTGCAAACTGTAGATTTATTTTCTAATAATATATTGCGTTATGCGTAGATAGATGCTAGGTGAATTGGTAATAAAGATCAAAGCGTTTTGCGTGTGACGGGTTCTATTCGTCACAAGCTGTAGACGGATACTTTATTCTCTAAAAAATGCAAGTTGACATGCAAATAGGAGAGAAAATGGGGCGTTATATGGATAGTGCGACCCGTATAATGTTAGAGGCGCATTATCCGTCTTCAGCCTTAGACGAATAGTGTGCTTCTTCAATGACAATTTATGAATAAATATGTAAAATACGTTAACAAAGTCGTCAAAGCAATTTTACTATCTGTAAAGAAAATTAAAAAAAGAAGAACATGATGTATTATTCTAACGAACAAATCTGTATTTGGACAATTTTATTCTTTATTGTTGGCAAATATTTCGATTGCTAATTTGAAGTAAAAACAAAAAATTAAAGTTATTTTTTCGTTCGAAATTTGTACATCGTTACAATTCATAGTAATAAAAACCCTTTTATTAAAATATTTTTTTACATTCGACTACAATACTTCATACTTTTGAAGGTAATTTATTTATGTTACATCTCTCATATAACTGAAAAGAAAACCATTTTATTTATATATTTTTAGACTTAGAGAACTATTGTGATTACTCATCACTCGAAACAGATACATGTGAAACCGCATCGTAGAGTGTTTCTTTTAAAAGAGCCTCATATTTGTCTTCTAAAGCTTGATAGTTTTGCCTAAGGCGTAATGTTTCATAATAGTTGAAGTCTAGAACCTCAAATCCGTAGAGATCTCGTAGACACGCAATAGCCCTTCTAGTACAATTTTGTTGAGACGGGCCTACAAGTCTTGAAGGAGATCCAATAAACATTAACAGTTTTGGTGGATTTCCAACTCCTGGGATTTGGACAAAAGCACGCAGTTCATCGTTTACGACCGCGTGAATGCCAAATTCTGCCTTTGGTAGACCAATTTGCTTTAGTAGGTCATTTAAGATTATCTTTAGATTAACTTCCAGTACGTTGGCCGATGGATCCATCATATCTGTACAAAAACAAAAATTAGGCAGTTAGTGGGCTAAAAAATCAAAAGAAGCATAAATAAATTAGCTTTTGTTATAAAGTTAGACTCCTATGAAACCGATACCAAAAATTGTAAGAATAAGGAGGGATTGTGAACAAAATAAGGACGCGTTACCCTTTTTTTTCTACTATCTGAAGTGGTTATATCCTATATTCAAGATCTGCAGGCAATCTATATATATAGCTATGAAGATGTGTTTTTAGTTGCCACGTGGCACAATTGGTAATGAGATAATCGGCACGTGTCATACAGATGTCGTTCTTGCTAAGAAATGTATATGTTTATACGTAGACACGTTTCAATTAAACATGCGACGTGGATTTGACTTTGATGTAGGAAAATTTGAAGTATATCCGCTGTGTACATGTCTTTATGGCCAACATCCTTCTAATCACTGCAGGCGTCGATATGTAAACACGTTATTACATACGAAGTATATCTGATAAGGTTGTCCACGTATCACGTAAAGGCTAAATTTCCACCGCATAGAAAAAAAATGTTACACACATCTGTTCTTTATTCGTAACGAGAATCGCATAGGATAACAAAATATTTCAAAATTTTTAATTCCGGATGTAGAAAAATTTGCAAAACCAAAAAATTTGATGCTTATTATTCGACACACATACAGGTGCGCTTACGTGCGTACTTTATACACAAATATACGAACAAGTTACATATAAATATACTATTATATTACAAGCATAAAAACTGTAATACGTCTTACAAGACTAAGACATTATTGTTATTGTTTACAACATACTAAAGGTATTTTTAGTTAAAAAGCCAAACAACCGTAATCTGAACAACATTTTGAAACATTAAGATGCCATCAATCTGTTATTTATGAACAAAGATTGATATTTTATAGCGATATCTTAAGCGACGATCTCTTCAATTCTAAGCGTCCGAAACTTCATTAGCCTTGCTATGCCTTCAATTCTGAAAGTCACAATTTTGATGGCAAAAGTGCGCGTTTTTAGAGATGCCATAATTTCATCTACGAATGCTTGGTGTTCCTTCGTATATACATGCAAATCAAAGGCAAAAAACTGTTAGGTTATATATTTAAATCATTATATCTAATGGCATTATAGTTTCACGTATACATTTAATAAAGAGAAAACATACATTCTGAGAATATGCAGCGACTTCTTCAGCTGTTCTTTTTAAAACGGATTCCGCTAAATCAGAAAAAAGAGTAATTTTTGTTGAAGCGGTTTCGTCTGTAAAGACTATTCGGAGATCATACCTAATTAGAAAAAAAGTATATTTGATTAATTATATCACAGATAAATTATACCTTTGATAATGTTCGCAACACTAAAATACAATTTTATATATTAGAATTAATATATGTGTAATAGCTCACCTATAAACAGCAGTTCCTGTATGCGAGGGACTTTCTTTATCGCAAATAAATGTTTCGCCAACTTTTGTTTCAGTTTTCCGTGGACATATGTTACAAGAAGTGTAAAAGCATTTATCTAAGTTTGTGATATCTGCTATTCGCCCCTGTATCCAAACCGTAACTCCTTCCTGTAGTGCAATTTTAGAGCGGACATGTCATATAAGTATAGGGTATAACTTCATAACAAAAGTATTTATAATTTAGTTTTCTATAGGCTTACGTCTTGCTGGCTTAGATTAGCAATAGAGACCATTGTCTTAGTGCCTCCAATTTCTTCTGGGCGTCGATGTGTCGAGCTTTCACCAATTTCATTTTGCAGACTTTCCTTAATGCATCGAATCTCTTCTGCATTTTCATGTACCCTAAAGTGCATAAAATAATGATGTAACAATAATAGAATAAAATAATACCTATAACTATAAAAATAATAAAAACAATAGTAACAATAATAAGCACAGTAACAACAATAATATTAGCAAAAATAATAATAATAGCAATATAATAATAAAAACAAAAACGATAAAAAAGGCAATAATAACAACAGTAACAAGAACACTAATAATATTATTAATACTAATAATAATAATAATAATAATAGCGATAATAGTTGTAATATTAATAATAATAGTAACAGTAACAATACCAATAAGAATAAGAATAAGAATAAGAAAAAAACAATAACAATAACAAAGACAATAACAATAACAATAAAAATTCCAAAAAAAGGAAAAGTTATTCTACAAACCATTGTTTTAGTTCTTCAACCTCGGGAACATCGGCATTCACCTTAATGGTCGAGAAGTAGGTCGAAGACCAGTTGCCTCCTGTAAAAAAAAACAAAATTGAAAAATTAGAAAGATTGTATAACAATGTTCACTTGAAATTAAAAATACTCGAAAAAATAAATATATTTATACATATAAGAACTAAATACCTCCAAATTTACCAGCTCTAACATGGGTTACAGTAATTATAGGAAACGAATCGATAAGCTCTTCAATCTCTTGTGCTTCTTTGTCAACAAAGGCATGCCAAACCGTTAGCGTTTTTTGCACCATACTGCAGAATCCGGAATAATAATACTTATAAGTAACATACGAATTTTTCGAGAACACCAGTATATTAGTAAACAAATTGAAGACTAAAACCTTCTATCGATGAGAGTTATGTCACGTTTGTCATATTCAAGTTTGCTGTACGTAGACAAAACTCTTCTACTTGCGTTAACATGGACAGCAACTCCAATAATATCTGTAGAACAAAAAACAACATAATAAACAATCGTTTGTAATTTATTCTTACTAACGCTTTACGTGAAGTGTTAATCTTACCAATTCTTTCTTTGTGTTCCAGGTAATCGTAACATGAGGTCAGCGGGACATAAAAGGAGGGTGTAGTTGTATTCTGATTCGGTACTTCAACGATTGCGGTATGATCCTTTACTGTCAGCTGATATTTTGTTTCGGCACCACTACCATATGATGGCTCAACACTGACGCCTGGATTGACTATATCGTAGGTATTGCCGACTTTAAGCTTTGTAGAATACTTTTCAATATCACCGTCGAACAAAGTCACAGACATATCCGTTCCCTTAAAATACATAACAAAAAGGTAGATTCATGCACAACGTAATAATGTAAGCGGTATTATTTATTTAAAAAAAATTACTTACGTCTGCATTGTCCCTAAATAAAAGTCTCTGATATGTTGTTGGTCCTTTACGCGACAAAGTTGGAGGAGAAATAGCATCAAGGGATGCCTGAACTGTGAAATAGCCGCTTCGATGATCGACTTCACGAAGCGGAATTCTTACATTCTTCATACTAACAAGAAAACATGAAGGGTGTTTGATTATAGATAATGAATATGTTCTATAATTACAGAATCGTTTTCAAACTCAAAGCACATAAAAAAAAACTTTATAACGATCTTCAATGTGAAATAACATACTAATAGGAATATCATACATATTAAAAAGTCCTATATTACAAAAGCGAGTCTTAATATATTACAACATGTTTTATATGTGCTATACACACACACACACATATTTATACACACACACGTACAACTCTCTCCCCCTCCTCCACAACACACACACGCATATATATATTAACAGTTTCTACATTATACCAGCGAGTCGTAATGTTGAACCATATATTCAAATATATATAGTATATATGTTTATGTTTTGATAATGACAAGTCTAGCTATTTATATATTATATACTCGTATGTATAAATCGTGTGCTAAGTGTACAGAATATTAGTAACAGGATCTAATCAATCAAGTACAAACGATTCAAGCATATTAGTCAATGAATTGACTAAGTCGAAGATTGATAGATAATCACAAGCGCGCATAATGAACTAAAGTTATATTCATCAACTATAGCTTTAGTACAAGATTGGTTCTAGTTATAGCCAGTAGCTATAACTCTATATCATGAAGAAATGATCAAGACTTATGTGTGTTTTAGTTGAAACAATTATTTCCTAATTTGTGTCGTGTAGTATTAGTGGTTCAATGGTATTCTATTTTAAATATGGAATTGTTAATCTTAATAGGATTATATAAAATATCTTTTGGTTAAATAAGAAATAAATAAATATCTTATGAGATAATTATTTATTACTAAAATAAACTAAAGATTTTTATATGATTTTAATTGTCAAAAATATATAGTCTAAATATAGTTTGTTTCGATTTTGGAAATCGTGTGATATGCCACATTACCAAATCGTGTAGGACTTGCTTAAATAAATATCATGTATTTATTTAATGTCCTAAATAAACTAAGATTATATTATGGTAATATATTTTATTATCTTTGACATGATTTAGGAAGTTGATTTAATAAGGATACTAATTGTTTATTATATAAAGATCTTTCCTAAATATGAATTAGGAAATTGATTCCTTATATAATACACATAGTACATTATTATATCTTTCCTAAATATATTAAGATTAGATTTATGGTAGTATTACTAAGAGACTAGTATTCTAGTTTTAAGTAATATTCCTAAATCATCTAGGGTTAGAGATACCTAGATACATATTCTATATAAATAGACTACCTATGACACATTAATTGATACGAAATACACAACACACATACACGCAAATCGAGAAAGAGCCGCCGTTCATATTCTTCAAGTTCGAGCTTTTCATTGTCAAATCCGATTCAAGATTCAAGTGCTCAAGCATTGATCTTATTCATTCAAGATTGTGACACCAAGAAAACATTGAAGACTTTATCTTATTTACGTAAGATAGATTGAGTATTTAGCGGTACTCGTTGTAAGACAAATATTTAACGGTATTTGTCGTAGCTAGATATTTAACGGTATCTAGATTGAGTTGTGACTAACATCAAAGTCGCACGAGTAGGGTTGATAAAATTGTAATCCAGAGTTGGTACTAATTTTATTAATCGAGAATAGTGGACGTAGGTCTCAGAGTGTGAGACTGAACCACTTCAAAAATATCGTGTCTCTACTTTATTATTGCTCTACTCAACGATCATCATACAACTACACACACATCGAAGAAGATTCTGAAAAGAAGGCATACTCAATTCAACCCCCCCCCCCCTTCTTGAGTATATCATATCAATAGACTCTTCAATTGGTATCAGAGCCTCGTGCTCTTGATCGCCTAGCCGCGTGAGTTTTGATCCTTCTATTGATTCTATATTATATACTCTTTCATCTATGGATTCCAAGCATCTCAAGTGCCCTATCTTCGATGGCAAAAACTATAGTTTATGGAAAAATATGATGACTCATTACATCAAGGGTTGTGATTGGGAATGTTGGAAGATCATCCAAACTGGACCAAAGAAGATCTTGGTCGCCGCCGCCAATGGAACAACCTATGAAAAAATGGAAAGCGATTATGTGGAAAGTGACTACAAAATTGCAGAGAAAAACTCTAAGGCCATGAGCCTCCTACAGAACGGTATGATAACCTCAGAATTCGATAGATTCTCATCCTGTAGTTCCGCTAAGGAAATATGGGATAGTCTCGAACTTGCTTATGAAGGAACATCCGCAGTCAGGAAACATCGTATAGACTTGCTCGTTCAAAGATATGAACTTTTCAATATGGAAAAGAATGAATCTATTGATAGCATGTCTGCACGATTTTCTTGTATTATTAATGAACTGCGGAACCTTGGCAAAAAGATTGATTCTGAGGATATCTTTCGTAAGATTCTTAGGAGTCTCACCAAAAAGTGGCAACCTAAAGTCACGGCCATAGAGGAAGCACGTGATTTATCTAAAATCACTTACCAAGAATTGATTGGATCCTTAATGGCTCACGAGATCATACTAAATAAAAACGATGATGATCCCAAAGGAAAGGGAGTCGCTTTACAAGCCTCCACAAGCGAAGTAAGCGAAGAAGAACTTGAGGATGAAACAGTTCTATTCGCTAGACGATTTAAGAAAGCAGTTTTCAAAGGTAGATACAAAAACTCTAACAACAAAACGTTCGACAAAAAGAAAACTGACTCCAAGCAAACATTCTTCAAAAGAGGATGTTTCAAGTGTGGACAACAAGACCACATGATCAAAGATTGTCCAAGTTGGGACAAAATCAAAGACAAGTCAAAAAGAGAAAAGACCAAAACAGAATTTAAAAAAGTAATGCTTGCGTCATGCTGGGGAGAATTAGAATCTGAAGATGACGAGGACTCTGAAGAAGAAGAGGTAGCAAACCTATGCCTAAGCAACGTCAGCCTAGATCTAATCTCAAACGACAAAAATGAAGATGACGCATCGAATATGTGTCTCCTTGGAGAATCAGACTCAGACGACGACGACGAAGAGGTAAAGTTTCTTCAACTCAAAAGTCAAGTTAAAAACTTATCTAAGGCTATGCTAATTAAATATTTTGAGAAAACCCTAGACCAATGTCATGAACAAAATCTTGAGTTAGATGACTTGAAAGAGCAGATCCTCGATATTGCTGAGGAAAATCAACTTCTGAAAGCCAAAGCTAAGAAACTGCAATCCAAAATAAGCATTGAAGCTAATGCTAAGTTGGAGTCAGTTATGTCTGAGAAAAAGGTTCTTGAGTCTAAAGTTATAGCTAATGAAGCTATAACCTCAAAACTAAAACTCAACATTAAAGAGCTTCAATCTAAAGTTATAGCTAAGGAAGCTATAACTTCAGAATTAAGAAAGGTTAATGAACGGCTTAAGTCAGAATCTTCGACTATGGTCGAAGATGAGACTCATCAAGAAGAAGTTGAGATTCTCGAAAGCAAAATCATGGATCTAGAATTCAGTATATCTAAAATCAAGAAAGAACATGCCAAAATTGTGTCTGACTTCCATAAAGACATTCAAAACCTAAAAGAGTCTAGCAACACTGACCATAGTGAATGTAAGAAAGAAATAGACTCCCTAAAAGAACTCCTTCTTCATGCTCGGAAAGTTCACGATAAATGGGAAGGAAGCACTAACGTTCTAAACTTCCTAACTGAACAATCCGACAACAACATGAAGATGGGTTTAGGTCACGAATGTTATGGAAGAAGGGATCACTCAAAGTGTAAACAAAGTCCAACAGATAGAGACTTTAGAAGAAGGAAATATGCTGACCTTCCTGAGTATTTAATATGCACTTATTGTGGCCATACTGGACACCTCCGAGAAAACTGTGTGAAACACGCACAAGATTTTAAAACCGGAGTTAAGTTTGTTAAAACCTTAGGAATTCCAAGCGACACTAATTCTGTCTCTGATAGTGATGGTGATAAAACTGAGGAAAGAAACATTGACCACAGATGGTTCTATGACATGACATTTGACTACGAAGAAAAGAAAAACAGAACCAAACAGACTCCTCAAACATCACACAAAAAATGGTCACCAAGAGTCCAAACTAAAACCTACACAAGAACATCAAAACCCAACCACTACCGATATAGAAAAACCTATGTAAGACAAGTCTGGGTTAAAAAGGAAGATGTATTTGTGATTACTAACAACAAAGGACCCAAGTATGCTTGGGTACCTAAATCCTGTCTTTAAACTTATTTGTGCAGTTTATCGCCAAGGAAAATAACCTTTGGTATCTCGACAGTGGATGCTCAAGACATATGACAGGCGACGTAAATCTATTCCAAACCCTTAAACCTTTTGACGGAGGTAAAGTCACATTCGGTGATAACAAAAAGGGAAAGATCATCGGAATTGGTAAGATAGGTATTTCATCCTCTCATGCTATAAATGATGTATACCTTGTAAATGGTCTCAAACACAATCTTATCAGTATATCTCAATTATGTGACAAAGGAAATAAAGTGGTTTTTCATTCAGATATATGTCGTATAATCTTAGAAGGCACCAGTAAAGTGATACTTGAAGGTCACAGGATGAAAAATGTTTATATGATTGATTTAAATGTTGTACCTACTGATTCTCTATCATGCATGAAAGTTACGTTAGATGATCCATGTCTATGGCACAAGAGATTTGGTCATATTAGCTCACCTATTCTAAGTAAGCTGAAAAGATGGGACTTGGTCGAAGGTCTTCCAAAGATCAAATTTGATCAAGAAAAGATGTGTGACACATGTGCACGATGTAAACACGTCAGATCATCCTTTAAAGCAAAAAGAGTGGTAAGCACAGAACAAGCTCTTGAACTAGTACACATGGATCTATGTGGCCCTATGAAGGTAAGAAGCAGAGGTGGTTCCAGGTACGTTTTCGTTCTAGTTGATGATTACTCTAGATTTGTTTGGCCAATCTTTCTTCACTCTAAAGACGAAACTTTCGATGAATTTGTTAGTCTCATGAAACTTGTCCAAAACAAATATAAATCAAACCTAGTAACAATCCGTACTGATCATGGAACTGAGTTCGACAATCATGCTTTTATTGAGTTCTGTAAAACCAATGGTGTTGGACATAACTTCTCGGCCCCTAGAACCCCACAACAAAATGGAGTCGTAGAACGAATGAACAGAACCCTAGAAGACATGGCTCGAACAATGCTTCTTTGTAGTGGCCTACCTAGAAACTTTTGGGCTGAGGCTATTAGTACAGCTTGCTATATTCATAACCGTGCTATGATTAGACCTATCCTTAAAAAGACTCCTTATGAACTTCTTCGAGGTCGTAAACCAAACATATCTCATTTAAGATGCTTTGGTAGTAAATGCTTTGTTCACAACAATGGTAAAAACAGATTAAGCAAATTCGACCCTAGAAGTGATGAAGCAATCTTTATAGGATATTCAGATCATAGTAAAGCCTACAAAGTTTTTAACAAACGTACTTTATGCATAGAGGAAAGTATTCATGTTATCTTTGATGAGAATAATGCCTTCGATAAGCCATTACAGGATATAGAGGAAAACCTAGACGAACCTGATTTCAGGTTATCAAGGGAAGATCCTCCTGAAATGGAAATTGAAGAAGGAGAACCTCAAGGAATTCATGATGAACTCAACTTGGGAGAAAATGGTGCGAGAGATGAAACTACAGTTGATGATACTGTAGATAACTCTCAAACCAATGACTTGGAACCCAGAGTTACAGCTAATGAAGCTGTAACTTTGAATCAAAACCAAAGGGAAGAGGCCAGAGTTATACCTGACCCTACTATAAACCCAGGTTTGGATTCAGGGGGAACAAGTCAAGATCCCGAGTCAAGTTCAGGGAATGCAAATGATCAATCAAGGAACTGGAGATACAAAGGCTCTCATCCTTTGGACAATGTCATAGGAAGCCTGACAGATGGAGTTCAGACTCGAAGGAGCTTAAATAACTTTTGCTCATTCTACTCCTTTCTCTCCACCATTGAACCTTCAAATATCAAGGAAGCTCTCGCAGAACCAGACTGGATAGTTGCCATACAAGAAGAACTCCAGCAATTTGAAAGAAACAAAGTTTGGCATCTTGTTCCTCGACCTAAGGACAGAACTGTCATTGGAACTGGATGGGTATTCAGAAACAAGTTGGATGACACTGGAGTCATTGTGCGAAACAAAGCCAGACTAGTAGTTCAAGGATACAACCAACAGGAAGGGATCGATTATGACGAAACCTTTGCTCCTGTTGCCCGTCTTGAGGCAATAAGACTACTCATTGCTTTTGCAGCACACAAAGGAATGAAGCTTTTTCAGATGGACGTTAAGACCGCATTTCTTAATGGCTATCTCCAAGAGGAAGTATTTGTTGAACAACCTCCTGGATTTCCTGACAGCAAACTCAAGGATCATGTATTCAAATTGGACAAAGCACTATATGGTCTGAAACAAGCACCTAGGGCATGGTATGCCAGATTATCAAAGTTCCTATTGGAGAGTGGATTCAAGAGAGGATCTGTGGATAAAACCCTATTTCTTAAAAGCGAAAAATCGGATTTACTAGTTGTCCAGATCTATGTTGACGATATTATTTTTGGCTCAACTAATAAAAAGTTGTGCAAGTACTTCTCTGAGTTGATGACTTCTGAGTTCGAGATGAGTATGATGGGAGAACTAAAATTCTTCCTTGGACTTCAAATACAACAAACTGAAGAAGGAATCAAAGTTCATCAACAAAAATACGTCAAGGAGTTACTAAAGAAATTTGGAATGGAAACCTCTCATGCAATGCCTACTCCAATGGTCACAGATAAGAAGTTAACCAAAGACGAAGATGGTAAGTCTGTAGATGAAACAACTTACAGAGGTATGATTGGCTCACTTCTTTATCTTACAGCAAGTCGTCCAGATATAATGTTTAGTGTCTGTGTTTGTGCAAGATTCCAATCTGCACCAAAAGAATCACATATGATTGCAGTTAAAAGAATATTAAGATACCTAATCGGAACCTCAAAGTTATATTTATGGTATCCTATGGACTGTAACTTTAACCTAGTAGGATATTCAGATGCGGATTATGCAGGATGTTCATTAGACAGAAAAAGTACCTCGGGACTTGCTACTTTTGTAGGTCCATGTATAATATCTTGGGGATCCAAGAAACAAAATTCTGTCGCTCTCTCAACTGCTGAAGCAGAATATATTGCAGCTGCACTGGTATGTTCTCAACTTTTATGGCTAAAGCAACAGTTACATGATTATGGTGTTGATGTTGGATGTGTGCCTATATTATGTGATAATACGAGTGCTATAATTATATCTAAAAACCCAGCCCAACACTCGAGAACTAAACATATTGAGATTAGACATCATTTCCTTAGAGACCATGTTGAAAAGAAAAATATAAAATTGGAATTTTGTAGTACGGAAAAACAGTGGGCAGATATCTTCACTAAACCATTGGCTAGAGAACGCTTTGAGACTTTGCGATTGGAAATTGGTTTAATCGGTGGCACCTAATCAAATCTTAAAAGCAAAAATAACCCAATGATTGACTACGGTTTAGATGAGATTATATGACTGTGTCCGTATACTCCGCTGCATGTGTATGTATATATTCGATGTTAAATTTTGTGATTATAGTTATATTATATGATTTACATATGAATGTGTGCACAATCGATCTCACAATAATATTACGTCACATATTACAATTATTCCACAACATACATATTACAACATATTAATATATACAAAATAATAATAAGCAAATATTACAAATAAAACTATAAAACTTACCTCAAAACAACACACAAACCGTGTGTGTGTCGGTCCCCACTGCCACGTACCCCAACCTATTTACCTAGCTTTTGACTTTCAACCCCACCTCAATAATTAACCCAACCAACCTCTCTCCCTCAAACTTACCACCATTCACTTCCTTATTCACTTTTATTACCACCCCCAAACTCCCAAACCTCCAAAACCACCATCGCCATTAAAATCTACCAAAAATCTCCGACAAACACCCCAACTCAAATTACTATTTTCATCACCACCATGCCTCCATCTCGTGCCACCCGCTCTCATCAAAAGAAGCCTTCGCCTCCTTCACCAACTTCGACACCCCCACCATCTCCAACACCCATAGCCACCGCCGCACCACCATCTGACAAAGGGAAACGACGAAAACTCAACCGCTCATCTCCTTCCATCTCCGATGACATGCATGAAATGGGTTTTACATCTCAAAACCCGCGTCCTCTGTTTTCCGAGTATTCGGTTGAAGCCACTAGGGAGGGTCTTGAGAAAGTGCGAATGACTAAGCAAGAAGGTATGTTAATTGAACGCATTTTACCTTATGCTATTCATGGGGGTCGTTACTATCTAGGTTCTTGGGTTGAAAATACGAAATCCTTGTCTTTCTTTAAAGACTTCTTGAGGTTTCAGGGTTGGGAATTCGTTAGTAATTTCTCTGGGTTGATCTTTCCAATCGAACTTGTTCAATTCTTTGCGTCAGTAAAAGGTTGTGATGAAGGGTTACATGCTATCGTAAATGGTAAAGATGTCGTGGTCACTGTATCTGATTTTCGTGATATTTTTAAGATAGATCAAGGTGGTCTGGTTGTTGACCCTAGGAAGGAATGGAATGGGGTTTCAAAAGAACAAAAGATGGATATTAAGAGGTATTTTGATGAGTCTGCAACGGAGACTAGTCCCCTGTTAACTGTAACCTTCTCCCCAAAACTGAAATTATTTGTCAATTATTTGTGGAACACGGTCTTACCACGAAAAGGGGGAAGGGATAAACTTTCAAGTACTGAGGCAGTGGTGTTGTACAATTGGTTAGAAGGTGTCAAGATTGACTTGGCTTCGCTTGTTTATAACAAAATCTTGCAAATTTCGAGTGTTCTTGTGAAGGAGAAACCATGCTCTACACTCGACATTCCTTATGGGATGTGGGTGTCTGAGCTTCTGTTTAAGAAGAGAGTTGTTGATGACTCGAGTTTTGGAATCAGGCCTCGTGACAGGATGAATGATCGGGTATTAAAACTAATGGGGATATGCTTTGAAGGGGATGATCTCTCGTTTGGTAAGAATGTTGGTCAGGAGCCTGCTTCGAATTCATCTCCATTCCTTGCTAATCTTGAGGCAAAAATGGATAAAATCATTGGTTTATGTGAAGGGCAGAAATGTACTGGTGAGGCAGGGGGTAGTCGTAAGAAGAGAGGTCGTGATTTTGAGGTCGATGTGCACGAATGGATGGAAAAGGTTGATAAGCAACTAGTTAAAATTGGCTCGGAAGTGTCAGTCGTGTGCTCGGAGTTGCTAAGCATTAGTGATCGACTTTCTTTCATTACGACTCAGGGAGGAGCCATGGTAAGGGATCACGGGTTATTACGGGAAGACGCATCTCATGCACTCGAGGCCGTCAAAGCACTATCTCTCAAAGTGCTCAACTTTGAAATTGCGCTCAATGCTCAAGGGAGAAACATATCGAGTTGCTTGGACAGGCTGGAGTCACTTGAGTATCGTACCCGACCCGATTATGTGAACCCTTATGCAAAGAATCCGGGTTCAAGCTCTCGCTCCTGATAATTCGTATCCGTCTCTATTTCTGTTGGATTGAAGTTGTTATGTTGTTGTTGTTTTGCCTTAAGTCTGGTGGTGGACTTATAAACCCTTTTATCTTGAAGCCCAAATTGACTCCCTGGCCCATTCGGAATCCGAGGCTATGTTTCGTTTTGCTTCCTCGGATTTCCTAAACCCAACAAACTTTATAATTGTTTTTGATGCGGCCCAATTGCCTTTCTTATTCCTTGGCCCATCTAAATTTGTTATCTTTTGCAGGAACTTATCCCTAAGCCGGCCCAATTTTCTTTAAACCCTATTATCTTTTCATTCGGCCCATTGGCTTAGTATTTCGGACTGATTGTGTATATTTTTAGCATTTCGTTTGTGATTGTATGATATTCTCTATGTTCATATTATTTCGACTCGTTTATATGCTTGCTTATGTTTCGTAGTGTATTATTCTAGTCGTTTCATGTCTTTGTTCTCATCTTTTCGATGATGTCAAGAGGGGGAAAAATGCGACTTAGATTAGAATTTGCCTAAGCTTGCTCCTTGTCGTAATTCATTGTCTCTTAGGGTTCTTAAAGAATATGGGATAGATAGAAGATAGAAACCCTAAGTGACTCTTTGCTATGAATGACCATTATTATATTGAGGGGGAACATACACTTAGACACGAAATCTAAGAAAGACTTGCCATCATCAAAAAGGGGGAATTTGTTGAACCATATATTCAAATATATATAGTATATATGTTTATGTTTTGATAATGACAAGTCTAGCTATTTATATATTATATACTCGTATGTATAAATCGTGTGCTAAGTGTACAGAATATTAGTAACAGGATCTAATCAATCAAGTACAAACGATTCAAGCATATTAGTCAATGAATTGACTAAGTCGAAGATTGATAGATAATCACAAGCGCGCATAATGAACTAAAGTTATATTCATCAACTATAGCTTTAGTACAAGATTGGTTCTAGTTATAGCCAGTAGCTATAACTCTATATCATGAAGAAATGATCAAGACTTATGTGTGTTTTAGTTGAAACAATTATTTCCTAATTTGTGTCGTGTAGTATTAGTGGTTCAATGGTATTCTATTTTAAATATGGAATTGTTAATCTTAATAGGATTATATAAAATATCTTTTGGTTAAATAAGAAATAAATAAATATCTTATGAGATAATTATTTATTACTAAAATAAACTAAAGATTTTTATATGATTTTAATTGTCAAAAATATATAGTCTAAATATAGTTTGTTTCGATTTTGGAAATCGTGTGATATGCCACATTACCAAATCGTGTAGGACTTGCTTAAATAAATATCATGTATTTATTTAATGTCCTAAATAAACTAAGATTATATTATGGTAATATATTTTATTATCTTTGACATGATTTAGGAAGTTGATTTAATAAGGATACTAATTGTTTATTATATAAAGATCTTTCCTAAATATGAATTAGGAAATTGATTCCTTATATAATACACATAGTACATTATTATATCTTTCCTAAATATATTAAGATTAGATTTATGGTAGTATTACTAAGAGACTAGTATTCTAGTTTTAAGTAATATTCCTAAATCATCTAGGGTTAGAGATACCTAGATACATATTCTATATAAATAGACTACCTATGACACATTAATTGATACGAAATACACAACACACATACACGCAAATCGAGAAAGAGCCGCCGTTCATATTCTTCAAGTTCGAGCTTTTCATTGTCAAATCCGATTCATGATTCAAGTGCTCAAGCATTGATCTTATTCATTCAAGATTGTGACACCAAGAAAACATTGAAGACTTTATCTTATTTACGTAAGATAGATTGAGTATTTAGCGGTACTCGTTGTAAGACAAATATTTAACGGTATTTGTCGTAGCTAGATATTTAACGGTATCTAGATTGAGTTGTGACTAACATCAAAGTCGCACGAGTAGGGTTGATAAAATTGTAATCCAGAGTTGGTACTAATTTTATTAATCGAGAATAGTGGACGTAGGTCTCAGAGTGTGAGACTGAACCACTTCAAAAATATCGTGTCTCTACTTTATTATTGCTCTACTCAACGATCATCATACAACTACACACACATCGAAGAAGATTCTGAAAAGAAGGCATACTCAATTCAACCCCCCCCTTCTTGAGTATATCATATCAATAGACTCTTCACGTAATACATCATAACACACAATATTTTTGGTTTCTCTCCAAGAATCATCAGTAGTATTTTGCGGAGAAATGACAACAGTTACATCCTCACGCTTTTTGGCCCTAGACAAAGCAACGTACAATTGCCCATGGGAGAAAACGGGGTGCGGTAGGAAAATTCCAACCTTATCTAGCGTTTGTCCTTGAGCTTTATTTATCGTCATTGCAAAACTTAACTTTATAGAAACTGCTTTCTCCTAAAATGGAACGGATATTTATCTGCTGGAGAGGGCTGTAGAGGAATTCTGGGAATAAATACTCTTTCTCCTTTATGATGGCCAACAATGATTTCAGCGTCAATAACATTGCGCGAAAACGCCTTGCAGATTAGTCTTGTGCCATTGCATAAGCCAGAAGTAGGATCTAAGTTTCGCAACAAAATGATTGGACTGTTTACCTTCAGTGTTAAACAATGCGGCGGAAGCCCACTCGGGTGCAGAGTATTTAAAAATTCGACCGGATATTGCTCAGTGGTTATGTCTACGGCCTCATCAAAACTTCTGTACTCATACGAATTTCCAGACTGCAGTGAAACCAAAATCGAATTAATGAGCTCGGTGTCTTCGTTTTTGGGCGTAAGTATTGCTCTCTTTGTCATAGAACCTGGATCAGTAGAAAAAAGGTTAACATCTGGATAAACAGATTCAATTAAAATATCCAAAAGTTGGCGCTCATGAGTTTTAGCAAGGACGATTGATCTTGGGAGGCGGACTGTTTTTCCATTCTCAAAAGGCGGGCGACCTTCACCAACGCACAAAACGGTGTCGCTGAAAACGGGATCATGAATAGCACGCATATTAATTGTTAAATGTAGCTTCTCAAGTTTTGGCCACAAAGGCGACATCACGAAACTCGCATTAACTGCTTCACGCAATGTACTCTTAGGAATTACAGGTAAAACTTGGCGAAAATCACCTCCAAAGACAACAACTTTGCCACCGAACATTGTATTATTCGAACAGACGTCTCTCAGAGTCCTTTCAAAATGTTCGATAGATTGTCGTTTAGCCATCGATGCCTCATCCCATATTATCAGACGGCATAAACGTATCAACTCCCCAATTCCACTCTGTTTCGAGATTTGAGAACTTTGGTTTTCTTCGATGTCCAGAGGAATTTTGAAACGTGAATTTGCTGTCTTTCCACCCGCAATGTTAGAAGCAGCAATTCCAGAACTGGCAACAGCAAGCGCAATAACACCCTTCGCTCGTAGATTTGCAAGCAGAGTGGAGTAAAGAAAAGTTTTTCCTGTTCCCCCGGGCCCATCAAGAAAGAAAGCTCCGGATTTTCTCTGCATAACTCTATCATAAATAGTATTATACGCCATTCTTTGTTCCATGTTGAGTAAGTTAACTCCATTAAGGTCATCAACTGTAATAGGAATATTTAACTCTTCTTCAATTTCCTTGGAAAAGCGATGATCAGCATCGTTGTCTTCTAGCACAAGATCTCCTAAGTCAAAGTTTGTAATATTCTTCCCCATAGATTCAATAATGCAAGCGACGCTTTTCAGCGTCAACTGCTGAATATGCCGCGGCTGGGAGGGGAAATTGAAAGCAAAATCTTGTGATAACTCAGTAAAATATGTATCCCATAGTTCCCTTGGATTTCTAGGCTGACAATATATTAGAAGAGTAGCAAAAAGGCGCCGTAAAGCAAAAGGTAGTTGGAAATGGCATGCTTCTCTTAAACAATGATCAGCCGAATTATCTGACTCAAGGAGGCCTCGACGATACGCAGATTCACGAAAGGAAGATCAAAGAACATTATTCACTGTTCGTAGGTCAGTAAACGATCTCGGTCCACGAACATTTGCGAGAAGTAGACGCAGATAGTATCGTTCGCCTTCTGAAGGATTTACATACACTAATCGACCAATGGCAAAGCCTTTCTGTCGTGGTTGCCAATATTTTTGACTTTTCTTGTCATTCCATACGTAAAACTCAGGAAACTGTTGATACAATAGGGTACGCGCAAAAGCGTCTTCCCTATTCTTCTCGAAGAAGGCCGTCAGCATTGTTCTACTTCGCCTATCATCTTCGGCAACTGTTGACATTTGCTCGGTAGAACGGAATGTAACAGTCTGCATATTTGGAAGATGAACATGCTGTACAACGACGTTGGGATGGATTTCATTTAGATGGAAACCGAAAATACGCCATGCTGCCTCAGGCGGAGAAATCCTGTAACATCCCGTATTTTCGTAAAATCTAATTTAAGCATTTTAAATTATTTTAAGTAATAAAATAATAATTTAATAATTTATTGTGAAAAGTTTTAATTTAATTAGTAAGATCCGTCTTAAGAACCTTAATTCCTTAAGACGAATACTACTTGGTGAACTTAAACTCGTATCGTAAATATCCGTTCAAATGTCCGACCCATTTTATTTACTCGGAAAGGACAGTCAATAAAACCCCCACAAAACCCTTCCATCGACATAATGCTTCCTCCTTCAATTCATTTCACTGTAAAACTCAAACCTCATAAACCTCCATTTTATTCCTCCTTCTTTTGAGAAATTCTTCATCATCCGATACTCGAATCAAGGTAACAACGACATTTTCGGAATCCTCATTCGATTTCCAAGCCATCTATCACTTTCTTTTTGTAAATCCTTAACTTTGAAAATGGGGTTGTTTTCTCTTAATTCTGTTTTAAGTGCTTAAAATCCGTTTCTATGCTTGTAGTTGTTGGCTTAGAGGATCCAGAGATCGATAGCTACATTGTTGAAGAAGATCTTTAGCCGGATTAGCTTGAAAGGTGACGATAATGAGAAACTCGGCCTTTATGTGTATATTAGCATGTTTGTTGTGATTCTTGTGTTGATTTCTGTTTTTGTTGATATACATTGATCAAAGGACTTAGTAATATGTTTAGGATGTTTGCTATGTGAAGATTTCATGCTTTAAAGTGTTGTTATAAGTTCTTAAGCATATTTTCAGTTTTTCGCACTTTGCGACGGATACTCATTAAATTCATTTGAGGATTGTTATGGGACTTACTTGCTGATAGATTAGTAGTATTTGGCGTTTGATATTGTTGTGTAAACATCACATGAATCGTTGTGTAAGTTTTGGTGTCGAATGGGTGAATTTTGAAGAAGGCTGAAATCACGATTTTGCGTTACAGGCTCTCTGAGCCGGTCGACCGACCGGCCGCCGGTCGACCGGCTGGGAGTGCATTTGGGTGTTTTCCGTATTTTTGAGAATTTGGCCTTGGACTGCCAGCCGGCCGACCGGCTGCCTGCCGACCGGCTGGTAGTCCCTTTGTGTCGTGTATGTTTTTGCGAAAACTATAGGTAGATGGGAGCCCAGCCGGCAGACCGGCCGCCTGCCAGCCGGCTAGGAGTGCAATTGGGAATGGGTTGCGTTTTTAGTAAAGGCTAGGGAATGGGGTTCCCAGCCGGCCGACCGGCTGCCTGCCGACCGGCTGGGAGTCCTTGTACTGTCGTTGTTTTAAAAGAAAGAAAAGAAGGCTGGGTTGCCAGCCGGTGGACCGGCTGCCGGCCGACCGGCTGCCGGCCGACCGGCTGCCGGCCGACCGGCTGGGAACCCCTGTGGCATATTTTGATTTCGTAAATCATTTGTAACTTTCAAACGGTTGATCGGTTTTGATTGAAACTCGTGTTGTATACCCGTGATATGTATTTGAGGTCCCCGGAGGATGGGCAACATTTTATTGAGTTCGGGAATAGAGTAAGGATAGAGACCCCCCGGTCGGATAACCAAAAGGGAAACCGGCTCTCCCTCAACTTAGTTCCCGGGGTCAATCGAGTGGTGACTAGAGGTTAAGAAAAGTAGAACTATAGATTAGTTCATAGACTTTGGTTGATATTTTATTGATGCGTATTAAGTTATGCCTTAAGTTGGCCTCTGAACTTAATACGTGAGTTGATTGTCATATATGGGGATATGCCTTAAGCTGGCCTCTGAGCCCTATATGTGTATGTTTGTCGTGTCTGGGACATGCCTTAAGCTGGCCTCTGAGTTCAGACATGTGTGATAGTGATCGCGTTGGAACATGCCTTAAGTTGGCCTCTGAGTCTGACGAGTAGAGCAGCTGCACAACGGGGTAGCTAAGGAACTGACACCTTGCCCGGAGTGCAGATGTTTGGTGCTAGAACATGCCTTAAGTTGGCCTCTGAGTCTAGTACCTTGTGATGTGGTGAAGGGACATGCCTTAAGCTGGCCTCTGAGTCCTTTACTTTTGGATGCTAGTCTATGCCTTAAGTTGGCCGCTGAGTCTAGTGTCTTGCTGATTGGCAGGTCCATGCCTTAAGTTGGCCTCTGAGTCCTTGCTTGCTGAATGTTTGGTGTTTAGGTTATGTCTTAAGTTGACCGCTGAACCTTTACACTTGCTGATTGATTTAGTATTAGGTTATGTCTTAAGTTGACCGCTGAACCTTTTACTTGCTGAATTTATCTGCTTGCCTTGAGTTGGTACGTGTCAGATATGGATATTGTTAATGATGAGTAAATGTATATCTGTTTGAGTTATGGTTTGATCATCCAAGGCATTGGGTGACTCTTAGTTCGGTTTCATAAATAGTTGGATTGAAAGACCCCCCGACTGGGTAACCAGTAGGGAAACCGGCTCTCCTTCCTAACGGTTTATGAAGTTGGTTGAGAGCCGTGCACTAGAGTTGACATGTTAATATGAGATCAATTGATGAGATGTTTATACTTCACATGTTGATATATGTTGGAGTATTCTGTATTGTTTTATGTGTTACGTGTTGTCACAAAAGGTGGCTAGGAGAACTCTAGTCACTCCCCACTGATTGTGGCGTACATGTTTTCATGTATGTAGGTACATGCAGGTTGGAGATGGGTTCACGAGAGGGCTAGCGAGTGATGATCCTGCTGTCATCATATGACTTACCTTATATCGCGTAGCTAGACTCTTAGACTTTTGTTACATTTGTTTTGGTGCCTGTAGGGATGTTCCATCCCAGGCTGATGTATATATTTCATTTCAGTACTTAGAACTGTTTCTTATCTATTTTGGTTTTATTCCAGGTTCAGTTGTTGTTTCAGTTTAAGACTTCTCGCATGTTGTTTAGTTTGCTAAAAAGTTTTATTTCCGCTGCATTTTTGGTACTTTTATGTGTTTATATTTCCGCTTTCGCGAGGGGTTTTACAAACCCACCGTGCATTCTGATATGCTGTAATTTCATCTATACCTTGGCGATCATTTTCATCAGTAACAGCAAATGAAACTCGATCGTGACCTTTGTAAACGTACTTATATAAATATTTAACTGCCTTAACAGTGGAGCAAATTTCAACATTAATGTGACAGTCATACTTTGATAATAGAAATGGATTATATGGAACAACCCTCCTATTGTCAAGAGATGCACCCCGAACCAGAACAGACTTATCGTCATGACGGCGTCGATAGATCGGATAAGAATTTCGCCCAGTCGTTGTCATTTCCGAGAAATCGCGAGGATAATGGTTTTTACATTTCGAATTTCTCATACAAGGGTTGTTTGGAAATTCACGCCCACATGGTCCATGCATCATATGCTTTATAACCGCCGCATGAAGATGACTATTCTCAGAAGCATCAGGAATCTCAGCGCATACATAATCGTCATACCGTTCTGGTGAGCGAATTTTAGCGTCTGAATCCAATATAATGAGAAAATGTGCGTGCGGTAATCCCCTTTTCTGAAACTCAACAACATATACATAACCTGCAATTTTACCAAACAATTGTTTCTCAACAAGGTCTTTCTTTAATTCCATCAATTTTGCTCTGAAAATTCGGGCAGTTAAATCAGGTCTATTCTGAGCTTCTTCAAAAGGAATTAATTCCCGTTCAATTTCCGGCCAGCGAGGGTTACACGTAATGGTTAAGAAAATGTCAGGCTTTCCGTACCGCTGAACCAAAGACATTGCATTAAGGTAACGACATCGCAAATCACGACCGCAACCAATAAAGCTAGCCGGCAAAATAAAATGATGACCAATATTCGAAACGTTTGTTTCGCCGGCATTGTAACTGTCTATAATGCCCTGATACAACTCCGCTCTGATTGTCTTCTGGTTGCATTTTATAAAATCAAGGCGAGTTGTCTCGATTTTAATATACATGTCGACAATAAATTGTTGAAGAAGCCTGCCACAGCGCAGTAAAACAGAATTGTCGCAGATGCGTATCTAAAGGCGGTAACAATAATATTCACGACAAGAAACCTTTTTCTCTGTATCTGATGTATGCGCGACTGTAATGAACATGAGTGTAAATACGAGCAATTATTATCAAGAAACTTATAAGTTTATAGCGGAGATTAATGCATTGCGGAAACTAAACTAACCTTGATATTCTGTCTCCATCATAGAATCAACGGATTGAACGAGGACCTCATTTATAGGAAATGTTGGGTTATCACGTCGACGATGCCTTCCATATCCCCGCCTATATATAGCACGATGCCAGCCCGTTTCTCCGAAAGGGAATAGGAGGGGATACTGTAGAGGATCATAACAACCATAATAATGCAATATACGATGAGGTTGGCCCGAACATGCGTAGACAATTATATCATGTCTTAATGGTTGCGGTGTTGCGTCATCTTCAACCCAAATTGTTGCGATCTGCGACGTTGTTGGTGCATTGTGTGTTCGTTGATCATGTGACGGGTCTGCGCGTATTAGAATACGCGTCTCCTCTGATACACCAAGTGCTCGTAAAGAGCGAAAAAATTTTGCATATGGATTAGAATCCATTATTTTCATCAGCATATCAATAACCCTTTTCTGAAAATCCGGGGCAATTTGCAACCGATGCATCATTTCATGGTCGGTATCGTAAAAATACAGTTGGATATAGCGTGGGCGTTCGGCTGTTGGTTAAATGTCGTTGATAAAATGATAAACCTGACCTTGAACTCTAAAAGTGTAGATGCCGCGGTTTCTATGAGCAAATTCATGATCCTTCTTAACACCGAGCGAGGTGAAAGCGAATGAGCTATTGTAGAACATTATGTGATTCCTAAAATTTTTCGAAGTCTCGTCGTCGGATAAGAAAAGGCGTCGTAAAACCTCAGGAATGGAGTTGCTTGGAAGATGTATTTCACCTTGATTGCAACAGAAGTACGATGATTCATTTCTAAAAAGTTTTGCACCGCAACTTGTGCATGTTGAGGGCAAAGGAAGGATATACGGTTTTGTGAGTGGTTTCTTCTTTCCTTAAAGATAGTAAAACGTTTGCAAATTAAAACAAATTTAAGTACGCATAATAGACAAAAAACAGATTACGATAATTTATTCAGAGGAGAAGATGTGTTACCCTTTATAGAAGAGGGGGTATTCCGATTATACATGCTCGAAATATCACATGCGTGTGAAGTGGACGCCATCTATCGCGCTGACGGATATATACAAATGAATTTAAGCACAGAAAACAATTTATCTACTCCGTATAAATTTATAAAATAAGTCATTTGAAAATCATTACAAGCAGCTAAAAAAAGTAAACAAGAACAAAACTGTGATAAAAGTAAACAAAATTCGGAACTGGCCCAGTTTCATTTTAAAATAATTCTCTAGTCACAATCTATAAATTGTAAAAAAAATTGCTAACCAACGTCTTTTAGGAATTGAAAATCTAAGAGCAGCCATATATTCGATCTTAATTTTCCGAAAGACCTTTTTAGCTATCACATTATAAATCGCGAAATTATAATCAAATTGGAAAAAAGTTAGAAAATTCTGATTTCCGATCTACAATTACGCTCAAGGGAAAATTTTACTAACGGTAAAAAACCAAATCATGCATGAAAAGCAAAAGGGAAATACATTATATGTACAAACTTAAAAGGTTCGGTATCACATGTAAAATACCAAATTTTATGCACGCCGCGTGAACTATTCTTTTTTGTATTAAAAACATTAATATGCAATGTGATACGTGATTTTCCTGATAATTTCTTTTTTTATTTCGATTATTTACTTCTTTATTTCGATAATTTTTTCCTATATTTTATTGTTTGTTGATTTGTTACAGAACCAATGTCGCGGCTAAGGAGAGAACACGCAAGTCTTAAATAGGCAACACGTATTGAAAATTGTTCGTTATGGCCCTTTTTTTTCCACAAAAAAAAAATTTCAAGATTACTGTATTCGCAAGGACACAAGTATACTAAATAACAACTGTAAACTAATATTACAAAACCAATTTCGAGATTTACAAAATAACGTTAGTAGAAATTTACAAACGTGCACGATAAATTTTACCTGTAGTATTTATAACCTAGCGATGCGGAAAAAGAAAACCAGCAGCAACAAACATACAATGAAAAAGAAAACAGTAAAATAAAGTTACCATTCATTTTTCCGACAATAAAAAAACCCGAAATTACGACTATACTCTTTGCCCTTTTTACGATAGTCAGTAACCAGAAGTGTGTTCAAAAACAAAGAAAAAATCTATAGAGTAGATCTGTTGCACTTTAATATGTCACAAATTATAATATAGACTAAAGTTACCAGAATATAATTGTTATTAGTGATATGAAATATAAGTAAATGCTTGAAACGTCGACGAAATAATGAATACGAGAGTATAGGTAAACATATAAAACAAAGTTATCAATGCTAACTAATTTTATAAAGTCCATAAATATGAGATTTACATAATAAACAAAGGCGAAGAAACTGAATCACTGCAAGTGTTGAATGAGTAAGACGCTGAGAAAACTTATTTTGTGTTTTAGATCGTTTTTAAATTGTTAGTCGAAAAGCAGAGGCTAAAAGAACTGCGAAAAAAAAATATTTCAAAAGTAAAATAATAAAGTGCGTACGATTACGGTTGGGTACAAACGTAATTACAAGTTTAAAAAATGTCGAAAAACATTTTTATTAATCATACACAAAATAAATCTACAAATAAATAAAAGTATCTGAAAAGCGCCTAGCTTATCCCGACATACAGTATAAATTGTAAAACATAAAAAAAAGATGGCGAAAAAAGAACAAAAACATTATATGTTAAAAAAAGTAGGAGTATTTTTGTAGTTTGAGAAATGTAAAAAAAAGCTAATAAGAAAAATTATCATAACAATAATTAATTAAATAATACAACAAAGAAAGAGTAGTAAAAAACAGAAATTGCAAGCAAATAGTAAAATTCAAAAGGCACGTAAAATTCAACAAACAACAAAAAAGAAGTTGTCAAGCCAGTTTTTATCTTACCGAATATTTAGCAGAAAGCTGCTTAACCTTTTAGAGGCGAAAAAAAAATATTTCAAAAGTAAAATAATAAAGTGCGTACGATTACGGTTGGGTACAAACGTAATTACAAGATTAAAAAAATGTCGAAAAACATTTTTATTAATCATACACAAAATAAATCTACAAATAAATAGAAGTATCTGAAAACCGCCTAGCTTATCCCGACATACAGTATAAATTGTAAAACATAGAAAAAAGATGGCGAAAAAAGAACAAAAACATTATATGTTCAAAAAAGTAGGAGTATTTTTGTAGTTTGAGAAATGTAAAAAAAAGCTAATAAGAAAAATTATCATAACAATAATTAATTAAATAATACAACAAAGAAAGAGTAGTAAAAAACAGAAATTGCAAGCAAATAGTAAAATTCAAAAGGTACGTAAAATTCAACAAACAACAAAAAAGAAGTTGTCAAGCCAGTTTTTATCTTACCGAATATTTAGCAGAAAGCTGCTTAACCTTTTAGAGGCACTTATAATACTAACAAACTTTATTACGTAATTACTAACTTCAAGTCCATGCACAATTGCGTACTTTCAATTACGTAAAGGTTATTCCACTAACATAATTATATGTTTGCAAAGCTTTGCAAACACTCTTACGGCAGCAACGACCACTTATCAATACGTAACAACTACTACCTCAAAATGTAAAGCCGCAAAAATAAAAACCAAATAATCTATTGCAGAAACAAAGAAGAAAGAACCAATAAGCACATACCTTGCTGAGCAGAAAGATGTACAGTAAAGTCTGAAGGTGACGGTACAATTTCCGGTAAGGCAGTGAAAATAAAAAGGAAATTTACAAGGAGGAAGTATTATTCTTTTATTTGTATAGCATACAAAATTAAAACAAGATAAGTGCTTCAAAATAGAATTCCCAGACGATGTATTTATAATGTTTAGAAGAGCGGTGAACTTTATCTTTCTGGAGTTGATGGCGCAAGCGACAAACCGCGTCGACATTCATATCAACAACGAAAACACTTGCAAAGAAGCGCACACACACACGCGTCTAACATGCACATTGATGTTGTATGAGTCATGTAAAATCATGCATACCCATTTGGTTGACGTGGTCTTCACCTAAAATGACAAAAAGGGAAAAAAAAAATAATATGGTGAATGAAACAATAGTAACAGTAATTAAGAGTAAATCATAAAATATAGTAAATTTTACTTAGAATGATTTTGTTGTGTCAATTTTTTGGACACTAAAGTAAAGATGAGTGATTTATATAAAACATTACACATATACCATATAAATAAAGGGTAAGGTAGCAATAATTTGAAGGGCCCAATAAAAAACACATGTTGTAAGCCATATAACATGTCAATTGAAAGCTGGAAAAAAAAGACTTCAAATGAGCCCACAGCAAATTCACTTAGCAAATCATGACAAAAAGACATATCTTACCCTAAGGTGAAAACAACACTTATCTAAATCAGTAAAATTGCTGTCTATTGTAAATAAGCAAGGTGAAAACTTCTATTTTACACCAAGGTGAAAACTCCTTCCAAAATAGTACAGAAAAAGGTAACTATACTAACCCTTATGCGGCGTTTCTCCAGCTGTAACCGCTAATTAAGCTCCTCCACTTGCTTTAATCGTTCATCTACCATGAATGAAGAAGGTACCTACATTCATGACTGTCACTGTACACTAAGTAAACTGGTATTAGTAGCATTAACATTGCCACTAAACATACAAGTACAAATATTGAAAGCAATAAGATTAAGCTTACATGTGTGAAGAAATTGAGGGCTAAACCAAGAACACTCATCAATCATCCATTTCTCTGCACATCACACATGAACAAACAAATATTACAACCTGATATTAGAAACTTCATAGATCGAAGACATTAAATAAATACCCATATGCTATGGTACTCCGACATTTCACTTTGGTCGCCTGAAATTTGCAAAAAAATGACCATATAGGACGATACTTGCAGTCAAGTCAGAGTAACATAAACCAAAATTGTAAACAAAGAAAAATCCATTTTATAAGACTAAAAATTAAACAACCCATCATCTTAAGATCCAACATACAACAATTACACCTACTCGGGAGCAAAAAATTGAACAACTGGGTATTTAAAAAACCCACATTTGCCATAAATATAGGTTACAAAACCCCATTTTCTTCCCCAAAAATCATTCTAATACGTAAAAATTGGGTTGAAAAAACCCACAACTACAATCAAATTGAGCTTAAACTCGTCAACATCAAAATCGCACAGGCGGCTCCCTTTACATCTACCAACAAATTGAGCTGACTTCATCCCACAAATTTACACCAAAAAAACACAAATCTAAACACACTCACACACAAAATAAAACTCAAATTACCTAAAATTAAGCTGGAAATTTCAATGAATTAAGATGTTTAAAGATAACTAAAATAAGCAACATTTTAGAAATTATTCTAATTCTAAGGATTATATCAGTAAAAAAGACAAAAAAATCGTCAAAAATGTTATCCTTCTCGAACAACATCATCCAAAGGTCGACACATTTATCCCTCAAAACACACTTTTTTACCCTTTATTTTTTTCAACTTTAATCCCCAAAATTATGTAGAAACTTCACCGTGAAGCTAACGGCATCAAGTAAATTAACAATGTAGGACATGCACAAGTCTCAATGAACATCTAACTTCATTAATTACTTAACCATTAATTCCCACCACCGAGCAAACTCGTAAACATCGAACTCAAATGCGTATCATTGAAACTATATATCCTATCATTAACATAAGGCACGAGTACTTTTGTCGTGAACCGTTGTGCATTGGTAATTTCCATACATTTACTCCATATTAGTAACGGGAAGGGGAATCAAGTCAAATCTCAATGTCTACCTTCTGAATTAGGTCTGACGCGATATTGTGGTGGTCCTAATGGGGATCCCTGGTACCTACGTTTCATGACCCTAAAACGATCAAATAATTAAATAAATCTAACCAGGCAATGAGTAATTGAACGAATAAAGGTTTTAAGCGCATGTGCGAGAATGATAAAGCCTTATACCTAAAAAGCCACCTTCCCATCTTTCACATTCTCGCTACTCTAAAATAAACAGAGCACGCAACATTTCCAAACAAAAACACCAGATTCTAGTGTCTAAAAAAACATTTTCTGAATTAGCCTACTACATCTCTGTAACCAATAGTTTAACTCCCTCCGATTTTTCGGAATTGCACCAATTTCCAAAATTTGTGAACTAACGGGGAGTTTCCGAATAATTGGAAGGAGTAAGAAACCAATAATTAAATACCATTATGAAAAAAAAACCAGATGTTTGCATAGAAAAAAGCAAACTTTTGAACAATATGGAATGTGCATGAAAAAAGGTATGAGCAAAAGAAGAAGGTAGACTTAGAAACAAAAACAAAAAGTAAGAGTACTCGGAACAAAACTCTCGCAATAAACCAAAACGGTAATAAAACTAATACCGTCCGGAACAATAGCAAATAAATTTAATCCAACCAACTAATCAGAATCGATAAAAGAATCAAACCCATGTGTACAACAGTTATTCTCATGTAAGGTCCTGATAAACAAACATTGTATAAAATCGATTCATATATGCCAATATCATGACCCATTTTCAAAAACAGGCATGACACAATCAATGAGATTTGCAGATAAATTGAGGCTAGTGTTTAATTGATCTGATAACAAAGTACTGAGGTATAACAGTGGCAGCAGAAGAAGTAAGACTCTTATGAATAAAGTTTAGAAAGATTAAAAATGATAACTTTGCAAAAGTTTGGACACTAAACGTTGACAGTTGGCACAATGCACACAGAATAGAATATTACGGGAATTCTGAAATTGTAAAGGTTGAGAAGCATCAAGGGAAGGAAAAATAAAAATATCAGCATGTTTAAAGTTAAAGTCTCAAATGGTAAACGTTGAACACCAAGAGAGTGGACTAAGTACTCTGCACTTGAAAAATTATTACATATCATAATAGCCGTACAAAAGTAGTCAAACACCATAAATACCATTGAATCAGATTTCATTGTTGGTCTAAGCTCCATTTATGAGAAAACAATTAACGCATATTTATATTTAGGTAAATACAAAGTAGTGTACCTTTTCATTGTTACACTGACTATTTACACTGTTAGGTCCTACCAACAACTACTCTATCTTTCCTAGATGTTCACATTTACTGGTGAAACATAGCATATAAAGAAGCAACTCAAAGTGGGGTTGTAGCCTGTAGGCGAATTTGGGTAAATAAATGCCTACCAACCTTTCCTAAATAACAAATGATTACCAACAAACATGATGCAAACCCAACAACCAAAAAAAGCATAACAGGCTAACAGCTAAAAAGACGACATCTTTAGTTAAAAAAAACTAATTTTCTAAGATGGTTTTACACAAATATATCGTATCGGCAAACGTGTTCATTTAATGAACAACTTTTACACTAAAACAAGTCACAATTCTCTTGTGATTTGGATCCGTTTTACACAATCTTTGCGGAAAACGTCTTAAACAAAACTAATTATACCTAAAATTATCCGTTAATCACTGATCACAGGACTGAGTATCAACAAAATAAAATAAACAACCTGAAATTAAAATTACAAAGTAATTAAATTCTCAATAATCAGTAATTAAACAATAAGAAAAATACATGATAATCATCATTAATCAGACAAATTCCTACGTTAGGACGATACCCAGAAGGGAGACCTTCCATTGTTGCAGAAGTATGAAGAAAGAGAAAGAAAGAAGAGGGATTTAAGAGGAAAATAGACCAATTAACAACAAAAACTACAATTGCAGGAACAAAAAAAGTCTAAAAACAAATAAATATTTAACAAATCAACAAAACAATAAAATAAAGGAGCAAATTAACGAAATAATAAAGAAGCAAATAAACGAAACAAAGACGAAACCTCAAGAATAATCGATGAAAGAGGCTCGGAGAAATAAATGGGTACGAATAAGAGGAGACTGCAAAATTGTAGATCCGAAGAAAAAATGTCCAAAAGCAAAAAATCCTGTAACAAATCAGTAGAACAATAAAACAAATGAACAAATAAACGAAATAAAAAAGTATATAATCGAATTAAGAATCGAATTAAAGAAGTAAATCAGCAGGAAACATACCTGAAGAAGAAGCAATGAAAGAGGCGGAGAAGAAATGGGTATGAATAAGAGGAAAGAAGAAACTTAGGGTTATAAAAATGGCTTGAAGAAGAAGCAGTGAAAGAGGCGGAGAAAGAAATGGGTATGAATAAGAGGAAAGAAGAGATTTAGGGTTAGAAAAATGGCACGACCGTAAATATGGAGAAAGTCAGAGGGTATAAGCTGTCTCAAATAAGCCAAACCCCCCTATCCCCTTTTTATATAAGGATATAAGGATAAGTAATATTTATCCACCAAGTTACTAAGATTTTATTATTGTTGTGCGGCAGCGTAACTGTCCATTATATTACGATTATTACCGCTTTGGGTCAAGTCTTCACGTATTACTTTTGGGTTTTTTACCAAAATGTCCAGTACTATTATATTTTGTAGACACTTATAAAGATAATTCTTTATCTTTATTCTACCGATGTGAGACAAGAATTTGCACCCTAACAATTGTTCACTCAAAATATCACTTCAGTCTTTTGGGTTCTTTACCAAAATGCCCAGTCTTGTTTAAAGCCCCGACTCTTGATAATTTAGGTCCTGTTCTTTTGAACTAAAACTATCTGAACTGGATTGAACTGAATTTAATGGAGCTGAATTGAATTGAAGTAAATAGTTAATTTGTAAAGAGAAAAGCTTAATTGAATTGAACTAGTCTTTGAACCCGTGCACTGCATGGGTAGTAACGAAAAGTATTACTCCCTCCATTCAAATCCAAATGGTACTTTTACTTTTTGTGCACTATTTACAAATCAACGTTCGATATCAATTTTCTCTTAATACGTAAGAGAAAATATATTCATGCGGGATCTTGTTTGATTCGTCTTTACGAGTACATTGAAAATATCTAAATTTTATAATTTTTGCGAATACGTAGCTAAAGATATTTAGCACGTAAAACGTGCGTTGGCAAACGTGAAAAAGCAAAGGTGCAAAGTGGATATGAATGGAGGGAGTATTAAAAACAAAAACTTACGTATTTTTTGGATTTAGTAAAATATTAAATTAGAAAATCATACTTTGTCTACTCATACACTTTCTGTAAGTATATGTTGCTTAATTTATTCGAAATACTCTGTTTTTTTCATCGGCTTTTTAAATTATAAGAGGCGAAATCTAAAGAGTAGATGTTAAATTATTGTAGATTTCATAATATGTTTATTTACGCAATATAGAGTTAGTTTTACTCTGTTGTAGGTTTTTTTTTTTCCATATTACCCCTATTTTTTGTTCTCCTCTCAATTCTCTACCTTTTTGCTCTCATTACTGTTTTACCCACCTTCACCTCAGGTCTAGTAGAAGCATACGCTATAAAGGACTGCCTTAAGACTCACCAAACTCTCCACCGCAGTGGTGATGATCGCACCTTAACACCTCAAACAACACGACATCCTTCTCACCCCTATCTCAGCAACACCCCACGTACAACAACCCTTCATCCCTCCCCCTTCTACCCACCACATGCGCAGCCCTAGCCTTTTGTAACCAACCTTATGCAACTCCCCACCCCATCATTACCCACATATCGTGACCCCTACCCTATCACGATCTTCCACAATTAAAACTTTTCATTCATTTGCCTTACACGTTGACAAATACTTTTTTTTTTATTTCTTATCTTTTATTTATTAAGCCATACTAACACTTACCTGTTAATATTGTAACTCATTTTGTTATGCTTTGGTAAATGTTAAGTCAAGCAGTTCTATTGAGCAGTTTAGGAAGAAAAATAATCGTAAAAACAATATCATTTTAGGGAAATTGAATTGAAATGAATAAAACTAAATTGAATTGAATATAACTAAAATAAAATGAGTTGAAATTAAATCCAAAAAGCTATCGTGGTCTTAGCATATGTTTGGCTCCAAACTACAGTGCCTACGTACATTATTGCCTCTTTTTCTCATGTAATAAAGGTCATGGATCTTCAACATATTATTATCACGTACACTAGATATAATCATATAAGTAGGGCTATTTTATATTGATACTTGGATGATGAAGTGCGCATGAGGCCTGACCCTTTGATAGGAAGTATTGAGGGAAATGTTCAATGCATTAGATTAGCCCAAAAGTTGGCTTATATGGTGTACAAAAGCTAACAGCAAGGCAAACCAAGGGATACAATACATACGTCAATTGAATATGGCAATTAACTCATTAACTTAACAATTAACTTATGAACTGCCTAATACCCTCCCTCAAGCTGGAGCATGGAGATCGAGAATGCCCAGCTTGCGAAGAAGAGCAAGGAATTGTGAGGACCCCAAAGCTTTGGTAAGGATATCGGCGAGTTGTTCCTTGGTTGAGACATGAGAAGTAACAATGAGACCATCAGTTATAGCATCGCGCACAAAATGACAGTCAATTTCAATGTGTTTCGTGCGCTCATGGAAAACGGGATTGCTGGCAAGCTGAAGAGCGGACTGACTATCGGAGAAAACGTGCATGGGCCGAGACAAAATGACAACAAAATCCGAGAGAAGTCCCTTAATCCATTTTAATTCACAGACAATATTGGCCATAGCCCGATATTCGGCTTCAGCTGAAGACAAAGAAACCGTATGTTGCTTACGAGTTTTCCATGAGATAGGGGAGTTGCCTAGAAAAATATACCAACCCGTGAGAGACCGTCGGGAAATAGAACATGAAGCCCAATCCGAGTCACACCAGCCGGTGACGGTTAGAGAACTATCAGCACGAAAGAGAATTCCCTGACCCGGGCTACCTTTGAGATAGCGAAGAACACGGAGTGCCGCGGCCATATGTGCAGGACGTGGCTGGTGCATAAAACGAGATAAAATGTGCACGGTATAGGACAAATCGGGTCGGGTTACAGAGAGATATACCAACCGACCCACTAAGCGCCTATAAGACTCGGCATCAGGAAGAACATCACCACTTGCCTCTTCTAATGTATGATGTTGTTCAATTGGTGTTACAGCAGGTTTTGAGCCAAGCAAACCAGTCTCAGAAATTATGTCTAAAGCATATTTACGTTGAGAAATATAAATACCTTCAACGCTTCGAGAAACTTCAAGACCCAAAAATTATTTCAGCTGTCCCAAATCTTTCATATGAAAACAAGACCCCAAATACTCCTTAAAGTGAGCAACAGCGGAAAAGTCGTTACCAGCAATGACCAAGTCGTCTACATAGATAAGAGTAAATAAACGTACCCGTCCTTGCTGGTAAGAAAATAAAGAATAATCGGAATATGACTGTGTGAAACCGTATTCCTTAAGAGCAGAAGTAAGCTTGGCAAACCAACACCTGGGAGCTTGTCGGAGCCCATATAATGACTTCTTGAGACGACACACTTTGCCCTCCTTCCCACGACTAAATCCAGGAGGAAGGCGCATATAAACTTCTTCACTTAAGTCACCATGTAAAAAAGCATTATGGACGTCCATTTGATGTAACTCCCATTTATTTATAGCGGCAACAACAAGGAAAGCACGAATGGTACCCATTTTCACTACGGGTGCAAAAGTTTCTCCGTAATCAAGCCCCTCAATTTGGTGATTTCCGAAGACCACTAGTCGGGCCTTGAGTCGTTCAACAGTGCCGTCCGATTTATATTTAATCTTGTACACCCATCTACACCCAAGAGCCTTTTTGCCCAATGGTAATTCCGTCAATTCCCAATGCCTAATACCCTTGTTGAAGGCTATGATAAAGCACAATCAGGCAAAGTTTGCAAGTTGAGGAACACTCTAGGGTCTGAAATAAGCAAGCCTCAAGACAATGGATCAAGGAGCTTAAACACTTGCGCATGGCATGGCAATCGATAGGATATGATATGATCGGGATAGAATCTCATAGAGAATACTCATGTACATAAACGATGTGTATTGGGATTTTCGGAATAGACCACACACACAATAATAAATATAAGAATCGGAAAAATAACAAGAACACAATATTTACGAGGTTCACCAACTTGCTTACATCCTCACTATAATCGCACTAGGAATTTCATTGATCACTCACAATATTAAGATACAAATTAGATAGTTTTTTTTCTTCTTTTATAACTAAATGTCAAGCTATAACTTCAAGACATAACATCTTACATTTAGCTCAAGTGATTAATGAAGTAAGTTTCTTTGAGTTAGAATTCATTACCTATATGTTTAGAACATATCACTCCATAATGGAGGGACTTAATTCTAACAACATGTTTAGACAATATTTCATACTCGATCAAATCTCAATGGAACATCTTCTAAGTCCGTACAGCATTTAAAAGGAGTCATCGGTGTAAGAAAATACTTTTGACTATTTGATAAATAATCAAGGTAAGCTTTGTTGAAGCAGAGTTTAAGAAAATGTCCTTTGCCACAAGTGAAATGGCATATGAACCGGGTAGCTAATGCATTGGCTCATCTATTGGTTTATTTACCTACACATTTCCTTTGAACTGTAAGTTGTTGGGGTATAATTAATGCTCAGAAAATAGGGATATCGACTGTCATTACCTTCAAGATAAATTGTAAGAACGTTTCTTAATAGATTCTCATGTTAGGTTAGATACACACTTACCATATATCAAGACCAAGGGAATTAGGCTGATCACAACAACATGACTTTTTACTCAGATTTCTTTAACCTTGTCCCCCTTGCATGAGGGGATCTGAAGTAATAAAAAAATTGTTAGTTACTTATTAAGTTGTTACAAGTTTATTATTAGTTGGTTCAGAGTTAGTCGATTACTCATAAATACCAAATCGTTGGTTATATCCTGTTCTTATCAATAATATTTCTCATACACTGTTTTGAGGAAGTTTTCTGGAAGCTTCTAGGAGGTTCTTTTCTCGTCAATTCCACATCATTTGTAACAAACTCTAAGTCGTTACAGGCTTACCGCCTGTCAACAGAAGTTTGTTACAGATATTTGTATAGAATAGATGTTGTATACTTGTATATATATAGAATGAATAACTGTGTTGTAAGCAGGGGCGGATTCAAAGGGCCCGGGTGGGCAGGTGCCCCATAAACTTTCAGTATTAAATTTTTATAAGTATCTATAATAAACAGTTCATGGCATAGTCGGTAAAAGTGTAAAGTTCTATCTGGGAGGTCCCAAGTTCAATTTTTGGTAGCACGTAACGCTACATAAGTATGTTAATTTTTTTTTGGACCTTAGCAGCTTAGCCCATGTAATTTGGTGGATAATATTCCTCCTGCAAAAGTTATTTTCACTCCAACTACTAATACAAATAATATCAATAATAATTCAAATAATACAAATCTTATTCATGTTAATTCAAATAATAATCCAAATACCACTAGTTCTCATATTGATCAATCTAGAAAGTTATCTAGAACTAGATTTTTAAATTCTAGATTGAGAGATTTTGATTACAAGGGTGTTTAACCATCCACTTGCTAATATTTCTGCAACAAACACTTTTGCTTCTTATACTGCCTTGACTGCTTTGATTCAACTTCAAGGTTTTTTTTACCAAATTATCAGATTTCCTGCCAAAATGCTCTTCAACTGTACGAACCCTCCACCTTTTTCTCAAGGCAAGGATGATCCTAATTGGCAAATGGCTATGGAAAGGGGCGAACACATGATTAAATATTTAGGATAACAAAAAAAATTAAAGGTAACATGCATGCAACAAGATTCGAACCTGGGTCACTAGGTTGAATACCAAAACATTTACCATTAAAGCACAAGATTTTTAATTTACATCTAACGAGATATTATTTATTTATCAACTATTCAACAATATTTGGCAGTGGCGTTTTTAACGGGGGTGCAGGGGTTCAGCTGCACCCCTTCGTCTCAAAATATTTAGAAATTAAGTTTAATAAAGTTCATCAAATATTTGGTGGTGTAGTGGTTGTATACCGAGTTTCTACTCAATTGGTCATGAGTTCAACCCTCTAGGTTGACATTTCTGAACTTTTCTTTCATTTAGTAATAAATTTTGACTTTAATGCTATTTAATATCATATTATTGAACTACAAGTATCTGATTATATTATAAAAGACAAAATTTATAGAAAGTATTTTATTTATACCTTCTTGAATTATTTACAACCAATTTTTTAAATTTTTTGTTTTACTTTAGCCTCATGATTTTGTTGTGTTTAAATTTTAGTTCATATCGCCGAAATAATTGTTAAGTTTTTGCACTCTCGGTGATCTAGTCCTGAATACGCCTTTGATATTTGGGGTAGCAAAAATCCGTCTTATAACTCATTTTTTTAAGTTTGGAGTAGCGCCTACCACCCCTTACTACTATATATGTGGTTCGCCCCTGGCCATGGACCAGGAACTTGCAGCTTTAGAAGCTAATTAGACATGAGAATTGACCTTCACCTCTCTACCACTTGGAAAGAAAGTCATAGGGGCTAAGTGAATTTATAAGATTAAGTTTAATTTTAATGGGTTAATTGAAAGGCATAAGGCCAGGCTTTTAGGCAAGGGTTATAGTCAGATTGAAGGAAAATATTATAAACATATTATTTATTACTAAAAGACAGGTGACCATTTTTCTTCTAAATAATCATTATTTACACATAATGGTCACTTTTACTACAAATAGTTAGGAATTGCTTGAAGGAGTACTCTGTCCGTTTTAGTCAATAATTTGCATTTACTTTATTTCTCTCACAAAATCAATATAAATTAGTTTGTATTACAAATGTAAGCAACATAAAATTGCAGTAATTAGTGAATTAATCTTAGCTCTAACTTTGTTGGCAAGAATGTTAGCAACTTGTTTTTAATAGTTGCACATGTATATTTGGCATTTCCAGGAGCACTATTCATTACTTTGCCAACTTCATTATTTATTCTTTTGAAAGAATTCAAAACAGAATCAAAGTTACCACCATTAGGAGAATCAATCGACTCATCATGACCTCTAAAAGAACATCCTTGTCGTGCTAACAGTCTAACAACTTCTATTGTAGCAACAAGCCGAAGTCGATTATTTGCTAACTCTTGTACAGATAATGTGTTAATAACCCGCTCTATATGATTAGAAGGGTTTCTCAAATTTTTCCACTTACGCATTGAAGCATTGTGTACTGACATTATACCTCCTACATGACGAACGATGCCCGATTGCTTAAACATCACATTCTTCCAACCATTAAATCCAGTTTCGGTGAAAAATGGATGATGAGATGGATATGTGTCAAACAAGAAACATGGAAAGCAATACACTTTATCTTTAACAAGAGAATATTCAAGCCAAGGCCACTCTTTGAACCAATTGTGACTAAACATTCGACCTTGTTTTCCATGTTTTGTTGATGGATACTCACTTAAATACGGTTGATAAAGTCCACGTACCACATAAGCTCTTCGAATATTATCTTGTTCATTATAAGGATACATACCTATAGCACGACGTTTTCCAGGGTCCCGTTAAAGGAATTC
Source organism: Silene conica (assembly GCA_029255685.2). Taxonomy (NCBI): domain Eukaryota; kingdom Viridiplantae; phylum Streptophyta; class Magnoliopsida; order Caryophyllales; family Caryophyllaceae; genus Silene; species Silene conica. The sequence continues at coordinate 68,717,956 of CM055318.2, read as the reverse complement.
AACATTATAATTTATAATCTTGATCATTTTCTTGTTGTTCACTTTGACCCTCTTGGTTGTTAGCCCTTTCATGTCGGTCATCTTCTAATTCAATTTCTTCTTGTTGATCAACGGGAACTGATGGAGTAGAGTCATTTTTAAACCATGAAAACAGGTCTTATAACGCTTGGGATCTCGATTGTCCGTCATCTTTAAAAAACCTTATGGTAAAAAAAAACATGGAAAACAAGGTCAGAAGGTAGTCTTATCTTCTTGTCAGTACCCTACAAATTAATTCTACCTACCTATTGCTTTCATCAAGAGATGACCCATATACAATAAACAACACAAAAATATATTTAATGCCCTGCATCAAAAACACAAAAATACCATAAAAAATTGAAACAGACAAAGAGCACTATATAAATGCCCTCTCGGTATGAAGCAGCATGTATGTATGTTAGTATGTTAGTATGTTTACTATATTAATAAATGGTGATATCTACCCTCTCGGTATCAAGAGCACTATATAAATCCTGGACCTCCAATTGAAGCAGCCACTAATGACAACTTAATTATCAGTGTCAACCGATGCGCATGACTTATCTATGCGACTATATGCCTTTGGCTACTCGCCTACTCGCCTACTCCAATTACACATCCTCGGTAAGTCGGTTTCCGTCTTTTCTCAGTTACTAATCCAATATTTAAAGTTTTAAACAAACTAAAACTACTCTAAATCTCTAATACCATAAAAAAATATTACCAAAATTGAAGGAAATTAGGAAAATGATAAATTGATAATAATAAGCTGATAATTGATAAGACAGATACCTTAATCGGAGCTATGGAGGAATCTAATGATTGATGATGAAGTATGTCGATGGTTTGGTGATGAATCTGATGATTGATGATGAAGTATGTCGATGGAAGTCATGGAACTGATATCAATGGAATGGAATAAGATATTAATTTGGGGGTTTTCCTTATTTGTTTATGGGTTGACTATTGGACTCTAAAAAACTTGTCAAATGTTTTTTTTTGGGGTTGGGCTTAAGCCCAGACAGCCCTAGGGCTGAATCCGCCCCTGGAATGAAGGCTAGTATTATTATTAAGTCTTTAACTCTGGAATAAGATCATACCAGCTGGATATGAGGATATATAAGTAATGTTATGGCTAGTGGACGACTGTTAAGGCCATAAAAGATAATCAGATCACATTAGCTCATCCCTATCCGATTCCTGTGATATGTGCAAATACCCAGTTTGCATACACCGCGATAAGTGTCGCAATCTGTTTAAACAAAGCTTAGAGCCTCAAATTAATTAATATTCAATTTTCTTGCTTAATAGAGATTACTATTTGATTTTTTTTGCAGCATTTTGGTGAATACTTTGTAAAAGTAATCAACACTCTAGTAACTGGATCTAAATAGCATTGCAGTTTACTGTTAGTTTCCATATAGTAGATGTAAGTTTCCTATTCGTTAATTTCATCTTTAACCTGCCATTTTTTATCCACTAATTTATCTCGCTAATCGTCTTTAGTTGGGTTAAATATGAAGCACAATATCATTGATTGCTATATAAGTTGTGATAATTTTCAAGCTCCACAAATATTCTTGATTTTTGTTTTGATAACTTGTGTTGATATTGCTTTTGATAACATTCATTTATTAGCAACGTTTTATGAGTTATATACACTATAGACTATAGTTACTGAATTCCTACTAGATATACAAGTCATGTTGCTCCTTGTTTTCATTTATCAAAAGGCTTTTTCCCTCAGTGTATTCAAGGACTGCCAGAGGAAGCTCTGAGACGCATTATTTTGACTGCCTCTAGTGGAGCATTCAGGTTTGGAATCAACTTTCAGCTTGTAATTTTGCGTCATATCAGTAATACTAAACGAGAGAGGTAGAGTGGTGCAATTATTCTTTGTTTCATTGTTTGTCTTCATTTATTCATTTGCAAGTACTCGTAAATTTATAAGATACGGTGTGCCCGTGATCATCACACATTCAATGTGTCCATGGCTGATCTATACAAACTTACTCCTTGGCATTTGAAAGTCGCATTAGGATTTGGGACCTGTTTATGACAGCAAAGGATGTCTATCAACAACTTTCTTATTTTCATTTTTTGTGAATAATCCTCAATTTAATAAAAACAAAAATAAAATGGAAATTTTGTGGCATATAACTTCCCAACTTTGTGGATATTTGTGGTGTTTTTTTTTTGTTTCAGCCCTCCATTTATTCAGTATTCATCTTATCACTGAAATCTCCCTCTTTTAGGCATAAAAAATAAAGCGAGTAAGATGAAGCTGAAAATTATGCATGTTTATTGAGATAAAACAGCTTTAGCTTAGTATAATTAGCAGCCACAGTTGAGAAAACCTAAGTGAAGAAGGCATTTGCACCTCTCGGAGTGTCAAGATTGCATTTGGTTTGGTTTGTTGTCTGCTGGTTTTAGCGCCAATCTGTTGTTGTTGCTAGTTCAGTGCTACTTCTCTGGTTATATTGAAGTTGTTTGCATTTGCCACAGCTGAAGTATTCTGGCCTGATATGCAGTTCTGGTCTGATATATAGTATTATGGACTGTACACAGCTGGATTTGTTTGCGTTTGCCACTTTCTGCTCTAGTTTTGGATGAGGTTTGGGTACTCGTTGGATTGCAAGTCTATATTGACCTGGACACAACTCTGCTTCTCTGTTCAAGTGATGTTCTGAAGCTTGCTACAAATGAGCCAGCTACAGACTTTGAGGCAATGTTCTGCTCGCAGTGATATGCTCCCAGTTTTAATTCAGTTGTAGTTTTTGCTTGGCAGTGATCTTATTTTATATGCTGGTTGTTTTTTGTTCTAGTAGTTTTTTTCTGGTTTTTCGAAAGGGGACCACACTAGTTTCCTTTGTAGAATGGACAAGGGTTTTGTAATGTTTTTTTCCGGGTACTATATCATGAGGTATATGCTGGAAATAGTCACTCGATCTAATCTGACTGCACCTATCGAAGAGGTCAGATTATCCTTCCACTCTAAAACTCTCGTAAAATATTTTCATAATTATTGTAACCCTGGCCCCTTATCTTGCTGTTGTCTGTCCTTGAACTGTGTGTCTGAGGCTGCCGAGGCAGGTTGCCCGAGCCCTTGTCTTGATCTGGATGTCTACATTTGTAGCAGCTAGCAGTAGCATTTATAAAAGAGCTACTACATACCAGCTAAAATGCCATTAGCACGCTATATATATTATTAAGTTGTTTTTCCGTATTATTATTAAAGTTAGAATTATGTGCATGATTTACAGGTTTTCAAACACCGACTGCCATATTCCCAAGAAGAAATCGACGAGGTCAGGGACTTGTGGGCAGACTATTTTCTAAATGCATAGTCTTTTTAGTAACGTAGTACTTTGATTTTGCAAACTAAGCCGATGTTTGGTTAGTCGTTGAACTTGTTGTGATCTCTAGAATATTTTGGATGTCGTTTAAAATGACGCATAACCCTATGTTTGGTTAGTTGATGAATTTGGATAATGTATGGAAGACGACCGACCTTTGTCGTGATTTGCTTTGAATTTGTTTAATGAAAGACGAACGACTTTGTCGTGCTTTGCTATGAATTTGTGTTTGTTTAGTTGATGGTGGCCTACAATCTGTTTTGATACGCCAGTCTAAATGGCTGGCCTCTGAATAATGTATACTGGTGGTACACATTACCATCAATACCAACTTTTTTTAAAAAAAAAGGCAACATCAAGGACAACGGTTTATGCAATAGTATGATGTATACTAACTTGTAATACACATGAGCTTGGGTTAACAACTGATGTACAAAACATAAATGAACATCAGATTATAGCTAAAGACTGATGTGCATAAAGATGATGGACATCAGACTTACTAGACCTCCGATGTGCAATAACACATGGACATCGGTTGCTCAGCCGATGTGCTTGATACCCATAATGGACATCAGTGGACTGTACATCGGACGTGTATCCGATGTCCATGACCAAAAGTCTGATGTCCTTAAGGGTTCTTGTAGTAGTGTGTAAGCATGCATCTCCTAGCGGAATATTTGAACATTTTAGTTATCGACATTTATCTTTGAGGACGAGAGTTGAAATGACGTTTGGTCAGTTGAAGAGAAGTTGGAAGGTGTTAGAAAAACATGTCACAAATGACAACGAAATATCAAATGTCAATTATCGTATCCGCTTTTACACTTCATAATTTCATTCGGATGCATAAACTTGGTATTCTAGTTATACAACATCAAATAAAGTATTCAAGGAAGAACAGATTCAAACATGGATGATAAAAAAAGGAAGAAATTTATGGACAAAGTTCGAAAAGAAAGGAAGTCAATAACGAAGCAACATAGATGATGTATTTGTTAACGATATCTATATTTTCAAGATTATGAATTTCGATTGTGTTAACAAATATTATTATTCGAATGTTATCAAATTTTACTTCTCAATTACATTTTATCTACTCTCTCATGTTTATTAATAATAACAACAACAACAACAACAACAATAATAATAATAATAATAATAATAATAATAATAATAATAATGTGGAATGTACTTAAAAAAATCGAGCTGAAGTGAACTGAAATGAATTAAATGAAGTTGAACTGAGTTGAGCTGAACTGAACTGAACTGAATGAAGCTGAGCTGAACTGAACTGAATAGAGTTGAGCTGAACTGAAACGAGCCGAAAATAAGTCAGAAAGAACAGGGAGTTACTTTTATATAGTCTCCTATAAATGGGGTTATTAAATTGTTTGGAACAACTTTCGTGCTCTACTTCCTTCCGACTTTTCCCATGTACTTTAATAATTCTTATGGACTAACAAGTTTAGACTAACTGATCGACTTGACTAATGAAATAAGATAGTATTCTTTATGTGAGCCCTAATTAAAGTAAAACTATTAAGAAATATTTTTTTGAAAAATTGAGAATTTATTTATTTTTATTTTGGAAAAATTAACAAATTATTTTTATCCTTTTGCTTTTGTTACTTCATGAGAATAAATTTTTGTTACAAAATCTACAATCCTTTTTTTTATAACATTACTTAAATCGATTGTAATTTATAAATCATCACAAATTTGTGACAAACTACTGTTACAAATAAGACTGTGCAAAATCTATACTTCGTATATTCAAAGACCACGCACAGCGCACCAATCTTCTCAAACCAACATAACCATAATCGACAAAATGAGGTAAAAGTAAATGACAACAATCATTAACAACAAGTGATTTTTTTTGGTTAATTACCTCATAAAACACTTATAAACAGAGGTCAAATCCATCAGCCAAATCAAACATCTATTATAAAGATATAAACAACCAACTTATTATAAGGTCAAATCCACCAACCAAATAAAATTATTATCAAACCATCTCATATGATAATTTGAGTTAATTAACAGGCAACGCTAAAAGTACGGCATTTAACTCGATGAAAAAAAGATTCTCGCAGTAGAGTTATGCAATCATCTACGACCTACCCAAAATAAGAAGAGTCACATCCTCCTAAAAAATAAACATATATATGTAGTTGTAATCAGAATATTATACCGTTATTGTAAATTAAAATTAATAATCAATGTTATATTATAAACTTAGGTAAAAATGTTAGAATTGATCTTGTGAATGAAAATATTAGAATGAATAGTCTAGCAACTCTATTCGTTTACTGCCTATACTTTCATCTCCTAGTCTCCTATTATTAGTTATATATACCCGATTTTCCTAATTATTGTAATGATCCAGAATATTATGAACGAATTTAAGTACTAATTTTATGCTCGCCTCTTTTGATTAATCAAAATTTAGGTAGTTTATATTATAATTTTGTTTAATTCAGATAACCTAATAATTCACGTTATGAGCACAGTCTCTCACAATGAACTTTACCAACTACAATCAGTACACATAAAATTTAAATTTCGATTATCAATTTATCATATATAGTAGTATTATATTCTATTTTGAGAAAGGTACATTTTCAATTTAATTTTGATGGTGCTCAAGGAGGTCAAACACTAAAAACTTTGCTTTAAATGCGTGCATCTTGCATTTCATTCTCATGATTCTTTCCAAATTTTCATTACCTCTCAAAGTTGTCAGGGAAGGCAAAATGTTTTTAATCGCAGTACCAAATGAACGTAATGAAAATTGGATGTATTTTTGAACAATCAGGTTAGTATATTGAACTAATTACACTTGGTTACTGGTTTTTATATAGATTCTGCAACTAAGTTGATTATGATATTCTATCCATTTCCAATCTCTTGAATTGATATTTTTCTCATCGTCATGAATGTATAGTTGAGTTTTTTATATTTACAATCTTCTGGATAAGTTTTACATGTTATGTTATTCATTATCATCTGATATAGTTATCCATGAAATAATTAATAAGATGCATAAAGTAGCTTAAGGCAATATTTTAGAGTCCAAGATCGTCACTCCTTTAAGCCCATATAATTTGTTTGACGAAACTGTTATGGAGTAGTATTTTTACTAAATTTTTTATATGCGCGGAGCTAGATTATATTCATGATTATTGAATTTTGGGTAGTTAGTTTCATGGAACCATGTATGTCAAATGTTTGATGAAATGACGCAGAGAATTATTGTTTCAAATAGATTTCCATAAGATAATCATAATTGCATAATATACTCGTTACCACATTAGATCGATTCCTTTATTGTGGATCTAAAAATTTGTCCAAGATGATACTCAACTATCGAAGTATGTTCATATTTTATAAGTTCGATGATGACAATGATTTCATTCGATCTAAAAAAGGTTATATCAAGATCGCATGAGTAAATAGAGTATGAATATGACGAGTCTTAGACTGAAGGGTTCCTAACTCACTTAAGGCATGTTCTGTGTGAAATCTACCTTTTGTTTTAAAACCTACCATATAATTTTGATTGACCTTCTAGATAATACTATGTATCTAATTAACTACCATAGCTAATTTCTATGTGTGTAATGTACGAGAGTGCTCTGACCAATAGGTTGATTTAATGAAGGTTTACTGAATTTGTTAAGCATCAACTTCGCTCAGTTCTCTCCTCATCTTGCATTTTCATAGTATTTTTACTTCTAGATTGATTTGTATAAAAATATGTCAATTGCTTTATTCTCATCCTGTTATCCATGGATGCAATTTTATGTGTAGAGATGGTTATGGTTACATCATACTGGATGAATATTGCTTTCTACATTCGAATTTGAAATCCATTATACTGACCCTTTATAAAACATTGTAATCTATGTCTTTCTTTTGAAATACACATTTTTATAGTTTGTTGAGCCGCCTAATTCTTCTTAGTGCTATAGAAATATAGAATGCAATTTATTATTGAACTAATTTTCAAAAGATTTGAATATATTCTTTACAATAAATTTTCACGTGATTAGTATATTTTCTATGTTTATGCTTCTTAATTTGCGCCAAATAAAATTGTATGATTTCTCGGACACGAACTTTTGGTACATTGACAAATATTTCAGTTTTTTTCCTTTTTTTTTTTAAAACGAGAGATTTTGTTTTTTTAGTCTTTGTGTGGCCTTCTAGGATGGTCATGGGTCTCTTCAAATGGTTTGTCTGTGTATTTGGTCTTTCTTTGACGGAAGCAGTTCAATGAAGATTGCAACACTGAGAAAAAGATTGCTAACAAACTTAAGGAATGTGTAGAGAAATTGTTTGCTATTAGGAAGTGAAGCCAAGCTAAGGCTCGGTCTTTTTGATCTTTTGCGAGTACAAAGCTATAATAGGCTGAAAATTTCATTGCTATATAGTATTACACTTTTGGGTTGATATAAATGTCGTTTTCTGAAAACATTTTGCAGAATATTGTTCTGATCAGAGATCATGAAGATGCTAGAAAATTCTACCCTCGAACCTTGAGGACACTGCCAGTTTGCATTTGTATCTGCCTTGCTACATTTCTCCTACGGAAATCACCATTGCTACCATCTTATAAAACTCAATCTCTTTGTTGCGGAAATTGTGGTTAGTTACTCTAACTCTCAAATTCAACTTATATTACTTGATTCTATTGAAAATTAGTCACTATATTAACACCATGAATCAGGTATTCGATTCATTTACATCCATGATTCATTAATTCCCCTAAACAAGGTAACATATTATGGCGTTTCGATACTCGAGACTGTTTCCATAATGGGAACATATAAATTATGGGTTGGTGGCGCTACAAAACCGCCACCAATTACACCTTACTTTTGCCACCCCTTGGATTGGTGGTGCTACAAAACCGCCACAAAATGATATTTTTTACCGCCTCCAATGGAAGTTATTCTACTCGTGTATCTAAGCGGCCTCACTTGGTAAATATGTAATTGTTGTTGTTATTCTCACTGTACGATGCTTACTCTCTTTATTTTTTGAGATTGAGTGACTAATCGAAGAGGCACAAAAACTTCCGTCTGATCAGACTATTTTTCGTGTGTTAATCAGCTCACGATGTACCATTAGACACTACCATTAGACTCAAAGAAGATGCTCTAGTTGAACCGTTATCTTCAAGCTTGGAGTCCTTTGATCAACTCGAAGGTGGCGCCAATGCTCTTAATATCAACAGGTCACTTATTTTTGATATGTGGACTCTGTAAATGATGATCTAACTTGCAACTGTGGTTTTCACTTTACTTTTTGTTTTTTAACTTTGGATTTTGCGACTTTAGTTTACTTGCATGCTTTTGGTTTAATGTTGGTAAAACTGGCCGTCCATATCAGGTATGTCACTCAGATATCTCGGAAGCTGGTAAAACTGTCCCTCTCCTTGCTTGGCACCATTGAGACAGCTGGTCATAGGGAAAAGCAGTCCCTGTCCAGTTTCTGAGATGAGCAATCAGTTGGTGGCTATAACTGCAGTTGAAGAATAGATGATCCAGAGTTTCTGCATCACTCCCATAGAGACAACATGTATCAGTCTGAGTAATTCCAATTCCGAAGTTTTCTATCTCAACACTAGAGATTGTGTTAAACTTATATCATAGTTCATATTTTATAGTTACAAACTTATTCCTTTTTGTTCGGTTAGATTTAAAGTATAAATTTAACTTTTGTTGTATTTTCCGAAATGTAAGATATGAAATATTTAAGTTAATAAACAATTTTTATTTGAAAAATTAGTTTTCAAAGAGCATGACTTTGATGTTATAAATTAGTGCAAAAAGAAGGATAGCTACATTTATATATAGGCACCAAAAAAAGGCGGGCAATATTAAAAAATTGACGCTAAAAAGTTATGTGAGCATGTTCAAAACAAGACGGTTACGAATCAAAACCGTCCTCTTTAAAAATATCAAACAAGACGGTTACAAAGTCAACCATCCTTCTTAAAAACATCAAAGAAGACGGTTGCAAACTCAACCATCCTCCTTAGAAACATCAAAGAAGACGGTTCTAATTGGAACCGTCCTCTTTTATAAATTCAAAGAAGACGGTTCTAATTGGAACCGTCCTCTTTCATAAATTCAAAGAGGACGGTTTGACTTTTTTTCAACCGTCCTCTTAGGCAACGAGGACGGGTGAATTTAGGACGGTTGTATTTGGGTCTTAGGACGCTTTTGAACCGTCCTCGTTTCCTCTGTTTGTAGTAGTGTTAGCTTAGTATAATTAGCAGCCACAGTTGAGAAAACCTAAGTGAAGAAGGCATTTGCACCTCTCGGAGTGTCAAGATTGCATTTGGTTTGGTTTGTTGTCTGCTGGTTTTAGCGTCAATCTGTTGTTGTTGCTAGTTCAGTGCTACTTCTCTGGTTATATTGAAGTTGTTTGCATTTGCCACAGCTGAAGTATTCTGGCCTGATATGCAGTTCTGGTCTGATATATAGTATTCTGGACTGTACACAGCTGGATTTGTTTGCGTTTGCCACTTTCTGCTCTAGTTTTGGATGAGGTTTGGGTACTCGTTGGATTGCAAGTCTATATTGACCTGGACACAACTCTGCTTCTCTGTTCAAGTGATGTTCTGAAGCTTGCTACAAATGAGCCAGCTACAGACTTTGAGGCAATGTTCTGCTCGCAGTGATATGCTCCCAGTTTTAATTCAGTTGTAGTTTTTGCTTGGCAGTGATCTTATTTTATATGCTGGTTGTTTTTTGTTCTAGTAGTTTTTTTCTGGTTTTTCGAAAGGGGACCACACTAGTTTCCTTTGTAGAATGGACAAGGGTTTTGTAATGTTTTTTTCCGGGTACTATATCATGAGGTATATGCTGGAAATAGTCACTCGATCTAATCTGACTGCACCTATCGAAGAGGTCAGATTATCCTTCCACTCTAAAACTCTCGTAAAATATTTTCATAATTATTGTAACCCTGGCCCCTTATCTTGCTGTTGTCTGTCCTTGAACTGTGTGTCTGAGGCTGCCGAGGCAGGTTGCCCGAGCCCTTGTCTTGATCTGGATGTCTACATTTGTAGCAGCTAGCAGTAGCATTTATAAAAGAGCTACTACATACCAGCTAAAATGCCATTAGCACGCTATATATATTATGAAGTTGTTTTTCCGTATTATTATTAAAGTTAGAATTATGTGCATGATTTACAGGTTTTCAAACACCGACTGCCATATTCCCAAGAAGAAATCGACGAGGTCAGGGACTTGTGGGCAGACTATTTTCTAAATGCATAGTCTTTTTAGTAACGTAGTACTTTGATTTTGCAAACTAAGCCGATGTTTGGTTAGTCGTTGAACTTGTTGTGATCTCTAGAATATTTTGGATGTCGTTTAAAATGACGCATAACCCTATGTTTGGTTAGTTGATGAATTTGGATAATGTATGGAAGACGACCGACCTTTGTCGTGATTTGCTTTGAATTTGTTTAATGAAAGACGAACGACTTTGTCGTGCTTTGCTATGAATTTGTGTTTGTTTAGTTGATGGTGGTGTAACACCCCAAGAGTATGAGAGGAAAGTTGTCCCACATCGGTAGAATGTGAGGCTTGTGATATGTTTATAATAGCTTCCACCCACCACTTAGTAACAAGGCCTTGTGCTTTTGGGCTTAAGTGAGGACAAATAACGGGCCCAAAGGCATACCTCCAATTTATTAGGGGTGTGTTACGACCGTGGTGGGTCGGGTTGTTACAAATGGTATCAGAGCGACCCTGCGACCGTGTGGTGAGCCTGTGGTCGGGAGTACCCGGGTCATACACCTAGCGGGGGAAGATTCTGGCCCTGGTTGTGGTCAAGTTTGAGGCACAACGAGGACGTTGTGTTCTTGAAGTGGGGGAGTTTGTAACACCCCAAGAGTATGAGAGGAAAGTTGTCCCACATCGGTAGAATGTGAGGCTTGTGACATGTTTATAATAGCTTCCACCCACCACTTAGTAACAAGGCCTTGTGCTTTTGGGCTTAAGTGAGGACAAATAACGGGCCCAAAGGCATACCTCCAATTTATTAGGGGTGTGTTACGACCGTGGTGGGTCGGGTTGTTACAGGTGGCCTACAATCTGTTTTGATACGCCAGTCTAAATGGCTGGCCTCTGAATAATGTATACTGGTGGTACAAATTACCATCAATACCAACTTTTTTTTTAAAAAACGGCAACATCAAGGACAACGGTTTATGCAATAGTATGATGTATACTAACTTGTAATACACATGAGCTTGGGTCAACAACTGATGTACAAAACATAAATGAACATCAGATTATAGCTAAAGACTGATGTGCATAAAGATGATGGACATCAGACTTACTAGACCTCCGATGTGCAATAACACATGGACATCGGTTGCTCAGCCGATGTGCTTGATACCCATAATGGACATCAGTGGACTGTACATCGGACGTGCATCCGATGTCCATGACCAAAAGTCAGATGTCCTTAAGGGTTCTTGTAGTAGTGTGTAAGCATGCATCTCCTAGCGGAATATTTGAACATTTGAGTTATCGACATTTATCTTTGAGGACGAGGGTTGAAATGGCGTTTGGTCAGCTGAAGAGAAGTTGGAAGGTGTTAAAAAAACATGTCACAAATGACAACGAAATATCAAATGTCAATTATCGTATCCGCTTTTACACTTCATAATTTCATTCGGATGCATAAACTTGGTATTCCAGTTATACAACATCAAATAAAGTATTCAAGGAAGAACAGATTCAAACATGGATGATAAAAAAAGGAAGAAATTTATGGACAAAGTTCGAAAAGAAAGGAAGTCAATAACGAAGCAACATAGATGATGTCTTTGTTAACGATATTTATATTTTCAAGATTATGAATTTAGATTGTGTTAACAAATATTATTATTCGAATGTTATCAAATTTTACTTCTCAATTACATTTTATCTACTCTCTCATGTTTATTAATAATAACAACAATAATAATAATAATACAATAATAATAATAATAATAATAATAATAATAATGTGAAATGTACTTAAAAAAATCGAGCTGAACTGAACTGAAATGAATTAAATGAAGTTGAACTGAGTTGAGCTGAACTGAACTGAACTGAATGAAGCTGAGCTGAACTGAACTGAATAGAGTTGAGCTGAACTGAAACGAGCCGAAAATAAGTCAGAAAGAACAGGGAGTTACTTTTATATAGTCTCCTATAAATGGGGTTATTAAATTGTTTGGAACAACTTTCGTGCTTTACTTCCTTCCGACTTTTCCCATGTACTTTAATAATTCATATGGACTAACAAGTTTAGACTAATTGATCGACTTGAGTAATGAAATAAGATAGTATTCTTTATGTGAGCCCTAATTAAAGTAAAACTATTAAGAAATATTTTTTTGAAAAATTGAGAATTTATTTATTTTTATTTTGGAAAAATTAACAAATTATTTTTATCCTTTTGCTTTTGTTACTTCATGAGAATTAATTTTTGTTACAAAATCTACAATCCTTTTTTTTTTTTTTAACATTACTTAAATCGATTGTAATTTATAAATCATCACAAATTTGTGACAAACTACTGTTACAAATAAGACTGTGCAAAATCTATACTTCGTATATTCAAAGACCACGCACAGCGCACCAATCTTCTCAAACCAACATAACCATAATCGACAAAATGAGGTAAAAGTAAATGACAACAATCATTAACAACAAGTGATTTTGTTTTGTTAATTACCTCATAAAACACTTATAAACAGAGGTCAAATCCATCAGCCAAATCAAACATCTATTATAAAGATAGAACCAACCAACTTATTATAAGGTCAAATCCACCAACCAAATAAAATTATTATCAAACCATCTCATATGATAATTTGAGTTAATTAACAGGCAACGCTAAAAGTACGGCATTTAACTCGATGAAAAAAAGATTCTCGCAGTAGAGTTATGCAATCATCTACGACCTACCCAAAATAAGAAGAGTCACATCCTCCTAAAAAATAAACATATATATGTAGTTGTAATCAGAATATTATACCGTTATTGTAAATTAAAATTAATAATCAATGTTATATTATAAACTTAGGTAAAAATGTTAGAATTGATCTTGTGAATGAAAATATTAGAATGAATAGTCTAGCAACTCTATTCGTTTACTGCCTATACTTTCATCTCCTAGTCTCCTATTATTAGTTATATATACCCGATTTTCCTAATTATTGTAATGATCCAGAATATTATGAACGAATTTAAGTACTAATTTTATGCTCGCCTCTTTTGATTAATCAAAATTTAGGTAGTTTATATTATAATTTTGTTTAATTCAGATAACCTAATAATTCACGTTATGAGCACAGTCTCTCACAATGAACTTTACCAACTACAATCAGTACACATAAAATTTAAATTTCGATTATCAATTTATCATATATAGTAGTATTATATTCTATTTTGAGAAAGGTACATTTTCAATTTAATTTTTGATGGTGCTCAAGGAGGTCAAACACTAAAAACTTTGCTTTAAATGCGTGCATCTTGCATTTCATTCTCATGATTCTTTCTAATGTGCTCTCTTTCGGCAAACTCATACTTGCCAATCTTTCTATACTTAGTTTTTCATTTGTTCTCTCTTTGTTGACCAATAAAAATAAAGAGCCTTTAAAATACTCCATTTCACGTGTCCGATTACACATTATTAGGTTCAACCTTTATTAAAGAAAACCAATTATGTTCAACTTACGAAATTAGACCATCAACTCGGAAAGTTGCTAATCATACAAGTTTTAAATAAAATTAGGTTTAAACCCGTGAAATTCACGGGGCTACTTTTTAAATTTTAAATGAATATATATAGTTATAGACTCATAGCTAAGATATAAGGATTAGGCAGTAATTAATTTTGAATTATTAACTATAAATGAGTAAGACTTGCAATAAAATTAGTACGTATGCTTAAAATGAGTGTAACTGTGTAATTCAAATGGTTATAAGACTTGGTTAATAAAAATAGTAATTTAAAAGTTGGGTTAATTAATAATTTACATTTGATTTTATTAGCAAAAAGATACATATATCAAATAACAATGATTGCGTGGGAGAGTTCGATATTGCGAGATACTCCTGTTTTATAAAAGAACTCATTTATTATATTAAATAAATAGTTTTATTAACAAAATGGATACTCTTACGGTTTAAATAAATTAGTTACTCCTATTAATTTGTACTTTAGTTTTTATAGTGATAGAATATGGAATATTTCATTCATATTCTATAATTGATTTTATTCCATATACTATCCCATTGATTTCGCAATCTTCAGTATAATTTATTTACTTTTTTTAAAAAAAAGGTCATCACCTATTATAAAAAATGTCAAAATGGAATAATGTTATATAGTAACAACTCCGTGATTTGTTATTATATTGCATTATTCCATGATTTGTTATTGCGTTATCCCGTGAACAAAAATCACTGAAAAGATTATTCAACTATTTCCATTCTTTGTTGATCGGACTTCTCCGACTCTGGAAAATTTTCCAATGACATCTGCGTGAGTTTAAAAAGTTTGTGGTTAGTTTAATAAGTTATATAATAAATAAACATTTTATAATGATTTGATTTTTGGATGTACCTATGTAATGTTCATCGGATATTGTTTCTGATAGAATGTCACGAAAGTCCACAAACTTGAATCCATATTGTGGGATGGGTAGATACTGAACCTCTTTAACCATTGTTGGATATGAAAAGTAGATGCGTAGTTCAGCAGAAGTTGCAATTTCAGCGCCCTTATTTGCTTCCACAGTGAATCTTGATAATTTGTATAAATGTCCCTCGTTGATCTTGTTCTTGAATTTGTTAATGATACTTTTGCGGATAGTAGCCTGAATTATATTTTCCTGAAAATTGTATTCTAGAATATTAGTAAATAGTACATAGTCGATTAAAAAAAGTCAATTAAACGTTAGTACCTCCGAATCAAATAAAAGCATCTCCAATGATATAGTATCATCTTTGTTGTAGAAACTTTTTCTCTCCCAAAGGTGTACAACCCGTACCACAATTTCTGCAGTAAGGATCTCCGAAGTCAAGTGACGTATCACGTATGGCAACAGGGGTGCAATTCAAAACCATAACACAATTTTGGTTGCTTAAGGTATTTCTTAATATTAGTTAATGGTGAATGAAGAGAGATTTTTTTATCATATATATAATTATCTTAATAGTAGTTAACGATGAAAGATTTTTTACGTTCTGTCATTTTTTCCAAAAATTATTATTTTATTATCAATTATCATTATTATCATTATTATATGCAGAAGCCCATATGCAAAAGGAAAGAAGAGGGAAGAGCCGTGTTGACTGAAGAATAATGATGATTTGATTTCATACACCAGATTTTTATTATTATAATTATTCTTATTATTTCATTATCAATTTGATTTGATATCCAAAAATCTTGTGATTCCATTTGAAAAATCTTGGAATTTATGGCGTATTCTAGAATATACCATATCTTGTATACCATATCCCATATCTTGAATGTTATTGGACGTTAATTGAAATGGAATTAATTTGAGTCAAAGTAAAATGGAATTTATGGAGTGAAATCTTGTTAGAGAAAATTTTTGTCATATATGGCGTATCTTTTATCTTTTAACCGTGAAGTTCACGGGTTTTCTATTTATGGAGTGAAATCTTGTGATTTCATAGATTTAGGCCGTGAAATCTTGGAATTTATGGCGTATTCTAGAATATACCATATCTTGTATACCATATACCATATCGTGAATCTTATTGGACAATAGCTCTAGGATGAATCTAATTGGACAATAGCTCTAGGATGCTTTATAACGCGACACGTAGGACAAAACTTTTATCTAGTGATGCCACGTCAGCAGCTTGGCTTCTGCATTAGATAAATATATGATATCATTTTGTTTTATTTTAAAATATTTTGGATACATTTTGAGAAAAAATTGGGTAGTGGCAAATTTTAAAATAAAAGTTAAGGAACTCAAGCTTAAGATATAAACAATTAATCTAACATGTGAATACTTACACTTAACCAACCACCGAGTTAAGAGCGCTGAGTAATCATTTATTCACCGAAATGTATGGAAACTTAAATGATCAAGGAAGGACGGACTCATTCCCAACATAACTAAAATCCTCTATTTTTCACTTATAAATATGAAAAATTAAAAGAGATTTATTTATTCTTATTAAAGAAATTATCTTATTTTCACCATATTTGATTTAAATTAAGTATTGTCCTATTGTTGGTTTTATTACTTTTCTCTTTTTTTAATGACAAGAAAACCTACTATTTTTTCATGTGTATTGATAAAACCCCGAGTAAGTCTATATACCACCATTTTTTAAGAGTGTTAGGCTCAAATTATAGAACCCCTTGTAAGATAGCATTTAGGGTATTTGGTTCACACAAAGGTATCGGTATGGAATCAAGAATCAAACTAGGGTAGTATGAGTTTGGAACTCCATTTCTCATACCTGTTGTTTGGTTCCATTTTAGAATGAGAAAACAATTCGGGTTGTATGTTATTTTATTAATAAAACTTTGTACTATTTATTTATGTATTAATTTTCTACTTTAAATTTTCACGTATTAATTAGGTAAAAAAAATTTATAATTTTTTTATATATAAGTTACTTTTTTTTTTTAAATATCAAAATATTTTTGTTCTTAGTTATACTCCGTATTAAACATGTCAGGAAAAAAAATCATTGTGTTATTTTCCCGAAAAAAGTCTTAGAAACAGTTTAATTTAATTTTTATTTATAAAATATGGATTTTTCACAACATTTTCCTTTCTATTTTTCTTCTTTTATTTGACACAAAGGTAACATTCTCATACCCACCTCCCCCTAGGGTATGAGAAACTCACACCTTGTGGATTTGAGGTATGCGGATCAAAATACAAAAAAATATAAAACAAACACAAGGTATATGGATTTAGCTAATTCCAAACCGATAGCTTATAGTTAGAATGATTAATTGATAGAAATACTTCGAACTATGAGTGAATTGTTCAAAATACTCTAAACTCTATTTTAACTACCAATATAACCAATTAATGCCCTCATTTGCTTAAAATTTGTTGTTTTGTTAACTTATTGTAGAATGTTTTAATGGTGTGATTAAGTGAATAAATTAACAGAGATATAAAAAGAAAAAGACGGGTTAAGGGTTAGAAATTTCTTCACTTATTTAGCAGGTAGCATGTCATATATTATAATAGAAGCGAATGAAAACATTAGTTGATTATATTAGTAGTTAAAATAGAATTTGAAATATTTTGAGTAGGCAACCCATAATTCAGAGTATTCTTATCAATTAATCATAGTTAGAATGAGTGAACTACTGAACTACACACTAGGGATGACAATGGATCCTGGATCCGGTCCAAATCCGTAAGACCCGACCCTGATGGACCGGATCTAGATCCCATTTTTCAGACCCGTTGGATCCGGGTCGGATCTGGATCCACTATTTTTAAAACGGATCTGGATCTGGATCCTCCTACGCAGACTCTGAAGGATCCAGATCCGTTTCTGGACCCGTTTTTATAGTAAAAATATAAAGTTTTACGTCTTAGTTATTTTGTTTCTTGAGTTGTGTTTAGATTACTTGGTCATAATAATTATTACTTGTAATATTTGCTTGAAAATAATTGTCACGCTATTAGCTACTTCTCCTTTTTATTGTATTTCGAAAAATGGATATCAATAGTGTTATAACGTATGAATTTTTTTTTGTTTTTTATAATGTGGGGGTTAGAAACTTGGACCCGTAACGGATCCAAATTCGTTGGATCCGGATCTTAATCTCACATATTTGGACCCGTTGTATCTGGATCCATGGTATACAATGCGGACCTGGATCTGGATCCTACTGGACCCGGTCCAAATCCGGTCCGTTGACATCCCTACTCCACACCCCTTAATGAAATTAGAGAATTTCACCTAATTTTCTTCTCTCTTTTATACTTCCCGATTCATGCAATGTAACATGTATCTTTACATTATCTTAATATAGGTCAATTTCCTTAAATAAAAGACTTAAAAAGACTAAATTACACTACAACAAAATGGCACTTGCGCCACGATTTATGTCACGGGAAATCATAATTCGTGACCTAAATTTGCTTAGTCACGGGAAAAAAAGTCTCCTTCCTTCAAAATTAATTGGTAAAAAAATTTATGTCATGGGAAAATATATCCGTGACAAATAATTGTTTTTAGTCACGAATTAAGCCATGACCGTGGCTAACAAATGCGTTAGTCACGCATCAAGTCACGAACGTGGCTAAAAATTATTTTTAGCCACAATGTCGTGGCTAATTATGATTTATTGTCACATGTAAGTTACCCGTGACTAATTAGTGTGCTTAGCCACACTGAATTTTTAACGTGGCTAATTATGATTTATTGTCACAACTAAATTATCCGTGACTATATTGCTCTTAGCCACACACTGAATTCTTAATTACCGTGGCTAATTGTGATTTATTGTCACAAGTAAATTACCCGTGACTAATTATTGCTCTTAGCTATGCACTGGATTTTTACCGTGACTAATATTTTTGATATGATAACAAATAATAGTACAAAATTATTAGTGCAACACGGTGTGTACTGTGACATCAAGATGATTGCGCCGTATTATTGCGAGATGTGAACAATATCCGTACTTAATGTTCTTCACTATTGACGTAAATGATGTTATTAAATTTATAATTCCTTTTTTGTTAAATTTATAATATTGAATAACATTATTTAGAGACCGCATCACATTTAAAGAGAAAGTATGTCCAATTAAATAATTAACTTATTAACACCTATCATTGAGAAGTCTGAAACTAATATATTGTTAAATAAGATTTTCATTAGAAAATTGATTTACAACTTTATTTGTAAAATATTTCTACAAGAACTTGAATTCGAGATGTTAAATTGGAAAAAAAATTGGGGAAGTTTTTAAGGAGAAAAAAAAAGAAAAGACAATTAGATTTAAAATATGATTAAATAAAAAAACTAGTCTAAAAAATTAAATTCAAAATGATTTCCAACAAATCATTGAAAAAATGGAAAAAAAACATATTGCTAAAATAACCGATATAAAAAAATCAATATAGAAAAACATTTTAATTATTGAAAATGAGCGTATCACACCGAAAAGTAAAATGGAAATTAAAATAATAAATGTACATGTGTAAATAATGTGAAATTTTGTTGACAAAAAGAAATATCAAGAATAATGAAAATAAATCAATTTAGAGAAAACAAAAATTTATACGATATTTTCTGTGTTTTTTGGCAAAATCTGATTATGTTCGAGTTAATAATGTCTTGGTTATTTATTTTAGTAATAAAACTCGGTCATTGATACCCATATGTAATCATTATTCAAAAGTGATCATTGTTTAGTAAAAAGTGATTAAATTTTTTTCGTTACAAATACGACGATCTTACAAATAGTATTTGTGTGGAAAAATATAAGAAAAAATGGATCGAAAGAAAAATATAATAAAAATGCCGACAAATGAAAAAAAATAAAAAAATGTATTAGGGAAAAAATATAAGGAAAATGTGATTAAATAGTTTGGAGAAAATGGTTTTGTTGACTCGGGCAAAAAATGACCCGAGCATCATTAGTCGGGGGGTCAACATTGAAAACTCGAGTAATTTGAGAAAAATAATATTTTTTTCTCAAAAATATGTAAATCATTTAATAATAGTGAAGGTAATTTAGAAAAAAAGGAATATAATTTAAAAATGTTTCAAAGTGTTAACTATATCAACAAGCTTAAGTTTCATTTTCGGTAGCTCGTCATAAGAACTCCACAGTTAAGCGTGCTCAGGTGAGAGTAGTCTTGGGATGAGTGACCTCGTGGGGAGGATATACGATTCACAAAAGTGAATGACTTGTGATTGTAAGTAACGAGTTGAGATAACTAACCAAGCTTGACAAAATTTCATATGTAACCAAATGTGTTTGGTAGTGTGGTGGTTGCTCACCCATCCCTTAACCCTGAGGTCAGGGGTTCGATTCCTACCTATGAGAATGGAAAAACTCTTTGGCAAGCCGTTTACCTCTTCGTGAGAGAGCCCGCGGCGAGGGGATTATACACCGTTGTCGACACGGTGGACACCCCGGTTTAGACCAAAAAAAATATTTCATATGTGAAAATATTTTCATTATAAGTAAAAAATAATATATTATATTTTGTTTATTTATTTTTTTGTTTGTCACGGGAATAATTTTGGTCACGAGAATTATTTTTTGGTCACGGGAATTATTAGCCACGTGAGAATCTGTGGCTAAAAATATAATTTTAGCCACATTCTTGTTTTTCCCGTGGCTATCAGTTAGCCACGGCCACTTGGGCCACGGAAGGTATTTCCGTGACAAAGAGCTTTAGCCACGGAAAATTAGTATTTGCGCCACGAATTTAGTCGTGGCCCAAGTGCTTAATTGTAGTAGTGTTAAAACACAAATTCTTATTTGCAACGGCACTATCCGTCGCAAGCTTGTGACGGATACCGTTTCCTCTCACAAAATACCCACTTTTTCTCTTTCTCCAACACTATTCATGTGGTCCTCTTTCTCCACTAACTCATTTTCTACCCATTTTATCTCACAAAATATCCGTCACAAATAACGACTCGTCGCAAGCAAGACTTACTAAAATTAAAATAATGCTACATGTGGGTCATCAATCTCAACTCCATACAAGTACATGAATCTACAAGCACAAGCACAAACAGAAGCATGAACAAAATTAATAACCAGTAGCTGGACCCCTTAGCTTGAATAATAATAGTAATAATAATAATAAGAAGCAAAATAAAAACAAAGGGCCATGAAATTGGAAAACCACATATTATCTTCACTTTGTGTCTTAATAATTTCATACATTTCATACACTTCTTGCCTTAATTTATCCACCAATCATCATCATCATTCTAATAACCCTCCATGCACTCTCTTCATCTTTGGTGATTCCATATTAGATGTTGGTAATAACAATTATATCAACACTTCTACTCTTGACCAAGCTAACTTCTGGCCTTATGGTATCAACTTCTTCCCCCTTCCCACCGGCCGTTTCTCCGATGGCCGTCTCATTTCCGACTTCATTGGTACGCGCGCTCTTTCCTACTCCCTCCATATATTAATGTTCTTTCCATTTCGCTAATATATGTGAGTAGTATTTTAATGAAATGAGAAGAACATAGTCGTGTGGAGAAAGTACTATTTTCTTATTCTTACGACTTAATTATATATGTAGCCTCTATCGGCTCTATGGACTAGGGTAATTTATCTTTGATTAAGGTACGCCACTATTTTAGTTCAGAGACATTGAACTCCTATCAATTTAGTTTAGTTTAAGAAAGTTCAGCTTTTGTAAGTTCATTCAAAAATACTCTATTTATATAAGCTTAGCTTGAAAAAAGCTTAATGCTATTAATCAGAAAACATTAACATATTTAAGAAATTTGTTTGCCAGTAGATTAAAATATTAGTCCGAAGTCCGGTTTTTTTAAATTCAGTTCAGAAAAAACTCAATTCATATAAGTTCAGCTCAAAAAAAGCTTAATGTTATTAATCAAAAAACATTTACATATTCAAGAAATTTGTTTGTTAGTAGATTAAAATATTAGTCCGTATTTAAGTTGGTAGTATATTTTGTAATTAAGAAGCCGATTTAGATTAGCTAGCTAGCTAACAATTGCATGTCGCGATAATATTTAGTCAATTTTTTTGGGCTAAGTTGGGTGGACCGTTGACTTAAATATCTTTACAAGAAAGATTATGATATATTGTTCATCAACATGTCTTAATAATAATGTGCAACTTTTGGCATCTTTGACATTCTTAGCGGAACGTGCGCATCTTCCATTGATTCCACCGTATCTTCAGCCGGGTTTACATCAATTTTCTCATGGTGTTAACTTTGCATCGGCCGGAGCCGGTGCCCTCGTCGAAACATTTCAGCATTTGGTATGTATAATCAATTATCTACTCGAATATTTAATGTGACAAACTATACAATTTCATGATTATAGGCGGGAGTTTTTGAGATATCGATTTGACTTATACTACTTTATCGTCTATTCGCCTCAGATGTTTATGTCGATATCAGGTTTAGAAAGTCGGATATACGCCCCTAGACTTTACTTGATTACGAGTATACATATAAAAGTCTATTGTTATGTTGCTTTCACGTATCTTAATGGATCATTTGACATGTAATTTAATTCATAGTATATATACTAGTTGATGACTAATTTATGAGCAACAAAATACGTGCATGCATAATAACACACAATTTATTTATTTTGATTATATACAAGTGGGCCAAGTGGCAAGGGAGAACGCAGGATTAAATGTTTGGAGTAGCAAAAAAAATTAAAAAGATAAAATACATGTAACAAGATTCGAATTTGGGTTGCTAGGTTGAAAATCAAAGCATTTACCATTGAAGTACAAGATTTTTACTGTATATTTAATGGGATATTATTTATTTATCTGTTATTCAACAATATTTAATTTGGATAGCAAAAATCCGTCTTCTAAACCAATGTCTTTAAGTTTGGCTTAGCGGCCGTCAACCTTTGCTACTATGTGGGTTCCCCCCTGACAAATGGTATATATGCTGGTATCCGTCTTAAATTAGCGCACATAAAATGTCACTATTTTACAATAAAATATATAATATTTTTTATATAAACTATCACCAGTTTATTACAAAATGATGATAGTATTAGTAATTTAGTTACAACCACGGTGTATTATAAAATGGTGATATTATTTTTGTGTTTAGTTAAAAACCGTTTGAAATGAGAATTTGTGTTTTTAAATAGGTTATTGACCTTCATATGCAAGTAAGAAATTACAAGGAAGTGGCAAAATGGTACAAAGACAAGTATGGAGAAGTGGAAGGAAGAAAACGATTGAGAAATGGCGTTTACTTATTTAGTATTGGCACAAATGATTACATGAGCCTCTATCTTACCAATTCTACTCTTCCAACTATTTACACCAAATCTCAATATGTTTCCATGGTCATCAGCAACATCACTTCTGTGGTCACTGTGAGTTATACTTCATATTTCTCGGATTATCGATGTTTAACTAATACTTCGATCTGTGATAATAATTTGTTTATCTTTTTTTTTTTGTTAAGACAGTAATTAATCAAGTGGTATGTATTAGTTCAGCGATAACTGAATTAAATCTTAAAACTTGCAGAAATTCAGGAGTTGAGAGGTCTTAAGTTCAATTAGCAGTTGGTATATATTAAACCCCTATTAAAAAAAAACAGTAATTTAAATATTTAATCAAAGATATATAAGTAATTGAGCTGCATGTGGGAGAATATGTTAGGCTTAACAAACCTACAATTATCGAGTAAGTCTCCCTTCCACCTTTATATAATAAAAAAGATCATTTAATGATAAAACATTATAATTAAAATTGTCAATTTTTTACCAAAAGAAAATGAGGATAATATTTTATGAAAACTAATTTACATTTTATCGTAAAATCATCACATATTTATCCATCTTATTTCAGATGTAAAATATTTTTCTAAAGCAAGAATTTGCAAAAATTATCTATGTGTATTATTACCTTGTTATGTTCTATGTAATTATTTTCATTTTATAAAAGTCGATTATACTTTGTTGTTGACGTAATCCCTTTACTATAAAATGGATAGAATTTTAAGAGATGTGATTGGTTCCTAATTTTTAAGAGATAGAACAAACATTTTTTTTCCCTACTACCCACGTACCCCACGTTCTCCTATTTAATTGAACTAGTTTTATACCCGTGCACAAAATGCACGGATATAAAAATATATACATATATAATAAAATAAAATTCAAAAGTATATATACTTTGAACTTATATACAAATTATAATTTTTCAATTTTTGAAACATGAATTATTATACACAATAATTATTTTTTACATATCATCTTAGTTTAGGATGACTTTCACATATGATTAAATTAAAAGTGAAAACAAAAAAAGAAGTAAATAAGAAATAAAACATACTTGAAAACAAAAGAGACCTATAAACATTTATTAATATTTATTAACTTAGACGATCTTAAACAAAAATACGGTAAAATACATTTATAATTTTTTTTTCGCCGATTTTTTTTTATATTTCCGACGTAATATGCAATTGTAAATATTTATTAATATTTTCCTGTTTGTTCTATTTTAATCATTGAAAACTGATATTATATTTAATCTACGGAATTAGACCCCATTAATGAATGAGTGGTAAATTTATTCAATACATCTTGTTTACAATCGTTGCAAATTAAAACGAAAGGGTGATAATAATGAGCAATTCTAATTTTCTTTAATTTATTAATAATGTAATATTAGTAATTAAAATGTAAACTTTAAGACTATGGGTCTTGGCTGATAGTTTGGAAGTAAAATACTTGATATTAAGTGGTGGGGTAAGGCATAAAATAAGTTTTTATTGAAACTTGTATTTTATTGAACCGTTATATATTGTTATTTATATTTTTTTTAGGGATGTTATTTATATTTTTAATTAATAATACTTTGATCATATCATATTTTATTATGATAATGACGAAATCTAATAATGGAAACGATTACGTAGTTAGAAAGGAGGAATGATCACAATTAATTCAGAATTTTGGGTGAGGGAAAGTTAAATTAATAAAAGTTAGTGGGCCATTTTTTTTCCCTTATTTTAAGGAACCAATGAGAGTGGTTTAATTTCTATTCCTTTTATAGAGTTAGATTCTTTCATTTAATTGAATTCTTTCAATTAATTCTTCCTTATCTAACCCATATCCTAACCTCTATACTCATATAATATACATTTCCTAAATATTATCAACACAATATTAACATACACTCATTTATATGTTTATGTATTCAATCATTCAATGAGAACGTCTGTTATTACGACCCGTGCATTTTTTACACGAGTTTAAAACTAGTTTATATCTTGAAAAACCATATGACTATGCCTTTGAATTTTAAATAAATAAAATGCTTTCAAAAATTCTTATTTACCATTATATATTTATATGATATAGCACATGACCCACTGATACATAATTGTTCTAACTTAATCCGATGAACTGAAATCCGATGAACTGATAAAATATAATGTTAGGAAGATTCAAACTCAAATTATGTGTATGTAGACGTGCAATTGCAACATATAAAAAACAGAACGCCTTATTTGTGACGGACGTGCTAATAAAACAAGTGAAAGGGTAACGGGAAGAAAATAGAATACCCTATACATAATGTCACTTGTATATTGTTATTCGGCATTATCCATTTTCAGCTGCATTTTTAACGATTTTTTAAATAAAATGATGAAAATAGACAAGTAGGAATAATAAAAAAGAATAAAAAGAAGATATTTAGTCAAGTGGGTAAACTTGCCTAATACGTCCATAAAAGTGGGCTCACCATAATATAAAGCCTGGGGGATTGGCAGGCAATGGAACTGGTCCATTACCTATTTACTCTGATTTTTCGGCATTCATTTCTGATACCTCACCCACGGCCCATCTATTATTAGACTACTATCACTCTACCACTTTCACACTTCCACTCAACTCCCAATTATTGTTTCTTCAACTTCACTTGTCTCTTCACTTTTGTCTGCCCACGTGTTACACGCACAATCGCCAATTTTGGGGGATAATAAGGACGCTCGTCACTGCTGATTATGGAACACGTGGGCAGACAATCGATAAAACTAGTATATATCGCGATATATACTTTCTCCTTTCGACGTTTTCTATAACCTTTTCCTCCTTCCGTCTCTCACAATCGATAAAACTAGTATATATTGAGTGGGGTTAAAATATATGGTATTTTAATCGGTAGTGAGAGCAGAAGGGAGAAGAGAAGATGGAAAGGAGAGGCTAGATAGTTATTTTAGTTTTTCAAACGTTTTGTCATTACTTGTGACCCTGTTGAGATTTTCGTCACCAACATTGGTACTTAGACGGAACATGATCTAAAAAATGTACCGCTAGATGATAATGAGTTTCGTTACCACCCTATTACATCAATCATGTAGCGACTAGGGACATTTAAAATAACTACTCCGTACATAAAATATGTGAGAGAGTGATATCAAAACTCAGTATATGTGGTGACCAGTAAGCATATCCAAAATCTGTAGTTAGGAATTCACGATGGCGAAAATGTAATGTCATAAAAGAAGCTCAAAAAATTTAAAAAATTAACTAAAAATTTTGAAAGTTCTTTGTTTTTGGCGGGACGAACGCCCCTACTAACCCCGTAAGCAACCCTGTGAAATGAATCGATTTTTAAAGTTGTAATGTGTTGATTTTGCAGGAAATATACAAGATAGGAGGAAGAAAATTTGGATTCTTGAATGTGCCATCAATGGGGTGTGCTCCAGCCTTAAGAGTAATTGCTGATGCAAATGGTGAATGTCTAAAGGATGTTGTCACATACACAAAGCTACATAATGAAGCTATCTTCCAAGCCTTACAACAACTTGTTAACAAATTACCTGGATTCAAGTATTCACTTTATGATTTCTACACTAGTATCCTCCAAAGAATCAAACACCCTTCTAAATACGGTAATTATATTACTCGTACGATCTAACATGGTTCTGTGTTGTTGCTCATTTTCATTTTCTGGGGTTTAAGCTGAGTTGAACTGAATTGAAATGAGCTGAAATTAAGTCAGAAAGAACAGGGTCTAGTATAACTTACTAAATGGTACTCAATTTTGATGTACGGTTGTATAATTTGATAAAATGATTGATTGGTGAACAGGGTTCAAGGAAGCGAAGACAGCATGTTGCGGAACAGGGAAGTACAGAGGAGTGTTCAGCTGTGGCGGGAGACGGATAGTAAAACAGTATGAGTTATGCAAAAATATCGACGATCATCTATTTTGGGATTCAATTCACTTCACTCAGAATACTTATATGCAGATTGCGGATGAGATGTGGAATAATACCAATTATGTTCATTCTTCTCATGGTTCTTATACTATCAAGGAACTCTTTTACTTACGATGACAGCGTCACAGAAGTCGTTACCCATCCGCCAAAGGTGGATCACTATTGAAATACTTACAAGATTTGCACCCGCGACTTTCTTAGACGTCGACATAAAAGTTGATAACCATTCTTGAATTGAATATAACTTATAGTAGTTGATTGTATAATTGTCTACAATGTACACCGTATTTATCTTTTGTAAAGTTCGGTTTCAAAGAGCTTGGATAGCAATCGGACAAGGATTCAGCAATTTTCGCCTTGGATGTAAACGGGTTTTAAAGAAAAAAGAGAACTAAGTTGGTCATAATCGAAATGATGCTGACAAGATTTGATTCTGGTCATGAGATATGTGTGGTCGACTATGTGAAAAGTCCGAATTACACATTGTCTATTATAGATCTAATATAATCAAATTATTCTTTCACTTACCAAAATTGTTAAAACAAGAAGTATCATATTTCCATTCAAGTCTTCAAAAGGGGCCTAATAATGGAGATTAGAATCAATATTAATGCTTCTTTTAGATCTTGTTTACTAGATAGTATTAGGTGGAGGAAGGCATCCACTAAAACAACGTTTCACCGGTAACTATAGGCTATACAATACTTGTATAAAACTCGAAGTATAATTATGTTTGCGTACTCAATTGTTGGAAATAAGTTACGGTAATGGGCAAAATAAAAGAACAGAAACTGGATTAGATAAATTTTTACTGTGTCACGGTATGGTAGTCGTTGCCTTGCCTTAGAAGCTTAATATCGCCCTCGACACGGTGCTGTGAACTGAAATCGACGCTCGATTTTATTGTAAGGAACAAAAGAGCGAAAGAGGGGGATTTTCAGAATGTAAATTGAGTGATTTAGCAAACAGTGGTTAAACCAGACTGCAGGTTTCCAATGCAGAACCAAATTCAAACAATGGCGCATTTGAATTTGTTACGGTAGTAGTAACGTCTAAATTGCTTATTATTTAACAGTCGTGAATTGTTGAGCTATGAAATCCCCTATAATTAAACAAATGTCTTCGGTTCGATTTTCAATAAAGGGTACCCTACTCCGTATGAAGAGGATAACCTTTCACCTCCATGAAAGCTCTGAGTTCTACACAAACCCGAAACCGAACTAAATCAAATGAGAAAAGAACAATATCATAATTCAAAACATGAAAGAACAAGATATATTGAGGTGTAGCCAAAATAGAATTCCACTAACAATTTCAAAACTTGTATTATTAGTTTCAACATAAAAACACAAAAGACCCGGTATAGGTAGGATACCATAAAACATCGACAATATCCTAGTGTCTTTACCGAGTCCTGGTTCATACCGGAAAGACGGGTCAAATATAAACAACAAAAAATGTAAAAATTACATTTTCAACCACAAAACATGAACACACAAACATTATTTCATAACAAAAACACACAATTTTAACGATGACAAAATGCTAGCGGTTAAGATGGAGGTATCGTTCGTGTCTATAGATCACAGGTTCGGAAAAACGACCAATCACTGGCACTGCTTATTAGCAAAGGCTTCCTCAAGCTTAGAGGCCTCAAGATCAGCAGCCTTCTTAAGCAAATTCCCATCAAGCCCTTCTTCAAGCGCCATACTAATTGGCGACTCACCCAACCCATCCGCGATCGCTAACATAATTTTCTTCATCTCGACTCGAAACTCGCCAAGATCGACAGTCCCCGATCCATCGATATCAAACCTATCGAATATCGAGTCATAAAGGGACGTGAGCTGGGCCGGGGTCGGCCCAGCTATATCGTCCCCAAAATGAGACTCCATGAGTCTCATTGACTCGAAAGCCTTACGAAGCTCGGACCTCGATAGCGTACCGTTGCCATCGGTGTCCAACGTCGTGAAACTTTCGTCGACGCTTTTGTTGAATTGGGTTTCGTCTTCGACGAAGGATCGAACCGTTGATCCGTCAATTATAACTACTCCCATAATGGTAATATTTTTTATTTTATTTTTTGAATGTTTGTTAGATTATTGATGAGGAAATGATGGAGGAGATGATGAGGATGTGAAAATCTGTATGGCTTTCAAGTTTGAATCGGTGGGGGTTGTTTTAATGTTGTGGTGATCTCTTTTTGTGCGATTTGCGTATTTTTAAATTATGATATTATGAGAATATGCGATATGTTCAATCGTGGCAATCAATACACACTAAATATTTTCTTTGGACAATTTAACATTTTATGACTTCCTCTAGCCCACACAACAATATGTAGAGATGTTCACTGGTCATGGGCCGGTTCCAAGCCGGAGCGGGCCACTAGTCAAGTGTGCGCCGGTGCGGGACGAGCTCACCCCAATGAGTTGTTTACCCACCTGAGGGGGAGGTGGGTGGGCCTGATGGACCTTGCTAGTTTTTTTAAAATTATCCCCTAAATTAGCAGGCCAAAAGGCTTGGTTGGGTTTGATAATTGAAACATGAACGACTGAATCAGAACCTGGCCCATGAATTGAACGGGCTTGATGGGCCAACGAAATGGCCGTGTTGGGACAAACCAACTACGGCCCCGTGGTCTGGGCGAAGCCAACCCGTTCATTTGGCCAACTCTAGCCGGGCCTTTTGTAAAAGATAACTAGCTGGGGAGGATTTTAGGGTTTGTCTATGGTTAGTTTTCAGGCACAACGAGTAAGTTGTGTTTTTTAAGTGGAGAATTTTATAACACCTCCTGAAATTAAGAGAAAGTTGACCCACATCGAGTCTAAATGCTACAATTAGGGTGAGGCGAAAGTTGGTGGTAGTACCAACTTCTCGAATAGGGTGGTGTATCCTTTGGATCTGGCTAGAATCTAGAGTTGTTCATGCACGGGATAACCCATCGAAGATACCCGATCCCATACTCCCATCCGGTTACATGCTTAGGTGCTTGTTTGCGAGCACCTTTTCAAAATATACAAAGGCTCGGCCCACAAACGCGTCTAAAAATGTTCACCTCTTGTTTGTGGCTAATAATTTCAAGCTTGGTCTGACTCATTCAGTCCAAGTCAACATATGATCACTATTAAATTGTCATAATCCGTGTTTCATTGTCATGTCTACTTATATTACTCCGTTTTGCATACTTAGTTTTCTAAAAACATTATCTTCTAATTTTCTTATATTATCTTCTAATTTTCATATTAGAAGTGACTTCTAGCTACTACTTACTTTATCACAGTCACTTATTTGCCTTTGATATTGGCACAAAGACTAAGAAAAGTGGAGGGGCTGGTTATTAGATGACAAGTAGAACAAATTAGTAGTGTAGAAGATTCAATTGCTCATCAAATGCATTAACAAGTTAATAAAAAAAATTAGGGTTAATTGATAATAATAATCCAACTTATGACTGATCTTCTCAAAATAATTTCAACTATGATTTAACCTAAAATAATTTAATTTATACCATCATTAATTTTATATTAGCCGAAGCAAAAGGTAACCTGTTTAGCAGGCTACTCCTTCAATCATCAAAAATTACGTCACTTCCACCTCGCTTATGTCCTTCACCACCGCCACCTTTTCCCCCATCACTCTAACATTAATTTCTCTCTCCTCAACTTCATTATCTCCAACATATTGTACTCATCAATCATCATCATGATACTCCTCTTAGGAACCGATTTCCACATTATAATCATCCTGCCATCATTTTTCAATTGATTAAAACATCATCCCCTTCACCTCTTTTACTCTAAAACCCCCAAACTTAACTTCCGAGTAATTTTATTTAATGCTTAAAAGTGTGAAATCTCTGGATTTTAATCAGGCTAGTTCATAAATTTCTTACTTTCAGATATTCAATCACTCCACCTGTAACACCCCCGATTTTCAAGAAGCCTTATCTAGACCTTTCTTAGTCGGCAGGAAACGACTTTCACTCCTACGATCGCTCTTCGTGGGACCCGCCACAGAGAGGATGTGCACATTAAGGATCTGGGTATTCCTTGTCGCAAAAAAATGAGGGATGATACGCTGAGATTATTCAGTGGTGTTAGTATGACGGTACAGCCATGTGTTGTTTGTTCATGCGATACGTGATTCATGTTATTGGTATTTAGAATTGAGCATTTGATTTGTATTGCTTGTGTTCGTGTAAGTCTATTTTTGTGCTTGTATTGACGTGTGGTTTGTGTGTTCGTTTCCTATCTGTTTTTGCGGTGATCCATTGTTGTATGTAAATGGTGAGAAGTGCCGTAGTTTCAGGTGTGGATGTTTGTATGGTGTGCTTGCTGAGTTAAATTCTTATGTGTTTGGGACGAGCCGACGAGAAGAGTCATCGTTGTTGACATCAGTAATGTATATGTTCCATAATTCTCAACAACGTCACAATCACTACGTCATCACCAATACTGATACGACAATATATAAAAACATACAGCGATACAATCACCACAGATTTGGAAAACAATACAAGGCAAGTACTTGACTGAGTAAGATCACTTACCTAGTGTACGCATCGAAGGACTCCTCACTCGACTCAAGAACGACATCGACGATTCCCTATTAAAGATTTTATCCATCAACATATTGTAATGGATAAGGAAAGGTCGGACTGAGGAAGAAGGTAACTTACCGGAACTGCTACTAGGGCGACATATATATGTTAGGTCTCCGATCTGATAGCCTCGTATGAAAATGTCGACTAGTCTCCATGAAAGTTTGGGATGAGAGAGAGAAGGGAATGGGAAGGCCTTTCTTTTGTTTTAGGATTAAGAGGTCTGACAAGACTGATATACGAATTAGGTTTATATTAAATCCTAACGCGCAAACAAGTCCGCTGGAACGACATACTCGTCCGAGTTGGGCTGACTCGGCCGAGTTGGACTTACTCGACCGAGATGGATTAACTCGACCGAGTTGGTCTCGCTCGACCGAGCCTAAACTAACCAATCTGGCTTCCCTCCTTAGTCGGTACCAAGTCGGATGGTCCACGGTCTAAGGTGTACAAATGGGTCCTAAAACCTGGGTGTTACAATCATCCCTCCTTAAAAGAAACTTTGTCCTAGAAGTTTTGCCTCTCCTGGGAAATGAAGGTCCATAGGCACTTAATTTTTTTATCTAAGTCACGCCTCACAGGGTTGATCGGTTCACCTTGCCTACCTATCCTTTTTCCCAACTCCTAAGGTCGTCTAAACTGCCAGACTCTTATACTTACTCTTACCTCGATTTTGTCTACATATTACCCCAAGGGTATTATCAACACTTACGCGAAACACACTGTGAAAATCTTTTTCTCATCATACTTTTCGTGCACCACGACCACGCATGGTTACAACATTTACGATTTCAGTAACAATCCAGTCATTTAATATTAACACGATCACCGTTCTCAATTCCACACACATGTATGTTACACTAAGTCGACGTAGTCATAACTCATTCATCAGAACTCCAACACATTATCAGGGTCCAACATATTATCGACTCTATCAACGAATTCATTACTCCCCAAACTAAATCTAACATCTTACCGAACACAAAGTCTAACATGTTACCGAACAAAAGGTAAAACGTAATCGGCTTTCTCAATCACAATTCAACATATTATAGAACACAATATACTACACATATCACGTTCTAAATATGATTTAAACATGATTAATATCCGCGATAATCTATCTATCCCTCTTAAAAGAACTTCATCCCCGAAGTTCATTGATCGAAATTGTCGTCAGGTATAGTCGTATCCGTTAGGTTTTCCCACCCAGGTAATGTAACACCCCAAGAGTATGAGAGGAAAATTGTCCCACATGGGAAAAAAATATGAGTTTGTGTGGAGATTTGTCCCACAGTGGTAGAATGTAAGACTTGTGATGTGTTTATAATAGCTTACACCCACCACTTAGTAACAAGGCCTTGTACTTTTGGGTTTAAGTGATGACAAATAATGGGCCCAAAGGTGCACACACATCTTATAGGGTTTGTGTTACGACAGTGGTGGGTCGGGTTGTTACAAATGGTATCAGAGCGAGATTCTGGCCCTGGTTGCGGTCAGGTTTGAGGCACAACGAGGACGTAGTGGTCTTTAAGTGGGGGAGTTTGTAACACCCCAAGAGTATGAGAGAAAAATTGTCCCACATGGGAAAAATATGAGTTTGTGTGGAGATTTGTCCCACATTGGTAGAATGTGAGACTTAGGTGGACAATTATAATTGGTTGAGAAATTAAAAAAATGATAAAATGAATGGTAAGAGAGAGCTTTTAGTGAGGTAGAAAATGTGATAAATGATTGCAAATGTTGGAAAGTGGAAAAATGATTAGGTTGATGACCCGGGTCGTGACCTTCTGCCTGGGAGGATGAAAGTAGGTCGAGATAAATAAGATGAGATCAAGAGTAAATTCGGGTCGCAAACTAATTATCGCGACCACTGCTTGAGGATGGTCTTATACTCCTCTAAAACGGATTAGCTAGACGGAAATAGAGAAAAACAGATTTAGGTACGTAGTTATTGTTATGTTATTTTGCCTATTTTCATCTTTTATTCTATACCTCGCTCAATCACATATAGCTCAACATCCTTACTTTTCACGTTTCAAGGAATCATACTGTAGATACAACTTACAAGTCATAAATTTTATGACTTTCAAATTTGTTGTTGTCAAAGTTGTATCTCGTAATTCAATAAACATGCTTAACAACTTAAATGTTTTTTCTTTTTTTAAAGAGTATTATGCATATACATAATACACCCTAATTATCTCATGATTCACGAGCCTTAAAAGAAAATTGGATGAGAGACATTATCAAATTGTTAATACAATTTCACACGATGTGGAAGCTAAGACTTTATAATTTTATATCATGGGTTTGCAAATTAAGAAGCATATATACACCCACACATAAGTTAAGATTGTAAACATGCACGTACATATGATTTTAGTTGTAATGCATTGTAGTTATAATGCAATGCTTTTTTCTTACACAAAGTTGTACATAAAGTAATTTTGTTAGGTAGAGCTGTACATAAATCTATTTGTACGGTAGTTACGGTAGTTTGCGTAGAGTTATACTTGGGTCTTATATTCTTTTCTAATATTTATAAGTTATTTTAATATTGTTCGAAAATATTTTTTGTAAAATTTGAACTCTTCGTAATCGCTCAAAAAAGATATGTAGTAGTGTAATACACGCTAATTATTAATTATATCATGATTCACCGAGCCTTAAAGAAAATTGGATGAGAGACATCATTAAATTATTAATACAATTTACACAATACGAAAGACTCTACTAAATGGCCCGTGCATCGCACGAGCATTAAATCTAGTATCTTTCTAAAGCATGCTTTTTTTTTTTGGAAAATGGTAATTGGTCCCTTGCGGATTACAAGGTGTAATAGACCATATAACCCTTGTATTTTTTTTCTGAATAATTCAATTTTCTAACTGCCTTTGGATGTGATGTGGCAAACTCGGCTAATCTTGATTGGCCAAACAAAATTGAAATGGTGAGGTTGAATGTGAGACCTTCATTAGCATAGTTCTGAAACCACATTGTACCACATAGACAGAAATACTAGATTCTTTTATATATATATGATACTTCCAAATCACCATACAATTTTATGCATTCACAAACACACATTCATCTATACACATAACAGTTTCCCTGATTACCCAACCTTTCACGTGGTGATTGGCTTAAGCGTGTCAGGGTCGGAATTCTGAAATGAGGGCGTCTTCTCATCCAAAACCAAACTAGGGGCTCCTAACACACATACACCAAGTTCATTTTATTTAGACTCACTACGTTCTTAGATTCATTGATTTTAGGTTCCAACACCCCCGATTTCCAAGGAGTCTTATCTGGACATTCCTTAGTCGGCGGGAATGTCACCATCTCGGTTTTCCGAGGAAAGTATATATCAAATAGACCATTAAAGAACAAATTAAGAAAATTTACAAGAGTATAACAAAGCCAAAGTCAAAAGAAGTACAAGGATTGAACTCTATATATACATTATTAATGTCAACTGCGATGACTTTTCTCGTCGGCTCGTCCCAAATACATAAACAATTAACTCAACAAGCACATCATCCAAACATCCACAACTAAAACTACCGCACTGCTCACCATGTACATACAACAATGGATCACCGCAGACACAGATAGGAAACGAGCACACAAACCACAAGTCAGTACAAGCACAATAATAGACTTACGCGAAGACAAGGAATACAAATCAAATGCTCAATTCGCAATACCAATAACCTGAAACACATATCGTATGAACATACGACACACAACTGTACCGTCACACCGTGACACCAACACCACTGAATCATCTCAGCGTATCATCCCCCACTTGCTCGCGGGAAGGGGTACCCAAATCCTTAATTTGCACATCCTCTACATGGAGGGTCCCACGAATAGTGATGAGTCATATTTATATACATTTTTATGCCTCCCCTTAGATGCTTTTGAGACGGTTTATGCATGCTTATTATATGACATTCTGTATACCGTTTTTGTGAGATTGTCGATACTTCCACCTTTTTATGTATTAATGCAGGATGAGTGCATTTGCGGAACAAGTAAAGGAACTAAGGCATTACGTAGTCGACAAGACGGAGTACAAGAAGACCCCAAGAGATTTTAGGAAGTTTGGAGAAGAATTGAGGAAGGAAAGCTGAAAATTGGGCTACTGTTGAGACCCCTCGATCGAGGGAGTGATGTTCTCGATCGAGGACCCCGACGTTGGGAATTTTCCTCGGTTTTCTTATTTTTGACTTTTCTTATTTTTATAAATAGATAGGGTTCTGCCCTACCTCTATTATGTCGAGATAACCTAATTTTGCTACTGTTTTTACACGTTACTCTAGAGTCTAGATCTAGCTATTCCTCCACTGCTTTCCGGATTTTTCCTTTAGAATTTGTTCTTAATTCCTTGTCGATTATTACGGTATTAATCTTTATTCTCTATTTTAGTTCATTCTTCTTTTATGATTTCAATCCATTGTTGTTGTTTCTTATCTTTAATCATGTTTTCAATCATATTCATTGTTATTGTTAGAATCAATATGAGTAGCTAAATTCTCAATCTAGGATGTTAATTGCTTGCTAGCAAAATCATATGAATCATTGTTCGATCATTGTTCTTCTTCTAATTAGTTGATTTAGGCCTGAATTGATAATTAGTGTAGCGAATTAATACTTTCACCGATCAGGTTAGAATTAATATAGGCTACGATAATCAAATAGGTTGGTTCTAATAATAGCAGCCGCATGTTAGTTTTAATCTAAAGAGCACAATAGTGTTGATCAATTTTGTGACCTTGGATGATCCGATTGAACTAGTGACTAATTAAGAATCCCCATATAATATACTTGGTGACCCGAAATTCCTACACTTTTAATATCATTGTTATACATCTTTCTTTCACTTGCCTTCTAGTTGTTAGACAAACAAACAAACCAAAACCCCCCTTAAACTGTTACTTTTACACTTTATTAATATTAGCAAACTGATTATTACCGCCTCCCTGTGGATTTGATACCTGTTTTACCGCTAGCTATTCTGTTAGTATTGAGATAGTTTTACTTTGATATAGGTGATACGACTTTAGCCTTTTCAAACTTGGCGATCGTAGGAGTGAGAGTCGTTTTCCGCAACGGTCTCAAACATATGTTCCACAATTCTCAACAATGTCACAATTACTACATCATCACCAGTTCCGATACCAGCAGTATACAAAAATCATACAGCGATACAATCACCACATATATGGAAAACAATACAGGGCAAGTACTTGACTGAGTAGGATCACCTACCTGACGTAATCCAAGAACTCCTCACTCGACTCATGAATATATCCATCAACGTATTGTAATGGATAACTGAAAGGTTGGACTGAGGAAGAAGGTAACTTACCGAAACTGCTACTAGGGCGACAGATGTTAGGTTTCCGATCTGATAGCCTCGTGTGAAAAGGTCGACTAGTCTCCATGGAAGTTTGGAATGAGAGGGAGAAGGAAAGGGGAAAGCCTTTTTAGTTTTAGGATTAAGAGGTCTGACAAGACTGATATACGAATTAGGTTTATATTAAATCC
This sequence comes from Silene conica, assembly GCA_029255685.2. NCBI lineage: Eukaryota > Viridiplantae > Streptophyta > Magnoliopsida > Caryophyllales > Caryophyllaceae > Silene > Silene conica. The sequence continues at coordinate 68,680,407 of CM055318.2, read as the reverse complement.
CGACGCGGAAACAAGTCCGCTGAAACGACACACTCAGCCGAATTGAACTTACTCGACCGAGTTGGTCTCGTTCGACCGAGCTTAAACTCACCAGTCAGGCTTCACTCCTAAGTCGATCCCAAGTCGGATGATCATGGTCTAAGGCGTACAAATGGGTCCTCAAACCCGACTTGTACTGGTGAAAATTATATTGTGTGAAATTTTTTAACTGATTTGGTTTCGAATAGTATAACATCTCTTGAATGTCGGCAATTAAAACGTTGATATTATTTACTTTTTGCATGTGCATTAAAATAATCGGGACCTATGACCAACTTTATATACATGTTGTTTGATATTTTGTTTTACTGATTCGTCCATTTCGGCATTTCCTTTATGGTTTTATCCTTAACAATTTGGATCAACAAACATGATGATTTTTCATCGTCCCTACTAAAAGCATTATTTCTAACACTCATGTACAATATTCCTTGTTCGTACCATATACAGCCCAAAATGATCTTCGGTTGATTAAGAATTTACCTCTTCATAAAAAATACTTAAAGATAAGAAAATTACTTATTAATATTATTATCAACCGTAAATATTTCAATTTTTGCCAAAATAATAACATTTTCGTATTTTAGACATGCAAAAGGAAGAATTTGTTGTTGCCAAACTGCTTTGAAAGATTTAATTTTATGAGTTGCACACTTGCACACGTAAAATGTTGCCAAGTATGCCAACTATAAGAATGACAAAAAAATAATAAAAAAGAATGGTTTTGAAAGTAGAAAATTACTCTCTTAGTCTTGATAAGTTTCTTTCTTGAGATAAAGATGATTTCAGAATTTTATTATAAAAAACATACAATATTGGTGTGGGGTGTGAAATAGTGAATGTATTATCATTATATCTATAAAAGAATAATGTAAATCTGCCTACGTGGCGCACTCACATCGCAGCGTTTGGTGTTTCGAGGCCTCACATTCAACCTCAGCATTTTCACTTTTCATACACCAATCATATTCTGCCACCTCATCACAATTTAATAATTTAATAATAATTTAATAATTTAATAATAAATAAATAATTTAAATACAAAATATATACAGAATAAAATCTTTCGTTCATTATTTACACATAATTCATTTCTGCCAAAAACCTAATTCATTTCTGCCAAAAACCTAATCATTCCCAGCCGTTTACTGCGTTCTTCCATTTACAAAAACCATTATACAATATGATCTTTGCAACACCTATTTACAAAAACCATTATTACATTCGATTTTTAAAGAAACTTCACTATACTGGAATTCACTATACTGGAATATAAAGAAGGTACAAGCAAAGGGCGAATAAACTCAAGGTGTTATGAAGTGGATGAAATCAAGAGGATAACGAAAGGCTAACTGATGATCCAGAGCTCGCGTCCGAAGCAGCCATGTTGAATGTTGAGTCTACATATAAGGAATTTTCTCCATCATCCCGAAAAAGGTGTGCATTGTTAAAATTGTACTGAACGATTATTAAAATTTTAATGCTAAAATTGTACTGATTGATTGTTAAAATTGTAATGCTGATAATTTTAACAGAATTTCATCTTTATCCTAAATCTTAATGCCGTGTAAATGTGAAATTATGTTTCCCGTCTGTTGTTCTTTCGTTAATTTTGTGGAATATAATCTGTGGTCCATTGTTAGAATTTGTAATGCTGATAAACTTTGATAGTGTTTGCAACAATTAACCTGCAGTTTTGCAGCTTCTGCTTTGAGTGCTGCCTTCTGCTTCTTCAATTCTTTTTCTTTTGCCTGTCATAAGAAATTAAATAAGAAACGGAGAGATTTGTGCTAACTAATAAGAGTCAATTCTTTACATATTGTTCAATAATCATTGGCTGAATTATTTACTCAAACCGTTTCTTTTATGAATTATTTACTCAAACCTAATGACAATAGCTAATCATATTGTTCAATAATTGTTGGCTGAATGATTTTCAATTGCTCTTAACAATCCCAGCTATTGTCTCATTCACCAATTCCGCTGCAAATCACCAATTCCGCTGCAAATCCCAGCTATTGTCTCATTCACCAATATTGCTAAAATAATTTTAGAATAATTCGAGTCTTTTAGGAATTCGAGTCTTTTAGGAAATATTTAATAAAATATTTAATACAATATAATAATTCGAGTCTTTTAGGAATTTAAAATTAGGAATATTTAATACAATATAATAAAATTTTAAATATTAATATTCCATAAATATTAATATTCCATAAACAATCACTAAAATCAAGCATATAAAATATGCCATAAAAAAACCCCATAAAATATTGGCTTAATTTTAAAAGATATTCCATAAAATCCATTCCCAAGATTTACTCAAACCGTCTTTTAGGAATTCGAGTCTTTTAGGAAATATTTAATAAAATATTTAAAACAATATAATAATTCGAGTCTTTTAGGAATTTAAAATTAGGAATATTTAATACAACATAATAAAATTTAAAATATTAATATTCCATAGATATTAATATTCCATAAACAATCACTAAAATCCAGCATATAAAATATGCCATAAAAAAACCATATAAAATATTGGCTTAATTTTAAAAGATATTCCATAAAATCCATTCCCAAGATTTACTCAAACCGTTTTTATGAATTTAGGCATATTCCATAAACAACCGAATGAGATACGAGTGAATCAAATAAAGACTTCAAAATTCCCAAGATTTACTCAAACCGTTTATTTGTATATAATTGACTATATAGAAATAAAATAATCTTCTAGAAAACAATAACCATCTTACCATATGTGAATCAAATCTTTCCATAATTAATATTATCAATATTTAGAGTTTTACCTTCAATAGACTTTCACTTGACAAAAACCATCCCCAAATCCATTATAAATAAAGACTCCAAAATTACCTGCATCCACAATACAGTTTTCAGTCCTAATACACAGTACCTGCTATCACAGATATTCATATCAATGGCTATGACGAGTTTTATGACTATTAGTGACCTCAAGTACGGGGTTCGCGTGACTCAGATGAACGTAAGAGTGACACACAAATGGGAGAGACCCGAATTTGCTTTTAAGAACAAGAATTTCGATAAAAAATCTGATACTTCAAGCAGAAAGAAACTCGATGCCATAGAGTTGCTATTCGTGGATTCCAAGGTTTGTCTTTCATCTACCATTTATTCTACAATAATTTTATAATGATGTGTTCTTTTATTTTATACAAAAAACTGATTTGAATTTTATTTATGTTGTTTTCAGAATGATTTTATCCAGGCCACGATAAGAAAACAATTAATTTCACACTTTGGATCACAGTTGTCTGTCGGTGAAATTTACACTATTCGAAATATTACCGTCGACAACAACACAGGCCTTGACAAGGCAACACCTCATCCTTATAGGTTGAGGTTTGAATACTCAACACGAGTGCAAAAAATCAGTGATCCTACCATACCAAATAGTCTTTATCGTTTTTCAGCTTTTAATGACATATTGGACGGTGTTATTCCACCCACGCATTATATAGGTACGACTCTTACATATTATATTCATTTACTCTATTTTACTACTCTATTTTATTAATGGTCCACTATGATTTTAAATGTTTTCGTATTTGAAAATCCAGATGTTATAGGAAAACTCTACGAGATTGGTCCTTTAACGGAAACTCCGAGTAAGCATGTGTGTCGCACAATAAGACTTGAAGACTATCGGTAAATTCATCTCTACATCACTATTTAAATCATTTTCTTATATTTCGAATATTCATTAATTGTCGCCAATCTATTTACAAATTTACTCGGAGTCTCCTAAACATACTGTAATGAGGAAAATAATATGCAAGTTGTACTAATTAGATTCACATATGCAAGTCCAAACATAGGTCAACTTTCCAGTTTCGACAATTTACTACATATTAAGGTGAGTTTGCATGAATAAGGACAGCTTCTATTAAATCCAAAGACTACTACTATACCACAATGTTCTTTAACTACCCTATCAGGCAAATAGGCAGCTAACTAAATCGTCATATGAAAGTTAACTTTGGACCAAGGTGGTGCAATGAAAGCAAACAATAAGAAAGGTTCTGACAAAGGAGTTTACTTACTCCATAACCGACCTGAAAAATTTTAAAGACTGAAATAAAAACATGAGCTTCTCATATCACCCCTATTTAAGTAGCATAGATCATGATGGTCATCAGTAAGACACTAACGGCTTCACTAGAATAAATGAATCGAGAATAAAACCTCGGGGAAAGTCGTCATCATTGTCCAATTGAAAACAGTACACAACAACTTAATCATCCTACAAGTCAATCAGTATTCTTCATATGATATTTAAATCATGTAAATAACTAACAATATCACAATGCAACATTATTATGACCTCTGAAGGAAGGTAGATGTTCATTACCTAAGCTATTCTATTGAAATAAACTTAAACCCAACAAGGAACATGCTACATAACTATTGACGCTTGCTTACACCGATAATCTGAACTACAAACTGAATCAGACCTAGCATTGAACGTGTAGCAAGACATTCCAAATCTCAAACATATAAACCATAACAGCCGAACCAAATTTCAAGCAAATAAACCATAACAGCCATTCCAAATTTCAAACAAATAACCCATAACAGCCATTATCATTCCATATTGTATAATAAGCTATTCCAGATTTGCAAACATATATAAGCCACTGAACGTCCATTGGAAACCGATAAAGTTAAACAGAATAGGCTGTTACCTCTACCATCCAATAATATTGATATATGTCCGTCATGCGTATCCTCGAAAACAGAGAAAAATAATTACGTTTGATTAGTAGGTATATAAAACACTGTCTAAATGTTTACTTTAAGTTTATAATGTAATAAACTAAAATCGTTATAATTGTTGGTTATGATAATTCTACTATTTTGTGTTATTACTGTCTAAATAATTTTAGTAATAACACAAAATAGTCGAGTTATAATGTAATAAACTAAAATCGTCATTACTAACACAAATTTAAACACTGATATATGTTAAAATATTCAATTACTTATGTTAAAATACTCAATAAATCTTCTTCAAATTGACATGCAAGTGAATTTCTACTTATATACTCAATTATTAATAAAATTACTAATTATTTATGTTAAAATACTCGAAAAATTAACAGAAATGATAAGTTCTAATGATGATAAACCAAAAAATATAATTTACTTATTTTAATTTTCATTATCATTCCATAGTGTATAATAAGCTATTCCAGATTTCAAACATATATAAGCCACTGAATGTCCATTGGAAACAGATAAAGTTAAACAGAATAGGCTGTTACCTCTTCTATCCAATAATATTGATATATGTCCGTCATGCGTATCCTCGAAAACAGAGAAAAATAATTACGTTTGATTAGTTGGTATATAAAACACTGTCCAAATCAATAAATCTCTTACTAATCGACATGCAGATGAATTTGATAAATTATTAACACGATTTACATAATAGTTATGTTAAAATACTCAATAATTAACTGATAACGTTTTCATCTACTCTTTATAAACAAAAAAATACAAGTAAAACAACATGTAAATAATAGATCTAAGTAAAACGAAATACAAATCATCAAATCTCCTACTAATCGTCATAAAAATCAACAAATCTAAATAAACCTGGAAATAAATCTTATTCAAATCGACATGCAAGTTAATTTGACACCCTAAGTGCTACTTCAACGACCGTACACTAGCGGTTTTAAAACACACACCATGTATTCACCGCGGTATCAGGACATTGCTGATGTAATGCAACAGATTGTGGCAGATCAGCATGTAGCTTAGGTAATGTTAAGCAAATGCTTATTTTAAAGTTCTTACAATCTGAAATTATGGATAAAGAAGTTGAATCAAACCTGAACAAATTCCTTTAGTTCCGTAAAACTCGAGTGCTCACTGTATGGAACTCCTGCACGAAGCGAAATGCGATGATTGTGAAATTTGAAGGGAAGGAAGAGAAGGCTCAATAACACAAGAGTTTGAATAACTCACCATAAACTTGGATATTTCCCTTAATGTTGGGTTTAATTAAGTCCAATTGATTACCAATGGACTCTGAGAAAGTCCAACCTGTACACAGTATGCATGTTTTAAACTCCAACAACAATCTCAGACAGTGATTTTATTTTCAGAAAACAGCAAATTAGCAATTTTAAGAGAGCAACACATGTCAGCTAGCAAGTCTATTAAATAAATCTTATTCAAATCGACATGCAAGTTAATTTCTACTGACATACAAATAAATCCAACTAGAACAACATGCAAATGTATAGATCTAAGTGTTTTATCAACATACAAATCAATAAATCTCTTACTAATCGACATGCAGATGAATTTGATAAATTATTAACACGATTTACATAATAGTTATGTTAAAATACTCAATAATTAACTGATAACGTTTTCATCTACTCTTTATAAACAAAAAAATCCAAGTAAAACAACATGCAAATAATAGATCTAAGTAAAACGAAATAGAAATCATCAAATGTCCTACTAATCGACATAAAAATCAACAAATCTAAATAAACCTGGAAACCACGCCCATAACGGCCGAAGATCAATAGTGGAAATATAAAAAAACCGCTCCTTCAAATTTTTAAGAATTACGAATCAAATTTTATAATATTTCAGATACTAATCATTTATAATTTTTACTTTAGTATGAATAATATATTATGTCATATGGTGTTCATAATTTTTAGTTCATTACATCATATCTCGACTATTTTGTGAATATTTTGTTAAGTTGATTTTATGAAATACTATATTTTATCAATATTAGTGTGTAAGTATTTGATTTTCTGAACATGAACATTATTGAAGAGAAGTAGGAAGTTGGTTCGAAATGTTTTAGAGAGATAGAGGGGAGGATTTTAGAGAGAGGGCAGGATTTTAGGAGGATTTTAGAGAGAGGGGAGGATTTTAGAGAGAGGGGCGGTTTGTAGCAAATGAATTAGGGTTAGGTTATAATTTCTGTTTAGGTTGGTATATATATGGGGTGTATTTAGGGTTTTAAAAATGAAAGATTATAACCGTGATATGGGCTTCGTTTACTAAGATTTTGGGCCATGTTATTCGAGTATTTTAGCCCAGTTTTACACCCATTGCTTCGGCCTTTGGGCCATTCTATTCGTGATTTTAGCCCAGTTTAAAAATGAAAATATGGTCCGTTTATATGGGATTCGTCTAAACATTTGATTTGGGCCATTTTATTCGAGAATTTTAGCCCAGTAATATCATTGCTTCGGCCATTTTATTCGAGAATTCTATTTACTTTTAGGTTAAATCTTAAGTTTTTTAGTATATAAATTTATATGTTATAAATGACTTAATTTAAATATCTTAAATTAATTACATTTTTTAGTTTTATAATATATAAAACTTAATTCAATATCAACATTGACCTCAACGTGGTTTCGGTTTACTTAAATAACCATATTATGTTCCTCATATTCATATCGTTATACTCCACACGGGTTTATGTTGCAGTGATTGATTTTTCGCAACCTTTACAACCACGTCCAGACATTCTACTGCAAGCATCATCTCCACCTACTAATGGTAAAACAACATTGCATTCATCTCAAAATGATATGTCTCTCAAATTAATTTCTTTTGGTTTGATAAAAGAAATGATGTATACACGTAAAAAGAACAGATTGTAAAAGACTTAATAATGTCACATTCTTACTTATATTTGTCTACACCTTAATTGATGTCTCATTGTTCTATTTTATGCAAGTATTTCAAACACCTCATGTGATTCGAAGACAAACATCAACTCCACAAAATAAGGGTAAAGCACCTTTGTATCAACATCAATCTGGTATGTGGCTTTGGTTTATTTAATCAGCTTAATTATTTTCTTCATAAACTACCTTTTTTTTCCACACGATTTTATGTTGCAGTGATTGATTTCTCGCAACCTTTTCAACAATGTCCAGACACTCAACTGCCAACATCATCTCCACATACTAATGGTAAAACAACATTGTATCCATCTCAAAATGATATGTCTCTCAAATTATTGTTTTTGGGTTTGAAAAAAAAATGACGTATACACGTGAGAAGAACAGATTGTAAAGGACTTAACCATGTCACATTCTTACTTATATTAGTCTGCACCTTAATTGATGTCTTATTGCTCTATTTTACGCAAGTATTTCAAACACCTAATGTGATTCGAAGACAAACATCAACTCCACAAAATAAGGGTAAAGCACCTTTGTATCAACATCAATCTGGTATGTGGATTTAAGTTTATTTAATTAGCTTAATTATTTTCTTCATAAACTACTTTTTTATTCGACGCGATTTTATGTTGTAGTGATTGATTTTTCGAGGGTGACCCTAATTATCTAATTTTTATTTAACATGTAATACTTACTTTTATTTAGTTGTACATTTCTGACCGTTTCACATATACTTTAAATTTCAGGTTTTGAAGCTCACGAAAAATATGAGACTTCAGGTAGGAAGTGCACAGTCAAATGTTGATGAAATACGAGAATTTTCAAAGTGGATTCTCGAAGTTGGGGATGGCTTAGCAGGTGGGTCAAATGATGGAGTAGCAACCATCGAGTTACCAGAAGATATACTTATTCATCCTGGTGTAGATCCAATATCTACTATTGTAGATAGCACTTATCCATCTTTGAAAGATCACTTAGGTGACCCTCTGTATTTCACTGAAAGAGCTGTACTAGCACCTACTCACGACGTGGTCGAGGAGGTAAACGACTATGTCTTGGATCAAATTCAAAAGGAAGAAAAAATTTACTTAAGCTCTGATGAAATAAGCAAGGAAGAGACTAATCGCGGGGTCAGAGAACTGTACTCTACAGAGTTTCTTAACTCTATCAGATGTTCCGGTTTACCTAACCACAGCTTAAGACTGAAAGTTGGAGCTATAGTGATGCTTTTAAGAAACATTGACCAAGCAAATGGTTTGTGCAATGGCACCCGAATGGAGGTAAGGCAGCTAGGAAATCGCGTTATTAGTGCAACAGTTATTTCTGGCAGTCATATCGGAAGCAATGTCTATATTCCCCGCATCACCTTGACTCCTTCCGATCAAACCAGGTTCCCAATTAAGTTTGAAAGAAGACAGTTTCCTTTAGCGGTTTGTTTCGCTATGACTATCAACAAAAGTCAAGGTCAGTCTCTATCCCGTGTTGGACTTTATCTTCCAAGACCGGTCTTTACCCATGGCCAACTGTACGTTGCTATATCGAGGGTCACCAGTAAGAAAGGTCTAAAAGTGCTACTTCTTGATGAAGAAGGACGGATGACTAATACAACAACAAATGTTGTATACAAGGAGGTTTTCGAGAAACTGTAATTGTCGTGTTGGGTTATCTAATTTTAATACATCCATTTAATTTATATTTGTTATTTAATATTTTTATAGTCGTCTACTGTTTTTTCTTATATACCTTATTTATTAATTTTATCGTAAATAACTCAAATATTATCATCATTACTCATAGCTATTCGAAGATTATTGCACCAGAAAATTCATCTTTTCACCTAATATATCTGAAATTCAAACATCCCGTTAAAAATTTATTCGTCCGAATAAACAGAATTGCTATATATTGAAATAAATTTACAGACGACGTTTTTAAAAAATAAGTGTACACAACCCCGTGATTTTTCACGGGTGTTACACTAGTGATGTATTATTGTGAAATGATTTGATTAAAAATAAAATAAACATAAAATTTTACCAAAAAAGGAAATAAGAAAGATATTGTAAATAGACGAAAGAAATAAGGAAGATTATTTAGAATAGGAGGAGTAGTAAATTTTGTTCATAGATAATAGATAATAAAATATTTTCAAAATATAAGTGATTTTTTAACCAAAAATAAATTGTCACTAATTTGTTAGAGATGGCCACTATTTATCAAAAAGTGATTATTTTTCTATTATTCAAACATACGACCCTCGTATTTTGTAAAGTAGAATTTAGGAATAACTAATAAGTATCATAAACCGTTAATTTATCTTAAATAATAAAGAGTAGTAATTGTATTTGGTAGGTCATTTCACGTGAGGTTAGCTTGGTCGCGAATTTATCATGAACAATCATCATCGGCATCATCGGCATCATCGGCATCATCATTATTCTATTAATTTCAGACAAATAAATTATAGTATTAAATGTTTTAACAATGACTACAAACTTCTATTATACGGAGTAGTCAAGTTTAAGTACTTCTCAAACTTCCCAAAATATCTTCAGAAAAAGTATGGTACTTTTAGCACAGTAGGCTTTAAATGGGCCGAACTATGAGCTTCCCGGGCCTAAATGTGATCCTACAACCCGGGAAAAGTCAGGTTAAGCTGGGTTAAATTATTGAAACTATTAATTAGGATGTTTGATCATCACCACTAAAAAGATACCGTTATAAAGACCGCAAAAACCAAATGAAAAAGAACAAAAAAAAAGTGGGATGCATTAGATACTTCGGGCCTTCGGAGATCGGGAGTTTAAGACTGGTTTAGGTGTTGAATTTGCTCAATGCACAACCGCACTTGTCTAATTTACAAATTATAGTATAAAACGGTCTCATAAAAAACCCGTCTTTCACAATAATTACTATATTGCAATGGAGAGTTTTTTTGCATTGAATTTGTAAACAATGGTTCAAAGTAAGAATTATACTGATCAGAAATCACCTTAATCGAGACATCGTGTAAGACATTGTCCTAAATCAGTTAGACCCCCACGCAGGTGCTCCTTGAGTTCTTTGATCACCGATTCCAGGGTTAACGCCTCCTTCAAAGCTTTGTGGTACAACAAAGATAGAAGTGAAAACTATTCACGGAAGTATATTATAGAAGAGAATAATCGTATATAGAATATTTCAGTGAATTTTTTGCGTGTATCTCTGAAATATGCATGGGTTGATTTTATAGTGTGAGGGAGGCTCTAATAGTCTCTTTGAATGCCAAAAGATATGCTGATTAATAATGGTCATAAAACCAGTAATCAATTGTAATTAATCTGAATATTATTGTGTAATAATGTCTAACAACTATTTCATAACAACTAGTAAGAATCATATGCGAAAGTGAAGACAAGTGGTGAAGTCGAACTGTAGAGAAAGTCGATCGACCTGTCTGTTGTTCGATCGACCAACTCAAGCTAGGGGATAAGTCGATCGACTGATATTTTAGTCGATCGACCAAAACCATCCGTGACATAAGTCGATCGACTATTAGTTTGGTCGATGGACCAGAAAGTTCTCGCAATATGTCGATCGACTACTATTCAGTAGTAACTCCCCCATTATTCTTCCAATATGGGACAATATACTACTCTTTAGTTTTGGAACGACCTCCTACTCCAAGTCTCCAACAACAAGAACTTTTAAATAAAATTTGTCCCATTATGGGATATAGTTTGTCATTAAAAATAAGAACTGAGTTTGAGAAATAGAATTGAGCTCTTCCAAAAAAATAAGAAAAATTGACCAATAAACGAAAATTGATAACTAAACGAAAAACACTAAATAATATAGTGTAAGCCACATTGAAAAACTTTATTAAAATTCTCCCATTGTAACAAAATGTTCTTAAATTTTGAATTTGTAACAAATTGACATGGTCAAGAAAAAAACATTTATTACACTTGCTCTAATAGTATTACTATCTCTAACCTCTCTCCTCTTTCTCTCACTCAACGGTTTAGGATAGTTAACCTTTTTTAGTCTTAAAAAGTATAATCTCATACACATAGCACAAATTCTTATTTGCAACGGCACTATCCGTCGCAAGCTTATGACGGATACCGTTTTCTCTCACAAAATATCCACTTTTTCTATCTCTCTAACACTATTCATGTGGTCCCCTTTCTCCACTACTCATTTTGTGTCCATTTTATCTCACAAAATATCCGTCACAAATAGTAACCCGTCGCAAGCAAGACTTACTATACATATAGAGTCCCATTTATACTTTTATAGCAACACTATAACAATCGATAATAATTCTTTATTTTTGATCGTAGAGATTCGGAAAATTAACAAGGTAACAAGGCTAGAGTGTCATTCAAAATTTTAACTTTTGGGTTAGGAAAAGGACTAAGGGAGGTTTGTTTTCTTAACTTTTGGGTTTTTGATTTTCTATCTTGGTGGGCCTCAAAAATGGACACGTAAATTTGGAATAAAAGATAAAAATGTATAGTATTTAGTAAAATTATTTGTGAAATTTAGTACATTTCAAAAAGATAATTAAGGTAAGAACAAATAGGCAAACTATAATCCGAACTTACATTCTCTCTAGGGTTTTTCTATGAGAGCCTCCGTCTAGGGTTTTTCCATAGTTTTCTCCTCGTTTTTCATGGTTTCTTCCTGCCTTTAAAGAAGGATTCTGATTCTTTTTTTTCCCTTTGTGTTGGGAGTGTCTCTTTGTGGTTACTACGATGACTTCGTGGAATGTGGAAATTCAATCTAAGGACAAAGGGGTATTATGGCACGATCCTGAGTTTGTCTGGGACGTAGGTGATGAGGCGGAGGACAAGGAAACATCTAAACATATACTGGTAGGAAAGCTTTGGGCGTCCAAGTCCATCAATGCAAAGGCGGCGGTCGATACTATGATCAAACTATGGAGTACTAAAGGTATGGTTATTGGTAACCTTATTGATGCTAATAAAAAAAAATTCTCTTCAAGTTTATTTGATTCCGAGTTAGATAAAGCGAAGGTTGTTCATGCCCAACCATGGCATTTCGACAAATATATCTGGTGTATTAATGACCCAATATGTGATGGGAAATTATCCGAGACTCCATTATTTCTTGTTCCGTTTTGGGCTAGGGTTTATGTTTTGCCATTAAGGGGTAGGTAGAACTTAGCTAATATGAGCAAACTGGGGTTGCAATTGGGAAGCTTTGTTAAGTTAGATGAGGCCCCCTTAGCAGAGATTGAAAAGGCGGTTCGTATTAGAATTCTGCATGACGGGAGGAAACCCTTACGTCACTAGTACAAAAAGTGCTATTGACATCGCCACTATAACATCGGTTTTTACTAAAACTGATGTAATGGATCTAATTTTTGTTATTTACATCGCTTCGAAATCAAAACCGATGTTAATTATATAATTTTACATCGCTTCAAAATCAAAACCGATGTTGATTATATGATTTTACATCGATTTGTTTTAAAACTGATGTTAATGATAAATAATTGCATTGGTTTAAGTAAATTGATGTTTAGCAATTAAGATAATTTTTGTTATTTACATCGCTTCGAAATCAAAACCGATGTTAATTATATTATTTTGCATCCATTTGTTATAAAACCGATGTTAATGATAATTAATTGTATCGGCTTAAGTAAACTGATGTTTAGCAATTAAGTTATTTTGTTATTTACATCGCTTCAAAATCAAGACCGATGTTAATTATATTATTATTACATCGATTTGTTTTAAAACCGATGTTAATGATAATTATTTATGAACCGATTTGTTTAGCAGTTAAGATGATAAAAATAATACATCGGTTAATTATTAATTATGAACCGATAGAGCTGGCAATCGAGCCACTCGGGTCGGTTACAGGTCGGGTCAAGGCAGGTCGGATTATACCGGATTCGGGTTGGGTCGGTTCAGTTTGTTCTTCGGTTCGGGTTTGGGTCGGGTCGGGTCGCTATCGATTCGGGTCAACAACAAGCTCGTTTCAAGTTGGGTCGGGTTCGGTTACGTCGGGTCATGATATGGGTCCGGCCATATCGGGTCAAAATATAATTGGGTCTAAATCGGTTCGGTTCGGGTTTTTGTGGGTCGGGTCGTGACGGTCAAAATATTTAATAGGGTTGAGTTCAGTTCACAAGTTTGTGTAATATATAGTAAATGTGTGTGTTAAAAATAACAATTACGTAAATTATATGTTAGTTTGAATAAGTAAATCACTCAACGATCAGTAGCACGACTGCACAAGCTTGAAATGAAGGTTATTTCTATGAAGCTTGTGGGTCGGGTCGTGACGGTCAAAATATTTAATATGTTGGTTTGAATAAGTAAAAATAACAATTACGTAAATTATATGTTAGTTTGAATAAGTAAATCACTCAACGATCAGTAGCACGACTGCACGCGTGCTAATGTGTGTGCTCGTATGGCGACTGGTGAAGCCATAGAATTTGAGACAAAATATGAACGATTGCCCATATTTTGCTACGGATGTGGGGTGCTAGTGTTGGAGTAAATGTCCTTCACAATGTGTGATTATTTGAGTAAATCTTTTACAGGATCACGCAGGGATACTTAGTATATTAATCAGTTGATTAACGTTTATCTGTAACGATTAACTCACTAGAAGTTTGACGTTACTGTCATATGATGGCGATAATCAGCTGATCCCTAAAGGTCACACCTATAGGATAGTACTGAGAAATGTGATTATATATTGATATAATTACATAAATGCTAAACTTAGCTAAATGTAGTTAAGTAGATGATAAACATTTAATATGATTAAATAATAACTAGGAGAAATGAATTAAATGTTAATTCTAATAAATATATATAAAAGTTATATTTATTAATTATATTTTAATATATGATAGAATAATATAATTGGGATTAACTAATTATAAAATAATTAATTAATATTCTCCGGGAATTAAATTTGTACACCGAAAAGTATTAAAATATATATGATATTTTAAGGAAGTTCGGAATAAGGAAACTGACTCAAAATATTATATTATAATGAGGTTTCCTAATTGAAGTACAATACCAACACAAACCAAAACCCTATATATAGAGGGTTTCGGTCGTGAGGTTCACAGATAAGAAGAAAACGTTTTTCCTCTCTTATTCCCTTTGATTAGTTTATCATCTTAATCCCAAAATAAATCCTCTAAAATAATTAATAGTAAGGAGGAGCTTTGAGGGAATCTTTCTCAGTCGTCTTGGTGCAATCTAAGGAGAACTTCTACCTTGAAGTTTGGGTTTATACTAGGTTGTTCTTAGGCCGATCTCATATAGGACCAAAGGTTATTTCTATAATCCTTGTCCTATTATTCCAGTTCTATTATTTTAATATCAATTCGTTTTTGATATAATCCTTGGCAGTATTAATTAAGTTAATACTTTTAAGAGTAATTTAAGAAATTATTTCCTACAAGTGGTATCAGAGCCATTGTTCAAAATCGTTTTGATAATTAATTGAGAATTAAAATCCCACGGCATACATATTTTTCACGGTTTATTAAAAAAAAAAAAAAAAAAAAAAAAAAAAAAAAATCCGGTCTGTTTTTTTTTTTCGTGACATGTCACGATTAAATTTTTTTTTTGGTTCACGTTTTTTTGGGTTTCGTTTTTTTTTATTTTGTTATTTTAGTTGTTAAAATAATTATCATGTGATGATGCTCATAACAATATATAGATCAATGATTATTAAAAGTTCAATCAAGATATTGTTAGAATTAGATTAATTTGTTTTCAATTGTTAAGATGAATGAATATTGTTCACATGAATTAAAAAAGTTAATCTTGATTACAATATTTGAAAATTTTTTAAAGACCTAATATGATTAGAACTATAACACAAAATTATGAGATGATTTTTGTGCTACTATGAGTGATTTTAAGAAAGTTCACGAATTAGTAAAGTTTCCAAAATCTATTTCTACCTTGATTATACCATTTAAGGAAATAGTATATTATCTTATGAATATGTCAATTTACATGATATTATTTGATAATATGAGTAATTGCCTTTTTTAACAAAAAAAAACGTGTAATATTGGACCGCAAGTTTTTTTTTTCCGGCCCTACCCTAAATTTTGTGATTTGTTGCTTTTGTTATTATTAATATTATATGATAATTTATATTAACTAAATTATAAATAAAGATTTATAATTAGAACAAATTTATAAAGATAACAAAAAAAGGGTATTAAAAAAAACCATAAAATTGGATTTTAGGGTTATTTTATTTGTTTTCGTTTTTATTTATATTATGAGATAATATTCATATTAACTAAATTATAAAAGATGTTTTGTAATTGTAACAATTTTTTTTCGAAAAAAAGGGTATAACCGTGTGATTGCCGTGGGAAAGAAAGAAAATAAACGAAAACTATTTGATAATTTTTCGGTTACTTAATCATTTATTTATTTTAAAAGGTTTATTATATCTAATTGATGATACTTACTAGATTCTAAAATTGTTTGGAATTTATTTGGATTATGGTTTACATGTGTGACATGTAATTTTAATATTAATGGTGGTTTGAGTAATATTGCATTATGAATGTTTTATTATATTGTTAATGATAATGTTTTTCAGTAAAGGTTGAATTTATTTTTACAATTGTTGTCAAGTATAATCATGTAATCTAGTGTGGCTTTAGTTTTTGGTTACTTTTCGGTAATGGTGGAAAGTAATCAAGTGATGTAATTTATGAGATCTCGCATCTCCGCTTTGTATTTTAATTTTTCTTTATTTTAGATTAAATGTAAATAGGATTTACATTGTAATAGCTTAGAACAAAGAAGAAAAAGGAGAAGAGGAGCTTGATGCATCCGGGTCTCTATTTCCAGTTTACATCCCGAGATGAAGAACGGTGATCCATGAAGCTTCTAGGGTCCATGTGATTGGATTCCAAGTTGTATTTACTGTTTTTCATAGGATAAGCCACACTAGGATTTTAATGTTTTACGTTCTTATTGATGCGTGTCTATTATATGATGTTTTACATCTATTTTTTACACGCATTTTGTCACTCATTTACTATGTTTTAGCCTTTATTTCCCAACAATTGTATACTTTCGTATTTTTATGCACTTTTGCAGATTTATGCGAAAAAGAGACGATTTTACACCAAACTTATGCCTCGGGATCTTTTATAACCAAGGAACGAAAGAAAGTCCACTCAAAACATTGACCAAGTGCCAAGAAGTCAAACCGAGACAAATCAAAGCAATCCTACAGGAAAACAGGTCGACCGACCTACTACTTGGGTCGGTCGACCATGCCTCTGTTATGGAAAGCCCAGAAATCTCTGAAGCTCGACAACAGGTCGACCGACCTACAACATAGGTCGACCGACCTCTGCGCAGACCCAGAAGCTTTCCGGAAGCCCATTGAAGTGTTAGAGTCATTAGAAAACTCTAATCCTTCCGCCTATTTAAGCAAGGGGCGTGATTAGGGTTTATTATCTAGTTTTTATTATCTTGGAATTCAGTTTTAATCTATTTATCTACCCTAGTGTTACGATATAGTTTTAGTTGTAATCTTTCAATAATTCTCAAACACTTTTAGTTTTGTTCATCAATCTTTCAACCATTCATCAATAAAGTTTGTTACTTTCCATCTCAATTCCGAATTCCGGTAATTCTCCTCTTAATTTCAGTTCTATTATTATTAGTTTAGAATTATTTCATTCGGTTTAAGATAGAATCCAAAAGCCTTATTAGTGATTGCATGTTTAGATTGATATTCATTATGATTTCCATATTTATTCTTGTTTTCATTATTGTTTTAGTAATCATGAGTAGCTAATTTCATATGTTAGGATGTAGGGGGTAGATATGCGTAGGTAGTATAGATTCCGAGATCGACTGTAGCAGCGCCTTGGTCGGCCGACCTGCCTAACGGGTCGGTCGACTGAGGTTGTGGTCGGCCGACTGGGCTAGCTGGTCGGTCGACCCACACGCGTATGAATTCTGTTTCGTTTTACTTTGTTGACTATAGTATCCTACAATGAGACCCAAGGGAGACTTGTAGGATGTTAGTAATGACCTACCCAAGATTGAAAGATACGGGAAGGACATTGGTTTACACTTTAAGACGGCTAGGTTACTCAAGACTGAAAGGTATGTGACCTAGAATTTAGGAATCACCCTTATTGTTGACACCCAATAATTGTGAGACCTAGGAACTAATAGCATAGGCCGAAAGGAGCTATTAGGTACCATAGACCGAAAGGATATGTTACACCCCCTTACGCGACTGCAATTACATGTGGACTTTAGGATTTATACTATCATAGCTATTTATTACCCAAATATCCTAGCATCTCTTTTATTATAGTTTTACTCTCATCTTTATTTACTTGTTTTATTTTTATCTTTATTTTCTTAGACTTAGTAATCACCAATTCAAACCCCCCAAATTGTTACCCTAAAACATTGACATCAAACAATAAACATTCCCCACCTCTCTGTGATTCGACCCTGACTTTCGCTATCTATAGTTAAAGGTTAGGAATTATAAATTTTATCTTTGGTACCCTCAACGACGAGCATCACTTATCTTTACACTACTACAAAATATCGATACGAAGACGGTTAAAAACTGAGTGGCGGAACCGTGCTCCCCATGGCCGTCCTCTTTACCTAAGAGAACGGTTCAACCGTCCTCTTATGTGTCCACTTTCCAGCACGGTTCAAAAAGGAACCGTCCTCTTTTCCCCCTTTCCAGAACGGTTCCAAAAGGAACCGGTCTCTTTCTCCCCCACTTTCCAGCACGGTTCAAGGGAGAACCGGTCTCTTTGCCCGTCCTATATGTTCACTAACCGTGCTCTTTGCTTGACATCTAACCCACTTTCCAGCACGGTTCCTAGATGAACCGTTCTCGTTTGTTCAACATGTTCAAACTTCGCGCCATAATTTTGAATTAATAGAGCACGCTTGAGAACATAACCGTTCTCTTTGCACCTGCTATTTTTTTTTATAAATTAATTTATAATTCTTCAGGCCTATTATATATAATTTTTCCTGCAAATAAGCTACATCGCTAATAGCGTACAATAACATTGCTCCAACAACTATATTCAGGTCAAAAATTAGCCATATATAGAGAAAAATCTCCAAATACTACATCATTCATATATATCAACATACTTTCCGATCCACAAATTCTAGCTACATACGTATGTACTTAAGCTAAACTTCTAGCTACGACTTAAGCTAAACTTCATCATGCATCGTTCATGGCTGACTTAAACTGGAGCGCAAAGTTAGCCCATATATCCCTCACCTCGTCAATTTGCTCAAGCGAATATGTCAACGGGGCTCTAAGCATGAACTACAAACAAATTTTCAAAAATTGGTTAGAAAAATTCTATCCAAGACTCCTATATAAGTAAAATGATAGAGGTAAGTAAGTAGATGAACTAAAAATCCAAAAACATACATTTGGAGTAACCGTAACATATCTTCCTTTGACGATGTCCAACATGTATCGAAAAATATAGTATCCACATAAAACGGAACCAAGAGGCTGCAAAGGGGCCTGAAAGGGGAGCTCATATTATAAATAAATACTTCACATGCACTATGCTTAATAAGAGAAACAATATGTTAAGATACCTTAATCTTTTTCCAAACAACGTCGTTGGCCTCATATTTTGCAAGTGCATCGATAGAGTTCCTTTTCTCAAAGGCCCTGTATATATAGATAGCCAGGTTTATATATTTATTCAGTTTTAGTTGATAATGAAGCGTTAATTTCAAGTATAATAGAAAAACAAGCTAATGTCTATGATTGATGGCTTTTGGGTGGCTTAACTTTTGTTCCTAGCCTACAGAAACATTATAAGGCAAATGCAGGGGAGTAACGGGAGGTATAATATATGAAGGCAAAATAAAAAGATCAGAAATAAGTTAGATATACTGGGTAATTGTATCCACGAAAAATTGACGAGGCTCTGTATGTCCGGCAGGATCACACCAATAGACTGTACTTTGAGCCGGATTGATCACGCCCAACATCCAATGCTTACTACAAATTATAGAGAAATACAACGAAGATATCAACTTAAATTTTGACAAAAAATAATAAAATAATTAATCAAGTCATAAATAATAATACTATGAAAAGAAATTTATAATTACGTACCCCTGGGCATATGGAGCAAATATAACTTTCCGACCTTTTCCACAATCGGTACATGTCATTGCCCTAGCAACATAATCGGATCGATAATTTTCATCCGGAGCAACGGATTCTGAGGACCTTATCTCTGGGCACAAGAATCCATAGTAACTAGTAATTTGCATACTATCGGCAAGATCACTCAAATACCTACAACAATAAGAATCCATAGTAACTATTTAGTACTAGTTTGCATATTATCAGATATATACTAATGGGATTGCAAAGGGGAAGCTTAAACAAAGAGACCGAACCTCATAAAGAGTGTAATGTGAGAGGCACCAATCATTTGTTCATCTAACAAATGAACAACCTCCTCATAACTAAGGTAGCAAGTTTGTTCATTATGTAACACATGTTCATCAATGGGAACACTGATCATTGTCCCACTTGCCTTTAAAACCCGAGCCTCAGTTTCTAATAACTTCAAATCCATGGTCCTCTGCTTTTGCTTAAAATTGTGACTAACTTCAATTCCAAGGAAAGAAGATGGCGAAATCGAGGGCGAACACTTCTGAGGCTTGGACTTCTTTGCTGCTGCTGCTTTATTTTTTCCTTGATCATTCTTTTTCATGGTTATCTAAAAGTTGGCAAAAATAAGTTGATAAATGGTATAACTCTCAGTGTATCTTATATCATTATACTAGCTAGAAATCTTAGTTACCTTATCAACAGGACTATGTATATGACTTTGCGGCCACTGAATAAATGAACCCTTAGCATGAGTCAATGTTATCATATCACCAACAGGCATTGGTAAATCAACATTTTCCGACCCAGAATAGATTTCCTTGATTGACACTTTTCTAAAACCATCACGAAGGGCACTGCCATGAATGGAAACAAATTCGTCCTTACTTGATAGGTATACCATTCCTGAAGCCACTATCTTCGATGATTTGTTTGACAGTGATAGCACACAATCTTTCCAAGCCTGAAAATTTAAGTTATAGTAGAATTTCAAACTTTTTTCATTTACTTTAAAGTAGCGTATTTAATGAAAAGCTTACATATATATACCTGTTGTGTTACTGGGCCAGGAATCTTCAAAACATTGGTCATGGGTGTACCATAATCCTCCTCTCGGGGTGGATCCTCAGTCACTTGTAGTGATTGCACTCCTTTTAGTGAGAGTGATTGTCTGTGAGACCCCTGTATAGATAGATTAGTGTTTTCAAACTTTGAACTAGATAGTGTTTTAAATGCAAAGCTTACAGATCCTTCTTAATGAAAACCTTTTACAACCTGCCGTGGTGATATGGTAGGAATCTTCAGAACATTGGTCTTGGGTGTTTGATAATCCTCCTCTCGGGGTGTCTCCTCTGGGCGTGGCTCTTCACTCACGTGTAGTGATGCAGAATTTGTCGATCCCTCAGTACTCATAGATGCTCCTCCGTGCATTAAATCGTCTAATACTTTAGTACTTGGCTTCTCACCAGTTAGCCAAAACTGCATCATCACTGATTTCAGCTTTTCCAAGTCATCAATTTGGAGTTGCATGCAATTGATCTTCTCGTACAACTCTTCTCTTGTCGGTTTTTTTGGTCCCTTCCCAAAATACTCAGTTATTGAAATACCTTGAGGAATTCCTCGCACACGGCCCGGATGCTCAGGCTTGCCTATCGCCTTAGCGAGTATGTCTTCCCGTCCTTCGGGCACAAATAAACCAGCCTCAACATCCTTTTCAAGGGATTCCTGCAAATCAGCATTATTAATTAAGTTTTTAGCAGCCAAAAAAAATGAATAAGTAGCACTAATAAATTAAACAACTGAACTAAACCGAGTTAAATTACAAATATGTTCAACTTACAATTTTCAAAGCAACTTCCTTATCATAATCAGTCATGTCCCCTTTCGCTGACTTGTGAGACCTTAGCCAAGTTAAATATCGATCAACTTTTTCCACTAGTTTTCCCTTGGCAGCTAAATCTTCTTTCTATCAAAAAAAGAAGAGAGTTCATCAAAATTCATGCCAACTTTTGACCTGGAAGTTAGCTAAAAAATAAAACCAATACATAGAACTTACGACTTTAACTTGAATCCCTCGATATCCTGCTCGTGAGCCAAAGTATTTCCCTTTTTTTAGAGGCATTCTCCTTGTTCTTATCACTGATCGCCTAATAACATAAATCATATAGAGAAGAAAATAGTACGAGATACTATTATATACATATATATATTATCATGAAATAATTTGCCGTCCTCTATAAAAATAGAAATATTACCTTGAATTTTTCACTAGTGTGAGATGCCAGAAACTTGTTCCAATCATCTTGTGTAATCTGCTTATACAAGGGTGGTGGTGTCTTCTGGATAGCTCCCGTCTCATCATACATCCACTCACGAACCAAAGTGCATTTCCATTTTCTCCATAATTCAGCCAACTTTTAGAGACACCAATCGTGACGCTCTTGAATGACATGGAAAGCACCCTGAAATATGTATTGCTCAATCAAAACTATGATAATATATTCAACTTATACCCTCTTAACAATTAACAATTGTGGTACATAAACAATAATAGCGTACAATACTAATGATAAGCAATAGAAGTATACAATACTAATGATAAACAGTAATAGTATACAATACTAATCACAAATAATAGTAGCATACAAAACTAAGCATAAATGATAGTAGTATACTCGTAGGGTAGTAGTCATAGTAGCGTATAGCAGCGTAAGTAGTGATGGTTTAGGTGCTTTGTTGTTGCTACCCTGGTCTGCACAGTTCAGAGGAACGGCAGACAGTGCAGCCGCGGTTAACAGACGCGCAGGGGCAGGAAAAGGCAGAAAGAGCAGAGGTAAAATAGCAGTAATACGCTGAAGGTGGAGGGAAAGTTGTACAGGAACAATGGAGTGATAGCGCGCAGCAGTACAGGCGTGCAGTAGAGTCGAAGTGTCGTGCAGCAGTGACAAGTAGCGGTAACCAGTAGCAGTACATACGCCTAGGGATGGCAATGGGTGGGATATGGATGGGGTGGAGCCATATCCATATCCATATCCATTTAATTTGTGGTTATCCATATCCCACCCTTATCCGTTTAATATTTTTCCATCCATCCACATCCATATCCACCGGGTGAAGCGGGTGGAGTGGGCACCCGTTGGATATTTTCCCCCTCATAAATTCCAAGGTGATATATCAAAAATATACACCTAAGATGATAAAATTTAAAACGTATATTACCAAGCAATTCCGGAGTACATAGTTTTTTGAGAAAATTGAACATAAATTTTAATCCTGTTAACCATATTTACAATTTTACAACTTAGAACTGCGAAACTAATCCGCACAAGCTTTACACGCCCATAAAAAAGTGCAACAAAATATTAACGAGTAGTTTCTAAGTTTATTTTAAAAAAACTTTACAAATTGAAAGCATTTTTCTAATCAAAATATTTATTAATACTTTTTAGAAAAAAAATAATTATACTTGTTAATTTAGGATATCCACCGGGTGGTAAACGGGTGGTAGACCATTATCCATACCCCACCCTAAATTCACCCATATCCATATCCACCCTAAATTGTAAAAAAAATCATCATCCATATCCCACCCATTTAATTTCGGGTGGATGGATATCCACAGGGTCAGGGTGAGACTGCCATCCCTACATACGCCTAGGAAAGTAGCACGTACAAAGGACATGCAACAGCCATGAACCACAGGCTTACACAGAATGTCGTTCCACAGTTACAACAAAATAATAGTAATTTAAGGATGGAACGTGAGGAGAAGGAGGCATCAGTTACGGGATTTATATAGCAGCATTAAAACTGAAATAGCTATGTTTATAAGGACAGAAATAGGGCAGACATATAGCAGCACTTAACCGAACAGAACCCATAGTAGCTAGGTTGAGTGAACGTGCAGTGGGGTGCGGTGGTATGCAGTGGCAGTAGGTGCGATAGTATTAAGGTGTAGATGGTAGTAGCGTGCAGGAATAGTGCAGCAGTAGTAACTAGCACAACATTGCAGGAACAGAGGAGTAGAAGAATAGATGGTACAACAATAAAATGCAGAAATGAGGAGGGACATCACGGGTGCATAATAACGGAAGTGCAGGAACGGAAATCGAAGTGCAGTGCGGAATGAGGGGGGGGGGGGTCTGGTAGTAGTACTGCAGTAGCGGGAATGTCATGATGCACGAAGGTAAAGTAGTACTGCAGTGGTTGCAGATGTGCAGGGGTACAGACCTTGAAATGCAGTAAAGGCGTGGTGTAGTGTTGCAGAAATAGAGGTAGGAAGTAGTAGCAACAATAGGATCATATGAGTAGTGATGTACAACAACTAACTAATAAAAGCATTCGAAAACGCAGTAAGTAGTAGCATAGAGCAGCAGTACATGTGACATGGTATTTCATAAATTGTTAACACCCAAACCCAAGCAAACTAATAAGCCCTTCATCAATTACATTTCGGCAGAGTTTGAGTCCGTTCTATTAAGCTTATTTCTTCACTAAATTAACTCATACTTCAACTTCATTGAAATAATAAGAGGATCATTATATAGGCCTTATATCTGTACAACCCACATTCATAAAACTTAGAACATGAAGCAAAAAAAACTTAGAACATGGTTAAAATAACATACCGTCAGTTCACTGAGCATAAGGTTCAACGTCGGTTGATCCACATCCTCCCAACTCTCCAGTGCGGGACTAACATTCCCCCGAACAGTCACGCCTATCCATGAACTAAACTTAGATGCATATTTTCCTGTCGGCAATTTATCTTCTTTGTCCCACTCAAGTTGTATGGGTTGTTTCTCTTTAATAGCTCTTGCAGCCATATCTAAAACAGTTCGGCCCCTGTGAGAAGATATCCCCTTCTTTCCGCTTGCGTCCTCAACAAAGTTGTTCTTTCGACTTCTTTTACGTTTTTGCGGGCCCATTGTTCAACTGTACAAAAAAAACAGGGATAGCAAGTCACAACAGGGAAAGCAAGTCACAACAGGGAAATCAAGTCACTGGAACATGCAAGATAGGAAAGCATATAAGAAATGTAGATGAGGAATACTTCTGATGAAAAGCGGTAAAATGTGAGAAATTATATTAAAACATCAATAATAGAGCCAATTACAAGAATTTCAGCAGATGATGTACATACAGCAAGTCTCATACTGCCACTAAGCAAAAATAAACAACCAAGAAAACTAAATTATTCTATATGATAATAATAATAATAATAATAATAATAATAATAATGGGACTGAAGCGTTGCTTGGACTGAAGCGTTGCTTGGACTGAAGTCAGGTCGTTGCTGCCCATAGTAAAAAAAGGAAAAGCATTTAATAATAATAATAATAATAATAATAATAATAATAATAATAATAATAATAATATTAATAATAATAATAATAATAATAATAATAATAATAATAATAATAATAATAATAAATCGTACCTAATCATGCGTCAAAACCGCGAGGGCGTTTTTTAGAAGAAGACTCGGTATTGGTCCATATCCCTTCGTCATGGTCATCACGAACATATAAACTAAAAGGCTCGAATATATCCGTATCATCTAAATGTGGTACACGAGGATCAAAGCCCTCAAATACCACATCGTCATCGCAACTATCCATTGTGGTCTTACTTCTTACAGATAGCACAACTGACCACTTTTTATCCGATGGATCGGTGACATAAAATACTTGTTTCTCTTGTGTCCCTATAAAAAAAGGATCCTCCTTATGACCAAATTTATTAAGATTTACTAAGGTGAATCCTAGTTCATCCTTGCGAACTTCACTGGTTTCTTATCTTTCGAACTAGCAAAATGCATGCCTTCTGCCTCTACACTAACACCACTATTTTGCATCGTGCTCATGTCATCTTGCCCACGAGTGTAAAAGGTGGATCCATTAACGGCATAACCAGTATAAGACGATGCAAAAGTCTTAGGCCCAAAACAAAGCCTCTGTAATCTAGAAGAAATATACTCAGGATATTGTTGCAAGTCTTCTATAACTCGACCCTTGAACCAAACTCTAAAAGTCTTATTGTGCTCACTTGCGATCCACATCTCTGATTTATTTCGATGATTCGCCTTCAACAATGCCTTGTGTTCCTCAATGTACGGCTGTACCTCATCCTCGTTATGAAGAACATATGTATGTGCTATATGCCATTTCTCAGTTGCCATATCTAGACGAACATGACCCCTAAGACCTTTGCCCATCATCCACTCACTGTGCCTATTCTTAGGAATCCCAGGTAGCTCAGAATCTGACAAGTGTGCATAGCAATAAAAAAGTGTTTCATCCGTGATTGCACGCTCAGCAATAGACTCTTCAGGACGATATCTATTAGATGTATAATCCTTATACATTTTCATCAATCTCTCAAAAGGATATTGATACCTTAGATAAACTGGACCAAGGTATTTGATTTCTCTAACCAAGTGTACAGTTAAATGCACCATTATTGTGAAAAATGAAGGAGGAAAGTACATTTCCAATTGAAAAAGAGAAGTGACAATTAGTTTTTGCAAAGACTCCAACTCCTTGGGATATAACACTTTATTGCATATGGCATTGAAGAAAAAGCAAAACCTACTTATGGCGAATCGAACTTTTTTAGGTAAAATCGAACGTATAGCCACTGGTAGTAGTTGTTGCATCAAAGTATGACAATGATGAGACTTTAAACCAACAAGCTTAAGATCTGTCATTGATACTAGGCTGCTGATATTGGAAGAATATCCCTCCGGCACTTTAACACTACTTAAGCACTCACAAAACTCTGTTTTCTCCTTTCTTGAAAGTGTATGAGCAGCCGGAGGCAAATAATATCGTGTTCCTTTCTTTTCTGGTGCCAACTCAGGTCTGATTTTCATATCCACCATGTCCATCCTAGCTGATGTGTTGTCTTTTGACTTATTCGGAACATTCAGAAGAGTGTTGATTATATTGTCACACACATTTTTCTCAATATGCATAACATCTAAGCAATATCTTATAGAAAGGTCACGCCAATATGGAAGTTTTTCAAAAAGAGGAGACATCTTCTTATATCCCCGAGACGCTAATTTAGAACCCTTCTTCCCATAAGTTATCTCAATTTTTTTCACTCTTTCATATATTTCATGACCGGTTAATATCTTAGGAGGAGATCGATGTTCAGGTCTTCCATTGAATGGTTTTTGTAGCTTACGATATGAATGATCAGGGTCCAAGAACCTACGGTATCCCAAGTACGCTTGCTTACGAGAAAACTTCAAATAACAAGAATCGGCATCTTCTCCACACAAGGGGCAAGCCTCTTTCCCGTGCACAGTGTGTCCAGATAGATTACCATACGCAGGAAAGTCAGAAATAGTGCATAGTAACATTGCTTTCAAATTGAAATAACTATTCTGGTAGGCATCAAACACTCGTATCCCTTCATCCCACAATAATCTCAAATCGTCGAGAAGAGGCTCTAAGTAGACATCTATATCATTACCAGGTTCTTTAGGACCAGAAATCAATAAAGACAACATCAAATATTTTCGTTTCATGCAAAGATATGGAGGCAAATTGTAAATAGCTAAAAACACCGGCCAAGTACTATGTTGACTACTCAAATTTCCAAAGGGATTCATCCCATCAGTGGAGAGCGCAAGGCGGAGATTTCTGGGTTCTTTGCCAAACTCAGGATATTTTGCATCAATAAACTTCCAGTCTTTCCCATCGGCCGGGTGTCTTAACTTCCCATCATTTGCTTTTGATGTACTATGCCATGTGAGTAATTTGGCATCATCTTTATTCGCAAATAATCGTATCAACCTAGGAATTATTGGAAAGTACCACAAAACTTTAGCTGGGATCCCCTCCTTCTTTTTGTATCGCCATTCCTTACACACTGGACAACTAGTGAGATTAGCATATCCTTTGCGATATACTCCCTCCGATCCAGACAAAAGGTAACAGTTGCTTTTTGACACTATTCATGGTCTTAGGGAATCTTTGATATTACCGTTAATCTATAAGACAAAATATAGTCATGTGGGATCTTGTTTGATTTATCGTCATGAATGCTATAAGAATATCAAATTTTTATAATTTTTAATAATGTGTAACTAAAGATATTCACGTTGTAAAACGTGCCTCGACAAGTGTGATAAAGCAACTGTTACCTTTTGTCTGGATCGGAGGGAGTAATATGCAATCATTGGGACATGCGTGGATTTTTTCATATTTCATACCAATTCCCCTAAGTAACTTTTTTGCCTCATATGTACGATCAGGAAGTACATTATTTTCGGGGAGCATGTCCTTTAATAATTTCAGGAGGTCTGTGAAACTCTTGTCACTCCACCCATTTGTTGCTTTCAAATTATATAACTTACAACTACTATAAAGAGGCATTTCAGAATCTTTTAATTTCTCCAATACAACACTAGTATCCTCCAAATCATTTTCATCAAGATCCTCGTCAGTTTCATCTACAATACCTTCTTGCTCATCACCTCCAAACATATCTCCCCATGATTTATCCGACAAATCGTCACACCCATCTCCTGCCTAAGTATTCATATTACAACCCGAATCTTCTACTGAATTAGACTCACCGGGCTCTTCATCGTCACTCAAGCATGTTTCTCTCTCAATCTCCCCAAATTGGACATCTACATTTTTTTCTATTCCATCTAAATTTTTTGATTCTCCATGGAAAATCCAACAAGTGTACTTTGGATTAAAATTTGTCTTATTTAAATGTATTCTTACATCTCCAAAGCTCATATACCTAATATTCCGGCACATATCACAAGGGCACGCCATACTAGATTTGTCTTTCACGTTCTTTATTACGAAGTCATAAAATTCAGCTAACCCGGCATCATATTCTACTTCGCCCTTTTTCCCATTAATCATCCAAGTACGAGCCATATTCGGCTACATAATTACAACATAATTCAATTATTAAATTCATAATTCAATTATTAACGATAATAATACTAATAGCAATAATAATACTAATAGTAATAATATCACTAATGTTAAAAACAACAATAAAAGGACGATATTAATATCAACAATACTCAAATAATAATACCGTAATGATAATAATAATAATAATATCATAAATAAACATAAATAACAAACATCCCCCTACCCTTTGATCCAGGGATCAAACCCCAACTTAACTAACCATTTAAGCATTAACACAACCCTTTGATCCAGGGATCAAACCCCACGACCAACAACTTAACTAACCTCAGACAGCCACTTCGTCTTTACTCACTCGCGCACTCAACTTCAAGGGTAGAAAACCACCAGCCGGGCCACCCCTAGCCACCACTATCAACCTCACTCCCTAGCCTGCACCACCTACTACAACCACCGCCTTCTCGCTGCCACCAGAACCCACCATTACTGCCCTAACGTACTGCCCAAAACCCGTCACACACACACTGTTATTCATTTTCCAGCAACTCAAACGACCCGTGTGACACCCTCTGCAACCCCCTCTCTAGCGGCTACCACCACTAACCTAACCATGACCCGACACCACCCTAGACACTACTCAACACCCACGACTCCCTGGTGGAAAGCACCATCCTTCGAAACCACCCAAACACCACGAAAAACCGTGTAAACAGGCTGACCAGAATGTCCCTGTTTTATAATTGTTTCTGCCGCCCCTAAACAACCAGGCCTCTGGTTGTGCTCCGGCCACCAATTACCACACTACCACCACCGTTATATCCTATGAACACCCTACAACGAGAACCCAGGTACTCGTATCTAGATAAAATCAGAAAGCAGTTCGAAAGGCAATTAAAACAATGCAATAGAATAACACAAAATAACACAAAATAACACAAAGCGAATAAAACAAAGGCAATTAACAACAGAATTCAGGATTAGCATACTTACATATACTAATTTACACAATGGTATTGACAATTACATCTTAGGTTGATCTCAAACACAAAAATTCAACAAAATTTCGAAACCCATTACTAAATTTCGAATTATAATACATTGGTAAATAGATGACGAAATAATTACTAAGTTTCGAACCCCATTACTAAATTTCGAAACCCATTCCCAACCACAACAACTCATATCACGGCTTAACACGACAAATCATATTGGTAATTCGAATAATTGAGGAAAAAAAAGAAAACAAGAGTAAAGGAGAAAGAGGGCGTACGAATTATCGATGCTTGCTTCAGTTGCTTCGAAAATTGTCGTAGTACTGTATTATTACTTCAGTTGCTTTGAAAACAAGAGTGAAGGAGAAGCTATGGCTGCTGCTGGGATTGTATCGTCTTTGTGTTTGAGAGGTTTTCAAAAACTGACGTTTAATTTGTATACTGTTCTTTTGTGAATTTGTTTCGAATTATGAAAGAACAAAGAGACCGGTTATCACACTGAACCGTGCTCTTTGCGAAATTATTAAAGTCCAAAGAGACCGGTTGATAAACGAACCGTGCTCTTTGTTTATGTAAGAGAACGGTTGAGAAAAGAACCGTGCTGGTTGCTTATGTATGTATAACAAAGAGGACGGTTGGTCACTGAACCGTCTTGGTTGTTTATGTATGAATAACAAAGAGGACGGTTGGTCACTGAACCGTCTTGGTTGTAATAACAAAGAGCACGGTTAAGTATTTAAACCGTTCTCTTTGGTTTTATTTAAAACTATAAAGACGGGCATTTTATAGAACCGTCTTCTATTTCTATATTAAAAACTCGCGCCCACTTTTTGTGAAAAATTAAGACGGTTCCGCAAAATTTCGTTCCTTAATCCCCGTCTCCTAAACCTATATTTGTAGTAGTGTTATTGCTTGAATGTTGCATATCATTATGTTCCGCCTAAACCAAACCACCTATATGCATGTAAAATGACTCATGTAGATTATTTTGCATTTTGGCATATGATGTTTTTTTGCCATCACTCATTCCTACTCATATCAAATAGTTCACTTAAATGAGTTTAAAATAGTGATGGGATCTCACTCTTTATAAAATTGAGACTTTAGCCTTTCTAGATCAAATAACTATGAATCCCTTGTTCGTCGGTGGGCATATAGGACATGTTGTTATCTCCATATGGACCTCTTCTACCTCGGGTAAGTAGTGTGTTATGACCTAGTTGAACTCAACACAATGATTCAATCAAGCTATTGAAATCATTGTGGACTAATAGATAAATTTAAGAAATTTGTCGACTAAGAGTTCTAATGTATAACCAGTTAAAGGGTTAACTCACTAAATCGGGATTTGGGTCTTGGGATACATTATATAATTCTTTGAGTGAGATCGAGTATATTATGTTGTATATCTTTGTTTAAAAAGATTTTAAATTCATTGATTTCTCATGTTTATTTATTCTCTCATTTGTAGATCATTTAATATCTGCCTTTTAAAATGACTGATCCAAATGCAACTCCAGGCCCTAGCGCCACCCTCACCAGGGAGTCGTGGTTACGCTCTTTTATTGACCACGTCTCCTACAATCAGAACTCCCGCCTTAAGAATGATGGGAGTAACTTTACCGATTGGGAGGCAGCATTATGGAATGCTGCCATTGCTGACGGTAAATTAAAGTATTTGGTTGAGCCAGTACCGGTTGAACCAACTGCAAGGACTGGAGCCCAACGAACTGCATATGATGAGTTCGTTCGTGAAGCTGGTGCGATTAAGAATGTGCTCATTTATGCAATGGAAAACAATTTGCAACGCCGCTTCATTTCACAAGGTGCAAATAAGATTTTCACCACCCTTACCAATGAATGTCGCAAGCTTCGAGAATCATGAGATATGACGCAGCAGTCCGCTTCTTCGAAGCTAAACTGTCCAAGGGCCAAGCTGTTAGCCCACACATCCTCAAGATGATTGAGAATGTGGAAGTTCTGGAGTCTCTCGGTTGCAAGATTGAGAAGTCAATCATTGTAGACCGAATCTTACACTCTCTTCATGATGATTTCACCCAATTTAGGGTGAATTATAACATGAATGACATGAAGAAAAATCTTCATGAACTCCACTCTCAGCTCGTGCAAGCTGAGAAGGATCTCAATTTGAGTGGGAGTGCTAAGAAGGACGTCCTTGTCATACAACCTAATTGAAAGGGAAAGGGAAAGGCAAAGGCTCCCTTAAATGTTAAGAAGCCTCAGTTCAAAAGAAAGCAGTCGAACCCAAGAGTGGACCTGGTGAGACCAGTAACTCAAAGGCCAAAACTAAGAGCAAAGGGAAAGAAGGAGAGTGCCACCATTGCCACGAGCCTGGGCATTGGAAAAGGAACTGCCCTAAGTACCTCGAGGATATCAAGGTTGGACGAGTGACAGCCACAGGTATACCGTCATTTATTCATATGATTGAAATAAACCATGCAAGTTCAGCAACATGGGTATTTGATACTGGTTGTGGTTCTCACTTGTGTAATCACTTGCAAGGTTTAAGGGACGTCCGCAAACTTGAGAAAGGGGACGTTGACCTTCGTGTTGGAAATGGAGCAAAGGTTGCAGCTGTCTCCATAGGAACTTATGTACTCAAACTACCTAGTGGTTTCGAGTTATTTTTAAATAATTGTTATTTTGTTCCTAGTTTGTCGAAAACCATTATTTCTATTTCTGTTTTGGATTCAGAAGGTTTTTGTTTAAATATTAAGCACAATTGTTGTACTTTTTCATTAAACGATATGATTTATGGAAAAGCTGTTTCCGTAAACGGAATATATGTTTTAGACCAAACCACCGAGGTTTATCATGTGAATAATAAAAGGGCTAAAACAGGTGATAAAGAACAAACGTATCTATGGCATTGTCGAATGGGACACATCAATGAAAAACGCGTAGAGAAACTCATTAAGAATGGGTCAATACCACCATTTCATTATGAATCAATTGGTACGTGTGAATCATGTCTCATCGGAAAGATGCCTCGTATTTCCTTTAAAGGTATTGGAATGCAAGCTAGTGATCTTCTAGGACTCATACATACAGATGTATGTGGTCCTATGACAATCACAGCAAGAGACGACTATAGATATTTCATCACTTTTACGGATGATTTAAGTAGATACGGGTATATCTATTTAATGAAACATAAAAGTGAATCCTTTGACAAGTTCAAGGAATTCCCAAATAAGGTTGAGAACCAATTGGATAGGAAGATAAAGGCACTTCGATCTGATCGTGGAGGCGAGTATCTTTCGACTGAGTTTGATCAACACCTGAAATATTGTGGTATTGTATCACAGTTGACTCCACCTGGAACACCACAATTAAATGGTGTATCCGAATGGAGAAATCGAACTTTATTAGATATGGTTCGATCCATGATGAGTCACACGGTTGTGCCTGATTCATTATGGGGATTTGCTCTTCAATCAGCTGCTCTAATACTTAACCGAAGTCCGACTAAAGCAGCAGACAAGACTCCATATGAGATGTGGAAAGGAAAAGTTCCTGACTTGTCCTTTATTCGGGTTTGGGGCTGTGAAGCTTATGTCAAGTGGAGACACGAAGACAAGCTAGGCCCACGATCGGTCAAGACTTACTTTTTAGGTTATCCCAAAGGAATTTTTGGTCACTACTTTTACTCACCTACCGAACAAAGAGTGTGTGTTGCGGCTAGTGCGAAGTTTTTAGATGAGAAAGAGTTTCTCTCGAACAAACAGAGTAGTAGAACTTTTGATCTGTCAGAGGTTCAAGAACCAGAAACCAACTGTGTGATGGAAGAAAATGTTCCTTCCACATCTTCTATGGTATCCATTCCAGAGGAACCTAAGAGGACGGTTCGAGTTTCTCACCCCCCAGACCGATACATTGGTATGGTTGAGGAATGTGGTGCAAAAGACCTATTAGTCCTTGAGAGTAACGAACCAGCTACCTACAAAGGAGCCATGACATGTTCCGACTCTAAGCTATGGCTCGAAGCCATGCAGTCCGAAATAGATTCCATGCAAGAGAATCAAGTATGGGATTTGGTTGATTTGCCTGAAAAGGTAAAACCCCTACAGTGCAAATGGCTTTATAAGATAAAGCGTGCACTAGATGGACAACCAAATGTTTATAAAGCACGATTGGTGGCAAAAGGGTTCACTCAAGTACACGGGTTGCACTATGATGAGATATTTGCTCCAGTCGTAATGCTTAGATCTATTCGGATTATCTTAGCGATAGCCGCATTTCATGATTATGAGATCTGGCAAATGGATGTGAAAACCGCTTTCCTAAACGGGTTTTTGGAAGAAGAATTGTATATGATACAGCCTGAGGGTTTCATCGATCCTAAACATCCTAAGAAAGTGTGCAAGCTCAAGCGTTCCATCTATGGACTTAAGCAAGCATCACGGAGTTGAAATCATCGTTTTTATGACGTGATAAAACAAAACGGATTCATTCGAAGTGTCGAAGAACCATGTCTATATATCAAGTCAAGTGGGAGTAAAATCGTATTCCTAGTATTGTATGTAGATGATATACTACTAATTGGAAACGACATTCCCATGCTTTCGTCGGTTAAGACATGGTTAAAGAACCGTTTTAAAATGAAAGATTTGGGTAAGGCACAGAGGATTCTAGGCATCCGCATCTATAGAGATAGATCGAAAAGGATGTTAGCATTGAGTCAAGAAGATTATATAGATAAGATTCTTGATAGATTCAGTATGACAAACTCCAAGATAGGTTACCTTCTTGTTGTTCATGGGGTGCATCTGAGTAAGAAACAATCACCTACAACACCGGAAGAAACTGAACGCATGAGTCGGATACCTTATGCTTCGGCAGTAGGGTCGATCATGTATGCCATGATGTGCACACGTCCTGACGTGGCATATGCATTGAGTATGGTCAGCTGTTACCAAAATAATCCAGGTGAAAGTCACTGGATAGCCGTTAAGAACATCCTTAAGTACTTACGAAGGACTAAGGATTGGGCACTGGTATATGGTGGAGACATGGAGCTAAGTGCTAAGGGTTACACAGATGCTAGTTTCCAAACCGATCGCGATGATTCTAAATCTCAGTCTGGTTTTGTCTTTACTCTTAATGGTGGAGCAGTCAGTTGGAAGAGTTCCAAACACAACGTTACAGCAGATTCTACAACAGAGTCTGGGTACTTTGCAGCTTCCGAAGCTGCGAAGGAAGCTATTTGGATGCGTTATTTCTTACAAGGACTAAAAGTAGTACCTAGTGTGAAAGATCCAATCACCCTTTATTGTGATAACAGTGGTGCAATCTTCCAGGCTAAGGAGCCTAAGTCTAGCAACAAATCTAGACATGTACTCAGAAAAGCTCATCTGATAAGAGATTACATGGAGCAAAAGGAGATAGCATTGTGCAAGATTGGAAAGGATAACAACATTGCTGATCCGCTGACTAAGGCACTACCGCATAATAAACATGAAGGGCACATCTCATCCATGGGGATAAAGCGTGTTCCAGAATTGTAATAAACATTCTTTGATTAATGTTTGATCATTTCAAATTATTACTTAATAAAATCATTGAATTTCTTTATATTGTATTACATGTGGATTGTACGACAATTTTGAACACCACACAGTGAACTATTTTACTTTAAATGTCTTTTTTTGTCCATAAACACCAATATGAGCTGATAACTCAGCTGATTATTTTGTTAGTTGAAGGATGGAAGGTTCAATATTCCATAAGTCAAGCGTCTGAATGATCAATAACAAATATGGGTATATGATGTCGCATAGGACATAGTGACCACAACATAGAGTCCTAAATGTTAAGATACATTAGGTGCCTGGTCGTGGATGGGACGTCTATCGTGATCCCTAAAGTCGGTTCTTTTGACCATTGTTTATTTCATGCGATATAGACAGTTTTTGGGTGGCTTTGGTTTCTGTCCTAGGTCGCACCGTAAAAGGAGACCAATCGGACTTTTACTGGGTCATTTCATGTTGTGCTTCCATCGGCAGGTCATAAGTCAAGGAAAATATCCAGCCTTTATCAGGTTTTATATATATATTTCTCAGGGCCACTCGAGGAGTAGTAACTTAAACGCATGACCATGCTCGAATATGATTCGTATCAGTTATGTTGCTCTCTAGTCGAGGAATCCACTCCTGATATGATTACTTTGGAGATACGACCTTGTAAGGTAAGACTTTGCAATTTGTCTTCCATTGAGTGGGAGAATAATGCATGGATATGAGAATCGTAATCGCACACACACTTGTAGGACAAGTGGGAGATTGTTGGAGTAAATGTCCTCCACAGTGTGTGATTATTTGAGTAAATCTTTTACAGGATCACGCAGGGATACTTAGTATATTAATCAGTTGATTAACGTTTATCGGTAACGATTGGCTCACTAGAAGTTTGACGTTAATGTCATATGGTGGCGATAATCAGCTGATCCCTAAAGGTCACACCTACAGGATAGTACTGAGAAATGTGATTATATATTGATATAATTACATAAATGCTAAACTTAGCTAAATGTATTTAAGTAGATGATAAACATTTAATATGATTAAATAATAACTAGGAGAAATGAATTAAACGTTAATTCTAATAAATATATATATAAGTTATATTTATTAAGAGTAAATTAATAAACACTACCAACTTTAGTCCTCTTTTTTATAATCAATACCAACATAATTAATAATTAGTAATCAGTACCAAGATATTAATTTTTTTCTATGTTAGATACCAAGTGGTCGTTTTACTCTAGTTTTTTCTTACTTTAAATGGTGCTTTTATCTAAGAGAATGATTTTGGAGCTGAGTGTCTAGAGATTTGTACCTATATAATGGCTTTTTGGACCTCTTCGAGTAGGTTAGTATAGGATTTTCACATGACTTGGTACCTATCTTAGAAAAAAGTTAATATTTTGGTAGTGATTACTAATTATCAATTATGTTGGTACTGATTATGAAAAAGGGTCCTTATATTGGTATTGTTTATAAATTAACCCATTTATTAATTATATTTTAATATATGATAGAATAATATAATTGGGATTAATTAATTATAAAATAATTAATTAATATTCTTCGGGAATTAAATTTGTACACCGAAAAGTATTAAAATATATATGATATTTTAAGGAAGTTCGGAATAAGGAAACTGACTCAAAATATTATATTCTAATGAGGTTTCCTAATTGAAGTACAATACCAACACAAACCAAAACCCTATATATAGAGGGTTTCGGCCGTGAGGTTCACAGATAAGAAGAAAACGTTTTTCCTCTCTTATTCCCTTTGATTAGTTTATCATCTTAATCCCAAAATAAATCCTCTAAAATAATTAATAGTAATTTAGGAGGAGCTTTGAGGGAATCTTTCTCATTCGTCTTGGGTGCAATCTAAGGAAAACTTCTACCTTGAAGTTTGGGTTTATACTAGGTTGTTCTTAGGCCGATCTCATATAGGACCAAAGGTTATTTCTATGATCCTTGTCCTATTATTTCAGTTCTATTGTTTTAATATCAATTCGTTTTTGATATAATCCTTGGCAGTATTAACTAAGTTAATACTTTTATGAGTAATTTAAGAAATTATTTCCTACAGCTAGGGCATGGGGAAAAAGAGTGCGAGGATGGACCATATGAGGAGGGCGAACTGAATTTTAGCGAAAGTCTACGTGCATCTCCTAGGAGAGTGGTGAAAACGGTTGCTGATGTAGAACGTAGAGGGGCTCAAGCGTTGGGGTGGGTCTTCGAGGAGGAGTTTAGACGAAAGGAGGCAGACGACATATCTACTATGATTGCTAAACTTCAGCAAATATCGATCTTTACTAAGACGAAGAAGAAGGTTCAGAATGTGGAAAGCCCAGTGAGATGTGATGAGGGAGAAAACAACTTGGGGAGTGCGAATGTCGTTGGTAGGGATATCTCTGATCAGGGCACACAACATACCGACAATAGGTGTGATGAGGAGGTTACGGGGCAGGAGGGGGAGAAAGAAGATGTGTGGACAGATGCAGAGGGAACGCAGAACACAATGTTACAGGAGTAGGGGAGAGGGAGTGGCGTCTTACAAGTGGGAAGGAGCTCAAAATGGAAAAGGCTGGAAAGGATGGGAGATAGTATGATGTAGGGATCAAGAGTGGAAGGATATGAAGGTGAGGGCACGGTTGCTGGGAAGAAAAGAAACAGAAATCAAAATGAAGAGGAGCTGGAACACAGTGGGAGGAAGTGTCGTAAGATCATGGATGTAAGTTCATCTGAGGCGGAGGTTGAGAGAGCTCAACCCCGCCGGGACCAATGAATATTCTAAGCCTCAACTGCCGGGGGCTGGGCAACCCCGAGGCAGTAGGCGGACTCCGTAATTTTATATGGAGATAGGCCCCCGCTATGGTTTTTCTTTCCGAAACGAAACTTAGCGGCGAAGAGTTTAGGAGAATTCGGAGTAGTTTGGCTGAGTATGAAGGTATGGAGGTCGATAGTATTGGAAGGTCGGGTGGGCTGACGTTCCTGTGGCAAAAGCATTTAAATTGTGTCTTTCGTTCAGCGTCGATTCACCACATGGATTTCGATGTGAGAAGTGATAGGGCAAATTGGCGAGTAACCAGATTCTATGGGTGGCCGAATGTTGCGGAGAGATACTTCTCGTGGGAACTCCTAAGGGACCTAGGGGACAATCTAATGATCCTTGGGTGTGTATTGGTGATTATAATGAGATACTGTTTATGAATTAGATGAAAGGAGGAACTCGCGCACAGTGGCAGATGAATAGTTTCCGAGAAGCGATTGATGACTGCGAGTTAAGGGACGTGGAGTATGAGGGATGACAACACTTATGATAATGGGCAAGCCGAGGCGGAGAATTGACAGTGTCGTCTTGATAGAGCCTTATGCACAGAAGAGTGGAGTACCATTTTCCCTAGGGCAAAAGTTATACATTTAACAAAGGAGTGGTCGGACCACTCTCCGATTGTGCTTAAATTGAATGGGCGTGGGGATGAGGAGAGAGAGGGAAGGAAGTTGTTTCGATTTGAGCAGATTTGGGTGGGAGAGAACGGATGCGAGGAAACTATAAAGGCCGGGTGGGATAATGGGTCGCCTGATTTTGTTGCTAACTTAGCCCATTGTGCTGAACAGCTTTGGAAATGGAAAGGAATTAGCATTGGAAAGATTGTGCGAGACTTGAACTCCAAACGGAAACGATTAAGGTAGCTTGAGGAGGGAGGTCGATCTGTTGGCGAGGTACAAGAGAGGAGAACTTTGGTGAAAGAGATTGGGAAATTTCTTAGACAGGAAGAAGTGTTTTGGAGACAACGCTCAAGGGCTTTGTGGCTAAAGGAGGGGGATCGTAATACAAAGTATTTCCATCGGAAAGCGGGACAACGAAAACAAAGAAACCGAATTGAGAAAATAATCGATGATGAGGGACGGATACGAACAGAAAGGGAAGAGATTGAAGGCGTGGCTAAGGGATACTTTGAGGAGCTCTTCAAGTCAGAACATCCAAGAGAGTGTGAGGAGTTATTAACAGGTGTGGAGGGACGAGTAACGGAGAGCATGAACGGCATCCTTCGCTGTGAGTATACGGAAGAAGAAATTTTGAGTGCTTTAAACGATATTCATCCCTTGAAAGCATTGGGACCGGATGGTATGAATGGGCTCTTCTACCAAACTTATTGGCACATTGTAGGAAGGGATGTAACCCGTGTAGCTCTGAATGTTCCGTGTGGGGCCCCATTACCGGAGGGCATAAATAAAACTCACATTGTGCTTATTCCAATAAAGAAAGCCCCAGACAAGATGGTCGACTTCCGACCCATTAGTTTGTGTAATGTGGTTTACAAGCTTGTTTCAAAGGTACTAGCGAACCGTCTAAAGATGTTCTTGGGAGATATTGTGTCTGAAAATCAAAGTGCCTTTACACCAGGGCTATTAATTACCGATAACATTCTTGTTGCGTTCGAGATGTTTCATTTCATGAAGAATTTGAGGCAAAAGAACGGGTCCATGGCACTAAAGCTAGATATGTCGAAGGCCTATGATCGAGTCGAATGGCCGTTTCTAGAGCGGGTTTTGCTGAGGATGGGGTTCGATACCAGATGGGTGAACCGGATTATGCACTGTGTCTCATCTGTTACTTTCTCGGTGCTTATAAACGGCAGACCAACTGATGAATTCCGACCGGAAAGAGGATTACGACAAGGTGATCCGTTATCCCCTTACCTCTTTATTTTATGTGATGTAGTTTTGACAAGTTTAGTTCGACGTGCAGCTGAAAATGGATCAATACACGGGATTCGTATTTCACCGAATGCCCCAATGGTGTCTCACCTTTTCTTTGTGGATGATAGTATATTCTTTGTTAAAGCGGAAAAGAGGGAAGCGCAGTGTCTCAAAGCTATACCCCAACAGTATGCGGATACGTCGGGACAAGTTATTAATTTCGATAAAACTACGGTGTCTTTTAGTAGGGGGACGAGGGGAGCGGACAGGGCACAAGTTACAACATGTCTAGGTGTTCGAGTAGTGGAGACTCAGGAGACATATCTCGGGTTACCTACGGTTGTTGGGCACTCGAAGCGACTCCTAACGAACGTGGTCAGAGACAAACTTAGCAAAAAATTACAAGGATGGCGGGGTCAGTTGTTTTCGAAGGCGGGTCGGGAAGTGTTGATAAAGGCAGTGGCCCAATCAATCCCGACTTATGCGATGAGCGTCTTCAAGCTGCCGACCACATTCTGTGATGATTTGCGCTCAATGATGTCTCAGTTTTGGTGGGGTGCGACGAATGGCAAAGGAAAAATTTCGTGGATAGCTTGGTCAAAACTTTGCAAGCCGAAGTGTTTAGGTGGACTGGGTTTTCGTCATTTTCATCGGTTTAACATGGCGCTCTTGGGAAAAGAAGCATGGAGGTGCTTTACTAATAAATCCAGCCTCATGGTTCACGTTCTAAGTGGAAAGTACTTCCCGAATGGTGAGTTTATGGAGGCCCAACTCGGAAAGAATCCGAGTTACACTTGGAGAGGAATTGTGGAAGCTCGGGAGGTTCTCAGGCTGGGGGTGCGAAGACGAATTGAAGATAGTCTGAACACGAAGGTATGGTCCGATCCTTGGATCCCAAATACTCAAACACGTATGGTTTTATCCCCACGTAGAGGAGCGGATGTTAATCTAAGGGTCGCTGAGCTTTGGAATACCGCGGGTAGTGACTGGGACGTGGCTAAGTTGGCTGAGTTGTTTTTCCCATTTGAGATTGAACGAATTTGCAAAATCCGAATTATCAATTCGAAACCAGTGGATGCGTGGACTTGGGAGCTCGACAAAAGGGGGAGTATACTGTGAAATCGGCTTATCAGGCTCTTTGCACAAAGGGGGAGGAAAATGACGATGGGCCCTCTGATACTTCGAAGGAAAAAAGCTTTGTGGAACCATATTTGGGGGACGAAGGTGCACCCTCGCATCAAGGTGTTTATGTGGTCGTTATCTAATAATGCGATAGCTACAAAGGGGAACCTTGCTTCTCGTATTCGGTCTATCGATGCTGAATGTCCGATATGTTGCTATGAAGAGGAGACTTGTCTCCACTTCATAAGGGGTTGTGGGGTGGTCGGGGGGTTTTGGGATAGGATGGGTTTGAAGGTGCGGGAAGTGGATGGGTATGAGAGGGTGAGGGAGTGGGTGGAGGATGTGTGGAGGGAGATGGAGGAGTGTGAGATAGAGAAGTTTATGACGAGTTGTTGAGCACTTTGGGAGGCACGTAACAAGTGGGTGTTCGAGAAGGTGCGTATAGTGGTGGGGAAGGTGAAGCAGAGAGCTGATGACATGTTGAAGGAGATGCGGGATGTTGAGAATATGGAGGAGCGAGAAATAGAGGAGCGTGGGGAGCGCATCGGATGGACGAAACCAAGGGCAGAGATAGTTAAAATCAATGTAGATGCAGGGGTGAAGCTAGGAGGGATGAGGGACAGGGATGGGGGCAGTATGCTGGGGCTGTGAAGGCAGAGTTCTGTGGGCGAAGAGCGAGATGCGAGCAGATACGACGGAAATCCATATGGCGGAAGCTGAAGTGATCCTGATAGGAATCAACGAAGCAGAGAGACGGGGACATGCGGAAATTGTGGTGGAGAGTGACTGCAAGACAATAATTGAAGCGCTGAAGGCGGAGGAGACATGACGAAGCGATTTTCACCTACTGTTGGATGACATACGGGTGAAGTGCGAAGAATTCTTGGGCTGTGAGTGGTCCTGCGTACGCCGGGAGTTGAACATGGTTGCGCACGAATTAGCTCACCTAAGTTCGGCCGAGGTTCCTAGTCGTCTGTGGAACACGAGTGAACTTCCACATTACATTAGTAACCTTGTCATTTGTGATATTAATGGTCTGATTTAATCCCGACTTGTGGGACTTCAAAAAAAAAAAAAAAATGATAATTAAGGTAAGTATTTACATACAATTTTTTTTTTGGTGACATTAAAAATAAACAGGTTAGTGGATATAAATAGCTCAATTCAGGGGAGGATTTTAAGGGATAATGGGAGAACGCTCACCTCCATTAATAAAAAAATCTTATACATATTTATCTATGAGCTAATATTTCATCAAAGTTTAGTGGTTTAGTGATAAAACCATACTCTCACTATCATAGCACTTTGGGATCAATCCCCCATAATTGCTTTTTTTCCGTTATCCATTATTAAATTATTTTAGTATTAATGGTATTTGTATATTAATACTACCTCCGATTTCCTATGATGTTTCTCTTTCCGTTTCGGTCTAATAACATTGATGTTCCTTTTTTCTCTTTTGGACAACCTTGTGGTCCAAAATCAATTTCATGTGGGGTCGTGTGTATTGTGTGGTCCAAATTAATTTCCTTATTTCTTGTGTTAAAATCAAAAGGGAACAACACAAGAAATCGGAAAGAGTATAAGTTTTTGTTAATAAGGGCTTATTTTTAAAAAAGTGTATAGAACCCAAATAATATTAGGGACGAGATTAATCAAGTGATTATATTTTGGTGTTTTTCTATGTTGTAAATTTACTAATCACTCTCATTTCATGCATCCTAAATTCGCCATTAGCGCAAATGCTCAATTGTTCATGAAGACCGTAACACATAAAATGTTCGAAATTAGG
Source organism: Silene conica (assembly GCA_029255685.2). NCBI lineage: Eukaryota > Viridiplantae > Streptophyta > Magnoliopsida > Caryophyllales > Caryophyllaceae > Silene > Silene conica. Next base: position 68,637,415 of record CM055318.2, on the reverse strand, counting down.
AACTAAATGATAGTAATTGAAAAATATGTCAAAATTCATGGTTAAGTATGATTTACGTTTGGATTAAGGGAAAAATTATTGATCAGTAAATTTCCTGAGAGACCATCCTTTACTAGATTAATGAGAGACATAATATAAAATGTAAAAGAAATAAAATATTATTTTTAACACGTGAGAGGTTTTTTGTTAATATTATTAATTTTTTACATTTGCTTTTTAATCGTAGATTCGTAGAATATATTAATGTGCCACGTACATATATTGATATATAGACTATAGTCTCTTTTACATTTGCTTTTTCATACCCAGTAACCATTGAATTATACTAATATAAATCGTCTCTAAAAATATATCCGTACAATTTTTATTACCCCTGTTAAAACTAATTACTTGACAATAGTTGCGCAAGTAATTTTTACTTGTTTTGGTTTTGAATGTCGGCAAATGAACCGTTGATATTACTTCCTTTTTGCATGTGTATTGTAAATTCGGGGCCTACGGCCAACTTTGTAAACATGGTTTTATGATATTTTTTTTACCGATTCGTCCGATTCCTATAACGTTTTTATTCATATAGATGTAGTACGAGCAAGAATAATGTATGATCAACAAGCATCATGATCTCTGGTCCCTACTTTTATTTCATTATTCATTATTATATATTACTACTCCTAATTTTAGTAGCGCATTTTAATGCAGTGTTTGATGACGATAGTACACTAATGTATTATGTAAGTCCGTCTCACACTTTCTACTACAATTTGTGTAAAGAATAAAGAGTAATAAAAACTAGTGATTGAAACACGGAAAGTATTATTTACTGAAATAATAAAACGTAATTTTGTAATTATATTATAGTTAAAGCGATTCTATTGAAAAAAAGTTATTATAAGCAATAACACTGATCATACCCTTGTAGTTACATTTAACTATAAAATTGTTACATATGGTCGTCTGAAACTTCAAATAAAAAGCGGTTGTCTAAAACAAAAATTGCAATAAAAAAATAGAGTGAGCAATAATTTGAAAGTAGAGAGATGGTTAGTTTTGTTCAATCCCCCTTGTAATAAACAACTAGTCTTCTTTGTGATGAACTAGGTAGCACCAAAACGGACACGGACACGGACACGGACACGACACGGACACGGGACACGGCATGCCATAAAATTTAGGACACGGGAAACGGCATTTAAATTTAATAAAATATACATTTTATAGTTATAAATTTTTGATTTTATTTTTGTAAAAGTATTTGATATTAATTTTAAATAAGTGAATGGAAAACTTGCCCTTGATAATAAATTTATTTTCATTTCTCATCCGAATCAATATTCTAATTGATCTCTTTCGATAACGCATTTCTCATCTCGAGAACATTATTCACCGCAAATGATAACCAAATATCGTGGACACGCGACGGACACGGCTCAAATACCATGGACACGCGTCGGACACGTGCCCAAATAAATGTTGAAAGTTAGACACGGCTGTTTAGGTGTTGGACACGTTTCGGCGTGTGTCCGTGGAGTGTCGGTGTCGGACACGGTACGGCTCATTAGGAGAAGTGTCCGTGCTACCTAGGTGATGAACATACCCGTTATAAACTTACAATATACCAAAATTCCCAGATACTAGCTGTCAGCTATCACAAAAGAGAATTTGTGTATATTAAAAGAATAAGACATCTCGAAAATTTTCCCGTCTAAATGAATCTGGCTATAATTGAATTTTCATTATATCATATCAATAATTTGGCTTTTATTATGTCATATCTGTAATTAAACTTTCATTATATTATATCTACAACTAGACTAAACTATACTGAACTTTTCCATCGATTAATACAAAACATTGATAATAATAAATTTGACAATTAAATTTAAAATTAAGTCAAATATCAGTATTATATAATTGTTATTTTCTTTAATATTTTTCCAAAAAATCGCGCATTTGCATTAGATCTATACTAATAAAATAAGCAAAATCTTTGACTGTAAGACTTGTTAAACAACAATTATTGAATCTTGTAGGTCATTTCATGTTATCTTAGCTTGATCTCCAATCTAGTATTATGAAGATCACGACTTTCCATTTGTAACGGGCGTATCCGTCGCAAATTTGCAACGGATCAAGTTGTATCCATTTAAGTAAGATAAGACAATCAAATTGAGATTTCCTATACTTTGTCTTATTTTCCCAAGTGGGAGAACTTGGCACATTAAAAACTTGCAACGGGTAGACGGATATACCCGTCGCAAGAGAGACTTAGCGGATGAACATATATCGTCCATTCTTTTAGGTGGCTAGTTGCACACGTAAGTCAAGTCAAGTCAAGGTTAGTTTATATTATAAGTGATTGTCAATTAAAGGTTTGAGTTAAGTTAGAGCTAAATTATGTTCAACTCCATTTATATTAAGATGATTTCAGTTTACTACAGTTCTATTCAATTTTGAGAAAATAATGTCATTATACAGCTTATTAGTCAATCACATAATTTAAATGAAAGCAATTTTTTGTTCAAAATTTACTAAATACCCCGTATAGATATTATCCGATGCTAAATATTGTTTTCCTACCATTTGCATATTTAGGTTCAAAACTAGCAAATTTTGACTATAAATAAGTTAAAAAAAAAATACCATATAATAATATAAAAATTAAAAATTTAGACCCTTTGCTAAAAGAAATCCTACAATATAATCTTTTACCTAAGAAATTTGATCAACAAATGTCTATTACCTTAATACAAATTTTTGCGTAAAACCACAAAAATCGTTTAAAACTTAAAATGGATTAAATATTGTGAGTAGATAAAACAGAATGTTTAAGAGCCGAGTAATATTTTGTTCTACATATGAATTGGTGTTTAAGAACCGAGTAATATTTTGTTCTACATATGAATTGGTTTTTAAGAACCGAGTAATATTTTATTCTACATATGAACTACAATAAAAGGAAAATAGACTCAGAATTATATACAAGTACAAAGAATATCTAACTTACAAATACTATTATGATAACTGTAAGTGCTTGTTTGGGAAACTGGTGAAAAAATAAAGTAGTAATTTTGGGTCATTTTAGAGAATTTGGTACGAGAGTGATTATTCATTTAAAAAGCTCATTACTCTTACTCATTCCCATGGATAAGTAGGGTAACTAATAGTGGGGTGATGAATTACCTTTTATATTGAACAAATATGAATTCATTTTATACTTAGGGGCTGTTTGCAAGTTTGAAATGTTAAGAAAATTATCAGTGTGATAATTTATTTTCGGGTTTGGTAAAAGGTAATTCATCACCCCACTAATTACACTTTTACCAAACCCGAAAATAAATTATCACACTGATAATTTTCTTAACCTATCAAACTTGCAAATAAGCAACACTGCTTTCTAAATTATATTGCCAAGTAATTATTTCCCTTAAAACATTACTCCACTAATTATTCCCTCCATTCCAATAAAAGTCTAAAAAAAACCCTCAAATTACAAAGGTCTTAAAAACCGCATAAAAACAAATAAGAAAGACAAAAGAAAAGGAGGAATGATTTAGGTGTTGAACTTGCTGGATCCACATCCCACACTTACCTAAATTGTACTAGTATTTGTTATAGTATTTGTTTATTTTTATATTTTAAGAATGGTTTTTTACGAATAATTTTGATTTTTACAGCCAATTTGATATACGTGGGATGTAATAATTAACTCTCTTCGTTAATATACAATTATATATGGGATGTAATAATTAACTCTCTTCGTTGTTTTTTTAATTTTAGCAAGGCAAGAAAACTCGTTATCTATATTAGTTTTAAATAAAGTTAAACAAATAATCGGAACCGAAACGATGAGAGTATTTACCGTTGGTCCCTCACTAACTCGAATAATAAACTCAGCTGCCAAAAAAGACAAGTAAAAAAGGTTGACAGTGCAGTCAGCTTAATCCCCTCTACTCCCCAAAACTCCATTAATCACCATAGTTTAAAAACAACAACTGTCTTCCTCCTCCTCCTTCTCCTTCTGCTCCACCTACTTCCCATGGCGACTACACCTTCAGTCTCCTCACTAATCACCATTCTACTACTCATCACAATCTCCGCCACCGTTGTCGCCGCCGCAAAATCCGCTAAGCAGAACCCGTTATTCGTATTCGGCGACTCGCTCTACGATGGCGGTATGACCTTCTACAACGGCATTCCGGGTGCTGGCGCTGAGTACTGGCCTTACGGCGAAACCCACTTTCAAAAACCCGTTGGACGGTTCACTGACGGTCGGGTCATACCCGACTTCTTAGGTACTGTCATCCATATTCATTTATGTTTCCGACAACGTTTTTACTCGTTCCGTCTCAATTATTTATTTAATCAAAGGTAACGGATAGTGACGTATGATATAATTTACAGCTCATTATGCGGGTTTACCGTTTCCGGAACCGTATTTGAAGCCCGGAGTTGAAGATTACAGATTTGGGATTAATTTTGCTTCTGCTGGTGCTTGTGTTCTTGTTGAACTCCGTCCTGAAACTGTATGCTTTTTTTTTTAAATCTCTTTTTATATTTTCTATCTTTTCCGTCTCAATCATTTGTTTATCTTTGGTTAAAATACGTCAAATGGGTTTTTGCTTAGAATGGTGATCGAATGATTTAGTTTAGATCTTAGAAGTTAGAATAATTAAGATTGTGTTGTTTTCGGATGAACATTTTGATTGATCAATTTTTAAGAATATGATTAATTAATGTTAATAGTGATTTGTCATAATCAGCTTAATTTGATAGTGGTAGTTGTTAGATTTTTGTTTAATTAGACTAGTGGTTGAAGGTATCTAGTTGACTTTTCTTAATTATTCTGGGTGTTACGCAAAATTAAAGAAGTTTAATTACAAAAAGAGTGTAGTTGGTAGGTAGAAAAATACTCCTAATAATCCATTTATTATTGTTGTTCGGGATTAGAATCTCACAACGGTCTTATTTGAGAGTCTGCGTTGTTCGGGTTAGAGTTTCATTGATCGTCTCAAAACCCTATTCTTTTGGACATAATTTCAGCTCCGTTAAGGTCAATCCTATCAATTCAGTCCATTTTTACTCACCACTCCACCTCAGTTCGGATAATTTAATTTAATTTAATTCGGGCACAATAAGTTGAGTTTGGTTAAGTTTAGATAATTTCAGTCCAAATGAACGAGATCTTATATGAGGTACTTTGTATGAGAAAAGTATGAAAGGGTGCATATGTGAACTAATTTTACTTGGTAAAGTTATTAGCGGTGATATTCATGAATCGTGATCTATTTCAAATCTCGTCCCCATCAAAATCGTCGCCCTCCCTTTACCCACAAAAGTGCAATAGGATCATGTTTTTTACTGATAATTTTGTTTACATTGATAATTGAAATTTATTTTAGGGAGTAATAATAATTTCGGTATTTTGGTGGTTGTTAATTTGTTATTGTACAGATCAATTTGAAGATGCAGATAGACTACTTCATGAAAATAATCCCTAAATTAAAGGAGCAAGTTGGTGAAGAAGAGACTAGTAGACTGCTATCAAAAGCAGTGTATTTATTCAACATTGCTGGAAACGATTACGTTACGCTTTTCCAGAATAATCTCAAGAAGACAATCTCTTCTTCTATGAAGAATGATTTTATGGACCAAATTCTTGGCAATATTACCATTCACCTCAAGGTAAATTTCTACTTCTGCTTTTTGGTGATGCCGAGTTTCTGAAAACAAAAGAAAGGGAATTGAGTTCGTGTAACTGGGTGTTATCGAGTCTCAATCCAATTTTCTACTGGGTATCGAAATTTCATTTCTTTTGTGAGGCGGAAATAATAAATGACGATAATGAAATTTACCACTCTATCATCCCTATTCCCTTCATATCCTTTGAGTAGTATTAGAGTGAAAAGGGTAAGTAATAGGTTTGATAATTATTACAGTAAGAAAAACAGGTAAGGGTTTGGTAATTTAGATGTAGACAGGTGCAATATCAACAAGCTGGCAAAGTTGGAGGTGTGTCGGTCATTTACATCTAGATATTATAGCACTTTGTTGTATAGTACTCCGTACTAGGCAAGTTAGTCTACCCAAGTATTAATGTTTGCATCTGTAGTTTTGATGCAATATCTCTTGGTTGAAATAATGACATACGGACTACGGGGTAGAAACAAACCGGACTGAGTATTATGCATTATGCCGTTGCCAGCCCAATTTCCAATATTGGTTATTCGGAAATAGTTTTCTCGTTTTGAATGCATGATAAGTCGATAAGATTGTATACCGCTACCTGTCTTATCTTACTGAAGCTTATTAGGTAACTTGCTTAACTCAGTTACTTCACGTATATGAATGAAACAGAGAATATACGACGTAGGAGGAAGGAAATTTGCGTTCCAAAACATAGGACCACTGGGATGCATGCCATCAATGAAGTACATGTTGGGATATAGGGGAACCTGCAAAAAAGAGCCTCAAGATTTAGCCAGGATGCATAATCATGCCTTTGTTGCTCATGCCAACAGTTTGCAGACCCAATTCCCTGGATTCAAGTACTCCATTTACGACTTCCACTCTTCGTTAAAACTCCGCGTCATGTCTGGGCCCAAATATGGTACGTTCATCATCTTCATTGTCTTTGCATTATACTCCGTAAACAATTCTTCTGATAGGTTTTTCACAGATGTTGCCATAAGGCCCGTGACTACTTTTTCATTTAATCTGATAATGTCTATATATGGATCCGATATACTCATAGTAGTCTAGACCTTGTCCGTGCTTGAGTTGCGCGCTTGTGTTGTGCCTAGCTTGTCATGTTATCCCGGTGGCCAGCGGTCCAATTTCCACCCTTGCGTAAAATGAACGGGGTGGTCCTCCATTTTTGGGGGAATCAAGTAAAGTAGAACAAAAGTAGTTCAATTGTGCATATGAAATCAAGTTAGGCTAATAATAGAGCTGCCTACTTGTTTTTCTTTATAATTTTATGTGGACCTCGTTGAGCTGGCACCCACTAAACCTCAACTACTTTTTTTGTTTAATAAAAAAAAAATCTTGAGTTCAGTAATAAGTTGAGTAAACTCCATGATTTGCGTAAACTATTGGGTAAATAAGAGTTTTATCCGGGTTTTAGGGCTTTTGGTGCTATTTCATGTGCATCTTATTACTTTTTGATGAAACCCAGTACTGGAGTGTGCAAGTGAAATAGTTTGTGATTTATCATTGGCGACTTGGCGTTTCTCAGGACGGACATATTCATCTTACGATTAAACATGGTCAAATAACTTTCTATTTGAAGATCTGGGATACGATTTTTGCTAGTCCCTAAACATTCTTCTTTTGTCCAAACTATATCTTATTTGACCAGTTTTAGGTTTAATACTTGGGAATTTTCGTATTTCTAGTACCCCTACTCTCGTTCGTCGCTGTTCATATGCTTCGGAGTTTTCGGACTTACTAAATGTGTTTAAGACGGATGTGACAGTCTTAAACAAAGTGTGCTTTAATCTTGTTGATGAGCACACCTGGGGATTTTTGGGCTTACTAGTAGTGTTGCCACCAACTGAAATCCCCACTCTCACAGTCTTGGCTCGCTCCGTCGCTGTTTCATACAGTTATAGTAATAGTTGACCCGCTTGAAGAATCTTACCCAATCAAACCGTAATATTTGGGGTCTGAATTGATTTGACGTGACCCGAGGCTTAATTGCGAGGTTGAAACAATAATTGATAACAAGTGTATACTCCATTTCCTAAGCCAACCTGACTGAAATGACCCGGGATGACCAATGACCCGGTAAAATGAAATGATGCAAAGACGTCTTAATAGAACAGATCATGTAGAAACCTCACTCTGTAACGCATTTTACCATGACCATACATTGTTGATTGTCACGTTAATTTTCGGAGCAAATTGATGATGATAGGTTTCAAGGAGACTCAAACAGGATGTTGTGGAAGTGGAAGGTACCATGGAGACTTCACTTGCCAAAAGAAAGACAAAAGTTTCTCGGTTTGCAGTAATCCCAACGATTATTTGTGGTTCGATGCAGCCCATACAACTGATAAGGCTAACCAGCAATTTTCTAAGGAGTTCTGGGCTGGTTCCTCGGACGTCGTTTCCCCTGTTAATTTACAGACTTTATTTGCTATGTGATCTTTTAATTCTTGGGTTTTCTGATTTAGTTACCCCTATTTGTTCCTGTTTGTTGGTGATGTATGTTACGAACAGAGATACCGTAATTAAGTAGTCTTGTATGTACTTAAGACGATTTTATAATAGAAAAAATTAGGGCGGAGGAGGAAATTAAACTTGTATTAAGTAGAGGGATGTTGGTGGTTATGGATTTAATCTTGTACTCCGTAATCGACAATATTTGTTACTTCATCAAGTGTAATCAAAGTAGTGCATAGTTAATTCAGATTTAGAATTTTTTTTCTTTATTTCATTTGTTTTATTCGTTTGTTGAGATGAGAGTTCACCATGACGATTTCAAAGGATGATTCATGTCATTCACCCAAAATCATTTTGGGACTGAGGCTCATTATTTTGGGACTAATGCTCTGATGTTTTTGTTGTATTTCATTTGTTTTGTAACTACAAGGAAGCCAAATTCAAGTAGGTGTTCGAGCAGAACATAAGGTTTCATCAACATTGGTTCCGATCTCAATGTTTATAGTTCAGGAATGTATATTGTGGATTACTAGACCCATACGGAGTCGAGTCGACTGGATGTTCCTAATTATACGATTCATACCGGCTCTAAACCCCCCAGTTGGATAAGAGTTTTGACATAATCAAACTTGTGTTTTTGAAAGTTATTGAGTGACCGCCCGACTACTTTGTAATAACACTTCAATTGAAGTCGTTTATGAAAATAAATATGTTTCAAAATAGATGTGTAATGATTTTTTTACCCATGGCATCTCAATTCTCAAGGCAATCACTTATATTTAAGCCATGCCATACAATGGAGATCCCCTGCTTTATTTGGTGTCTCATTTCATATACATTTAACACATCAACACTTTAGTAGATGTATTGTATGCACTATATTTTTTATTTACATAGAATGAGACACAAAAGTATTCGTCGTTTCAGTTAGATTTAACCTATTTTTCAAACACTTCACAAATATAAGCTAGTTAAAATTTTGGTCAAATCAGCTACGTATTCCTTTTTGTATAAAGGAAGCCACAAGCTAAGGGCGATTTTAATGCTGACGGGATTTGAACTCAGGTCTGAGTCCCATTTCCTACGACTTTACCATCTAAGCCAGTTAACATCTGCATATACATGTCAATACATGGTGTATGTAAATGCAGAGGAATTCGAACATTTCAGTATAATCCTTGATTCATCCTCATCTCTTTATTCATCATTAATTTTACATATAGATTGCAACTTCCAATTATTGTATTATCCTTGTATTTAATCATGCTTAGCTAGAAATGATTGGAATACTCTGTTCATACTTAAAGAAATTAGTTGGGTCAACCTTAGCCTTGACTTGCAACAATCTGTTCACATTATCCTTGAAGAAGTCCATAGCAAAAACTAAGCTTCCATTAACATTGGTTCCAACATCAATGTCTCTATAATTCAAGAATGTTTCTCTTGGATTACTAGACACATATGGAGTAAATGTCGAATGCAAATCTCGAGTCGCTTGGATGTTCTTGATCAATGATTGTTCACTACCATCTTGCCATTGTGTAATGTATTGCATCTTGAATAAGTTTCCTGATCGATGAGGGAATGCTGTCGCATTTTCGGGTATTTCACTCATTCTTCCACCATATGGGTTCCATTGCATCAACACTGTTTCGAGTTCCATCATCTTTTTCCATATGGGCTCTAATCCTGCTCGTGGGATCGGAGTTTTGACATAATCGGACTTGTGTTTTTGAAAGTTTTGGGGCGGTGTGGGAGCCCTTTGCAATAACACTTCAATTGGAGTCGTTTGAGGAAGGTTATTCCAAAATAGATGGGTTTTAACCCATGGCATCTCAAGGCAATCACTTGTTTTCAAGCCCAAAATGGGAAAGTTTTTGTTTACCAAGGGGACTAGGGTTTGGCACCGGCCAAGGTACGATCCAATAAACGAAACTTGGACCGTCTTGTTCCCTCCTTGTAAAGATTGTACTTGTGGTTGTACTCGAATAAAAAGGTTTTTGTCAAGTGTTGTCGCGACTTGTTGCCATTGTAAGACAACATCGGTAGCACCTTGTTCCAACGTCTTAGGGACATTAAAAACCGTGATAGTGTCTGGAATACGTACTAAATTAATTTTCCAAGAAAGGATGACACAAAAACTAGCACCACCACCTCCCCTAATAGCCCAAAATAGGTCTTCACCCATGGCTTGTCTATCAAGTACTCTACCATTAGCATCGACAACTTGTGCATCGATAATGTTATCTATGGACAACCCGAATTCCCTTAACATGACCCCGTAGCCACCTCCGCTAAAGTGGCCACCCGCGCCAAGGGTAAGACATACTCCTGCAGGGAAGGCAAGGGTATTACTCATACTAGCAATCTTATAATAAAGCTCACCTAATGTTGCACCGGCTTGGATCCAAGCCGTCTCACTTGCCATGTCTATATCAATCGACCTAAGATTAAACATGTCGAGTATAACAAACGGAACTTGTGCAACGTACGAGAGGCCCTCAAAGTCGTGACCCCCGCTTCGTATCCTTATTTCAACATTATTGGCCTTGGCACAGAGTATAGTTGCTTGGACATGGGATACATCTAGGGCAGTGATTATAGCTTGAGGTTTCGGAGTTGACGTTGTGTTGAATCGACTATCACGTATGTATGTTTGTAGAATAGTTAAAAAAGATGGATCGCTAGGCGTAAAAATGGCCTTAGAGATCGGGTTTGACGGACTCGGCTTGGTTGGAAGACATTGGATAAAATTATCGATGCTTGAATTTGATGCATGAACATTATTATTATTAAAAATTAAAAACAAGAGAAAAATTGTGCTGCATGAAAATGAGACTTTCATTTCTTTAGACTAATTATAATTACGTGTGAATATAATTAATTTGTACCTAAGTGTATAGATTAAATTGATCAATTTATAGAGAATTTTGTAATGTGGTTATAGTCGGCTGAATGCAAACTTTGGTGCATAATGGACAATAAATGAAGTATCGTAGTCAGTTCTTACGTATGGCGTGCTTGATTATTCATGTGATAATGAAAGAGTCAATATTATTGAAATATACTTGTATTGATCTACTAACCGGTTGTTACTAATCCAACAATTTTTATATAAAACCGTTTTGTATACACATTATTGTAAAGTTAAGTATTAGTGACTTACGTAAAAACAAAATAGCTCCTATTAACGGAGTATTACTTTTCATAATAAAAACATTAAGGGGTTGTTTGATTCAGTGGGTAGGAATGTAATGAGAAACCACAATGGTATGAGGTTCTAATTCCATTCTATTAAAAACTTGTTTGGTTTATTTTAAGGATAAATTACAAATAACCACCACGTATTTGCGTGTTTTTACAAATTACCACCACGTATTTGTTTTTTTACAAATAACCCCCAGACTTTTACGTATACTCCCCGATCACCACCGTATTTTAATCCCGATTTTTCTTTTTCTTATTTTCTGTCTTATTAAGTAACAATTTACGTAAATTACCCATATTACCCTCCCTAATTAAATAAACCCACCCAAACTAATTACACATATACATACATCCAATTTCCCAATAAACTTAAAACCCTAAATTCAAAAATCCCCAAATCAATTTGCTGAATTCCATCCAAAATTGATTTCAACCTACAATGACCAGCAGAGCTTTGATTTCAACCTATAATTACCAGCAGAACTAAATGAAACTTTGCATGATATACCGACAGTTCATACCACAATACGTTTAGAAAAAGACCATCTCACAAGTGAAATCGACCCAGATCTCTTATGCATATGAGACACACTGAGAAAAATAAAGATCCATATGTATTCCTTATTTAATTGCTCCGCATTCGGTTATATACGTTTTGTGTTTATAGTTCTATCCTACTGTAACTGAAATTCCCGCTGTCTTACCATATTTTGGATGGAATTCAGCAAATTGATTTGGGGATTTTTGAATTTAGGGTTTTAAGTTTATTGGGAAATTGGATGTATGTATATGTGTAATTAGTTTGGATGGGTTTATTTAATTGAGGAGGGTAATATGTGTAATTTACGTAAATTGTTACTTAATAAGACGGAAAATAAGAAAAAGAAAAATCGGGATTAAAAGACGGTGGTGATCGGGGAGTATATGTAAAAGTCTGGGGGTTATTTGTAAAAAAACAAATACATGGTGGTAATTTGTAAAAACACGCAAATACGTGGTGGTTATTTGTAATTTATCCTTATTTTAATAATAAACAGGAAGGAATGAAGTTGGAATCCAAGGGGAGAGGTGAGTATGTGATTCCAAGGGGTTGGGGTGGAGTTAAAATCCATGGGATATCTAACTGTAACATCCCACATTTTCGTAAAGTATATCTTAAAGGTTTTAATTATTTTTACGGGATAAAATAATATTTTAATATTTGATGTTATTTCATTTAAAATAAATAGTGAGACTTAAGAACTTTAAGTCCTTAAGACGAATACAAACTTGACAAACTAAACTCGTATCCTAAAACCCGTTCAAGATATCCAAACCCGTTTTCACTAAACGGAAAGGATAACTTATAAACCCTCATAAACCCCTATTTGTCGACATTTTGGTCCTTCATCAAAACATAACACTGTAAAATCTTCCTTCACAAAACTCTCTTAAATCTTCATCTTCTTCTTGATTTTTCTCCATCATCCGTTCACCGAATCGAGGTAATAAATACATTTTCGGAATCCTCATCGAATTTGCAAGCCATCCGTCACTTCCGTTTTTCATTTCGTTCCACTTCAAAAATGGGCTGTTTTGGAGTAATCCGTGTATAGCCTATTTTAATCGTTTTTCATGTTGTAGGGGGAGGCTTAGAAGATCACAAGGAGGTTAGTGGCAAGGTTGAAGAAGAGATTGGGGCTTAAACGCGTAAAAGGTGACGATAATGAGAAACTCGGCCTTATTGTGAATATTAGCAATTTTGATGATTAAGATGATTTAAGTTTCTGAAATTTCATATTTTAGTGTTGTTTGGACCTAGTATCATGATATGAATCCTTCTTAAAGGCCCTCACATGCTTGTTAATGTTATACATGTGTAGTTGTTCATTTTTCAGAAATTCATGTTTTGCGACGGATACAAAGTATAATCATATTGAGGATTGTTATGGGTTTATTTGCTGTTAGATAGTGGTATTTGATGAATTGAGATAATGGGTAAACATTATATGTTGCTAGATTAGAAGTCTTGAATCGATTTTGGTCGAATTTGGAATCACTGCGTTTTGCGATTTTTAGGCTCAGGGGCTCTAAGCCGGTCGACCGACCGGCCGTCGGTCGACCGACTGGGAGCGCATTTCGTTGTTTTTGCGAGTTTTAACAATGCGTAGGATTGGGGTGCCCAGCCGGTCGACCGGCCGCCTGCCAACCGGCTGGGAGCCTCTTTGGCGAGATTAGCGTATTTCGTAAATAGAAGAGACTTGGTTCCCCAGCCGGTGGACCGGCCGCCTGCCGACCGGCTGAGAACCCTTTGACCTTTGTTCGTTTGTTTTAAAGAAGGAAATATGAGAGTGGGTGTCCAGCCGGTGGGTCGGCTGCCTGCCGACCGGCTGGGGACCCCTGAAGCTTGTTTTTAATTCGAATTCGTAATTAGTCCGTAACTTTTAAACGGTTTATCGGTTTTGATTGAAACTCGTTTTTCGTACCTTTGATGTGTGGTTGAGGTCCCCGGAGGATGGGCGACACTATATTGGGTTCGGGAATGGAGTGAGGATAGAGACCCCCCGGTCGGGTAACCGAAAGGGAAACCGGCTCTCCCTCGTCTTAGTTCCCGGGATCAATTAAGTGTTGTTTAGTGGTTTAAGAAGTTAGAGCTATAGGTTAGTTTCTATCTTTGGATGTTAATGATTGAGTTGTATGTCGCGTGATGGGATATGTGTTAAGTTCACCTCTGGACCCATTACGTGTTTTGTATGTCGCGTGATGGGATATGTGTTAAGTTCACCTCTGGACCCATTACGTGTTTTGCTTGTGGCGTGTCAGGATATGTGTTAAGTTCACCTCTGGACCTGACACGTGATCGGTTGTCGTACACGGGATATGTGTTAAGTTCACCTCTGGACCCGGTGTGCGATAGCTGTGTATTGGGATATGTGTTAAGTTCACCTCTGGACCCAATACTTGTTCGTAGCATTGGGATATGTGTTAAGTTCACCTCTGGACCCTTTGCTTATGGATGATTAGGGATATGTGTTAAGTTCACCTCTGGACCCTTTTCTTGAATTGTATGATTAGGGATATGTGTTAAGTTCACCTCTAGACCCTTTTCTTGAATTGTATGTATAGGGATATGTGTTAAGTTCACCTCTGGACCCTTTACTGGAATTGCATGTTGGGATATGTGTTAGGTTCACCTCTGGACCCGACATTGTTTGGTAGTGGGATATGTGTTAGGTTCACCTCTGGACCCGACATTGTTTGGTAGTGGGATATGTGTTAAGTTCACCTCTGGACCCATTGCTAGTGTTTATTGATGTTTTATATCTGCTTGCCTTGAGATTGGTACAGTGTCAGATATGCATGATGAAGTTGATGATTACGTACTTGAGTTATAGTTTGTTCATCCAAGGCATTGGATGACTCTTTGATCGGTTTCATAAATAGTTGGAATGAAAGACCCCCCGACTGGGTAACCAGTAGGGAAACCGGCTCTCCTTCCTAACGGTTTATGAAGTTGGTTGAGAGCCGTGCATTAGTGATTGCATGATAGTTGATGATCAGTTATTGAGATATTGTTATACTTCACATGTTTATATATGTTGGAGTATTCTGTTTGCTTTACTTGTTTCGTGTTGTCACAACAGGTGGCTAGGAGAACTCTAGTCACTCCCCACTGATTGTGGCGTACATATTTTCATGTATGTAGGTACATGCAGGTTGGACGGGGTTCACTTGAGAGCTAGCGAGTGATGATCCTTATCATCTTTTGACTTACACTTCATCGATTAGCTAGACTCTTAGTTGTTAATACAGTTCATGTTTTGTGCCTGTAGGGATGTTCCATCCCAGGCTTTGTATATATTTGGTTTTTGTACTTAGAACTGTTATACTTCTCTATTTTGTTTATATCACTTTCAGTTTCCAGTTTCAGTTTTAATTCACCTCGTATGATATTTATGTTTAAAAAGTTTTAATTCCGTTACATTTTTAGTACTTTGTGTGTTTTATATTTCCGCTTTCGCGAGGGGTTTTACACTAACCCCATTTCAAAATCACCCAACCAAACACTTGAATCAACTTAATACATTCCATTTCATTTTAAAGTAGCCAACCAAACACCCCTAAGGTCTTTTATTATGTGGTTTTACAATGTGATGTTAGAAATGTTGTTTCAAAATAATTTTTTTATCCCCATTGATAAAATAAGCTGGAGTATTGTAGTTTATAAGTAATCACTTAGTTTACATTGCAGTGAAGGGGCTATACTTTTTGGAGGTGAAACCACTTATTTTCTATGTATTTTTGGACAATTTTCATGTCAGATAGTTCAGTCATTAATACTGACTGTTGCGGTTTTTCCATACGGATCACTCAATCAGTATTCTAAATTGATTATTGTCTTCTCCATGCTAATTGTGCAGTCTTCTATGAAACAAATAACAAGACGATATTTAATACACCTCTAAGTCCTTCATTTTATTCCTATAATATTACTTATTTTGACATTCCGAAAATACAACAATTATTGTCGTGTGTATTGAGCGGGTCAAATTCAACTTTAGGGCAGCTACAGTCATCATACCACGACAAATCCCTTCTGTATACTGTAAGATTAGTGCTCATTATTGTCATAGTAATCATACCGCCTACATGTGGTATAATAAAACCGTTTTACAAAAGACATACTCTCCTTATTAATAATAATTGGTTTATTCTTTAGATATGTCTTAATTTTGTTTGCACAAATATTTAGGAAAAATGTCTTATTAGATTATCAACATGTCTTGCAGAAAACAACAATTAATATTCATTTTAATAGTAAAACGGATCTACATACTACTTGATGATCATAAGATATTTTTTGTATAGTAAGAACTATCCTTATGACCTTATGGTACATACTTGGATTTATTTTACTAACAAAATGTAGGCGGTATGACTATTTGGCAAACAACGAACAAATAAACTTACGTACAGAACTTTAAGGAAAAAAATGTCGTAGCGTGAAAAAATCACGGTTCTAAAGTTGTATTTGCCCCGCTTGATACACACGGCCTCTTAGCAACCAATATCCCAGGATTAACACGACTTCCAAGTTTAAGGTGTAGGAGAAAGACTCAAATTGATGACTACTAATAAATAGTTGCCAAAACCAGCTTTGAAATGAGATATATTAGAAAAGGAAATCGATTGAGAAGAGAATGTATTGTGTGTTTTGGAATGAGAAAATAGGTAGTATTTAATTATTTATAGGTCATATAATGAAAGATTTAGAGCAATTGCAATGGAAGGTTTTTGTATTGGGTTTGTCAAAACAAACCTTTAAAATAAAGTTTGTTTCATTGCAAACAAAAGTTTGTTCTTAAATTGACAAACTTGGTTTGAAAAAAAGAACCAAGTTCTTTCAAAAAACAAGAAAATCTTGTGAGTTCCAATGAGCAATTAACCAATCAATTAAATTAATCAATTAGTTATGGATTATAGAAGAACTTTATATGAGGTTTTTCCATTGTGATAAAATGTTCTTAATTATTGAGATTGTCAAAATATGACATGGCAAAGGAAGAACTTTATATAAAGTTCTTCCATTGCACTTGCTCTTAGAGGTGGTTTAATTGGTGTCTCGTAAATAGGGTCTGGAAAACAACACCATTAGTATAGAAAATGCAACAATCAACATAGAAGACTTAACAATCCGTATGAAAAAACCGCGATAGTCAGTATAGAAGACTGAATTATCAAACCTGAAAATTGTGCAAAATTACATAAAAAATAAGCGATTTCACTCCCAAAAGGGTATAGCCCCTCCACTAAAACATATATCGCCATATCGGTAGTGTATACCAGGTGATCACTTATAAACTATATTACTCGGCTTATTATAGCAATGTAGGGGAAAAATAGTTTCTTTTAAAACAACATTTCCAACATAAAACGAACATTATCATTTAAACAATTTTTTTTTTTTTTTTTTTTTTTTTTTTTTTTTTTTTGTCAACGGGCAAAAAAGATTAACAGCTAGATTACAGCATTGCTCTTTTAGCAATGTTATGGGCTACGAAATTAAGTCTTCTAGGTATGAAAGATAGCCTAAGACAATGAAAATTAACAGCTAACGAGTTACAATCTCTAATAATACCCTGGATGAGGTGGTCCTGTTTCACAATACCTGCCCATGCGCAAATGAATTGTAGACAGTCCATCGAAATGTTAAGATGAAGGATTGCCCGATTCCTTGCCCATTCCAGGACAGCCTTAAGACCTTTAGCTTCAGCTTGAATAGCCGATTCAGCCTGAATCCCCCGCCCATATTCGTAAAACAGATTTCCTCCTGGATCGTAAAATTTGTGTTATATAGACTATAGTTGGATAATTTTTTCGTTAATTTGTTAAGCTATAAATGATCATTGATTTGGGCTCTTAAATGACTTTTTTAGTTTGGCATAATAAGGCTACCAATTTTCCGTTGCTTGGATGGCAGATTCAGTATAGGGATGGTCGTCCTTGCTAAACAATGAAAAATTTAATATTTTAGTTAAAATTTCCGATTTAATTTCTAATTTACTTTATCACATTAATAGATTATCGTTGCAGACGTTGCTAAAGTAAAATTTTGATTCCGCCATCGTTTCCATATTTGGTTTTTATTGTTACTCCGTTCTAGATACAAACTAGGATGGACATAAATATGCTCTGACGAATGACGATGATAAAAACATCTCAACGGATGAACAATGAATTATTTGGCGTATATAAATCAAAATGAAGAATAGAATATAATTAAGAGTATGACAGCAAGAGGATATTAGTCAATAATGAGAAAATATGACAGAGAATTTTAACGTGTATTATTCATTTTCTTTTAATCATTATCCTTTGTTGAAAAATAACGTTGAAAATTGTAATTTGAATTTTACAATTTCTGTTGACTTAATTTATTCTTATAACCATCTTTAATTATTTTCTTGACTTTTCTTTTCTATTTGGTAATTTTTTTGGTGTGCATTATGTGTAATTAACTAACCTTTTATACGCGTGTAGATTGTTCTTGTTTTATCTTTTTATATTTCCTATAGAATAATCTTTGTTATTTTCTTACTTTTTATTTTAAGACTGAAAAATTCTTGTGTCTTTTAAGAGGACGTACCCCTCACACCTAAAAAAATACACCAAAATATAATATTATAAACGCATGAGTGTAAGGAGTACTGTCCACGGCGACACAAGATTTTTCAGTGTGGAAAAATGATCAAGTCCAATATCGAGACACCAGAGGGTGCTTTCATGCACTTTCACCCACTTTTTAATTTTGACCAGCATTGCTTTCATTTCATGTGCCAAAATTTGAAGTAGCCTTATTGCAACTTGTATTGTAGAGTTGTAGGTTTTTTTTTTTTTTTTGTTTTTTTTTTGTTTTTGGCAGACGTAAAAAGAGAATTACACAAACGCTAACGCAACCACATTATGTGCCCGCTTATTAAGATTACGCGGAATAAAACTAATACTAAAACAATGAAAAGCGCTCACCAAGGACCAAATATCGCCAATAATCCCTTGTGTTTGGTGATGAGGCCTTTCAACGCCTGAGATCTGTAGAATAACCTGCAAACAATCCGACAAAGCATTAAGATGCAAAATATTCCGGCTCCTTACCCATTTAACGGCCTCCAGCACGCCCTTTGCTTCTGCTTGCATAGGAGACTCAGCATAAAAAACCAAAAACTCTTCTTGCAACACCCTCCCTTCAGGGTTATACAAAACCCAGCCCACTGATGCCATGTCTCTTGCCTTCCATGCCGCATCCACTTTGATCCGAAACGAG
The DNA here is from genome assembly GCA_029255685.2 of Silene conica. Lineage (NCBI taxonomy): Eukaryota > Viridiplantae > Streptophyta > Magnoliopsida > Caryophyllales > Caryophyllaceae > Silene > Silene conica. The sequence continues at coordinate 68,618,244 of CM055318.2, read as the reverse complement.
TTATCATGATGGTGATGCCCTATTATGTAAAAAGGAACAGAATTCCTCAAACGTATAACATCCAAAGAGACTTCCTCCTCCATCTGATCCCTATCCGCATGAATAACGGATTCATTATTCTCCTTTTTAAGCAGAATAGATTTCAGCACCATGTCAACCTGGATCTGTGCCTGATGATAGAAGACTGATGGCAAAAAAGAACCACCATTGAGAAGAATGTTATTCCTTGTAATCCAAATTTGCCAAATGACGGCCAAAAACACCACCACCCAATCCATGCTGTCCTCCAGCTTCCAGAGATAATTAATCCAATTGATCATCCATGTTGAAGCATCCAGCAAATCTGTACCAATACAATTTAGGCCTAAGGGTGAACCTTGCCATATACGTCTAGCAACATGACAATCTTTGAACAGATGGTTTAAGGTTTCAGTGACATTTTCAATGCCAGCACAAAAACCACAATGCCCACTGACATCAACACCCCTCCTCAGCAACTCACCCCCCACGGATAAGGATGCAGTAATAATCTTCCAAATCAAGATCTTCCAACTTTGCGGCCCTGGCAGATTCCACAAACGGCGCTTACAAAACACATCTGGAACCTTATCCCGTCTTGTACCATCCTGGAGTGATTTTTTCTTCTCAAAAAAGTCCCTAAAGACAGAATCATAACCACTCTTTACCGTATATAACCCAGTCGATGTACCCAACCAATACATCTCATCCTCTTTTTGTGAAAAACAGATTGGTTGAGCGAGAACTTTCACAGCTGACGCTTCCTCAAAAAGGTGTTGTACCATAAGCGAGTCCCACGAGCCATCCTCCTTAATCAGATCACGTATCGTCAGACTATATAAGGAGGAATTATCAATCGTCAACAAATGTGAATGCGGCTCTGGTACATCACCATCAACCCATTTTGCAGTCCAGATATTCAGCGTTGATTCAATACCTAGTTTCCAACCCACCTTTCCTCTAATAAGATCCAGACCATGAATAATACTCCGCGAACCCCAAGACCAACCACGCCCACCCCGGGTCTCCATGCCCATTTTAGGATCTGGATTCTTCAGAATTAGATTCCGGAAGATCCTACTGAAAAAAGTTTCCTGCTCCCGTAGAATACGTCATGCATTCTTGGCAAGCAGAGCTTGATTCATGCATTCCACATTTCGTAACCCCAGACCTCCTCTAGATTTTGTTAAAGCCAAGAAATTTCTACTACAGAAGTGAATTCCCCGATGTGATTTATGCCCGACCCACCAAAAATGCGTTAACAAAGCATTTATCTTTGTTGCCACACTACTTACCGGAACTTTAAAAGCCGATAGAAAGTAAATCGAAATATTGGATAGGACAGACAAAATCAACGAGAGTCTTCCCGCCGCAGATAGGAAAATCCCATTCCAGGAGGAGATACGACTAACCACATTCTCCACCAGACTATTATGAATATTCTAATTCGAGCCTTGAATCAAATTCTGTTGAAATTCCCAAATATTTTCCAATTCCCTTATTCTGCCTTATGTTAAAAGATCTCAAACACAATCTCGCACTCGCAAGTGACATCGATGGGCTGAAGAGAATTCTCGACTTTGCATCATTTAAAACCTGCCCCGAAGCTCGGCAATATTCACTGATCACATCCTTAATATTACCACAACAATTCCCCTTATTCTTAAGGAAGAAAATGGAATCATCAGCAAAAAATAGATGAGAAAGACCTGGTCTAGAACGACACATCCTAATCCCCTGAATACGACCTTGCGTCTCTGCAGAACACACATTTGCAGACAACACTTCCATACAGAGAATGAAAAGATATGGAGATAAAGGATCACCCTGCCTCAGCCCACACTTTGGCATAAATTGCTCACACGGGCCTCCATTAAAAAGTAACTCATACGAAACTGTGCTGACCGTACTCATAATTAGTTCAGTTAACTTAATTGGAAACCCAAACCTAAGAAGGACAGCTTTCAAAAAATCCCATCGTACTCTGTCATAGGCCTTAATCATATCTGCCTTATAAGCAAACAGCCCGTGTTTTCCATATCGATGAGAATTTATCTTGTGGATGGCCTCGTTTGTCAGAAGAATATTGTCACTAATTTGCCTCCCAGATATAAAAGCGTTCTGAAAGTCCCCAACCAAATATTTCATGACCCCTACCAGTCTAATTTGCAATACATTTAGAGACAATTCTCATGATGACATTACGTAGACTTATTGGTCGATAATCACTCACAGTCTCTGGATGCTCACATTTCGGAATAAGAACAATGAACGTTCTATTCATCTCTCTCAAAACATGACCAGAGTTCAGGGTACCAAGGACTGCCAGCGTGACATCATCCTTAACAAAATTCCAGCATTTGTGGAAGAAAATACCAGGAATTCCATCGGGACCTGGTGCCTTCAAAGCCCCCATCTGAAAAACTGCTTTCCTCACCTCCTGCGATGTAAAAGGCTGATTTAGCCTGTCCAAATCCGGTTCTTTAACACATCGATCCACATCGCTCAACACCTTATCAATCAAAAGTTTACGGTCCTCTTCATCACTACCACACCACTCAGGATTGAAAAGATTAAAGAAGGATTCTCGAAAAGCCGCCTTCATCTTATCCAAATCATAAAGCCACATTCCATCCTTATCTTTGACCCCATAAATAAAATTCTTTCCTGCTCGGCCCTTTACCCAGTTAAAGAAAAACTTGGTACACGTATCACCATCCACAATCCATCTTAGTTTTGCTCGTTGTCTTCAATACCTTGCTGCCGCCTTGGTAAAACCAGTGAATTCAGCATGCACATCATTAAACTCCTGCTCCTCCCCACTACCAAATGAAGTGTCAAGAGCCTTTTCTAGTCGTTCATCAAACTCCTCCCAAGGCCGATTCCATTTATCCCGCTGTTTCAATGTCCATTTCTTGACATCCTCACGAGCCCTGGCCAACTTCCGTGTAATTCGGAATGCGGCTGATCCACTCACTCTTACCATCCAATTTTCCTTGACAATATTAATACACTCGCTTTGATCCAAAGCCTAAGCATCCACCTTATAAGGTTTCTTGAATTTATTCTTTAGAAGATTAAAGTCAATCTCAATTGGTGCATGGTCCGAAAGCTGAATTGGATAATGACGGACCCGTATCTGGAAACAACTTTAACCAATCCTTCGATCCAAGTGCTTTATCCAACCGTTCATAGACACGTTTGTTCCCTTTTCGATTATTGCACAATGTGTACCTTGGACCTTTAAAATTAATATCCACAAGCTCATGTCCAAGCTTCCAAAAATTGAAGGCCAAAGCACCATCAATCGGTTTGTTATTTAGGCTTAGCTTATCGTTCGCACACTCAACTTGGTTAAAATCCCCAAGGATAATGTACGGCAAACAAGAACTATCCAACCACTCGCTCAACGAAAACATAACCGCCATTCTTTCATTAACTTTTGGTGCCCCATACAACAAAACCAAGTAGTACGACCGATCCGGATACTTAGTACAATGCAAGATAACAAAATTAGTACAAGCCATGACCATGCTCATACATGCTTCGGCCTTCCAACCAACCCATAGACCACCGGATGCTCCACATGCATCAAAACCACTAGACTTACTAAAACCAAAAGATCGAAATAGACTCGACACTTTATTTATTTGACATTTGGTTTCCATGAGAAAAATAAAATCATACGACTTAATATTAATTAACGCTCTAATTTTCGGAATTATAGGGGCGAGCGTATCGTTTAGACCCCTACAATTCCATGTCATACCAATCATTCCTTTCTTGGAGGTTGGGATGGGCCAACCTCCGCAACGCCCTTCTCATTCCCCACGGAATCCGAATCACTTGAAATTTCCATATCCACATCGGGTGCTTGGATATGGAAGCCATAACCAGAAGAAGCTCCCCGTTCACCAGCAACAGCAATAGAACCATGCGAACCCCTATCAGCCTCGATACAACGCCTCTTACCCATAGATGCAAGATATCTTTGTGCATTATCTCTTAAGTCCAGCACCCCCTTAGGCACCATATACGTTTCTGCCTCACTAGCACACTTTCTTTTAGCTGAGAACTCCATATTTCTGATGAGTGCATTTGTTTTTGTTTTATAAAACAAATGCTTCAGTCCCCCCAGCCCCTCATATGCACTTTCAAAGAGACCACAGTTCCACTCTTTGTCACCTTCATCCTCTTTCACAGAACTAATCATCACAATGTTCCCATCTTTATCAATACCGAGCACTTTCATACGTTGTTGCACCAACTCTGAATCATTTCCCTTAACCCCACCAGACCCTGAACCCTCACCTTCAACCATATTCATAAAAACCAGCTTCTCCGTTGATACATTCAGCTCAGCAGATCCTTACACTACAAAAAAAACACGGTGTACTGGCCGAAATACTGACGGATTATACAGTCCGTCAGATGACTCGGTGTACTGACAAATTTCTGACGGAATATCCGTCAGAAATTTGTTTTGACGGATAAAACGTCACAAATCCGTTAAAATAGCATACCGCGAAAACAAAATGGGTAGACGCGAAATTTTGGTTGCATTTTCTGACGGATAGTGCGTCAGTAATTGTTAATGACGGATTCCCCGTCAGGAAAATTACTGACAAAAGGCTGACACAACTGAAAAAGTAGAACCAATTTCTGAAGGATTATCCGTCAGAAATGCCACCTAATCTTTTAGTGACGCTTTATCCGTCAGTACCTTTTTATTTTTTCTTTTCCTATTTTCAACAGTTCCAACCACGCCTGCATTCAATACTTTTCCTTTTTTTACCCAAAATAAATCACTGTCCTGACGCCTTATCCGTCACAAATTATATTTTTTGTATTCCTGACGGATTATCCGTCAGGATTTTGTTTAAAAAAAAGATACAGGAGCCCCTCACGCGTTCATCTTCTTTCTTTTTTTTTTTAACCCCAAAACCCTTCGACAACCACCAACCCTCCCAAAATCCGATTTCTACCCCCACCAATCCTACCACCGTGACAACCACCAACACACTACTAACTCCATCTTGCTAATAGGTAATGTTTTTATGTTTTTTTCATTAATTTACAGTTTTCTTTTCGATTTATTTCAATTCATAATTGATTTGTTTGTACATTGTAGTGTGACAACCACCACCACCGTGACAACCTCCACCACCGTGACAAACCCGCGCCAACACTGCTTTGCAAAATTAATTAGGTAATTGTTTATGTTTATTACTTAATTATTTATTTAAGAATGAGTTAGTTTAGAAAGTAATTAGTGTAACTTATTTAGGTTAATAGATAATTAGTTAGAAATTTTGATTTAGGATAATGCCAATTAGATAGAAAAAGTGACCTAGGATAGTAGCCTGTTAGATAGAAAAATTGACTTAGGATAGTTGCTAATAATTTGTTATTGTTAGTGTTGTTACTTCTTAATTGTTGTTGTTGTTGGTGATAGTTATTAGTTGTTAATTTTGAATTATTATTTGTTAATTGTTGTTGTTGTTGATCAACGATAATTTTTAGTTGTTAATTGTAGATAATTGTTAATTGTTGTTAATTGTTAGTTATTGATAATTCTGAATTGTTAAATATTGACCTAGTACCCGTTCAAAAATTACTTATTAGGAGTAATTTTTGAATAGTCCCCATTTTGGGACTGTCTTTGTACGTTTCAAGTCATTTAGGTAGCAAACAGATACTTGTTATTTTTTTAATGAGGGTAAAAAATCAGACATAAACAAGGCAAATAGAAGGTGTGGTGCTAAGGACGGGAAAGCGTTGGGCACCCACACTCTAGGCCGCAAGAGTTGCTCTGATGTTTTCAAAGAAATGGCAAGTATTTCATAAATTTTTAAAATATTAAATTTGGTTAATTAATATTTTATTGTCGGATATAATTAACATATAAGTTTTCTTTGCTTTTTAAAGGGCGAGTCGGCTACACCGTACAAGGTGTTTGAGAAGACGAAGAAAAACAAGAAGGGGGAGTGGATTAACCCTAGAGCTGCTCGGACAGACGTAAGTATTTCTAATCGAGCAACTTATTGTATATTTTTCATATTAAAATGATAATTTTACAATATATTTTATTTATTTTTTATTTAATAATTTCTCTTTTTTTCAGGCTGCTTACAATGAACTTTTGGGTCAACCAACGCCAACCGGAGAGCCTCGGGATCAGATTCAGACCTACCACGAAGCTGTTGGAGGATTTGACAAAAAAGGAGGTTTTTTTGGGATCGGTCCATTGGGTGAAGAGGTATGGTATGAGAATCCTAGGGACAAAAGAGGAGATCGTCGATCTTGTTCTTATCGACCAAGCATGTTTAGTCAAATGCAAACTGAGAATATGCGTCTCAAAGAAATAATTGAAAGCACTGAAGCAACTCAAAAACAAATTCAAGAGGAAATGGCGGAAATGAAAAAAGCTTGGAGTGATATGCAGACTTTCTTTTCCACTCAGTCATGCTCAAGTATGCCAAATCATCACCGACGTGATGACTTCTCGGACGACCCTCATGGCTTTGGATGCAATAACATGTCAGTTGATCCTCCAATAGACCTGTCAAAACCTGACCCGACCCGAAAACCGACCGTAACCCGACCCGTAAATAACCCGTAAATGACCCGGTTTTTTCAACCCGAACCCGAAAGATACCCGAACCCGTTTTGACCCGTAAATAGCGGGTCAAAACCCGACCCGCAGCGGGTTGACCGTTGGGTCAAGACAATATATAATTTTTAAAATATACAATGTCATAGTATTGATGACTTACAAATTTTTGAGAAGAAATATGTATATATATGCGGTATATCACGTCATCACCTCAAACAACATGCCACGTCATCACCTCAAATTGTGTGTCACAACGTCACTTTCGTAATACGTCGAATTGCATTCCACGTCAGCAGCGCTAACTCATCACCTCGAACCACATGCCACGTCATCACATCGAAGTGTGTGTCACGTCGTCATTTTTAGTGTAGTACGCCAAGTTACATTCCACGTTAGCACTGTTAGCTCATTATTTCGACGGACCACATGTCACATCATTACATCGAAATGTGTGCCACACGCCCACTTGCACCTCCTTCCTCAAAATATGTGTCATATCGTCACTTTCACCGTATTACGTCGAACTGAACCGCACTTCGCGTCAACACTTCCACCTCATCACCTCAGATCAAATGTCACGTCATCATTGTTATCTTATTTGAGTCTTATTACCGTACTTAGCGAGTTAGTAAGGGTGATGATGATGATAACGATGGTGATGTTGGTGGTGAGGGCAAAAATGGTGACAATTAAGTTTACTAAGACGAGCAAGAGGATAGAAAACGTATAAAGTGTAAGAATTACGATATAAAAGAGGTTTTAAAAAATGCGAGGAAAAGATGTTGATTGACCCGTATTTTTACCCGAACCCGACCCGGAACCCGTATAGACATGACCCGTATTTTACCCGAACCGAAATACACCCGACCCGTATTTTACCCGAACCCGTATCTACCCGACCCGCAACCCGCCCGTTCGACCTGTTTGACAGGTCTATCCTCCAACCACTTAGCATAGTTTAGTCAAATGCAAACTGAGATTATGACTTATTAACTTTAGAACATATTTTATGTTAGTGTATGAATTATGAAGACTATTTTATGTAATTCAATTTCTTACCCATGTTTTTTCTTTGTTGTTGGTTAATTGTTGTTGGTTCCCGCTTAGCGGTCGACTTGGAAATATAAATCTCCGTTTGGCGGATGATGAATGTTTTGCAGGATTTAGTGTTTTTGAGGTTGTAAATATGAACAATGCTATCGCATTGGGCTGGACAGCAAGCAGCTGTTTCCTGCCTATACTGCTTTAAATTCTGACGGATACCCGTCAAAAAAAGTCAAAATTTGACTAAATTCCTGACGGATAATCCATCACAAAAGTCAACAGTTAGCCAAATTTCCGACGGATAATCCGTCAGAAATTGAGTCAAATATTGACTTTTTTGACAAAATTCCTGACGGATTATCCGTCACAAATGACCAAGTACTGACGGATTATCCGTCACTATAAGTCAAAAAAAATTTGACCGTGGAGTTTTTTCTTCTACGGGTAGACCGTCAGAAGTCCGTCACAATTATTTTTCTGACGGAAAATCCGTCACAAACTTGATTTTCGTGACGAATTTTTGGGACGGAATTTTCTGACGGATTATCCGTCAGAAACGCGATTTTCCTGACGGATTTCCTCTTTTCTGACGGATTTTTTCGGTCAGAACACCGCGTTTTTTTTGTAGTGTTACCAGCCTTAACCAACTCCTCTTCCGTCTTGCTATCAGCATTCCCCATATCAGCATCTTTCTCCTCCATTTATGCCTTCCTCTTTTCATCTCTTGCTTCCAGTTCTGCAACCACAAGCCTCTCATCCTCTTCAACAGCAGTCCTCGAAGCCCAACACTCACACTCCATACCACACTCAACTTCAGAGTCACTCCTCACTACTAGAAAATGAGCCTATTGCAACATTTTATGTGCAACACTTTTGTTTTATGTTGCAATTTAGAGTTGATAGAGAATTTATGCAACACTTTGCTCAAAAGTGTTGCCTACACCCATATTTTGCAACATTCTTCTATAAATGTTGCACTTAATATTATACAATGCAATATTTCTACCCAAATGTTGCCATCGAAGATATGAAATATTTATAAATTAATTACTTTTATTTAATTTTGGCGTTAGGCGCAAAACCGTACTTGTGAAATGTGATCATATTTTTTTAGCGGTAATTTTAAATTTTGACATATAGCGTACCATTCTCAAACCGTATTTGTGAAATAATGGGTCATTATTCGGGTCGCGAGTCACATTTCATTCCGTTTTAGAATATTATATTATATATGTTGTGTTAATATAATGTAAAACCGTTTTATTACTTATACCGTACCGTACCGTTCTCAAAATTGTATGTGAAACGGACTTATTAAATTTATTGAAATTAAATTAATCAATTTTAACTTAGAAACTTAAAAATAAGAAATGATAGAATTATTTTAGCGGTGCGTGCAGTGCGGGTGGTAGACGAAACCCTTAGCAAATTAAAGTCTACTATTATTCCTGAATTATTTTAGCGTGCTTTCAAAATTTTTAGAATTTTAATACTTTTGGAGTTTTGGTAGATAATTAATTAGGGTGGGTTAGTGAAATTTTCATTTGAGCGCGCGTTAACCCCAAAAATTTTCACGAAAGCAGCGCATATCAGAACACAATTTGCCTAAATTGATCACAATTGCCTAAATCCATCACTTTTATCAAAACCCTAGATTTTTGCCCAAATCAATCAGCCAAATCAAAACCCTATTAACAGATCAATTCACGATAAATTTTCTTCTTCTCCAACACTTCCATTCGTCCTCCATCTTGTGAGGGTTCTTTTCGTGAATATCTCAAGCAATTACGCTACTTGTTCAATCAGGTTACTTTTTCTTTCTTTTTTTTCGTTTCAGTATTTTTAACTGTTTTGTATAGTTCTGTTATCACAATTATGAGCCTCCTTGGTTGAGAGAGACGTGAATTCTTAACTTACTTAAGGAGTGTCTTGATTTCGATTTGACAAAGTCCTAGACTTTTTTTTATACCTTAGCAGGATTTTCAGTTAAAGAAAGGGTAGATTATCTAAAATAGGTATTTAATGAGAGCAGAATTGTCAGTTGAAGAAAGCCGCTCTTTGATGAGCAACCTTACTTTCAAGCTTGAATAGTTGTTCGTCGTAGAAGGTTAGTACAATGAGAAAGTGAGGTGGTTAGCAAGCAGTGCCGCTGGATGGATCTAGGACCTTCTTTGGTTTAGATTTCGTAAAGTCTTTTATTAGTCACTACCTCCCATACTATAACTATAAGAGATTAGCATGACTAACTCAAAAGCAGCGGATTTCCTATCCTAAGTCAGAGAAGGTATGTCCCTTTCCTCTACATTAAAGATCTTTCACAGGGTCTTGCTGTAGTAGGGAACTAGGAGTCTAGTCTAAACATAAGTTTTAGCTAGAGCAAGCAAAGTAGCAAGTTCGGATGAGCCATCGACGGAACGGATTCGTTTTTGTATAGCTTTCTCCCCAACATCTGCCCAAATTGTTTTCAGTATTTTTAATTGTTTTGTATAATTCTGTTATCACAATTACGCTACTTTTCGTATTTTTCTCAAGGATTAGTTCACTGTTCATGATATATTATTGTTAGTTCATTCTGAATTTGTTCGAGTATATGTTTGTTCACTGTGAATTTGTTCGAGTAGAATTTGTTCACTTTTTCCACGACCAGCCAGCAGTTACATGAGCTCGATATGTCTTCCATTCCTGTCCTTTCAAGTATACAGAGTGCACCGATCTCACCCATAATCGAGTAGGATGATGATAGACCCACCAGAAAATTTTACCAATGTTTGCTCTGTTCCATAGAGTCTCCTCTTTCAAACCCAGACCTCCCATTCTTTTTTCTCTGCAGATTATTTATATTATTGTTAGTTCATTGTGAATTTATTTTCTTTATCATCATATCAATAGTTTACATCTTTTCCGTGTCAATTTTTCATCTGGTTAAGTTGGTTTCTTTTATTTCTAACTTTGAATAATAATACCAATACTGATATCAACATATAGTAATACCATGTGGATTTTCCATATTTTATTTGTCTTTTTTTTGTGAGAAAAATTGCTTATCATTTTAATTCATTCCAGACTTCGAGTCATGAGTAAAGAAAGGAGTTGGATGTATTTACCTAGACGATTACCTGACTATGAAAATGGAGTCATTGAATTTTTAGATGCATCTTTTTCGAAAGCAAATCTAGGGGGTCAAATAAGATGTCCGTGCAAACGGTGTAAAAATCGTTACTGGTTACGACGACATGAAGTGTTTGATCATCTTAAAGCACTTGGTTTTGTTGAAAATTATGATGTGTGGGTCTTTCATGGAGAAGAACAAATATCTACAGAATCTTATACAGAGGATGAAGGGTCTAGTTTTCAGTATGATACTATTGAGTTGTTACATGATACATTTCGTACGACCTTTGAAGGATTTTCTAATACAAGTAATGGTCCCAATAAAGAAGCAGAAAAATTTTATAGGTTAGTAGAAGAAAGTAAGCTAGAGTTATATCCAGGTTGTAAGAAATATTCAAAGATTTCTTTCATCATATTCGACTTTTTCAGTATAAGACAGAACATGGAATTAGTAATATAGCGTTGGATGCTCTGTTAAAACTGTTGAAGGACATGATCCTAGATGCAAACTTCCCTACTAACTTCAATGAGGCTAAGAAGTTTGTAAGAGACCTAGGACTTGATTATAAGAAGATATATGCATGTCCTAATGATTGTATGTTGTTTTGGAAAGAATATGAGCATGCCAACGAGTGTCACGTTTGCCATGCCTCAAAGTGGAAACAATATGAAGGGAATGAGGTTGGTGAATCGTCAAGAAAATGTCGTCGTATACCTGCAAAGGTTTTATGGCATTTTCCACTAAACCAAGGCTGCAAAGACTTTATATGTGCGCTGAAACTGCCAAGTACATGACATGGCATGCTGAACAACGTTTAAAAGATAGACATCTACGACACCCAGCAGACGGGAAATCTTGGCAGGACTTTGATTCATTATACCCTTTGTTTGCCCAGGAACCTAGGAATGTAAGGTTAGGATTAGCATCTGATGGATTCAACCCTTTTCGGACGATGAATGTTAGTCACAGTACTTGGCCGGTTGTGTTGATCAATTACAATTTACCGCCCTGGATGTTTATGAAACCCGAGTATTTTATGTTATCATTGCTTATTCCAGGTCCTGAGGGTCCAGGAAATAATCTTGATATTTACTTACAACCCTTAATTGAGGAGTTAAAGGATCTATGGGACAGTGGGCTTGAGACGTATGATAAAATGAAGAATGAAACATTTACTTTACATGCGTCTTTGACTTGGACAATAAGTGATTTTCCCGGATATTCAATGTTGTCAAGATGGAAAACAAAGGGCAAGTTGGCATGTCCAAACTGTAATCATGGAACCGTTTCGATATATCTGAAACACAGTAGAAAAATGTGTTATATGGGTCATCGTAAATTTCTAAGTGTAGAAGACCCATTGTGGAGAAATAAGAAGTCTTTTAATGGTGTGGTTGAAGAGAGACTTCCCCCGAAACGCTTATCTGGGTGTGATGCCTTTGAGGAGGTATCTGACTTTGTGAATTCTTTCGGAAAAAAGCAAAAGCAAAAGAAAAATTCTGATTGCCCATGGAAAAAGAAGTCATTTTTTTTGAATTGCCATATTGGAGACACAATGCATGCCGTCACAATCTTGACGTGATGCATATTGAAAAAAAATTGTGTGACAATGTGTTAGGTACTTTATTGGATATTTCTGGAAAGACCAAGGATTATGCGAATGCTAGGTTTGACCTTCTTGTTCTTGGAATTAAGGAAGACCTACAGCCTAAACTTTCACATGATAAAAGACATGTCATTTTTCAACCAGCATGTTATTCTATGTCTAAAAACGAAAAAGAAATTTTTTGTCGAGCCTTAAAAGCAACAAAGCTGCCCTATGGTTTTGCCTCTAATATATCACGCTGTGTTAATACTGTGCAAAAGAAGATTTCTGGGTATAAGAGTCATGATGCTCATATCATGCTACACTACTTGCTGCAAGTTGCTGTTAGAAGAGCCATCCCTAAACACGTGGCAGTTCCTCTAATTAGACTGGGGAATTTCTTTCGAAAGTTGTGTAGTAAGGTTTTGAGTCATACAGACCTTGATTACTTAGAAACAGAAATTGCTCAAATACTGTGTGAACTTGAAATTTTTTTTCTACCAAGCTTCTTTGACATAATGGTCCATTTGCCTATTCATCTTGTAGAAGAAATTAGGCTTGAGGGTCCGGTGCATGGGAGAGGGATGTTCTTCATTGAGAGATATTTGTGTAAACTGAAATCATATGTTCGGAATAGAGGTCGTCCGGAAGGATCCATTGCTGAGGGTTTTTTGATTGAAGAGTGTATGAAATTCTGCTCTAGGTATATCAATGATGAAATTAAGGTGGGAAATATGGGAACAGATGACATGACAACGACACTTAAGGGTACCGAGAACACCTTGTTTGCCAATGTAGGACATCCTTTAGGAGGGAAAAAACAAAACAAAGGAAAACTGTTCTCTTTGGATGCCAAATTAGCTGAAATAGCACATCGATATGCCCTGTTCAACTCAGACAGTAAAGATGTTGATCAATATATAAAGTAAGTTATTTTAACATGTTATTTAATAAACAATCTTTTTCTGAAGCAATTTATGGTAAAATGATCCTTATACTTGTTCACTTAGTGTATTTTAATCTTGCAGAGAACATGAAGTCTTTGTGAACACACAGCGACATAAGAGTAAATGGAAACGTGCGCGGAACCATACTTATGAATTTGCTAATTGGTTAAACAAAAAAGCTATGGCGGAAAATGTTCCTCATATATTGGCTTGCGAGGGTCCTAGTCTTTCAGCCAGGAGGTACAAGGGGTATCATGTAAATGGTTATGACTTTTACACAAAATCCCGAGATGCCCGATGTAAGACACAAAATAGTGGGGTAATATTATCGGCCATAACTTCTAGTTTTGCTAGCTCCAAGGACCAAAATCCTAAAGAAGGGGATGTAACCTACTATGGTGCCATTTTAGAAATAATTGAGCTAAACTATTGGTCAAAATTCAGTGTTGTTTTATTTCTCTGTGAGTGGTACAAAGTGGAAAAGGATGAATATGGGTTGTCGTGTGTTAATGTGAAAAAATTTTGTTCTGTAGATGATCCATTTGTCATGCCGTCTCAGGTTCAGCAAGTATTCTATGTGGCAGATCCTATAATAGATGGCCTACATTATGACATGCCCTATGTTCCAAGAGATATATATGACTGTGAGATAGAAACTACAGAACCACAAAGCGACAAGTCAGGCAATCTCCCGTTGCAGTCAGATGATATAGAACCTTCTCTTATTGATGAGGATATTATATTAGCTAGAGATGATATAGAACCTTCTCTTATTGATGCAAATACTGTTCTAGAAGACACTAATAGTTGTTTTGATTTACTTGGTGAGAATTCTGATTGTGATGACACATTGTGGGACTGGATGCAGGCAGATGAAGAGCATGAAGAGCATGATAAGGATTGACGAATGATGCATGATGTCAATTGATCATTGATTTGTTGTATTAACTTCTATATTAATAACATTTGGTTTAGGTTTTCAATACATTATTGTCTACTTATGAAGTAAAGTTCTGTGTGAATGCAATGGACCAGCTGCTATTGTGTTTTCTTTTAAATAAGGTATAAGGCAGTTTTTAGACGTGGGCTGCTGGGAAGTATGACTGTCTGGTCTGAATGCTGGAAGGGTGCAGGCCTGATGGTAATGCTGCAGAGATTCTGTGAATGAGCAGTAGTTTAGTAGATGTGGAGCAGGTGGACTGGTTTCTGCAGGATCGTGCAGGACTGAATGTAGGCTGATGAACGCTGAGGCTATTCTGGGCACAATGAAATGTGTCTCATAGTAGCCTATGTTTTCTTAGATATATAATTTTTATATCTAATATGGATTATCCTATGTTTTGCATAAAGTATATATGCTGCTTTTTTGTAACTAATTTGGTGTTCTAGGGTGCAGATGAGAAAGGCAGAAAACACAAATGGGTTTGAGCAACTTCGACTGGCAACGATTGCTAGAAATTCTAAAAGGCTTCAAGAGCTGGGAATTCAGAATATTGCAAAGTCGTTCACAAATTCGTCAGAAATTAGTAAGTGCAGTAAAAGGAAAGGAAAACCAGATTCAACTACTGCCCATGAAAAAGACATGGAATATTTTCCTAATACGGCTAGTGGAAGCGATCAAGACGGTGGTCTTTTAACCTCTGATATTCAAAAAAAGGTGATGATAAAACTTTTTTTAAGTTATTGTTTTAATTATTTATGTTTGCAAACTAGCGTAATACTACTACTTGTTAATTTTATTGTGTACTCACTTGTAGATTTTCCAGTCTGGTGGACGGCATCAAGTTCGCTACATTCCACCAAGATCGATAAACAGACACTCCAACTTAGCCAAACAAAGACCCAAGTTGAATGCTCAGAATGTGTCTATCAATATGTCACAAGGGTCACAATTTGATAAAGAGTTGGAAGTTGAACAGAATGGTAGTCAGGGAGGCAGTTTCAGGGAGAAGCAGAAATATAAGGGAAATAAGATGACCATGGTCGACTTAATTATGCAGGAAAAACAGTTGACCAAAGGGAAAGAAGTTGTCGACTATGAGCATGATGAACCTGAACTTGCTTCAAGTGATGAGGATATCCAAACTGATTCTGATGGAGACAAATCATTTGATTTCAATGATAAAACCTTGTTTGATTTTTCTGAACAGGTATCCCATAATGAACAAGAGGGCAGTGAAGATGAAGATGAAACTGAACAAGTGGATTTGGATTCCCGAGACTTGGAAATTGAAGGTATGTTGTTAATAATTATTTAATTTTCGTCATGGTTATATAATGTTCTTATAAATAACATTCTTAACACAGCTATTCTGCAAGAGAATGTAAGAGGACCAACCCAGTTACATCATGTACACACGCGCCCTTTGGATGAGCGTAAACCGATCTTTCTAAATGAATTTGGGCAGCCTATTGGTCCAATCACTCGTGCAGAAAATACGGTCTCCGAATTTTCTTGTTTTTTAGGTACAATTGGCCGAGACTATAAATATGCACCTATAATATTTAGCTCATGGAAAAAGGTGCCACAAAAAGATAAAATGTGGGAATATGTAATGGTATGTATCCTTATGTATTTACTACTGATTTGTAGTTCTAAATTATGTACCTCTAATATTTAGTACTAATTTGTAGTTCTAACTTATGTATTTGTACCTGATGAAGATGAAATATATAGTACCTGATGAAGGAAAAGATTGGGTGATTAGGACCATCAGCGAGGCATGGAGGATTCATAAATGTCGATTCAAGAAAAAACATTACTATGCTTATACTGATGACAAAACTAGGTGGCAAAACAGATCCAAAACAATTCCTGATCAGGACTTTCTTAAATTGCTCTCCACTTGGAAAAAGAAATCTGAAAAGGTATGAAAAACTTTACAGTCACCTTTTCATAAATTCCTAGCCTTTTGCACTGACAATTTAAATAATGTGTAGGTGCGATGCTCACGTAAAAGAGATTGTCGTTTGTCCGTCAGAAATATGCATACTGCTGGCCCAAAGAGTTTTGCCATAATACGTGAGGAGATGGTAATCTTACTTTAATAAAACTACTAATTTTCATTTACAAAACTGTTAAATTTCACAGAATACATCACTAATATAACTTGCACAGAGAAATGAACATCCGGACAAGGAACCACCTTCTCTTGCAGAGTTGTTTGAGCGTACTCGTAAAACAAATGAGGGAAAGAAGTATAAAGAATCATACGAGGATACTGCAAAAAAGATAGTAAGTTTATTGACACTAGCCTGCTGTATATATTGATATATCTTCAACCTATAATGTATAACATTCAGTATAATAATGTAGGAAGATATGAAAAATTATGCATGTCCAGATGATGGAAGTGGTCCTTCGGACGCCTTTGTAGGTGTCATGGGTAAGGATTATAACGGACGTTGTCAGCTATACGGTAGGGGTGTCTCAAATAAAAAAATTAAAAATGATGGCTGGTACGACGTCATCTTTTTTGGTTCCTGGAGAAGTAATGGAGTCACTGAAATCTAGTTTGCTAGAAGATGTGCGGAAAGATATGATCCCTGAAATTACTAAGCTACAACATATACGTAAAGAATTGGAGGAAGACCATTTAAAGAAGAAAGAAGAGTTAGAGAATAAGCAAAGAGAACTTGATAATGAGAGGGAAACTATGACGCAACAAATTCTGCAAAAGTTTCTGGAAAAATTACCTCAAGACATTGTTAGACAGTACTTGCTTTAGAGGTATGTTAAGTACCTTTTTTTTTTGTTGCAGGTTTTGGTTCATGTGAGAGTATCAACAAAGTTGTGGTCTACTGTTTAGCTAGTATAATTGATGGCTTAATACTCTTTGGTTGCCTCAAATGAACTTGTATTAATACTGAGTTTTAACGTCATTCTGCAGAGCATTGCAGATCAGATCCGATGCTGCGACTAACTGCTGCCACGTCATTGCAGATCAGATCAGATACTGAGTTTGGTTATCTTAAATAGATTATAGTCCCTTATATTAGGTTTTTTGGTTTAAGAAAACTTTATAAACTAGTTTGGAACGAATATTATTTGATAGTTGTACTATCACAATGACGATCATGTCTCTTTTTGGGTATTCATAATGATTTGAATTTTAATTTGATAATGGCTCATTTGGTTAGCCGTTGCAATTCTTAATAAGGATTTCTCAACTTAAAGTATGGTCTATGTAGTGTTCATTTCTATTCTATATGCATGTTAGTAGCCTATCCTTTTTTATTTTTCTGAATGCTATCGAATAAAGGTCTTTGTTTGCATTTGTTCCCTTGCAGAAAGGAGACTCCTTGCTCATTCTCTCAGAGACCCTGATAATCATCACTTTGTCTTACTGTCAGACAGGTATGAACCTTTGAGTTTAATTTCAGTAAATCCTTCAAACATACTCTTACAATGTCTGCTTCACTTATTTATAAATGTTTATTCCTTGCAGTTGTGTACCACTTCATAATTTTGATTATGTTTACAATTATCTCATGTTCACAAATGTCAGCTTTATTGACTGGTAAGAAGCTTCTTTGTTTGAATATTATTTATTTGGCTCTTAATGATTTGATGATTATGGTTGCAGGTTTTTGTATGATATTTGATCTCTGTATGTTTGTTTTGATTCATACCTGTCAAAAATTTGCTCAAATGTAAACATAACCCATTTCCAAACTTCTGAAATCAGTACTTGTATTTTGATTGTTTCTGGAGATAATAACCCGGTGAAGGAATCTGAGAACAAGTTTCTACTGTTGTTGGTGGTGGTGTTATAAGGAGGCATAATTCTAGTTGACATTGTTCGGCCATCATGCTGTTTAAATACACCCAATTTATTTTTGTGACAAACATATTAAGACGTGTTCCACTTATTACTGGTTCCAAGTCTTCTACAAGTCTTCTGGGTAACCCTTGTCAATATTCATCAATGCTGTGTTTACTCTGGTGTATGTGCATTCTTTTTTACCACTCTTTGAGACGAAGTCTAACTAGTCTGCCGTTTCAGTTTCATTGATCCTGGGCCGCTTGGTAACGGAAGATATTCTGACCATATGTTGCCTGAGGTTGAGAAGACCGATTTCAGGAAGGGTTCACAGGTATAAAATGACACAAACAATCTTCAAAGTATTAACCTATCAAATGATCTGACCTCCTTTTCTGTATGGGAATCTATTTGGAAGGTGACTATTCCTGAACAGTTATCCATTTACTGTACTACAATATTTGTGTAATCAATTCCGTAATTGGGTTTTTTATGGCCTTATAATATTAGCTTGAATGTTTTGGCTAGCATCTTGCTGTTTAGTCATGGCAGATGTATAATCTTGTCGAATTGCTATTCTACGTAGCAGATCCGTAAGGGTATAGCTGCAAACTTCCTACTTTCCTATGTAGGCGTAAGCCTTTTTAAGGTTCTGGGACAATGTTGTAAGTTAGGGTTATACTATATCCCTTTGGACTCTGGTTTGTAGAATTACTTAGGAAAGGATACAGTTGGTGTTTGTCAAACTTCTCAGCATGGCTGTGCCTATTTGTTATGTTATGTATTTGTTCATAATAATGTTTCATTATTTGTGGGAGTCCAGGCGTCGTGTTATCCAAGTTTATGCAAATGGTGCTCGAATTCTTGATGGTTCATTTTCGACCCAGGAGCTACCTCGGAACGAGCAGCACAGAATTAGGTTTTGCATCTGAGAATTTAGTTGTGTCAGCTGTGTCAATTACTGATCCTTTTGTTCTACTCAAGATGAGCGATAATAGTATCCAGCTTCTTGTTGGAGGTATGCCATTTGAGTCTGGGTTATTCCTGTTTGTGTTGTGAATTTTGGTGTAAAGCTAAACTATCTTTTGTACATATAAGTTACAATTGATAGTAGCCTGATTAGCCTCACATTAGGAAACTATCAATATAATATGATGCCTAAATTTCCTCGAATTGTATTTTCTTCACATTTATTTGTTTAACGGTGTTTCAAGCTAGAAGCGTCAGTTAGTAATATTGAAGAGCTTAATAAGTTTTGTTTTTCCCATCTTGTTTCAAGTTATTGACGCCTGATGATGTTTCACATTTGTAGGAGTGTGTATATGCCTTTCGGTATATGAAGATGGAAGTGACATAAGAGAACTTCCATTCCGTCACCATTTCCACTGCACATGCATAGACAAATGGTTGCACATGAATGCGACATGTCCCCTGTGCAAATACAACATCCTGAAGAATGGAAGCAGTGACGAAGTATAGAATGCGGGCCCTTTGTTTTCTTTGTTGCTGGACGATCAATAAGATTGTTGTATATGTAATGGAATCATAATTTTCTTGTCTTTTTTTTTATTATTGTTAGTTGTTGTATGTAATGGTGGTTTGGACGCTGTAAATGACTTTCTTATCTTTTTTAATTTAATACTTATATTATTTCACCCAAAAACAGTTTGGTCTTTTTTTTTGCGATAAAATAAAAAAGTTTGATCTTTTAATTAATTTACATGTAATATCATTTGTGTCGTACCTCAATGACTGAATCGGCAACAAAACGTCTAGTTTATAATTCATTGCAACATAAAAAAATTGTTGCCATAGATTATAAACCTGATGCATTTAGGAGTCGCATAAATTTTAAAAGTGTTGCAAGGCAAAAAAGTAAATGTTGCTATAATTAGGAAATAGTGTTGCATTCATATGTTTTAAGTGTTGCATTTGAAAAGTGTTGCATTTTTAAAACGAATGCAACACAGGTAAAAAGTGTTGCGTTTTATCCAAAAATGTTGCATGAAATGTTGCTTAAGGCTAATGCAACAAGACCTTAAGCAACATATTTAAAAGTGTTGCTTAAACCTTATAGCAACATTTTTATGGGTATATGCAACATTTTAAAGCCGTTGCAATAGGCTCATTTTGTAGTAGTGCCTTGTGACTGATTCAGTGCCAGTCCCGTAGAAAATGGGTGAAGGAGTAGAGTTCCTTCCATCCTCAGAATCATCACTAATGATGATAACATTATTCACCGCAACAGCCCCAGTTATCTCCGCCTCTGGATTACTAGCTTCAGTTGCATTTTGTCTTGCTTCATTCTGAGCCCTCAAGAATTCTTCTTCCTCCAACCGCTGCTGTTCACCCCCCGGATAGTAGTAAAATACCGGCAACCCCTCTTCTGGTGGGTCAAAAAATTGATTGTATCCACGATTTTCTAGAGAAATAGAATGATGGATGCCCCCACTAGCAACACGACCATCTATATTACCTTGGATTTGGACATCACGATCATACACCTCCATACCTCCATACTCCCTCATACTAGCCACATATGGATCCCATCCCGAGCCCTGATCCACTTCCATGGTTTGAGTATTATTGTTAGCCTGAAACCCAAACTCATCATTGGCTGAATGAAAATCCTCATTTTCCTACTCCTCATCTAACTATCCCCCAAAACCAATCCTATTCTCCACCAGACCCTCCTGATTTTGCACCAAATCCCTGACTCCTTGACCCTGCTGCGCCCTAGGAATGGAGCCTGAAGCATCACCAGCCCTACCATTTGACATTTCCCCCATCCCTGTTTGAAATATCACGGGACCTGCAAAAGGTTGTGCAGTGACCGTGAATCTCATTCCAGGATGGACTCGACCTCCCGGAGTATTACCAATATCAAAATCCACCAACCTTTCTTCATCATCCTCCTCAAGAAGCCTATTCCTCCTCCTTCTAGCAGATCCCAACTTCAACTTTGAAGAAGTAAATTTAGTTGTAGATGACGTAGCTCTTAAATCCAAGTTGAACATCTTATGGCTTGTTTCTGCTTGGTAAATCACGAAGCCCCTATCAGAAGTTTTTTCTAACATTGTTTTTATGTTAGCCACTACTGATAGAATGCTATCCTTGCATTGGGTAGCACGGTGTCCAATCTTACCACACCTCACACAGTCTTAAAGACTTCTTCATACCGGAATTGAATCCACAACAGGTTACCATCATTGTGGGCAAGAAAAAACCCTGGTACAAGTGGTTCATTAAGTTTGACACATGCACGAATCCTTAAATAATCACTCTTTGGTACCACATCAAACTCCTCCACAATAAACTGTTCACTGAGCAGATTGCCTACTACATGCCCTACATGTACGGGCAGAAACTCAAACGGCAAACCACACACACGCACCCACATCTCTGCATATGGAAAGCGTACCGTACGTGGCACCCTATCAGGGTACCATTTTGCAAACACCATTATTGCCCCATCGAGAGTAGCAGTACTCCTTCGCAAAAGCTCCTCCGCATCCTCATAATTCTCACAATGGAGGATATAAAGTTCCCCCATTGTAAAAAATGTAATATGCCCTTTGGTGTCCCATTTCCGCTTGATAATGCTGCTAACCTTTGCAGCCTCAAAAACCCGATAGTCTACCAGAAATCCAATCAAACATTGACTCCAAAACTCCCTAGACTTTCTCAGGGTTCTAGGATCAATGTTAACAACACCCGCAGTTCGTGGAAAACGCCATGCATTGGCATGCATCGGATTAAGAGGATTAAAGCCCTCATTGTGTGAATTGTTCTGCTCCATATGATTAAAATTTTCTTGTTGATTGTGAGTTGTGTGATCATAGTTTCCCTAACCTTCTCCCTGATCACCACTTCCACTACCGTTCCCCACATAACGGCCAAACTGGTGCTCAAAATCCATTGTTGAAAAATTCATTGTAAGAAAAGAAGCAGTGAGAAGTGAATGAAGCCAGGCTATCAAAAGAACTCAATATATAACAAACTAGAGAAACCCTAACCGTCGCCCCTAAATGCAGAAACTCGAAACCCTAGAAAAAGCAATTCGCTAGCAATTGGCCATGCAGACACCCCCAATTAAGTCCTCCAATTAGCGATTAAGCTTTTAATCATTAATTGTAATTTATTTCGTGTAGGTAAGATTTTAGGCGTGCAGAAACCAGAAGTTGCAGAGCCCCAAATTGAATGTCCAATAAACTCCAACTGACAGCAGCTCCTCGTAAACACCCGTCACCCAATCACCCTACACCATCCATAATAATGATCTTCTGCAGTGTAGCTAAACAAAAAGGATAAAATCTTTAACCTAATCTTTTGCTTAAAAAAATTGGTTTAACATTTGAACTTGAGGAAAACCATAAGCAACGAACTACTTGAGTAGCTTTGCAGGTTGATTAACCAATCTTCAGTAAAACCAACATCAAACGTTTAAAGATTGTTGAATACTTTTATAAGAAGTAATGATTTGAAGAAATTTACTGGATTTTATTTGAAAAACGTGAAAGATTTGATTAAGAAAATTTAAGGACTGACGAAGAAGAAAAGCTCTCAGCAAGGAGAGATTTTAGCTCTCTAAGATTTTTAGAGAGAAATTTTCCAACATTAGTCCAATAGAGTTGTAGTAGTTAAAGTTGGCAATCAGGTTAGATTTGGATCGATCAAGTCGAGTCGAATCATATCAAGTTTGGGTTAGATCGGAGCTGTCTGCCCTTTCGAGTCTCATTGGCTTGAGTTGTAGTAATTGTAAGGAACAATTGCAATATAAATTACTATGAAAATGGAGTTCTTTGGGAGGAGCCCTTAGGCCATGTGAAGTCTGTATTATGGGTTGAATCATTTCGGGCTTTCGTGTATGGAACATTTTAATTGATATTAATGTGATTAACAAAGAGCTAACTTAGGGTGATACATGGATCTTACGAGTTACACTCTTCATTTTTATTAGCAAAACGGGATAAAATCTCAGGGACCTGTCACAAGTAGAGTCCCAAAAAGTTCATAAGCAACAAAAACAGAGCAAAAATGAAAAGAAAAATAATGAATCTTTCTCAAGACTTGCATACTAGTATCACGCACCAAGTCAAGGACAATTTAATTGCTAGATAGTAACGGAATACTTTGTTCATACCTAAAGAAATTGTATGGATCAACCTTGGCCTTAACTTGCAACATCCTCTTGACATTACCCTTGAAATAATCCATTGCAAACCCTGTATTTCCATTAGCATTGGTTCCAACATCAACATCTCTATAATTCAAGAAGGCTTCTCTTGGATTGCGCGACACAAATGGGGTGAATGTATCATACAGATCTCGAGTCGCTTGGATGTTCTTGATCAATGCTTGGTCAGTGTCGTCTTGCCAAAATTTAATGTACTGTATCTTGAACAGATTCCCAGCTCGATGTGGGAATGCAGTCGCATTTTCGGGTATTTCACTCATTCTTCCACCGTATGGGTTCCATTGCATCAAAACATTTTCAACCTCGATCATCTTCTTCCATATTGTTTCTAATCCCTCTCTTGGGATCGGAGATTTTACAAAATCGGATTTATGTTTTGAGTATTTATGGGGCGGTGTAGGATTCCGTTGTAATAGTACATCAATTGGAGATGCTGGAGGTTTACTATTCCAAAATAAGTGAGTTTTCACCCACGGCATTTCGATACAATCACTTGCTTGTAATCCCAACAGAGGAAAGTTCGTCTTCATCAACGACATCAAGGTACTAGCGCTTCCAAGATACATTCCAATGAAAGAAACTTGGACCGTCTTGCTACCTCCTACAAATTGTACGTGTGATTGCGCTCTAATGAAGAGTTTTCGATCAGTTTTGGTGGCGATTTGTTGCCATTGTAGGACAATATCCGTAGCACCTTGTTGTAAGGTCTTCGGTACATTAAAGACTGTGACAATCGCGGGAACTTTTACTAATTTAATTTTCCATGATAAAACTACGCAAAAGCTAGCACCACCGCCTCCTCTAATCGCCCAAAATAGGTCTTCACCCATACTTTTTCGATTAAGAACCATCCCGTTAGCATCAACGACTTGTGCATCGATAATGTGATCGATAGACAAGCCAAATGCCCTTAGCATGGGCCCGTACCCACCGCCGCTAAAATGGCCTCCCACGCCAAGAGTAAGGCATACCCCAGCAGGGAAAGCAAGGGTATTACTTATTTTACCAATCTCATAGTATAATTCACCTAGAGTTGCACCGGCTTCGACTATAGCCGTTTGACTTGCCAAGTCGATTTTGATCGACCGTAGGTTAAACATGTCAAGGATCACAAACGGCTCCTTAGAAACATACGACATACCCTCAAAATCATGACCTCCACTCCTAATCCTAACTTGCAAGCCATCGAGTTTGGCACATAGCACGGTTGCTTGGACATGGGTTACGTCCAAGGCCGTGACTATAGCTAGAGGTTTCGGAGTCAAGGACGTGTTAAATCTACTATCTCGAATGTATGTTTGTAAAACTCGTAAGAAAGAAGGGTCGGTAGGGGTGAAAACGGCCTTAGAGACGGGATTTTTCTGACTCGACTTGGTTGGGAGACATCGAATAAAACCGTCTATGGATGAATTTGATGTTATAACATTTGAAACAAAAAACAAAGACACGATACAAAACTCAAATGTATAGAATTTCATATTTTCATAGTGTGTAGAATTGTAAATGTATATTTATAATCATATTGCTTAGTTAATTTATAGAGCTATAGATGATATTAATGTAGAAGTTAACAGTTGGGGACATACACATACATCAAAAACGTGGACGATGAAATCACAAACGTGTTGCCTTTAGCCATTTACGGCAAGGATCTTAGGATCGTTGAATATGGCAGACAGATTTTAGAGTGACGCAATTGTTATTGTTGATTAGGTTGAATTACATTCATAATGACGCTCTAATTACATTATATTACCATATTGTCCGCTTTAGTCCAAGCCCTCACGGATTTACTCGTGGGCTCTTTCCCAAAATGTCTCGTACTATTATATTTTTAGTTAGTAAGTCTTCCCTGCGACGGGTCACCATTTGTGACGGATATTTTGTGAGATAAAATGGATACAAAATGAGTTAATGAAGAAAGGGGACCACAAGAATAATGTTAAAGAGAGAGAAAAAGTGGGTATTTGTGAGTGAAAATGGTATCCGTCACAAGCTTGCGACGGATAGTGCCGTTGCAAATAAGAATTTGTGATTTTTAGTACACCTATAGTGATATTTCACCGTTACATTATCGAGGTGCGAAATAGATTTGCACCCTAACATATACTTATCCTCACAATATATAAATAGATAGAAATACTATCTTTGTAAGTTAAAATTCGCAAATAGGATTATACATCTAGATGTATATGAGTATCGTACATCTAATACAAATTTAGTTTAACTTATGTGCAATTTTTTTTGAGCTTTTAACAATTTTTTCTTCACTATAATTTTTTAGTGTTAAAATTTACATCTTTGGATATTATATGTACTAGTGTGTAGCCCGTGCGTTGCACGGATTCTAAAATTATTGGCTAAATGTAAAATGTTTAAGGGCGTCTTAGTGTTTATGGTGTAAAAAGAATTGTAAGACAATTATAGTGCTAACATAATTTGACTAACGGTCTTTATTACTTCAACTTTGATTTTATTAGTTAAGAAATTGAGACTTGAATTGAATGACACATTTTTCCCCCTTCGAATAGAAGTTTTGAGAGCTTTAATTAGTTAACTGAAACAAACATGACAACCCGCTTGTATTTTAATTCACTTAACACTATATTACATACAATATGCACACATTGCTTTTATTTTCACCTTATTCTTATTTTCTTTGCCAAACCTTAACCTTTAATCATTTGGTGGCTTTCGCTAGCTCAATATTAGAATCCTTCCCCTTGAACCCACATTGATTTCTTCAACTCATTTTCATGGCTCATCTTAGTCTTTTGCCGGTTGCCAACACTATTAAAACCTATCCTAAAAACACTTATCAACCTCCCGATTTCCCTTGAAACAAAATCAATATAATTCATCTTTCTATGCTACTTCTCTTTTGGCGGATAGTCGTTGGGTTGTCCAAGATCATTTCAACAGTGATTAAAGGTTGAACTTTAAAGTGTATTGCTTTTACACCATTGGAGTATTGACCTTTTTTCTGGTGCAATCGCGTGTTTTTCATGTTGAGCTAATATACATTGCTCTTCAAAATTTTTGAATCATAACGAATAAATTTTCAATAAAAATTATATTAAGGTAAAACTCAAGATATTTTTTGGAGTAAATGGGGAATAAGCAAGCCCTATTATACACAAAAGACGTGTCCTAAATTTTTAGAGGCTCAAATTTTTGCAATTGACTATAGTGTCGAAATCTACATGTGTTTTTCTTATGCTTAATCGTGAGAAGGGAAATAGGATAAAAGGGGATTTCATGGTGTGTAGTGTGAGATGAATGAATTAAAATAAGGATAAAATATGAGTATTGTGGGTTATTGTTGTGGAGTGAGATGATTAAAATAAGAATAAAACTTTACCAAAAAAGGAAATAGGAAAGGTATTGTGAATAGACAGAAAAAGAAATAGAGAGGTTATTTTGAATAAGATGGAGTATATTTTAACGGACACTGAACTATATATCATCTGCCTTTTATCAAATTAAAGTTGGCATAACTGACCCTTATAATGAAGCAACATGTTGTCTTTATTCCCCTAACTTTTCGATGTATGAAATATTGTTATTTTTAATTAAAATCTGAAAAAATGGGCATAAATGTACAATTTTTGACAAAAAAACGCTTTATTTTATAATTAACTTTACTGGCTAATATTTCCTTTAAAAGATATTTCACTTCTCTTATATGTCTATCATTTGCGGATAATTATAACATGTAAACCTACATTCTCCCCTACCTCCACATCCACATAAATTCTACAATAAGACGGTCTCACACCATGAGACCGTCTGTTTTTATAATAAGTTTCTCATTTAATACAAATAAATGAACCCGTTGTACGCGTGAGAGAGTCTCACACAAGAGTTGCTGCCAGTCTGCCACATCCAATGTGGAAGATCATACTTATAGAATAAGACGGATTGTTATCTATTCTAAAACTTTTTAATACCATATTTCATTTCTTTACTCCCCTAATTTTTCGAATATTATCTATTCTAAAATTTTTTAATACCCTGATTCCTTTCTTTATTCCCCTAATTTTTCAATATGGGGTACATTGATACTTTTTAGTTTTAAAAAATAATAAATTCTTAAATTGTTTTATACCCTGCTTAATTTCTTTATTTCCCTAACTTTTCGTTGTGGGATATTATCTAATTTCGTCTTACTTTATAATTTGTGTAATGGTATATATGAAACATCTTATAAATACTTAAGTCCCTTGATTTTTATGGTTCAATAAACCCCTTAATTTTGTAGATTCCCATTCTAATAACTTTCCTAAACTCATTTATGAGTTAGATTACCATAATTTGGCCAGGAGATATGAACAAAAATTACGGAGAAGGGAAGTAGAATAAGGAATTGTATAGTGCATAGTATACGAAATTGAAAATAAGAAGTAGAGTAATATGCTAATTGTTTATGGTAATTTTGATCCAATTTTAAATGTTGGTAATATTTATTTTGACGAACGAAGTTATATAATGATCCTTAAACTGAAGCAACATGTTGACTTTATTCCCTTAACTTTTTAATGTGGGATAAATTGATATTTTTAATTAAAATCTTAAAAAATTTAAATAGGTAATTTAAAAAAGTTCGAACTTTATTTTATAATTTACTCAATTGTCTAATATTATCTATTCTAAAATTGTTTAATATCTTATTTTTTTCTTTATTTTCCTAATTTTTCAATGTGGGATATATTGATACCTCTACTTAAAATTTGAAAAATATTAAATTTTTTAATTGTTTTTTTTGCAAGAATGTTAGTCTCACATGTATTCATCCATAAAGAGAATAAAATGAGATGGTTTCTTACAAAGGAGTAGCCAAAAGAAAACGAAGGAGAAAACATCAAAAAGCTCTAAAATTAGAGCGTTACATCCAACCACCTACGTATACATGGGTCGTTACTCGAGCTAAGTCTAGTTTTAATGGCAAATTTGATATCCTTGACCACCTGCTCCACGGGAGTGAATCGCCCCCCAAATATGCATCTGTTTCTTGCCTCCCAAAGTCCGTATACTATCCCCGCTATGCAACATCTAGTCAACTTTATTTTATAACCTATTTCCTTTATTTTTTTCCCCTCACTTTTCAATGTGGGATATTATCGACTTTAAAAAAAATATTTTATACCCTATTCTATTTCTTTTTTCACTTAATAATATTTCCATGTGAGATATATTGCCACCACTTCTAACTAAAATATATAAAAATAAATAAATTATATAGGTAGTTTAACAATGGATTAAGTCGTTTCCCTAACATGTATTATTTTTCTACGGGTTTGTAGATTTATCTATACACAACCTACCCTTTTATTTGTTTAACTAGTTCTGTTTCCCATGAAATTCACGGGGTGTTTTTTTAGTGGTATTTGTAACGGTTTGTGATTACATTTTCATTAGTACATAATTTTGTTGTGTATTATTAAGTTGTAAATGGATATTTTGCCTTGCTTCCTCCTTTTTGTATTTTATAAATGTTATAGTGCTCTTAGTGGTGTGTACATTTTTTTTAAGTACTCTAGTCACAGGAAAAAAAATTTGATTTTCGATCCTGCAAAAGTAGAAAACCCAAACCTAAGAGATTTTTCTCTAAAATGGAGGGAACAAATTCAATAATAAGACATAACCAACTTCAAAAATATCTCAAATGTTGACAAACTCGGGTCGAAATTTGTCAAGTAGGTGAAACTTGAAAAACCGATTAGCGTATTTCTTATTTTCCAGCACTACTTACATATTTATTCGATCACCCTAGCTAATTAACACTAAAAAACAATACGCTCTTTGCGACGGAATTGTCCGTCGCAAAAAGGGTTAAATCCGTCGCAAATGATGATTTTTGTCGCAAAAAGTTATTTTGCGACGGAATTTTCCGTCGCAAAAATTTTGCGACGGATTGACCTTATTTTGCGACGGACTGACCTTGACCAAAAGTCAAGGTCAGTCAAGATTTGCGACGGAAAATCCGTCGCAAATAGTCCCTTTTGCGACGGAAATTCCGTCGCAAATCTTGACTGACCTTGGCTTTTGGTCAAAGTCAGTCAAGGTTTGCGACGGAAAATCCGTCGCAAAAGGGACTATTTGCGACGGAATTTCCGTCGCAAACCTTGACTGACCTTGACTTCTGGTCAAGGTTTACGACGGAATTCCGTCGCAAATTCCTGTATGATTTTCCGGTTTCAGCTCTTTTTCCAGCCCCCCATTTCCAATGAAATGGCTCATTTTTCCCTTTTGCAAGCTCTCCAAACCTGCAATTTCAGCAAAAACAACCCAGCAACAAAGAACTTGTCGGAGACAAGGTTTTTAAAACGTCTTTTCATAACTAAAATGAAGGTTTTACAAATGATCATCCAACTAAAAACTAAACATAATCCGCGGTACAACAACTAAACAACCTAATAAAACCTATCTAACGGTCGTGTCGGTGGGCTGTGGGGTGGCGAAATGGCTGGCCGACCTAGCATTGTCGCCGCCATCATCATCGAAGTCGCGTCTCGGCTGAGAAAAGCCTCCCGGGTTGCAGCTCTGAGTAGTGAACTCCGCCCCCCGTTGACTTAAGAACTCTTCAATTGCCTTCAGCCTTTGGGATGTCTCGAGATCACGTTCTCTTAGCTGAGCATTCTCTCGAAGAACTCTGCCGACGATATCTGCAATGAATAGTCAAACATGATATTATATTTATTTAATAAACGGTTAAATAATTGGTTAGTCTTAATTTTTAATAAACTATAAAATACAAACATGGAGTGTATGATGATTGGGTCCCAGCACTTGTGTGACGACGACGCTCGTAAATGACTGGGGCTGCATTTCCCATACCGAGTATCAACCCTTTCTTCTTGAAACCGCCGTGTTTTTCGAAGTAGATCTCGTTGTCGTCGATATCTTGCTCCGGGATCCCTACACTTATCATTTTCGACTTTCTTTGAAAAACTGTGTCCTACAAAACAAAAATAAAGTGTTATTAGTATACGTTAATTAATTAGTAAACCAAATTACTAAAACATAAAGAAAAGTTTCTGTTAACTTACAAAGAGTGCTTTGGGTTTCGTTGATAGCCAACCCTTCTTGGCATGCTTTTTTGTCTTCTCCAGCAACTTCAAAGCGGATGGTACATCCCTCCCATCTTCTCCAGCCTGCAATTTAAATCCAACGACACTTGTTAAAATAAACACTCAAGATTGTCAAAGGGTGAAAATTGTTTAAAAATTATTCAAGATAAGAAAAAGTGAAGTAAAAACTTAGAAATTACAATTTCATCCATCAACTGTAGGGTGTTTTTACGACCCATAATGTGAGTACCTAAGGCCTTGCCTTTTTCGGTACTTTCTGACATCCGGTTGGTTTTGTTTTTATCGGATTTGTCTTGAAATTTTGGATCATCCTTTCTAGCCTTAAGTTGTTCGAAAATATCGGCCGGTATCCATTGAGGCCTTTGCTCCGTAGGTTTCCTCATAGCGTAGTGGATTTTTTTTAGGAGGCGGTCTTTCATCATGTCTTCCCACGCCGACTTAACCGCTGCTCTATCACGAGGGTGAAAGGTAACATGTTTCTGTTTCAAAAAAAATATATAGTTAAATAAATATGAAACAATAAATAGGTAATAAATAATAAAACGGAAATAGGTAACAGTTAATAAATACCTCAAACCAATTCCACCACTCTTCCTTGATGGCATCCGACGCATTTGACCAGTTGGGCGCATACTCCTTGTAGTTGCAAATAATGGTCTGTGTTATAAGAGTAGAAACGTCTTTGTCACTGAACCTGAAAAAGAGTTAAATGTGAAAATAAAATAGTCAACAAGTAATCATATTATAATCAATATATATACTCATACAATCAATTATCCTTAAACAAATAAGACACTTACCACTTGGCGCCTTCGTAATCAGTCGGATCGAGGTGTACTCGATGTGTAGGCGCCGGCGTCTGAGGCTCAATTATCTCGTCCTCGTCACTACCTCCCGCTCGTCGTCCCTCAGTCTGACGACTACCACTACCTCGTCGTCTTCCGCCCGGCATATTATCAAACTAATATAGCAACAATTAGATAGAAATGTTTTACATAATTAAAAACTTGAATAATAAGATTAATAAGATAATTTCATTGACATTAAGCCATACGGCATCTACAATAATTTCAACAAATACAAGATTATCGAATCTAATAGATAGTAGTCCTAATCATCATCATCATCACTTGAACAATTTATTCCTACATCCTTACAAAGAGAATCTATAATATCTTCATCCTCATCCTCATCCTCATCCTCATCCTGATCCTCATCCTCATCCTCATCCTCATCCTCAACCTCGTCCTCAACCTCGTCCTCATCCCCATCCTCATCCCCATGTTGCTCCACTGTCACAATTTGTATGTATTCTGGTTCCTCCATAATTTCATCTTCATCTTGTTCTTCTACTTCAATTGGTGACAGTATTGTTTCACCATTAGCAACATTTTCTTGAAAGAAAGATTCATCAACGGGGCATCGACATGTGATCTAGCCTTGGTTTTGAATACCGCTGACCATTGACTTTGATCCTTTTTTATACCTGGATAAGGACTATAGTAAACTTGTTCCACTTGATATGCCAACACAAATGGGTCGTACTTTGCAAATTTTCTACTCCGGTTAACATCCACAAGCTTATATTCCTTATGCACTTGCATGCCTCTTTCGGAGTTATCTAGCCAGTTACATTTGAACAAAATGACTTTGTAAGTGCTTTGTGGGCCTGTATAAGTCATTTCAACAATTTCGTCAAGGGTCCCATAGTAGTCAGCTCCTTCAGTGGAACTCACACAAACTCCATTGTTAATTGTGCACTTTTCCACATCTTTTCCTTGAATGAAAGCTCGAAATTTGTAGCCATTGATGGAATAGCGTTTCCATGTTCTGACTCTTCTTGAGGGACCATTTGCTAAGGCAATTAGAACTGGATCTTCTATATTATTAACCTGAGATCTAAACCATCTGGGAAATCTTGTTTCATATTTTTCCCAAACATCATTGCCTACGACACATTCAGGATGTTCTCTCATGTTCTCTCAGGATATTCTCTCATCATGATCTTGAAATATCTCAGGCAAGTTAGATTGTGTCGGCTTTTTTGAACCAACGTCAAGGTCCTTTGCCTTAGTGTCTATGTGATCTTCAAAGTATAGGGAACAGAAATTTGCTATTTCCTCAATTAAATATGCATTACATATAGACCCTTCAACATGAGCTTTATTTTTTATTTTCTTTTTCAAATGATTCAAAAACCTACAAACAAATTAATTTAGAATGAAAAATATGATGATATATATGTATTATGTAATATAAAGAATTGAATAAGGATGATGACATTACCTCTCGAAAGGATACATCCACCTATATTGCACAGGA
Source organism: Silene conica (assembly GCA_029255685.2). Taxonomy (NCBI): domain Eukaryota; kingdom Viridiplantae; phylum Streptophyta; class Magnoliopsida; order Caryophyllales; family Caryophyllaceae; genus Silene; species Silene conica. The sequence goes on along the minus strand of CM055318.2, from coordinate 68,585,549 downwards.
CCACCCACTTTTACTTCATATGGCAAATGAATAGGTAGGTGTTCCATTGAGTTGAAAAAAGAAGGTGGAAGAATTTTCTCTAATTTGCAGATAATCTCCGCAATGTTATTTTCGAGACTTGTAATTTTTTCAATTTGTACTGATGAAGTACACAAATCTCTGAAAAACTGACTAATTTCAGTTATGGCATTCCACTCATTTTTTGGAAGAAGATGTCTCAAAGCAACTGGGAGTAATCGCTCCATGAAGACGTGACAATCATGACTTTTCAAACCGTGTATCTTCAATTCATTCATATCGACACACCTTCTCAAATCTGAAGCATAACCATCGGGAAACTTCAGTTTGTATACCCATTCACATAGGACCTTCTTTTGTTCCTTTTTCAAAACGACCGAATCCCCTTTTCTTCTACTTGAACAAAGAAGTAACATGTCTTTCTCTGCATTTGAGTTTAATTTTGTTTTTCCTTTCACGTCCATGACAGTGTGAATTATTTGCTCGAAGAAATTTTTCTCAATATGCATGACATCAAGGTTATGTCGAATTAGTAGCGTGCTCCAATAGGAAAGCTCCCAAAAGATGCTTTGTTTCCACCACCCAATCCGTTTCCCTTTAAGCAAATTCAGTTCACGTTCAGATCCATCCACAATTTTCGGTAGATGTTTGACACAATCCCAGACTTCATTACTTGTTAACCTCTTCGCAGCTACATCGTGCTCAACTTTCCCTTTTCTAAAATGCACCTTATCCTTACGAAAAACATGATTACTGTCTAAAAACTGTCGATGACAATCAAACCAACTCCATTTTTTGCCATGTTGTAGCCAAACTGACTTAGTCTCATTTTTCATACAATATGGACATGCATGCTCACCTTGAGTTGTCCAACCAGATAACATGCCATATGCAGGAAAGTCGTTGATCGTCCATAGGAGTGCGGCTCTAAGATCAAAGTTTTGCTTCAAGGAGACGTCATAGGTTAAGATCCCCATCTCCCATAATTGCTTCAACTCGTGAATAAGAGGCTGCAAATAGACGTCAAGGTTTTTCTTTGGATTGTGGGGACCGGGAATAAGTAATGTTAAGAGCATAAACTGTCTTTTCATACAGAGCCAGGGTGGTAAATTGTATGGAGTAAGTATCACCGGCCAACATGAATATTGCTTCCCGAATTGACTAAACGGTGCGAAACCATCAGTGCAAAGTCCAAGACGGACATTCCTAGGCTCAGATGCAAAATCAAGATGCAGCCGGTCAAACTGTTTCCAAGCCTCCCCGTCACTTGGATGAGACATTGTTCCACTAACACGAGGGTTTTCATAATGCCAACGCATTTCGCCCGCGATGTGCTTTGTGGCATAAAAGCGTTGCAACCGTGGTCCTAATGGAAAATAAGTTAAGAACTTTGCGGGAACTCTTTTGCCATTTGCATTTTTCTCTAATTTGTACCTATTCGTACCACATTTTCTGCACTTATCAAGGTGAGCGTCGTCCATCCAGAAAATCATACATCCTCCCGAGCAGGCATCTATCTTCTCATGAGGAAGTTGAAGAGCTTTAAGAACTTTTTTGGTTTCGTAGTAGTTACGCGTCATAAGATTATTTTCAGGAATCATATCTCCGATATATGACGCAAAACCATCTACACATTTTTCAGCTAAGTTGTATTCACATTTTAAAGTGATCAACCTTGAAGCCGACTGTAGCAATGTCATACGACTTCCTACATAAAGAGGTTGTTCGGCATGTTTTAGCATTTGGAAAAAAGCTAATACATTAGGATTTGGAGATTCATCGACCACCTCGGCGTTTAGAGCATCTTCCCTAATTTGATCAATGCTATCGCGTAACGCATCTTCTACCATATCCCTATAAGGATTGTCGGCGTGCATTGATGAGCTTCTCTCTTCCTCAATGGAGAATTTCTCTCCGATACACACCCAATCGTAGTAGTTATCACAAAACCCTTTCAAACCAAGGTGTTTCCGTACTTCTTGCTCAACTAAATACTTTGTATTCTTACACTTAGAACATGGACACCTAATTTCTCTATTTCTAACGTATTCGTCTTGTTGCCTAACATAGTTAATGAATTCATTAACACAAATTACGAAATCCTGCCTTATTTTTTTCCTAGAATCCAACCTTTCATACATCCATTTTCTTTCTAATCTCTTCATAGTAAATCTACATATTTTAACAAACAATAACAACAACTAATTAACAACAACAATTAAATAACAACAACTACATATATATATAACAGCAACTAACAAAAAAAACTAGTTAACAACTTATTAACAACAACAACAACAATTAATTATCAACAACAATTAAATAACAACTACATATATATAACAACAACTAACAACAACAACAACAACAACAACAACAACAACTACAACAACCAACACCAACACCAACACCAACACCACCAACACCAACACCAACACCAACCTGCAAAAAAAAAAACAATTTACATATATTGGTCTGGGGTCCTTATCTCTCCAGCCTAAACCCATCTTTGAATCTTTCATACCATTAGTAAACACTCTTATATTTTCTTGATTGTAATGAGACAAAAATTGGGCAGCACTTCCCTATTGTTCTCCAAATACATTCTATAATGTATTTGGTGAACAATAAGGATGTGTTGCCCAATTTTTGTTTCATTACAATCAAGAAAATATAAGAGTGTTTACTACCTAAATGGCATGAAAGATTCAAAGACAGTCCCAAAACGGGGACTATTCAACAATTACACCTAATGTGTAATTATTGAACGAGTACTATTCAAGAATATTCTAAAACAAATCAACAACACTAACAATCAACAACAATGCAAATTTTATATCAAAAATCAATCGTCCTAAACATCTTAACAACAATATGCGACGGATTTGGGACGAAATTAGCTACTAACCTAATATCACTAACCACCTAACAATACTAACTAAACTAATCAAATAACAATTAAACTAAACTAACTATTCCTAATAACAATAAAAAACAATAATACGGAATTTTGCGACGGATTAAACATAAAAAAATTAAGACGGTATATAAATAACGAAAGTTAGTATACATACATAAGGAGAAATGGAGAAGGAAGAAAGAAGTGGCGGCGGCAAGGTGGCGGCGGTGAGGTGGTGGCGGCGGTGAGGTGGCAGGTGGAAGGGAGAAGAAAGGAGAAGGTGGAGGAAGGAGGAGGAAGGAAGGAGAAGGAGGAAGGAGGAAGGAGGAGGGCTGGCAGGCGGCGGCTGCGGCGGGGTGGTAGGGTGGTAGGGTGGTGGTGTGGTGGGGTGGTAAATCGCTGGCAAATCGCTTTTAGGGTTTTCGTTTTTTTTAGTTTTGAAATCGATTTGGGGAAAAATAAGACCCGCGGGGTCTGTATAATATAACTTTGCGACGGAAATTTGCGACGGAATTTCCGTCGCAAATCTGGTCAAGGTTTGACCTTGACCAGTTTTTGGTCAAGTCTGGTCAATATGTTTGCGACGGAATTTCCGTCGCAAAAGTCAATATTTGCGACGGAAAGTCCGTCGCAAATTTCCCGCCATTTGACTTTCACTTCGCGGGTCTGGGAAATTTAGGTCCGTCGCAAAGAAAAAATCCGTCGCAAAGTCCGTCCCAAAACCAATTTTGCGACGGATTTATTATCCGTCGCAAATAATCCGTCGCAAGGACAATATTTTTTTGTAGTGTAATATTGTGAATAATACATATCTAAATGGGGCTTTGTAGTTCGATGCATTCGATTTTTACCAGTGGTCAACATTTTAAGCAGCGTAGTTGTGAAATTCAGAAACTTATATTAATGACCGTTGAGCTATAAATTATTAGGCAGTTACTATACATTATTGTACATACAAAAAAAGGGGGAAAAAGAACTTATCAAACTCCATCAAAGTCATAGTCTCATATCTAGATTTTTAGGAACTTTTTGGTACCATTCTTATTGATAAAAGATAATTCATTAAACTCATTCCATGCTAAATATTCAATAAATAAAGAAATAATAAAAATCAACTTCTATGAAAAAAATAGTATATGTGTCACTTACCATTTTTTATACATGGATGTAAACGTACTAAGCAAAAAAAAAATGATCATTAGATAAATAAATTAATATAAGCTATCATTCTAAAATCCAAATTAATTAGTCTAAAAACAAAAACATTGTACCATGATATCAAGACTAAGCAAATGACCATTTGATAAATTATAAAAAAAGATAGAAATGAAAATTACACAAGAAAATAACTCAAGCGATACAAAAAATGTAAATACTATGGTGTCATGTTGTCAATTGTTCGGACATGAGATATAAGTTTAGAAAGAAAAATTGGATTTTCAACGCATTGATTTTCATTATATTAAAAATATGAGTTATATATAAGATATTGTAAAATAAGTTACATAAAAAGGAGATAAAGAGATTGTTTAATTGGGCAAATGAGTAATGATGAAGTGAAAAATATTTACTTAATGAACATATGAGTAAAATGAGAAAAATGATGGGTCATGAATATTCTTATACAATTATATATTTATATGATGAAATTTTAATCAATATGTAATTAAGAATGTCTAATCAATAGAGATATTAAATTTGAAATTTTAATTTAGTAAGTTATACAAAGAGTCATGAAAAATGAAAAGTTCAATAATCACTATTTAATTTTTTTTCAATAATAATAATAATAATAATAATAATAAGGGAGTGGGCGCCCGGCTAGTTTCACGGGTGCCCACAAATTTCATGTAATTTTTCCAGTATTTTTAATAAAAGTTCTCCTTCCATAATAATAATAATAATAATAATAATAATAATAATAATAATAATAATAATGTATTATTCGTATTCGTAGATGGATGGATGTAAGACACTAATTTTGTAGAGTGCTCTTTTGAGCGCTTCCGTTTCTTTTGGTTATTTTTTTTTTAAGATCTCATCTCATTTTATTCCCGTCATGGATGAATACAAGTGAGATTAACTTTCTTGCAAAAATAAAATAAAATATATTATTAGTAGTATTATGTGGCAAAAAGTTAAAGCTGACACATATCACTTCAATGGAGGCTCAAGAATTTTTTTATGTTATTTTCAGAAAAAATTGAGTTATATATAAGATATTGTAAAATAAGTTACATAAAAAGGAGATAGAGAGATTGTTTAATTGCAAATGAGTAATGATGAAGTGAAAAATATTTACTTAATGAACATATGAGTAGAATGAGAAAAAATGATGGATCATGAATATTATTATATAATTATATATTTATATGATGAATTTTTAATCAATATGTAATTAAGAATGCTACGTGGTAACCCTACTTTTCAGTGAGCACACGTGGTAACCCTCAACTTTGTTAATATGTATTGCCGTGACCCTTAACTTTTATTCCGTTAGTTTTGTCCGTTAAGTATGTAACGTGGTCAATTGAATTTTGAGCTTTTCTACCAGGTAACCCTCTGTTTGTTGTATCCTACAAAATAACCCTATTTGTTTTTTTTACAAAAGAAATAATCTTAAAAATACTCCCTTGTTTCCTCAATTTATTATTATTATTAACATGTTTTTCACTCAATTACTCAAAAGAATATCAACTCTCAATATCATCATCTCTTCAAAGTATCATTACCATAAATCTCCAAACATCGGGTTCAATAATTAACAAAGAAATCCACCAATGTTTACAAATAAGTCTCGACTCCTCAATTGTACCCAATTTTACTGTGTGAATATGTCGAACAATTGAAGTCATTATTGCATTTACAACATTTTTAGCTTTTGGATATATGTTCAAATTTTAAAAACGAAAGTTTTCTTAATTAGATTATCGCTATGAATTAAATTTGGGATTGATTATTATAATGCTCGATATATAGTACGTTTACTATGGTATTTAGAATATTTTATTGAGAGTTTTTATTGATATCGAAGAACGTTTTGAAGTTTTTTTTCAAAACTCGATTTATTGAAGGGTAATGTGGGCGGATTTGACAATTTGGGTGTAATCAAGCAAAATTGTGAAAATAAGATGATATAGGGGATTATGTTTTTATACACATCTGATTTGTAGAAAAAGTAAGGTTATGTTGTAGAATTTTTAAAAATATAGGGTTACCTTATAGAAAATTACAAAATTCAATTGACCACGTCACATACTTAACGGACAAAACTAACGGAATAAAAGTTAAGGGTCACGGCAATACGTATTAACAAAGTTGAGGGTTACCACGTAGAATTTGAAAAAATAGAGGGTTACCATGTAGAATAACAATAATAATGATAATAATAATAATATATATTAGTATTATGTGGCAAAAGGTTAAAGATGACACATGTCACCTCAATGGAGGCTCAAAAAGCCTTTTTATATTATTATATAGATATCTTGGAGGCAATAATTTTCTCCTTGTAATATGGTCGTACAATATTCGATTGAGAGTGATAATATAATTTGTCTTCAATAATAAATAATTAGATGAAATTATGTATTAATATTTCATGATTCCATTGATGCTTATCATCATGAGACAAATGAAGTACTCTACAGTTCTACACTATACTCCGTTTGTTTAATTTGTAAAAATGTACTTGACTGAATAAGATAATTAAAAGAGTAAGTCTCGTCAGAGACGACCTCTCTACTCTTTTAACGCTCTTTTAACTCTTGCAGATCTACAACTTAGCGAAAGAGAGCTGCAACAGTATGCTCTGGCAGAGATTGAGGCACTGCTGAAAAGCAATGGTAGCTCCCTCCATAGGTTTGAAAATATGCCATCCCTTGATGATTCATTAACATTAGGAGATACAAACCAGTTGATATTAGATGATTTGTCTTATGACAAAGATGCACAAAAGGAGGAACATGTTAGACTTATTACATCTATGACTGAAGAGCAGAGGGCTGTGTATGATGAAATAATGGATGGAGTCCTGACTGGACGAGGAGGCACTAGTAGAATTATGCCCTACAGTGTCGGTTCTAAAAGACCATTAGTGACGGTTTTGAAGCGACGTGATTGCTGGGGTCACATAAGGTTTGTGTCGGTTGTAAAACCGCCACCGTAGCTTACCCTACGGTGTCGGTTGTGCGTTAAAACCGTCACCATAGGGTAAGCTATAGTGTCGGTTTTGCGTTCCAAACCGCCACCATAAGGGTCTAAACCGTCACCATAGGGTAAGTTATGGTGTCGGTTTTGCGTCTACAATCGTCACAATAGGGTAAGTTATGGTGTCGGTTTTGCGTCTAAAACCGTCACCATAGTGTAAGCTATGGTGTCGGTTGTGAGTCCCAAACCGCCACGATAGGGGTATAAACCGCCGCAATAGGGTAAGGTATGATGTCAGTTTTACGTCTAAAACCGTCACCATAGGGTAAGGTATGGTGTCGGTTTTGCGTTTAAAACCGTCACCATAGGGTAACTTATGGTGTCGGTTTTGCGTCTAAAACCGTCACCATAAGGCAAGTTATGGTGTCGGTTTTGCGTTTAAAACCGTCACCATAGGGTAAATTATGGTGTCGGTTTTGCGTCTAAAACCGTCACCATAAGGCAAGTTATGGTGTCGGTTTTGCGTCTAAAACCGTCACCATAGGGTAAGCTATGGTGTCGGTTCCAATATAAGAACCGTCGCCATATATATATAGATTTTAAAAAAAAATAGCTAGCTAATTTCGACAGCACCTCCCCTAATTCGATGCTAGCCGAATATAAATATTGATGGAAGAATACCTACAAAGAATTTTAATCAATTACCAACAAAATAATGCTTAATTCAATAGCTTCGGAATAACCATACATCTCATATTCTCATCCAACAATACAATAACAGTATTACGTTTCCCAACGACGTATAATCCGAGAAAACAAGCAACAAGTATCCTCAGCAATAACCTCAACTAAGCAACAAGTAAAAATCCAACAATTAATCTAAACTACATGTTCTCGAAACATTTTGTAGCCCACACCTCTTTAACTTCATTCATATCTTCAACTGACATGGTTGAATCTTCAATAATCTACATTTAAGAAAATCAATGATAAGATGCTTTTGTTTAAAAAGAAAATAAGTAAACTATATATACTTTTACTTAAAAATAAGAAATACCTGCTCAAATTGTTCCTCACTGCCCTTTGAGTAATAAAATGTTATGTTATACATCCACTTCATGACATAATAACCACATTCGTAATCTCCGGGTTGTTGGGGGCACTAAATATATAAAATAGGATACTGTTATTGTATTTAAACTATATTGGATTATGATATTAGATAATTGAAAAAAAAAAGTAGCTAATGTTCACTTACCTTCTTAATCACTTTGATCTGAAGTTGATTCTTTTTAGCAAAATTACGCCTTCCTCCATTAACACAATGTAAAATCCAAGCAGCTTTTAGCCTTCCTTTTATGCTGAGCTTCTTTGCCACCCTTTGTTGTGAATCCAAAATGTACACAGTGTTCAGCCCCAAGCAAAAAACCATCAACATCCAATGATTTCTATGCATTTGAATTCATACTTAGAGTTAATATATAATATAAAGAACAAGATTTCAAGCAGCATAAGGATGTGGTAGAGCATCAACAACATGTAATCATGTATACTTTTGACCTATACAAGATTTCAAGCATTTAAAATCTAAGGAAATTTGTACAAAACAAATGATTTTCATGAATCTTAAAACCACAGTTGGTTTGAAGGTTCAAATAGAATGATCCCTGTAAATAAAATCATTGTTGGATTCAAAATCAGTAAAATTTAAGGCTTCCTTCAAGTGTTCCTGGAAACATCATCACATAATTTGCGTGACTCTTTTATAACTGTAGCATGTCATTACATGCATTCATATTATAAAAGATTATAAGCTACACAATTATAAGAGACTCGTCACGAGTTTCGATCTTTCATTGTTAAGATATACTGTGAGCAACCCTTATATAAGAGGAATCAATCATATTTAGTTGACTCGCTTATATAAGAGGAATCAATCAACCTTATTACTGCAGTCAACCATAGATTTCTAGTTACTGTCAGAGCTGAGATATTTAGTTGACTCGCTTACTGATTTCTAAATGGCACAACGGCTTGCATTAATGAGGTTGAGCGAAAGTGAACTCCTACTTTAAGAGCTGCTACCCCCAGATTGAGAAATAGTCACCCTATATCAAGATTTGGTCATTGTACTAGAAATCTATAATCCCGGGAACTCATGGCACAATATGGAGAGAAAGATCATAACTAATCAAAGTAAAGCTCTTGCTGTAATATAAGAGTTTTTGGGGTTTAGATAATTTTTTTGAAAATTTGTTTTTTCCAGGACTGATTTGCATCTGTTTTGACGGCATTATAAAATAGCCATTTCTCCGTAGACACTCCACAATCCACAATCCAGAAGCTAACAAACACATAACTCTCTTTCCTAGTGAATTGAAAATCTCAGCATACTTTTATTTGTGAGCATGGGATGTAGTCTCACTTTAGAAATTTACGCAGTTTATTTACCCTCTCGATTTGCCAGTGGGTTGTATGTTTATCTCTATTGAGAGGATTTTTCTTCTTGAAATGCTGGTTGGAATTGTAACATTTTGGGAGGGAGGTTTTGGTAGGATGGAATAAAGGAGAAGTAAAGGGAAGGGAGATTAAAGAGAAGTATATAGGCAGACAAATGGGCCAGAGGGGACAGTGCAGTAACCTCGGGTGTGCAGAAACAGAAGCATAAGCGCAGACCACATCGGGGTAAACGTAAGCAAGCACATACACAGGGATGGGGGTCTGGAAAAAGAGCACTAAGAGCAATAGCATTCTGAGCATCATCATTATTCTCAGGAAAAAGAAAGAAGGACAAGTCCAGCAGCAACTCCACCAGCAAGAAGACCAACAAAATAAGTTGCAACAGACCTAAACATATATAAGATCCAAAAAAAGGAAAACAAAGAAAACAGAACCTATCACAACAATCACAACTTACCCTTCATAAAATGCACCCATGATATACTTCTTCTCCTCTTGAATCTTCAGGACATGCATTATATAATCTTCACACTCTCGAGCTTTATGCATATAATCCAAGAGTCTTACGGGACACATGAATCCAACTACTTCCGTCTTCAAGTGAAGCAACATAACATCGGGATAAGAATGATGTGAGAAGTATGGAGTCTATGGACTAATGAATGTCAACTTTTTGCTCTGGGCTTCCAAATATATGGAAATATTTTCCTATTTAGTCATATAAATATATATGACTAAATCTCTTCCAGCATTAATCTGAGGAACATATGGCCTTATCAACTTTAATACGAATGTCTAATAACAGAATACCTTGAGTATAAATAACCACGTTCACGGAATAAAATTTCTGCCCACTCGAGCCTAATTGACACACACTTAACTTCAGTAGTTAACAAGCCTCGTTATTCTTTTGTAAAACATAAAATAGAACCTAAACAATCGAGATAATGCGATTAGTTTTACAAATATATATAGCTCCCAACATTAACTTGTACATAATAACTACAAAAATCAAATAGCCAAAACAGGCGGGTGGATCATACAAATTGTCACCAACATGCATCATAACCCATATTAACCTTATCAGAATATACTCTGTTGGTAAAGACCAACACAACTTCTACTGGCCTAACAGGGTTAGAACCTTAAACTGCAAGAGCTATAATTTATACAACCAATTAGCTAAAACCACAAAAGATGTCTTGAATGTCTCATAAAAACCAATACAGTTCCTGCGTGAACATAAATAGGCCCCTTACGCCTTACAACTTTCACCAAACCTATGTAAATTCTACTGTCAAATGAATGAACAAGAAGTCTAGTGTAACACGAGCCAACAACCTAGTGCCCTAATCAACTAAGAACTATCCTCTTATAGTAAACTACATTTCAACAGATTTTTGAAGTGAAAAACAGTTCTTTATCAGTAAGAAACTAGAATCATACAGAAATCCGACTATAAGAGCAAAGTACCTAGTACTCCGGATATAAACATCAGGACAATACAGGTTGCGCGACAATAACTTCACAAATTCTCATTTAAGACAGCATTATCCGTCTTAAGCTTAAGACGGGTCAAATATCGTACCAGTATAAGAAAAATGTATTGCTTCTCCCTATGCATTATTATATACACACATGGTACTTACTCAGACTCGTCTAAAGCTTAAGACGGATAGTGCCCTGAGACTAACTGAAACAACTTTGGCTGAAAATAACTATGAACCCAAATATACGAACAGGAGGGAGTCTTTGTTCCTAGGAACTCCTACTTCGACCACGGTCCAATGGTCCATACAACTATGTTTTCAAGTATGTCAAACGAAGCAGCCTACGTTGACACTGGCGATGACAGTCCGGACTTCTTAGACCTGCTAATGGGTTCCTAGTTCCTGAGAATTTGGGGGGCGGGGATACTTTGATGGTTAAAGATAATGGGAAAACCGGGTTTAAGCAGATGCAGCCCGGGAATTTGGTTCTAACCGAATTCAGAACTACATGAACATGAACTAAGTCGAACTTGATCAATCGCTAAATGGGGCAGCAACTCAACAATAATGACAGAAACTCGCTAGCAATTCAGCAATTTAACAACACTGATCGGTTTAATTACTCAAATAGCAATAAAATAGTTCACTATTGTTCTGCAGTAAGCTAAATTACGTAAGCAGTATAGATATGAGATGAATATCAAATTAAACAACATATTAATGAAATTGATTATAGAAAAAGCAATAGTAGTATGGCACACCTTTGATTGACGAAACCTGTCGAGGAATTCGTTGATAATTGTGATTGAAGTGAGTGATAATTGCGAAGCCGATAATTCTGAAGTCTGATATTTGATATCGAATTGCTGATTGAGAATTGTGAACGAACTGTGAAGGAATTGCTGATTGCGAATTGTGAGTGAACTGTCAACGAATTGTTAATTTGTGAACGAAATACTGACAAATTGCTGATTTGGGAACGAACGAATTGATGATTTGGGAACGAATTTATATAGGTGGGTTTGTTTTAGTTGAATTGAATTAGGATTGAGAACGAATTTGGGATCGAATTGAACGAACTGTGAAGGAAGCAGATGAATTCAATTATGATTTGGGATGTGAAGAAAGCAGTTGAATACAATTAGGATTGAGGAAGAAACGGTGGGTTTCGTCTTACTTGCAGTTGAATTGAATTCAATTACGATAGTAAGAGTAGTAAAAGATGCGCGCGCGTAACATAGTAGCAGTTCAGTTCAACACAAACGCTTCCTTTGTACATACGTCTATTATAATTAAAACCGTCACAAATTTCATACGGTGACGGTTTTTGCTAAAAAACCGTTGTTTTTTTCCACTACTTTTAATGTCGTTATTAATGTCGGTTATACTTAAAACCGTCACAAATGATTTATAGTGGCGGTTCTGACTTACAACCGACACAAATAATTTATTTTATCGTGACGGTTCTTTATTAAAACCGTCACAATAGACTCCCTATAGCCTAAAAAAATCCTTCCCGCCAGTTTTTTTAGCCTTTTTATGTCGTTTCTATTAGAACCGTCACGATAGCTGCGACACGATAGGGGTTTTTTGTACTAGTGAGGGGTCTTCTTTCTTTATGGATATGGCGGTACAGGCAAGACTTTCATATGGAAAACTTTATGCGCCGCCTTAAGAAGTCAAGGAGAGATAGTACTTCATGTAGCTTCAAGTGGAATTGCGGCAATCCTACTTCCGAATGGAAGGACAACTCATTCAAGATTTGGTATACCAATTAATGCATCTGAGCATTCCACATGTCCGCGCATAAAACCAGGTACTGATTTAACTGAATTGTTGATAAGGACTAAGCTTATAATATGGGACGAAGCACCCATGGTAAATAAAAAGTTGTTTTGAGGCTCTTGATAAGAGTCTGAAGGATGTTATGAGGTTCTCTGCTGAAGGTGACCCGAATATACCCTTAGGTGGGAAAGTTATCGTATTTGGCGGCGACTTTCGGCAAATTCTGCCCGTGGTGCCTAAAGGGAGTAAGCAGGATATCGTGGCCGCTTCGATCAGTTCTTCATACTTATGGTCTCATTGCAAGGTAAATTTTTATTACATTCGAATTTAATATTTTCTACAAATATAAAATGTTTAAACTTCATTTTTGATAAGTTATACTTTCTTTAATATAAAGGTGTTAAAGCTCCCAAAAAATATGCGGCTTCAACTTGGAGGCCCTAATTCCAGTGTAGATGATATCAGGCACTTTTCAGAATGGATATTGAAGGTTGGAGATGGATTAGTCGGTGGTCCTAATGACGGGGAGGTTGATATTGAGATGCCCAATGACATTCTAATACCCCAATCAACTGACCCTATTGCAACTATTGTCAATACCACATATCCATCATTGGAAGATAATTTAGGGAACCACGCGTACTTGCAAGAACGTGCAGTACTTGCTCCTACGTATGAAATCGTTGAATCAGTCAATGAATATGTATTGTCCAAGATTCCCGGGGATGAAAAGAAATACTTGAGCTCAGATGAAATAAGTAAAGATGAGAGCATTACATACATGCAAGATTTGTACTCTACCGAATTTCTGAACACTATTAAGTGTATATGTTCTGGTATCCCCAATCATAACCTAAAGTTGAAAGTCGGTGCTACGGTAATGCTACTCCGAAACATTGATCAAACACGTGGGTTATGCAACGGCACAAGGCTGGTGGTTATTAACCTAGGGGAACGCGTTATTGGAGCAACTATCATAACTGGTAGTAAGGTGGGCCACACAGTATATATACCTAGGTTATCATTGTCTCCTTCCGATGAGACTAAGTTTCCCGTTAAGTTCGTAAGAAGACAATTTCCGGTAACCGTATGTTTTGCTATGACTATCAATAAGAGTCAGGGACAATCCCTTTCCCATGTTGGACTCTACCTCCCTAGGCCGGTGTTTAGTCATGGACAGCTATACGTTGCAATCTCCAGGGTCACAAGTAAAAAGGGATTGAAAGTGCTCATTTGCGACCAAGAAGGGCTGACAACAAATGTAGTCTACAAGGAAATATTTGATAATTTGTAAAAGTGTGATGTTAGCATCATTGTTGCCTAAGGATATTAGTCTAATAAATTAGTGACTCTTTTAGTTCAATAAACTATTGCATATTGATCAACACATAGAACAAAAGTTGTTTCGACTTCAACTGCATGTGTTATTGTTTTGTACCGCAAAACCTACTATTTCTAAAAAAAATTCATCTCCGCTTGCACCAAAAACGCAAATAATCTCCGCTGAACAAAAGGACAATTATATGAGGACAGATCCTACTCGGGACCTTCTTATTCTTGCTTTGCAACAACAAAGCTTGCGGGTTATTTTTTCCAATTAAACCCGTTTTCCCCCAATTTCAGATCTAAAATACTTCATAAAATTAAAAAATTCTGGGGAAATCAAATTACTTACAAAATACAACCATCACTAACATTTGATTATCAAAATTATCTAAGTTCAAGGTAATAGGTGAATGAAAACTCACTAAGTTCGAGTGATTAAATGAACATGCAAACTAATCCCAATATATGATTCCAGCAACACTGAATTGTTGGGTTCCTGCATGCACCGAAAAATTAATTCAGTTACCAATCTTGAATCAGAATTAAGTAAGAAATGAGATTCACAATACAAACTCAATAAAGTGATGTAAAGACGAAGCTTCAATCTCATCCTCTTCTACAAGCTCAGAAATACAACCTCTTCGAATATGGATGACCGCGTTCCCGAACGCCGGCGTTGATGTCGGTATAGAGGGTCTTGCAGAGGATGGTCGAGATAAGGTGGGACTAGAACAGTTCACAAGGAGATATGAATAAATCTGTGTAAATCAACGGTTATTTCGGTGACGAAATTAGAGTTTCGAACATTTTGATGTTTGATGTTTTAGGGATTAATCAGTGAGTGTGAGAGAAGCTATTGATTTTATGTGAGGAAAACTAAAATCTGAGATAAACACAATCTGATGATGATGGGTTCTATTTGAGGGCAATAATGCACCGACATTGATTATTTAGATTTCTTAATATTATTTTTTCATTTTTTTTTCATTTTTTTAGCTTAAATTAATGTATGCGTCTTAATTTATGCGACCGTATTTTAGTTATAATCTTACACGATTTTTAAAATAACGCTAGGTAATTTTTAAACTAATAGTATTTATATTTATTTAATATTATTAACAATATTAATTTCATATTATTAAAATACTAAAATAATCAATTTCTTTATCTTTATATTAATTTCATATTTTAAAATTCTAAAATAATTAATTTCTTTATCTTTTAATTATTAACAATATTAATTTCATATTATTAAAGTTTTAAAATAATTGATTTCTTTATCTTTTAATTATTCACAATATTAATTTAAATTACTAAACAAAAGCCCGTGATGTTCACGGGTTATAACCTAGTTAAAATTAAAATTTTAAAGCTATTTTATAACCTATTTTCTTTCTTTATTCTCCTAATTTTCTATATTCCTATTTCTAGTTAAAATATAAAACCTTAAAAAAATTAATTAAGAAGTTTAAAGTAGCTCTTAATTTTTTAATGTGGGATATATTGTCACTCCAATTATATTTTAAAAAACATTTAAATTCTAAAATTGTTTTATACTTTTTTTTTTATTTATTTCCCTAACTTTTCGATGTGGGATATATATTACCTCTAATTAAAATTTTAAAAAAATTAAATAAGTGTTTTATAAAAGTATATCTGTTTTATTTTATACTCCTAACTAAAATTTATAAAAATGTAAAATTGTGTTTTATTTTTTTTTCTCTATTCCCCTAATTTGGATGCTGGATATATTCTTACTTCTAATTAAAATCTAAAACCTTAACAAAATTAAATAAGTAGTTTATAATAACCGGTAATTTTTCTTAATTATAATTTAAAACTTTAAAAAATATTCAAATTCTATAATTTTTTTGGTGTGGGCTTTATAGCCACTCCTAATTCCTGTTTAAAAATTATTCAAATTCATAAATTGTTTATACCCTATTTTCTTTCTCTATTCCCCTAACTTTTCGATGTGGGATATATTGTTACTTCTAATTAAAATAAACAAATTAAATAAGAGTTTTAAAAACCTTGAAAAAAATTAAATAAATAGTTTAAAATAGCTCTTAATTTTTGTTGCGGGATATATTCCTACTTCTAGTTTATAATAGCCCCGAATTTTTTGATATGCGATGTAGTGTCACCCCTAATTATAATTTAAAAAATATTCAAATTCTATAATTTTTTGTGTCCTAATTATAGTTTAATAATAATTCAAATTCTATAATTGTTTTATATACGCTACTTTTTTTCTCTATTTCTCTAACTTTTCGTTGTGGGATATATTGTTACTTATAAAATTATAATCAAAATAAAAAATAAATTAGATAAGTGTTTTAAAAAAGTTGGAGAGTACCACATCGCTCGAAAAAAACTTCAAATATATATATATTTATATTTATATTGATTGATTGATTATTTTTGAGTTTCAATATAATGTTTTAATTTACAATTTTTTCTATAAAAACGCTCAGATTATTTTCAATAAAACTCGTAAAATATATGTTTAAGCTCAAATTTTTTATTATAAAGCTCAAAATCTTTACTATCAAATGTATACACATCTGTTTGTATAATCCTATAGTTAGTTACATTTTTATAATCAATAAAAACACATATTTTATTTACTCGATTATTCATCATAATTCTGAGTAATTGCTTCATTGTTTTACGAATTCGATATACTCCCTCCGTCCCGATCAATTGTTATCTATGCTTTTGACACAAAGATTAAGAAAAGAAGTGTAAATGAATTTGGACCACACAAATTATATGGCCCCACATGTAATCAAATGTCATCCACAAAACGTTGCCAAAAATGGAAATAGATAACAATTCAATGATACACCCCAAAATGGAAATAGATAACAAATGACCGGGACGGAGGGAGTATAAGAATTCAATAAAAAAAATTACTTGCTCTTCGAGTACACAACGACGACTTATATTAACGTGCATGGGTAAGAACGCGGCCGAAAATGACCGTGACATTGCATTCTCAAACTTTTCAACATAATGACGGGTTTAGCTGAAATTGATCACACCACAATGACATTTTAAAACCTTGTTGTTTAACCAATTTAGTTAGCATTATACATTTATACGTAATTGTACCATATTACAGCTATCTAGGCAGTTTTGCCGCTATCAACGTGACTCCTACCAACTAATCAGTATATGTTATTTCACAAATCTTATTTATTAAAGTAACAATCACAGAGTTTATGTAGCGCTCTGTGGTTCAATGTTGACTTTTTAAATGACGATTGAATTTGCATAATTTCAGCATCCATTAACTATTCCGGAATTAATTGCAATTTTATTATTCAGATTAATAAATTGACAAGCAGAAAATTAGCTTTTAATGTTCATGTTCATGTTCATTTACCTTTACAAAGGATGGGATAAATAAGATTACCATAATTACAAATCTACTATATAAATTACAAACTATAACAAATAACAAATAATAACAAATTAAAAATATTAACAATCTATTGCTTATAATTGCAAATTATTAACTTATCCGGATAAAAAAACCCGCGTTATTATACTAATAAAATATCATCTATAAAAATTGTACCAAAATAAAAACCTCCATCTGTGTCTATCGTACCCTTTGATGAGAATGCATGAAAAGAAGTAAACAAATTATTGAGAGGAAAATTTTTAACTTGATTTGTTAAAATCGAAAATGAAAATAATCATTCATTTAATATATTAAAGCAACAGCCGGTAACCGCTATTTGAGAGTAAAAAGGTGACGTTTCGCCTCATATCGATCGACCGTATAAAATACAGATTATGTACACAATAAATACGTAAAACAAAAACTACCCACTCATCCACTACCCCTAAGGGGGATTCGATCCTGGGACCTATTGTCAAAAATACTTCTGTCTTAACCACTAGACTAAGACATTTTCGATATCACCCTCTCTAATTTGTAAAAGTTACTCCGTCCACACTATTTTCCATTTGTCTCGATCTTCTCGCCATCTTAATTTCTTGAATATTTGCTAAACTGTAAAAGTAGTACTCTGTACTTTTTATCAACTTATACTTTTAATTTCCACATAAATACCAGATTTTTGCAAAGTATTTAATATTCAACCATATTTTTTAATAATTATCATATAATAGTTTTCTTAACTATTATTAATCACGGCATGTTTTTAGACATGATCGATTTTATGAAACTATTTTTTGGGTCACGTGTAAGAAGGGTCCGAAAATTTAAGGTGAAAGAAAACAATTTGATGAATGTAATATAACTATTAATGTAGTGGAAGAAAATATTCAATATTTGTAATGTTTTTTAGCATATGTGAGATATTATAAATTGCTTTAACACTATAGTACACAAAACAAAGGTCAACATGACAGAAATGTCCGTCGAAAACGTCATTTGGTTTGGTTGCAAAAGTAACGTTGGCCCTAAACATCCGTCGCAAGAGGTAAATTGAGACGAAATATTTCCTCCTAGAACAAAGATGACTCCGTCTCAACTCTCAATTGTCATATAAGAGTCAACATTATTAGGTGTTGTCGACTTTATGTTACTATTGAAACATGACCGACTTTATATTACTACTCCGTATTTTTAGGTTGCCCATAATTAGACCTGGGAAATAGATCGGGTCGTGTCGGGTTTGTGTTCGTGTCACATGTAAATGGGTCACAAAACCTCCAACCCAAACCCGACCCAATTAAATTTCGTGTCGTGTTCGTGTCGACCAATTTAGATAAATGGGTCATCAAGCCTCAACCCTAACCCGTTAATTTCGTGTCGGGTTCGTGTCGTGTTTTCGTGTCATGTCCATATATAGAAAATTTAAGTATATTTATGTGACGGAGGATAAAAAAATTAAGATTAATTTAGTAAACAGGTTATTCGTGTCGGGTTCGTGTTTAAAGAGCTCAACCCAAACCCGACCCAATTAAATATCGTGTCGTGTTCGTGTCGACCCACTTACATAAATGGGTCATTAAGCCTCAACCCAAACCCGCTAATTTCGTGTCGGTTTCGTGTCGTATTTTCGTGTCGTGTCATTATTTGCCAGCTCTACCCGTAATAAGGGTTTGTAAATTTTATATTGGAGAAATACAAACTAATAAAATGTAATATATTAACAAATGTAGTTTATAAAGACATTTTTCTATATTTGTAATGTTGTTGGCTATTGGCAAAACATTATAAATATTTTAGACATAAGTTATATGTGGCCCGTCACAATTTTGTATTATTTACAAACAATTTAATTACTTTTGAACATTATTTATTAAAAGAGAAAATAATGAATTGTTGTTATATTTAGCCATCTCTACGAAATATCGAATAATTTGTGATAGTTTTCATATTATTTCTACTATAGTCTTTTAATTACCCGGTAATTCTTTTTTTTTTGTGATATTTTTCTTAGTCGGAGTCGTTTTAGGTTATACGTTGTATTTATAGATGTGATCTAATTTGGGGATTAACGTAACTTACTTAGTTTGATGATGGCAGATTCGATTAATGGTAAGCGACTTAATTTGCGAAATGATTTGGGTGTTTAGCGTGAAAAAGGCTCAATTATTTTTTGTTGGTTCAACAAAATACGCACTTGGTCGCATTACAATAGAGGGGAGGGGGAATCGAACCTAGGACCTATTGTCCAGGATAGTTCCGTCTTCACCACTGAACTAAGACATCAAAAAGACTCAAGCAATTATTAGACTATGCAAATCTCCAAATTAACTAATTAAGAAATAAACTTGATTAATGGTGGCAGGTCTATCTCTAAAGAAAATCAAGATGACAGCATTATTTGGTATTGTTTCTTATTTAGGCTGTGTTTGCTTATGATTTAAGGTGAAATCTAAAGATGTTTAACTTAGTTGATTATGAAATGACTGAATATCGAAAATTAGGGGTCTTTGTTTGATTTTTAATCCAAAAATTATAGTCGGAGTGATCCGAGATTAATGGTTGCAGAGGACTTTAAAGATTCTATGCACAAGTTCGATTAGTGCAATACCATCTCTTTTTGATTTCTTAACATTTTTTTATCTCCTTTGACATTTAGTTTTTCAGTTGTTGAATTTGTAGTGTGCAATTGTTCATATTCAGTTATACCAACATTTGACCCTCTTATAAGGTCATTATTACAGTTAGTTTCACCTTGCATAAATAGCTCATCTAATAGACCCTACAACTCTATCAACATCTTCTAATAAGTTAACTCAAAACTACTAAGCTTTAGAGGAAGGAATTGAGAGTTTTCACAATTTTTAGTTTGCTTAGTAGTAGTCGCTAACAGCTTTAACATAATAAATAAAGTTGGTTATTGAAGTCTTGAAGAGGACGATAATGAAAATTTTAGGTAGGTAACTGGGGTTAGACCGTTCTTATAGATGAATACGAAGTAAGTGATTTGTGCATCCTACACGAATACGTGTCCAGGTGTCGGATTTGACTATTATATGAAAAATATATCATGTTTTTTGGTATAAAATTCGGTATCCAAGTGTCATACCTATGTCCGAGTGTCCACTGTGCGATTGTCTGCGCAATATAGCTATACGTATTGGTTGTAAAATTATGGTTATGTTACTATCAATTATACGACTACCAAATTAGAAAATGCTCATTTTTAATCTGATTTAATCATTGTGAGACTACTATTTTAAGGCATAAACCCTCTGACTCTAAATCATTCAATTTTTCAAATTTATGATGTGGATTTTGAACATATAGGTCAATTTAAAGGAATTAGACGGAATAATATGTACTAAATTTTATTACTCCGTATATTTTAATTTGTTTCACCTTGCCAAATTAGCTAATACATTGTCATTGGGCCAGTGATCAACGTATGGAAAACATATTGGAGGGCTCGAATTTTGTATATTCCGTCTTAGTTTGTAAAGGCGCGCCTCGAGTGCGCCTAAGATGCTCCATGGATGAGATACTAACCAAATTTCGCCTTGGTGCAACTTAAATTTCCTAGGACACATCAAATGAGACTTAACAGATTATTTGAAATCTAATAAATCTTAGAACTTTCCAGAATATGCTACTGCATAAGCACTGCTGAAAATGCAAATTATCTCACAATTAGAAAGTATGAAGGTTACACTATATTAACATTTGGTGTTTGCATTCCATGGAAACAAAGACGGGTGTCAAAGTTCAATTTCAATTTGAAGGCACAAATGCAAGGAGATTGGATATGGCGTGATTAAATGAGCTATTTAATTCTTTGATTTTAGTACTCGGTGTGGGCCTGTATCATACAACCTTTACAACATTCTGTTGGTATTTATATTTTGAATTGCACTAATATGTTTGATATTGTTGTACTTGATCGAGTCAGTCTCATTAATTCTTTGATTTTGGACGGAATATAGAAAAATGACTATTTTAAACGAGATTTTTCTTACGATGAAGGAATAATGATTTAAATCATCTCTGTTTTTATTTCCGGATTATCATTCGGAAACAATCTCTATGTTTTGTTAATGCAACTGTAAAATTGAGTATCTCTGACCTCTTACATCATGGTTTATGGGAGTCATTCAGGTATAACGTAATATTGTACTTTTTCACATTAACGATGAGATTACCCGTGTCGTCTTCCTCCTTTGATTTCCCTAAGGACTTTTATTATCTTTACGTTTGTTTTGTCTTCAATCAATATTTAAGGTGTAAGAATGAATATCTATTTTTAAACTATTTATTGGTTATATATATATATATATATATATATATATATATATATATATATATATATATATATATATATATTCACGTATTTAAACATTTCCATATTTATACAAAATATTTATATTTTTGAGTTAAAACTGCCACCTACATAATTTTTTTATACATAGATTCATATTATACCCGTGTATTTATGCACGGGTTACACACTAGTACTAATAAAAATACAAAATATTTACTAATAAGTCATAAACACTAATATAAAATCAATAAAAACAATTAATTCTCATGTATCTCGACATGACCCACCATTACTACTTTTTTACGGAAAAGAAAAAAACTGCAAATGATGACGTGGGTTAATGAGAATGTTTTAAATGTTCTTGTATTAATAAAGATAAGATTTGTATTTCAACTTTTTAAATTAATTCATATTGTTTTTTTTAATTGATTTTTCGTCTAAGGGTTTAATTTTGAGTTATATGAATTACGATCCTCTGATATTGAATGGTTCGGTTTTGAATCCTCTGATAAGGACATAAAATTGTGGAGGAGTTTATAATATTGATAAACGCATGCATATATAGTGTGCTTTGCTAAGGAAACATGTTGAGCAAGAGGTTTATCATTATTATTGTTTTTTTAAAATTAATTTATATTTTATTTTAAGGTCTAGTTTTAACGGTTTTGTTTATAATTTGATTTTCGTAAAACAATTTAATTTGTACACTGTTCCTGGTTGTATATTAATTTCTACGTTATTTTAATCTTTTTTTAATTTTGTATGGTCGGTTTTTTATTGCTGTAAATTGTTAATTATTATAATGTTTATTCTAATTATTTATATTGTTGCTTAATCGTTTTTGACAGGACATATATATTCGATTATATAACATTTTATTTTATGTTATACAAATTGACCATTTTCTGTAAGAATTCATGTTTACGAATTTATATAAAAAAATTACGTAAACATTTATGAAAATACGTTATCAGACATTTATTTTGAATATCGGGCGGTAATGACTCAGGAAATTCATCAAACACATTGCCGGACCCACCTGTGAGAATTTTAAAAAAAACTAATCGTTTTAGACGGAATATATATATCATCGATTATATAATATTTAATTTTATGTTATACAAATTGACTGTTTTTCGCATGAATTCATGTTTACGAATTTATATAAAAATGTTACGTAATATTTCGAAACTACGATATCAGACATTTACTTAGACTATCGGGCGGTTATGACTCGGGAAATTCATCAAACATATTGCGGGACCCACCTTAGAGAATTAAAAAAAAAAAAAAAAACCAAAAACTGCGTTGATGACGTGCCTCAACAGGGCATCTGAGATGTTTCTATAATTATATAGATAAGATAGGAGTTGGGTGAATAAGAGAAGAAGATATAAAATATTTATGTATTATTTAAAAGCGTATATTAGATTGTTTATTATAAATCCCCTTTCAAAAATAAACCGTAATAACCGTCACCAAAACACTTTTACGATAATTATTTTTATACTAAAGTAATTTGGACGTAAGGGCAAAGTTGGAAAAAATTAAAAAATAGGGGACATCACAAGTAAAATAGGGGGCGTGATATAACAAGACCCTTTATTTTTTTTTGGATGCTTTTGAATGTTAGGAGTAGGGATGACAGTCTCACTCTAACCTTGTGGATACCCATCCATCGAAATTAAATGGGTGGGATATGGATGATGATTTTTTTTAGAATTTAGGGTGGGATATGGATATGGGTGAATTTAGGGTGGGGTATATATGGATCATGATCTATCACCCGCTTAATCACCCGGTGGATATCCGAAATTAAAAGTACAATTATTTTTCTTAAAAAATATTAAAATATATTTTGATTAAAAAAATACTTTTAATTTGTAAAGTTATTTTTAAAATAAAGTTAAAAAATTACCCACTAATGTATAGATTAATTTCGCAATCGTAAGTTATAAAATTGTAAGTCCGGTAAACATGATTAAAAATTATGTTCAATTTTCTCAAAAAACTACGTAATCTGGAACTGTTTGGTAATGTACGCTTTAACTTTTATCGTTTTAGGTGTACATTTTTTATATATCGCCTTTAAAATTTATGAGCGTGAAAATATCCAACGGGTGCCCACTCCACCCGCTTCACCCGGTGGATATATGGATGAACGAAAAAATATTAAATGGATAAGGGTGCGATATGGATGAGCACAACTTAAATGGATATGGATATGGATATGACTCAACCCCATCCATATCCCACCCATTGCCATCCCTAGTTAGGACTTAGGAGTGTGAATTTCCTTTATATGGAAATATTTGGAGGCGTTGGTGGTCCGAGGTGGTTTTTGTTAGGAGTCCTTAGACTCCTCTTCTACTACTACTCCAACTTACGTATCCTACTCCTCTACTACTACTCCAATTCACGTCCAACACTACAATTCCATATCTATTAGTATTGTTATTAGTTACTACTATATCTTATATCTTATCTTTTGTAGTCTATAAAAGGCTACCTCCTTTGTACTTTCAATTTATCAATAATACAATACAATTCATATTCTCTACATGGTATCAGGAGAAAGGTTACTTTCCTTGACTATCTCCACCTAAAACTATTCCACAAAAACACAATACAACAATGTCGTCTGCAACTATTCCTAATTCAGACGAACCCCTAAAACCACTTGTTCTCCTCAACGTACATTCTGTTGCCAAATTTGATGGATCCAACTATCGCCAATGGCGTCTTCAACTCGAATCTCTCTTTCTTGGCTACGGTCTTCTCGCCTACATCGACGGCACTGCGCCTCCCCCCCAAACACTTACAACCGCAGAAAAATCCGAGTCCCCAAACCCGGCCTACAAAACTTGGTTTCGGCAAGACAAATTATTATTCGGTGCTCTAGCTAGTACCCTCACCTCCACCTTAAGCCCTCTCCTCAACCGCACAACCACGACCTATGAAGCATGGGTTGCTCTTGAGTCTTCCTATGCTCTCCCATCTCGCGGTCACATCAAACAATTACGCCACAAACTCAAAAATACTACCAAAGGCTCTTCCACTATTTCCGATTACATGACCAACATCAAAAACACCGTTGATGAACTAGCACTCCTAGGTACTATTCTCTCCGATGAGGATATTACTGACCAAATTCTTGATGGCCTTGATGACACGTATCAACCCGTCATCGACGCTGTCAATGCCCGTGACCTACCAATTACCTTCCCCGCCCTCCTTGAAAAACTACTCAATCACGAACTCACCCTAGCCCAAACCGCCCCCACGCCCGCCACCTCCTTTCCCGCCGTGGCTCACGCCACTTTCACCCGCACCACCAACGCCGCCCCTCGCCCCAACCAAACCACCTCCACCTCTCCCTTTAAAGGTAAGTGTCAATGGTGTTCACACCAAGGACACACCCTCTACTTCTGCAAAACATTCAAAAACCTCCACCCTACCATCCAGGTCCCTCGCTACGTTCGCTCTACCACCACTTCCGCCCCTCAAGCCAATCCCACAATCCTTACTGACTCCACTCCCTCTCCCTGGCTTCTAGACAGTGGTGCCTCTCATCACGTCACCGCGGATCTAGAAAACCTTGCCCTCCACTACCCCTACGACGGAACGGACGAAATAGTAATTGGTGACGGTTCTGGTCTTCCCATCCACAATACTGGTTCTACCCTCTTATCCTCTCAATTTAAATTAACTAATATTTTTCATGTTCCCTTAATGCACAAAAACATTATCTCTGTCTCTAAATTTTGCACTGACAATAACGTTTCCATTGTTTTTAACTCTACCTCTTTTGATGTTAAGGAACCTAATACCGGTACAACTCTTTTCACCGGAGCAGCAAAGGACGGAGTTTACTATTGGCCCGCGTCGTTGTCTCCGCAAGTCCACAGCACTTCCCTCAATAAAACCGATCTTCACCATAGATTCGGCCATCCTCATCTCTCTGTTTTTAAATCCTTATGCTCTCAACTAAATCTTAAGTTTACTGGTTTAGATACTTTTTGTAATGCTTGTCAGATTAATAAAAGTCACAAACTTTTGTTCAATGTGTCTTCATTACAATCCCAAAATCCCCTTGAAATAATTTTTAGTGATGTTTGGTCCTCCCCCATTATCTCCGTTACTCAATTCAAATATTATGTCATCTTCGTCGACCATTATACCAAATTCACTTGGTTATTTCCTCTTAAAAAGAAGTCCGATACACATTCTACGTTTCTGGCATTTAAAAATCTCGTCGAAAAACAATTCTCTAAACCAATAAAAACTTTTTACTCCGACAACGGTGGTGAATTTGAAAAACTAAAACCCGACTTAGCTAAGTTTGGTATCCAACATCTCACCTCCCCACCCCACACACCTGAACATAATTGTTGAACCATATATTCAAATATATATATAGTATATATGTTTATGTTTTGATAATGACAAGTCTAGCTATTTATATATTATATACTCGTATGTATAATCGTGTGCTAAGTGTACAGAAATTTAGTAACAAGATCTAATCAATCAAGTACAAACGATTCAAGCATATTAGTCAATGAGTTGACTATATCGAAGATTGATAGAAGATCACAAGCGCGCATAAAGAAGTAAAGTTATAATTATCAACTATAACTTTAGTACAAGTTTGATTCAAGTTATAGCTCGTAGCTATACCTCTACATTATGAAGAACTGATCGAAATATATATGTGGATAAGTTGAAACATTGGTTTCCTTATTTGTGTCGTGTAGATATTAGTGTTTAAATAGTATTCTATTTAAATATAGAATTGTTAATCTTAATAGGATTATATAAAATATCTTTTGGTTAAATAAGAAATAAATAAATATCTTATGAGATAATTATTTATTACTAAAATAAACTAAAGATTTTTATATGATTTTAATTGTCAAAAATATATAGTCTAAATATAGTTTGTTTCGATTTTGGAAATCGTGTGATATGCCACATTACCAAATCGTGTAGGACTTGCTTAAATAAATATCATGTATTTATTTAATGTCCTAAATAAACTAAGATTATATTATGGTAATATTTTTTATTATCTTTGACATGGTTTAGGAAGTTGATTTAATAGGGATACTAATTGTTTATTATATAAAGATCTTTCCTAAATATGAATTAGGAAATTAATTCCTTATATAATACATATAGTATATTATTAAATCTTTCCTAAATATATTAAGATTAGATTTAAGGTAGTATTACTAAAAGACTAGTATTCTAGTTTAGGTAATATTCCTAAATCGTCTAGGGTTTGAAATACCTAGATACATATTCTATATAAATAGACTACCTATGACACATTAATTGATACGAAATACAACACATATATTCACGCAAATCGAGAGAGAGAAACCGCCGATCCTTGTTCTTCATATTCGAGCTTTTCATTGTCAAATCCGATTCAAGATTCAAGTGCTCAAGCATTGATCTTTTTCATTCAAGATTGTGACACCAAGAAACTATTGAAGACTTTATCTTATTCACGTAAGATAGTTTGAGTATTTAGCGGTACTCGTTGTAAGACAAATATTTAACGGTATTTGTCGTAGCTAGATATTTAGCGGTATCTAGATTGAGTTGTGACTAACATCAAAGTCGCACGAGTAGGGTTGATAAAATTGTAATCCAGAGTTGGTACTAATTTTATTAATCGAGAATAGTGGACGTAGGTCTCAGAGTGTGAGACTGAATCACTTCAAAAATATCGTGTCTCTACTTTATTATTGCTCTACTCAACGATCATCATACAACTACACACACATCGAAGAAGATTTAAAAAGAAGGCATACTCAATTCAACCCCCCCTTCTTGAGTATATTATATCAATAGACTCTTCAATTGGTATCAGAGCCTCGTGCTCTTGATCGCCTAGCCGCGTGAGTTTTGATCCTTCTATTGATTCTATATTATATACTCCTTTATCAATGGATTCCAAGCATCTCAAGTGCCCCATCTTCGATGGCAAAAACTATAGTTTATGGAAAAATATGATGACTCATTACATCAAGGGTTGTGATTGGGAATGTTGGAAGATCATCCAAACTGGACCAAAGAAGATCTTGGTCGCCGCCGCCAATGGAACAACCTATGAAAAAATGGAAAGCGATTATGTGGAAAGTGACTACAAAATTGCAGAGAAAAACTCTAAGGCTATGAGCCTCCTACAGAACGGTATGATAACCTCAGAATTCGATAGATTCTCATCCTGTAGTTCCGCTAAGGAAATATGGGATAGTCTCGAACTTGCTTATGAAGGAACATCCGCAGTCAGGAAACATCGTATAGACTTGCTCGTTCAAAGATATGAACTTTTCAATATGGAAAAGAATGAATCTATTGATAGCATGTCTGCACGATTTTCTTGTATTATTAATGAACTGCGGAACCTTGGCAAAAAGATCGATTCTGAGGATATCATTCGTAAGATTCTTAGGAGTCTCACCAAAAAGTGGCAACCTAAAGTCACGGCCATAGAGGAAGCACGTGATTTATCTAAAATCACTTACCAAGAATTGATTGGTTCCTTAATGGCTCACGAGATAATACTAAATAAAAACGATGATGATCCCAAAGGAAAGGGAGTCGCTTTACAAGTCTCCACAAGCGAAGTAAGCGAAGAAGAACTTGAAGATGAAACAGTTCTATTCGCTAGACGATTTAAGAAAGCAGTTTTCAAGGGTAGATACAAAAACCCTAACAACAAAACGTTCGACAAAAAGAAAACTGACACCAAACAAACATTCTTCAAAAGAGGATGTTTCAAGTGTGGGCAACAAGACCACATGATCAAAGATTGTCCAAGTTGGGACAAAATCAAAGACAAGTCAAAAAGAGAAAAGACCAAGACAGAATTTAAGAAAGTAATGCTTGCGTCATGCTGGGGAGAATTAGAATCTGAAGATGACGAAGACTCTGAAGAAGAAGAGGTAGCAAACCTATGCCTAAGCAACGTCAGCCTAGATCTAATCTCAAGCGACAATGATGAAGATGACGCATCGAATATGTGTCTCCTTGGAGAATCAGACTCAGACGACGACGACGAAGAGGTAAATTTCCTTCAACTCAAAAGTCAAGTTAAAAACTTATCTAAGGCTATGCTAATAAAATATTTTGAGAAAACCCTAGACCAATGTCATGAACAAAATCTTGAGTTAGATGACTTGAAAGAGCAGATCCTCGATATTGCTGAGGAAAATCAACTTCTAAAAGCCAAAGCTAAGAAACTGAAATCCAAAATAAGCATTGAAGCAAATGCTAAGTTGGAAACAGTTATGTCTGAGAAAAAGGTTCTTGAGTCTAAAGTTATAGCTAATGAAGCTATAACCTCAAAACTAAAACTCAACATTAAAGAGCTTCAATCTAAAGTTATAGCTAATGAAGCTATAACTTCAGAATTAAGAAAGGTTAATGAACGGCTTAAGTCAGAATCCTCGACTATGGTCGAAGATGAGACTCATCAAGAAGAAGTTGAGATTCTCGAAAGCAAAATCATGGATCTAGAATTCAGTATATCTAAAATCAAGAAAGAACATGCCAAAATTGTGTCTGACTTCCATAAAGACATTCAAAACCTAAAAGAGTCTAGCAATACTGACCATAGTGAATGTAAGAAAGAAATAGACTCCCTAAAAGAACTCCTTCTTCATGCTCGGAAAGTTCACGATAAGTGGGAAGGAAGCACTAACGTTCTAAACTTCCTAACTGAACAATCCGACAACAACATGAAGATGGGCTTAGGTCACGAATGTTATGGAAGAAGGGATCACTCAAAGTGTAAACAAAGTCCAACAGATAGAGACTTTAGAAGAAGGAAATATGCCGACCTTCCTGAATATTTAATATGCACTTATTGTGGCCATACTGGACACCTCCGAGAAAACTGTGTAAAACACGCACAAGATTTTAAAACCGGAGTTAAGTTTGTTAAATCCTTAGGAATTCCAAGCGACACTAATTCTGTCTCTAATAATGATGATGATAAAACTGAGGAAAGGAACATTGACCACAGATGGTTCTATGACATGACATTTGACTACGAAGAAAAGAAAAACAGAACCAAACAGACTCCTCAAACATCACACAAAAAATGGTCACCAAGAGTCCAAACTAAAACCTACACAAGAACATCAAAACCCAACCACTACCGATATAGAAAGACCTATGTAAGACAAGTCTGGGTTAAAAAGGAAGATGTATTTGTGATTACTAACAACAAAGGACCCAAGTATGCTTGGGTACCTAAATCCTGTCTTTGAAATTATTTGTGCAGTTTGTCGCCAAGGAAAATAACCTATGGTATCTCGACAGTGGATGCTCAAGACATATGACGGGCGACGTAAACCTATTCCAAACCCTAAAACCTTTTGACGGAGGTAAAGTCACATTCGGTGATAACAAAAAGGGAAAGATCATCGGAATTGGTAAGATAGGTATCTCATCCTCTCATACTATAAACGATGTATACCTTGTAAGTGGTCTCAAACACAATCTTATCAGTATATCTCAATTATGTGACAAAGGAAATAAAGTGGTCTTTCATTCAGATATATGTCGTATAATCTTAGAAGGCACCAGTAAAGTAATACTTGAAGGTCACAGGATAAAAAATGTTTATATGATTGATTTAAATGTTGTACCTACTGATTCTCTATCATGCATGAAAGTTACGTTAGATGATCCATGTCTATGGCACAAGAGATTTGGTCATATTAGCTCACCTATTCTAAGTAAGCTGAAAAGATGGGACTTGGTCGAAGGTCTTCCAAAGATTAAATTTGATCAAGAAAAGATGTGTGACACATGTGCACGATGTAAACACGTCAGATCATCCTTTAAGCCTAAAAGAGTGGTAAGCACAGAACAAGCTCTTGAACTAGTACACATGGATCTATGTGGCCCTATGAAGGTAAGAAGCAGAGGTGGTTCCAGGTACGTTTTCGTTCTAGTTGATGATTACTCTAGATTTGTTTGGCCAATCTTTCTCCACTCTAAAGATGAAACATTCGATGAATTTGTTAGTCTCATGAAACTTGTCCAAAACAAATATAAATCAAACCTAGTAACAATTCGTACTGACCATGGAACTGAGTTCGACAATCATGCCTTTATTGAGTTCTGTAAAACCAATGGTGTTGGTCATAACTTCTCGGCCCCTAGAACCCCACAACAAAATGGAGTCGTAGAACGAATGAACAGAACCCTAGAAGACATGGCTCGAACAATGCTTCTTTGTAGTGGCCTACCTAGAAACTTTTGGGCTGAGGCTATTAGTACAGCTTGCTATATTCATAACCGTGCTATGATTAGACCTATCCTTAAAAAGACTCCTTATGAACTTCTTCGTGGTCGTAAACCAAACATATCTCATTTAAGATGCTTTGGTAGTAAATGCTTTGTTCACAACAATGGTAAAAACAGATTAAGCAAATTCGACCCTAGAAGTGATGAAGCAATCTTTATAGGATATTCAGATCATAGTAAAGCCTACAAAGTTTTTAACAAACGTACTTTATGCATAGAGGAAAGTATTCATGTTATCTTTGATGAGAATAATGCCTTCGATAAGCCATTACAGGATATAGAGGAAAACCTAGACGAACCTGATTTCAGGTTATCAAAGGAAGATCCTCCTGAAATGGAAATTGAAGAAGGAGAACCTCAAGGAATTCATGATGAACTCAACTTAGGAGAAAATGGTGCGAGAGATGAAACTACAGTTGATGATACTGTAGATAACTCTCAAACCAATGACTTGGAACCCAGAGTTACAGCTAATGAAGCTGTAACTTTGAATCAAAACCAAAGGGAAGAGGCCAGAGTTATACCTGACCCTACTATAAACCCAGGTTTGGATTCAGGGGGAACAAGTCAAGATCCCGAATCAAGTTCAGGGAATGCAAATGATCAATCAAAGAACTGGAGATACAAAGGCTCTCATCCTTTGGACAATGTCATAGGAAGCCTGACAGATGGAGTTCAAACTCGAAGGAGCTTAAATAACTTTTGCTCATTCTACTCCTTTCTCTCCACCATTGAACCTTCAAATATCAAGGAAGCTCTCGCAGAACCAGACTGGATAGTTGCCATGCAAGAAGAACTCCAGCAATTTGAAAGAAACAAAGTTTGGCATCTTGTTCCTCGACCTAAAGACAGAACTGTCATTGGAACTAGATGGGTATTCAGAAACAAATTGGATGACACTGGAGTCATTGTGCGAAACAAGGCCAGATTAGTGGTTCAAGGATACAACCAACAGGAAGGGATCGATTATGACGAAACCTTTGCTCCTGTTGCTCGTCTTGAGGCAATAAGACTACTCATTGCTTTTGCAGCACACAAGGGAATGAAACTTTTTCAGATGGACGTTAAGACTGCCTTTCTTAATGGCTATCTCCAAGAGGAAGTATTTGTTGAACAACCTCCTGGATTTCCTGACAGCAAACTCAAGGATCATGTATTCAAATTGGACAAAGCACTATATGGTCTGAAACAAGCACCTAGGGCATGGTACGACAGATTATCAAAGTTCCTATTGGAGAGTGGATTCAAGAGAGGGTCTGTGGATAAAACCCTATTTCTTAAAAGCGAAAACTCAGATCTACTAGTCGTTCAGATCTATGTTGACGATATTATTTTTGGCTCAACTAATAAAAAGTTGTGCAAGTACTTCTCTGAGTTGATGACTTCTGAGTTCGAGATGAGTATGATGGGAGAACTAAAGTTCTTCCTTGGACTTCAAATACAACAAACTGAAGAAGGAATCAAAGTTCATCAACAAAAATACGTCAAGGAGCTACTAAAGAAATTTGGAATGGAAACCTCTCATGCAATGCCTACTCCAATGGTCACAGATAAGAAGTTAACCAAAGACGAAGATGGTAAGTCTGTAGATGAAACCACTTACCGAGGTATGATTGGCTCACTTCTTTTTCTTTACAGCAAGTCGTCCAGATATAATGTTTAGTGTTTGTGTTTGTGCGAGATTCCAATCTGCACCAAAAGAATCACACATGATTGCAGTTAAGAGAATTTTAAGATACCTAATCGGAACCTCAAAATTATATCTATGGTATCCTATGGACTGTAACTTTAACCTAGTAGGATATTCAGATGCGGATTATGCAGGATGTTCATTAGACAGAAAAAGTACCTCGGGACTTGCTACCTTTGTAGGTCCTTGTATTATATCTTGGGGATCCAAGAAACAAAATTCTGTCGCTCTCTCAACTGCTGAAGCAGAATATATTGCAGCCGCACTGGTATGTTCTCAACTTTTATGGTTAAAGCAACAGTTACATGATTATGGTGTTGATGTTGGATGTGTGCCTATATTATGTGATAATACGAGTGCTATAATTATATCTAAAAACCCAGCCCAGCACTCGAGGACCAAACATATTGAGATTAGACATCATTTCCTAAGAGACCATGTTGAAAAGAAGAATATAAAGTTGGAATTTTGTAGTACGGAAAAACAGTGGGCAGATATCTTCACTAAACCATTGGCTAGAGAACGCTTTGAGACTTTGCGATTGGAAATTGGTTTAATCGGTGGCACCTAATCAAATCTTAAAAGCAAAAATAACCCAATGATTGACTACGGTTTAGATGAGATTATATGACTGTGTCCGTATACTCCGCTGCATGTGTATGTATATATTCGATGTTAAAATTTTGTGATTATAGTTATATTATATGGTTTACATATGAATGTGTACACAATCGATCCCACAATAATATTACGTCACATATTATAACTATCTCACAACATACATATTTTAATATATACAAAATAATAATAAGCAAATATTACAAATAAAACTATAAAACTTACCTCAACCCAACACACAAACCGTGTGTGTGTTGGTCCCCACTGCCACGTAACCCAACCTATCACCTAGGTTTTGACTTTCACCCCACCTTAATTATTACCCCAACAAACCACTCACCTCACATTTACCATCTCTTACCGTCCCAAACCCAAACTCCCTAAACATTACTTATCACTTCCTCCATTATTACTCTCCAAAACCTCCATCGCCATTATAATCTACCAAAATCTCCGGCAAACACCATTTTTCTCACCACCATGCCTCCATCACGCGCCACCCGCTCACAACAAAAGAAACCTTCACCTCCTTCTCCAACTCCG
Organism: Silene conica; assembly: GCA_029255685.2. Taxonomy (NCBI): domain Eukaryota; kingdom Viridiplantae; phylum Streptophyta; class Magnoliopsida; order Caryophyllales; family Caryophyllaceae; genus Silene; species Silene conica. The sequence continues at coordinate 68,551,508 of CM055318.2, read as the reverse complement.
TCACCCCCACCGTCACCAACACCCTTCGCCACCTCTGCACCACCATCTGACAAAGGCAAACGAAGGAAACTAAACCGACAATCTCCGTCCATTCCTGATAACATGCATGAAATGGGTTCTCACTCTCAAAACCCGCGTCCTCTGTTTTCCGAGTATTCAGTTGAAGCAACTAGGGAGGGTCTTGAGAAGGTGCGCATGACTAAGCAAGAAGGTATGTTAATTGAACGTATTTTACCTTATGCTATTCATGGGGGTCGATATTATCCAGAGTCTTGGGTTGAAAATACGAAATCTTTGTCGTTCTTTAAAGATTTCTTGAAGTTTCAGGGTTGGGAATTCGTTAGTAATTTCTCTGGGTTAATTTTTCCTATCGAAATTGTTCAATTTTTTGCGTCAGTCAAAGGTTGTGATGAAGGGTTGCATGCCATAGTGAATGGTAAAGATGTTGTGGTAACTATCTCTGATTTCTGTGAGATCTTTAAGATTGATCATAGAGGTTTGGTTGTTGACCCTAGGAAGGAGTGGAATGGGGTTTCAAAAATACAAAAGATGGATATTAAGAGGTATTTTGATGAATCTGCAACGGAGACTAGTCCCCTGTTAACCGTAACCTTCTCCCCAAAACTGAAATTATTTGTCAATTATTTGTGGAACACAGTCTTACCACGAAGAGGGGGAAGGGATAAACTTTCGAGTATTGAGGCAGTGGTATTGTACAATTGGTTAGAAGGTGTCAAGATTGACTTGGCTTCGCTTGTTTATAACAAAATCTTGCAAATTTCGAGTGTTCTTGTGAAGGAGAAACCATGCTCTACACTCGACATTCCTTATGGGATGTGGGTATCTGAGCTTCTGTTTAAGAAGGGAGTTGTTGATGACTTGAGTTTTGGAATCAAGCCTCGTGACAAGATGAATGATCGGGTATTAAAACTAATGGGGATATGTTTTGAAGGGGATGATCTCTCGTTTGGAAAGAATGTTGGTCAGGAGCCTGTTCCGAATTCGTCTCCATTGCTTGCTAACCTTGAGGCAAAGATGGATAAGCTCATTGGATTGTGTGAAGGACAGAAGTGCAATGGCGAGGCAGGAGGTAGTGGGAAGAAGAGAGGACGTGATTTTGAGGCTAATGTTCACGAATGGATGAACAAGGTTGATAAACACCTAGTTAAAATTGGCTCAGAGGTATCAGTTGTGTGCTCGGAATTACTTAGCATTAGTGATCGATTTTCGTTCATTACGACTCAGGGAGGAGCGATGGTAAGGGATCACGGGTTGTTACGGGAAGACGCATCTCAAGCTCTCGAGGCCGTCAAAGCACTATCTCTCAAAGTGCTCAACTTTGAAATCGCGTTAAATGCTCAGGGAAGAAACGTAGCAAGTTGTTTGGATAGGCTGGAGTCGCTTGAGTATCGCACCCGACCCGATTATGTGAACCCATATGCCAAAACTCCGGGTTCAAGCTCTCGTTCTTGATCCTCTTCCTTCGTCTCTGTTTTCAGAAATCATATTGTTGTTGTTTTTGGATAAGTCCGGTGGTGGACTTATAAGACTATTATTTTGATTGTGGCCCAATTCCTACCCTAGCCCATTCAGGAATCCGAAGCCTATTCCCTTTTGCTTCTTCGGATCTCCGACTTTTAGCCCTGTTATTGTTTTGATGTGGCCCATCTAACATTACCTAATTTTGGCCCATCTAGATTTGTTATCTTGTGCAGGAACTTGTCCCTAAGCCGGCCCATTTTCTTTTTAACACTAGCCTATTTTCATTCGGCCCATTGGCTTAATACTTCGGATTGATTGTGTATATTTTTAACATTCCGTATGTGGTTATGTGATATTCTCTATGTTCATATTATTTCAACTCGTTTATATGCTTGCTTATGGTTCGTAGTGTATTATTCTAGTCGTTTCATGTCTTTGTTCTCATCTTTTCGATGATGTCAAGAGGGGGAAATATGCGACTTAGATTAGAATTTGCCTAAGCTTGCTCCTTGTCGTAATTCATTGTCTCTTAGGGTCCTTAAAGGATATGGAATAGATAGAAGATAAAAACCCTAAGTTGATCTTTGCTATGAATGACCATTGTTATATTGAGGGGGAACATACACTTAGACACGAAATCTAAGAGAGACTTGCCATCATCAAAAAGGGGGAATTTGTTGAACCATATATTCAAATATATATATAGTATATATGTTTATGTTTTGATAATGACAAGTCTAGCTATTTATATATTATATACTCGTATGTATAATCGTGTGCTAAGTGTACAGAAATTTAGTAACAAGATCTAATCAATCAAGTACAAACGATTCAAGCATATTAGTCAATGAGTTGACTATATCGAAGATTGATAGAAGATCACAAGCGCGCATAAAGAAGTAAAGTTATAATTATCAACTATAACTTTAGTACAAGTTTGATTCAAGTTATAGCTCGTAGCTATACCTCTACATTATGAAGAACTGATCGAAATATATATGTGGATAAGTTGAAACATTGGTTTCCTTATTTGTGTCGTGTAGATATTAGTGTTTAAATAGTATTCTATTTAAATATAGAATTGTTAATCTTAATAGGATTATATAAAATATCTTTTGGTTAAATAAGAAATAAATAAATATCTTATGAGATAATTATTTATTACTAAAATAAACTAAAGATTTTTATATGATTTTAATTGTCAAAAATATATAGTCTAAATATAGTTTGTTTCGATTTTGGAAATCGTGTGATATGCCACATTACCAAATCGTGTAGGACTTGCTTAAATAAATATCATGTATTTATTTAATGTCCTAAATAAACTAAGATTATATTATGGTAATATTTTTTATTATCTTTGACATGGTTTAGGAAGTTGATTTAATAGGGATACTAATTGTTTATTATATAAAGATCTTTCCTAAATATGAATTAGGAAATTAATTCCTTATATAATACATATAGTATATTATTAAATCTTTCCTAAATATATTAAGATTAGATTTAAGGTAGTATTACTAAAAGACTAGTATTCTAGTTTAGGTAATATTCCTAAATCGTCTAGGGTTTGAAATACCTAGATACATATTCTATATAAATAGACTACCTATGACACATTAATTGATACGAAATACAACACATATATTCACGCAAATCGAGAGAGAGAAACCGCCGATCCTTGTTCTTCATATTCGAGCTTTTCATTGTCAAATCCGATTCAAGATTCAAGTGCTCAAGCATTGATCTTTTTCATTCAAGATTGTGACACCAAGAAACTATTGAAGACTTTATCTTATTCACGTAAGATAGTTTGAGTATTTAGCGGTACTCGTTGTAAGACAAATATTTAACGGTATTTGTCGTAGCTAGATATTTAGCGGTATCTAGATTGAGTTGTGACTAACATCAAAGTCGCACGAGTAGGGTTGATAAAATTGTAATCCAGAGTTGGTACTAATTTTATTAATCGAGAATAGTGGACGTAGGTCTCAGAGTGTGAGACTGAACCACTTCAAAAATATCGTGTCTCTACTTTATTATTGCTCTACTCAACGATCATCATACAACTACACACACATCGAAGAAGATTTAAAAAGAAGGCATACTCAATTCAACCCCCCCTTCTTGAGTATATTATATCAATAGACTCTTCAATAATGGATTTGCGGAACGACGTCATCGGCACATTGTGGACACCGGTCTTTCTCTCCTCTCCCACGCCTCTATGCCTCTCGCATATTGGCCCTATGCCTTCCAAACTGCCGTCTACCTTATCAACCGTCTGCCAACTCCCACCCTAAACAATGACTCACCCTACATCCGTCTCTTCCACTCCAAACCCAAATACTCTAATCTTCGTAATTTTGGTAGTCTTTGTTACCCATGGCTCCGTCCCTATACCGCCCATAAACTTGATGCCCGATCCAAGGCTTGTGTCTTTGTCGGTTACTCTCCTTCCCAACATGCCTATCTATGCCTAGACCCTACCTCTGACCGTGTCTATAGCTCTCGGCATGTCCGTTTTGTAGACCACACCTATCCGTTCGCCACCACCACACCCCACTCGCCTCTGCCCTCCTCCGACGAATGGTGTCAAATCACCATTCCAGCCCCTCCACCCCCTAACGCCGACACAACCGACCAGCCCCCTCCCACTCCCGACGAACCACCCCTGCCTCCTCCCGTATCCCCAGCTGCCACTCCCCCCCACCTCCCCACGCCAGGCTGCTCCCTCACCCCCGCCAACCCCGCCTTCCCCTGACTCCCTTAATATCCCTGCCTCCACCCTCCTCCCTCCCAATTCTTCCCCTCCCGCGACTTCCCAGCAGCAACAACAGACCCCTTCCCCCCTGCCTCCCCTCGTCCCTCTGCCACCCCTGCCCCCGCCCCCCTCCGCCCCCCAATGCCACCCGTGCCTCCCATGGCATCTATAAACCCATTAACAAGCTGAACTTATCCGCCCAGCTCACCTCCACCGAACCCAAAACAATTAAACAAGCCTTGGTTGATCCTACATGGCGTAAAGCCATGGAGGAACAATTCTCCGCTCTCCAAAATAACCAAACATGGGACCTCGTACCACCCGATACCTCTCAAAACCCGATTGGTTTCAAATGGGTCTTTCGGGTCAAATATAATCCCGATGGCTCCATTCACAAGCATAAAGCCCGCCTCGTTGCCAAAGGGTTCTTACAACGCCCTGGCATTGATTACACCGAAACCTTCAGCCCCGTCATTAAGCCCGCTACAGTCCGTTTAATACTTAGTCTTGCTGTCACTCACAATTGGCCCCTTCGACAACTTGATATCAATGATGCGTTTCTCCAAGGCACGCTCACTGATACGGTATTCATGGTTCAACCTCCTGGTTTTTCGGATCCCACCAAGCCTGATCATGTTTGCCGGCTTCGTAAGGCTCTCTATGGTTTAAAACAGGCACCTCGGGCCTGGTACACGGAACTTCGAACCTTCCTACTTGCTACTGGGTTCACGAACTCTGTCACTGACACCTCTCTCTTTATATATCATGGCTCTCATACTATGTTTGTCTTGGTCTATGTCGATGATATCATTGTTACAGGTTCATGTCCCTCGTCGGTTTCGCAGTTCATTACCTCCCTTGCGGCTCGTTTTTCTCTCAAAGATCTCGGCCGCCTCTCATACTTCCTTGGTGTTGAGGTTCAACCATGCTCACATGGTATTTTTCTTAATCAACAAAAGTATACTACTGACCTCCTAGCCCGTGCTCACATGTCGGATGCCAAATCTGCGTTCACCCCAATGGACTCGACTCTCAAACTCCATCTGCGTGACGGCCCTCCTCATGACAATCCCACAGAATACCGTGCTCTTGTTGGCAGCTTACAATATTTGTCACTCACTAGACCCGATGTTGCTTTTGCTGTTAACAAACTGTCTCAATTCATGCATGCTCCGACGACCTGTCACTGGGCTGCCCTAAAAAGGCTTCTCCGTTATCTCGCTGGAACATTAACGCATGGTATTATCATTCATCGTGCTTCCTCTATGGCTCTCCACGCCTACTCCGATTCTGCATGGGGTGACAACGAAGATGATCTCACGTCAACTGGTGCATACATAGTCTACCTGGGTCGAAATTTGATTTCTTGGAGCTCTAAGAAACAGCGTACTATAGCTCGATCCTCTACGGAAGCAGAATATCGTTGTGTTGCCAATGCTAGTGCTGAATTAACGTGGCTCGCTAGTCTTCTCGCAGAAATCAAGGTACCACTCTCCACGCCACCTGTGGTCTATTGTGATAACCTTGGTGCTACGCACTTGAGTGCTAATCCCGTTTTTCATTCCCGGATGAAGCATGTGGCCCTTGATTTTCATTTCATCCGCGAAAAGGTTCAAGCTGGCTCCCTCCGCGTCGTTCCTATCACCAATGATGATCAGCTTGCCGATGCTCTTACCAAGCCTCTTCTTCGGCCGCGGTTTACTATGTTAATGTCCAAGATTGGACTTTCCCAACGGCCGTCCATCTTGCGGGGGGATGTTAGGAGTCCTTAGACTCCTCTTCTACTACTACTCCAACTTACGTATCCTACTCCTCTACTACTACTCCAATTCACGTCCAACACTACAATTCCATATCTATTAGTATTGTTATTAGTTACTACTATATCTTATATCTTATCTTTTGTAGTCTATAAAAGGCTACCTCCTTTGTACTTTCAATTTATCAATAATACAATACAATTCATATTCTCTACAGTTTTAAAAGTGGCGGGAATGGGGGCTGGTTATTGTGTGAAAACAGAGCAGTGCGTGGTTATATGAAATTCAAAATCAACTCATCAAATAAAAAAAATTGATTTAAAAGAAGTTAAAAAAAAGTTTTAGTTATTAGAAATTAATTTGTCTGAAAATTTATTCAATGAATAATAGTTTTTAAATTGACTTGAACTAAATAAACTCAATGAACCAAAATAAAAATCATAGAATTCACATTATATCATAAAACGAACGTCATTAATTTGACGATATTCTGTTTTATCATACACTTTTTCCGATCATCATCTAGTGTTCGTCGGGATTTCTATAAATATAAGTACCTATGAATACGGGTATCTACACAATACAGTACAACAGTTGGTTGACCCAGACCTCGCTTGAGGCTGCTGAGGTCTCGATACCCTCTATATTGAGGTATTTAAAGGATTCTATGTGTACCTTAATGGACGACTTAGCGAGCACGTGGAACTCTATGACACGTATAGACGCGGGTTGATTAAGCGTGCCCAATCGGAGATACTGATTTATGTATTACGAGGGTTGTTATCCATCTTCTCCTTCCAACCTTTCTCCCTACTTTTCCCTTTACCTATTTCAAACAAGTCTTTAAAGTCGGTCATTTTGTAATAAAAAAGTGACTACTTAATACGAAATATTATAAATATTATAGCTAAAATTGCTCATGCGCATTTTATTAAAAAATCTCATGATAATTCTTCATAAAAATAAATAAAGAGATGTTACAATAATGAAGAGGTGAGTAATAATACATCACGAACACATATTCTGTCATATATGTATCTATGTACCTTCGATCAAACACAAGTACTCATTGAAGGATCACTTGCTTTATTTATTGTATCGGAATACTTTGTTCATACCTAAAGTAATTGCTCGGATCAACCTTGGCCTTAACTTGAATCAATTTCTTGACATTACCCTTGAAAAAATCCATTGCAAAACCCCTGTTTCCGTTAACATTGGTTCCGATATCAACATCTCTGTAATTCAAGAATGCTTCTCTTGGATTGCTAGACACAAACGGTGTGAATGTAGCGTAAAGATCTCGAGTCGCTTGGATGTTTGAGATCGATGCCTGGTCACTATCATCTTGCCAAAATTTAATGTATTGCATCTTGAATAGATTTCCTGCTCGATGAGGGAATGCTGTCGCATTTTCGGGAATTTCACTCATTCTTCCACCGTATGGATTCCATTGCATCAACACGTTGTCCATCTCGGTCATCTTCTTCCATATTGCCTCTAATCCCACTCTTGGGATTGCAGATTTTACATAATCGGATTTGTGTTTTCCGTAAGAGTGGGGCGATGTTGGAGTACGTTGTAAGAGTACCTCAATCGGCGAGGTTATTGGTATGCCATTCCAAAATAAGTGAGTTTTCACCCACGGCATTTCAATGCAATCGCTTGCTTGTAATCCCAACAGAGGAAAGTTCGTCTTCATCAACGACATTAAGGTACTAGCGCTTCCAAGATACATTCCAATGAACGATACTTGGACCGTCTTGCTACCTCCTATAAATATTACTTGTGGTTGCACTCTTATAAAGAGTTTTCGGTCAATTTTGGCCGCGATTTGTTGCCATTGTAGGACAATATCCGTAGCACCTTGTTGTAAGGTCTTTTGCACATTAAAGACAGCGACAGTCACTGGAACTTGTACTAACTTGATGTTCCATGATAAAACTACACCAAAACTAGCCGCGCCACCTCCTCTAATGGCCCAGAAAAGGTCTTCACCCATACTTTTCCGGTTAAGAACCCTACCATTAGCATCAACGATTTGTGCATCGATAATGTTATCAATGGACAAGCCGAATTGCCTTAGCATGGGTCCGTACCCACCCCCACTAAAGTGACCTCCCGCGCCAAGGGTAAGGCATACCCCAGCGGGGAAGGCTAGGGTATTACTTGTTTTAGCGATCTTATAATATAACTCGCCTATAGTTGCACCGGCTTGGACCATAGCCGTTTGACTTGCCACATCGATACTAATTGATCGAAGATTGAACATGTCAAGGATCACAAATGGATCCTTTGAAACATAAGACATACCCTCAAAGTCATGACCACCACTCCTAATCCTAACTTGCAAGCCATTGACTTTGGCACATAGCACGGTTGCTTGGACATGGGTTACGTCCAAGGCCGTGACTATAGCTAGAGGTTTCGGAGTGGAGGACGTGTTGAATCGACTCTCTCGAACATATGTTTGCAAAACTCGTAAGAAAGAAGAGTTACTAGGGGTGAAAAGGGCCTTAGAAACGGGTTTTGTAGGACTCGACTTAGTTGGGAGACATTGAATAAAACCAGCAATAGTTGAATGTGATATAATAACATTTGAAACGAAAATTAAAAAGACAATAGACAATTGAATTGTATAGAATTTCATAGTGTATAAAATTGTCAATGTATGTGTATAATTGTGTGTTTGTCTACAATACAATTAGAAGTTAATATATAGAGGTTTGAATGATAATTGATAACTATAGATGATTTAAATGGAATAGTCAATTACGAGAGTCATAATATAACAACGTGGACGATAATATCATAAACGTGTTGGCTTTAAAGCAAGGAGTTTGAAAGAACACCGGAAGGTAATAGGAACATCACAAATACTCATTTCAAACTGTTATTATTCATTTTAAGCGTAAAACGGGTCAAATATATATCAAATCACCCCTGTCATCTATAAATTGATAATCTCTTTGTCTTTATTATCCACACTTGATAGTATTTAACCCGTTTTAAGCATAAGACAGACAATACCCGTCTTAAACAAAACTTTCGGTCGAAAGATAGCCAAATTAAAGTCAAACCCATAAAAAAACAAGTCCACGAAATACAAATTTACATACAAAATGTACATGAGTGTGATTAATGAGTACTCGTGATAAAACTGGAGTGTGCTGCTAGCCTGTTACGATAATTCTTGAGTTCCCACATCCGAATTTCCCAATCGAGGTCGGGTTCAATTCGAGGAATCGGGCGGTTCATTATCAGGCTAATTTAGTAACACTATTAACCATTTTTTGACTTGATCATGGGTAGAATTGGGACCGATATTCCCAGCTGATATTGTATCATATCCTTGGGACTTAAATGGCGAGTTTAGACCAAATCGCTAATATGACGACTATTTTTAAAGGAAAATATAGGGTCTATATCAATTAAGCTCATCCTATAACTTTTGGTCAAATAAAAGCGACCATGCGATAAATGAAGTATATTTCCAATTTCTTGATTAAACGAAATAAGGTCTTGAAGCGTTGTTGAAGAGACATCAAGTAAATAAGGCACTGAAAACATGACGAAACAACTAGGTGGCAACTCAGTTTCGGTCATTTGTTGTCCTATTTCATGCATATTGGATGAAGTGTTCGAGTCAATTATTATCGTTTTTATTTTAGGAATGCAACTGATGGATAATTTAATTTTTTACACTCAACTTAATTACTTAAATCACTTGTTATTTAACAATTGATTTCTCCCTTCTTTATTAATCTTTATGATAATAATTGACCGAGACGAGGAGTGTATTTTTCAACAAAAGCCACAATACTATTTAAGTGCAGTATAAAGTGATCAGAGATGCGAAACTATAAGCAAAGATATTTTAACTTACGTCGGTAATATGGATCATTACATTTCAAAATATTGACACATACGGAGTACAACTTAGTCTTATTTCTTTCGCTTGGTCTTCCTTTAAGATATTAAATTCCTACACACTATATTCACATAATATCATAACTAGAGGAAATAACAATTCGTATTTTTTAAATATTTCGTTTTATTATTAAAATGGACATTCTAACAAGAATTTTTGTATTGAGAGCTACATCCAATAGAAAACCAGACTACTTTAAACAATATATTCTCTTTATTATAGTCATTTGTTTACTTAGTTTGTTTTTGAATTTTTTCGGTCAATTATTTACCTTTTTATTTTTAAAATGACTTTCATTGATAATATGATCATGCACAGTCACTTTATTTTACTTGTCATCTTATAATTGATCAATGACTTTCATTGATAATATGATCATGCATAGTCACTTTATTTTACTTGTCATCTTATAATTGATCACGGTCACTTTTATAATTTAAGCAAGTGATGGAAATGGAGAAGTTACAGAAGTAGTTAATAATTATAGGTCATTAATCATTATTCCTTCCTTCATTCCAATAAATTTGAAGAAACCCGATAATCTCACATGTGAGGATTGTCCCACATTTATAGAAGAGGAGAAAAATTATCACTATATAAGGCAAGGGGTTACTCCCTCTATTGTCAATTGGTTTTAGAGTGGAACCCTCTTGGGTTTATATTGTGGACTCTTTCTCCTCCGTTCGGGTGTGCCTCAGACCTGTTGTTGAATTTAACAGAATTCTATATATTTGTTTTATTCACGTTTGTCAATAACCGTTTTTTTTTCTTGACAAACGTGAAAAAACAAAGATATTATTTGATTTTGAATGGAGTAGTATTAGAAGTTGTGTCGAAAATTTACTCGACTTATGCGTATAAATAGTGCCAAAAAGTGAAATGTATAGAATTGATTGAAAGCGAGCAATAATATTTATTACAGGTAACTAGGCAGATTTGCCGCAATTAAGATGACATATGAGTTCTGACCACCAGCTATGTAGCATACCACATTGATTCGACAATAATCCTAAAAATAATGATATTCCAAATAACTTAACAAAACAGACTAAATTAATTATCTAATCCAAGTCTTTTAATACTGCATTATGAAGTTTCAATCCTTTCGCAAATCTTTCACTCAATCAATACAAACATAATTCTAATTATTTAATCAATTGAAATCCTAAAATATAAACCTTAATTAAACAAATCAGTCAGTTTAATAGAAAAAATATTGAAATAATGGAGGAGATAAGAACAAATAAACAAGGTTTTTTTTTTTTTTTTTTTACTGACAAGGGGTTTAATCCCCCGGGTCCATGCATTCCCGCACCACCACATGGACCATGTAAACCATCCCCTTCGGGAGCTGTAGTGGCCAAGTGGTCATCGCCCCAACTGGTAATCGAACCTGAGACCTCTCAACTCCTGCATTTCTGCAAGCTTTAAGGTTTAACTCAGTTACCACTGGACTATAAACAAGGGATATTAATTAAGAAAGAGTGAAAGAAGAAATGATTGTAGATGATGTGGCCCATTGGAGAATTGAGGGGTCTTTTGATTGTCATCGAATAATTTAATTTTCACCCGAGTGTACCTTCCTTTATTGTATCTATCAAATCTCAATACGGTGTTGGAAACTGAACGACGGGTTAGGAGAAGTGTCCATGCTTACCTAACTTTAAACCATACTTCCCCCGTTCAAATCCACACTGCATTTTTCTATTTTGTATATTAAACATTCAATCTGAATTTTCTTCTAATACGTAAGAGAAAATATATTCATGTGAAGTCTTGTTTGATTCGTCCTTACTAGTACATTGAAAATATTTAACTTTTATAATTTTTGCAAATACGTAAGTAAAGATATTTAGCACCTAAAATGTGCGTTGGCAAACGTGAAAAAACAAACATGCAGTGTGGATTTGAACGGAGGGAGTATATTAGATTATTATGTTTAGCAAATAATAGAAGCAGATTTATATATATAATAGAGCATAACTTTAACTTAATGCTAATTTTAGTAGTAGATTTTACTACTTCGTATTAAATTAAATTAGAAGGAGTAAAGAAGCAATTTGTATTTAACAGATTATACGAAAATTAGATGTTTTCACATATTAATTAATTAAATAAACATTTATAATATTGTTATTAACACTTTATTAAAAAATAATAGACTCTTACCAATATGTTAGTAAAATAATGGTTTATTGAGGTTCTAGAAGGACCTTAGAAGAGCCTCCCTAGTCCATATATGAGAAGTTTGTAATATTTACTAACATATGACCGGATAAAAAGTCTCAACAATTATATGTAAGGTTTGTGGAGACCTACTTTAGTGATTAAAGGGGTGTTTAGGAGAAATATGAATATTCATCGTACTATCTTAGATCTCATTGGTTATTGAGTTTATGTAATTTTTTTGAGTTTTTTAAGCTTTATAAGTTATATTTTGATCTGGATCTCTAATTGGATTGTCTATTTGAAGAAGCTGGATTCATCTGATAAAGCAGTCTATTTCTTCATTGCGACTTTATGGACTATCTGGCTTTTTAGAAATGCACTTGTCTTTCAGAATTTTCAAGGGCGGATTCCGATTTTTATGGATCAGATATATAAGAATGTGTCTGACATTTGTGCTTCAAAATGCGAAATTACTTCTGCTAGTGTCAGATCATCCTCGTTCTCTTCTTCTGATTGTCTTACGGATTTTGAGTTGATTCGAAGTAGTTCCCCTCGTCAGCTAGTGGGATCTAAAAGGTGTCTTTCATGTTTTCTATTAAGTTTGATTCAGCTTGTTCAAAGAATTTCAAGGGTGCTGCTGGTTGGGTCTTCTTTGATACGACTGGGGCAATTTGGTACAAAGGATCATCTAACTTTTGGGCTATGAATCCCCTTCATGCAGAAGGATTGACCTGTTTGGAGGCCCTAAAGTTTGCCAAGTTTTTAGGTCTTAGGCACCTTGATGTTGCGTCTGGTTGTCTAAATCTTGTTCTTCAACTTTCGGGGGCAGCTGCTTTGGATCGCTATCTTCAAAGAATAGCTACTAGGATAGATGAGCTTTTATCGTTTTTCCATTGTATTTCGTTTAGTTATTGTCCTAGAAAACTGAATAGGATTGCTCATCATTTAGCCGGCCAGCTCTGTGGTTAGATGATTTTCTCTACTATTTTTTATGAACTATGTCAAAAAAAAAGGTTACATTTTGATTTTTTGTGGTCAAGCTCAAATTTAACTCGAAACTTATATGGAATATTTTTGAGTTATCTTGTAATCTTTTAAACTTATATTTAAACTAATGATCTCAGAAAATTTATACTCCCTCCTATTCTATCTATTCTTCCCTATTTACTAAAACGGATTATTCAGCTTTTCTTCCCCTTTCGTATTTTGGAAACTTTTACTCTTATTTTATTCATTTCTCTCTCTTATTATCAAACTCCACTCAACACACAATTTCTTATTTAATTCCTAATTATTCATTACTCTCTCCTATCACCCAACCCCATCCAATTTTTTACACTTATTTTACTCCCTACCTTAATTCTTGTGCCCCACTCAAAGGGGAACAATACATAGAATAGGAGGGAGTAGTACGTAAAACTTTAGAAACTTTATTATTGCTCAAAAACTGAGAAATTTCAACATTGATTGATATAAAGAAGTAGAAATCAGAGGAATGTAAAATGTATATATTGATTATTGTACTTATGAATTCTAAATTGTTACATCAAATATATATATACAACTATGATATAACGAACTAACTAACTAATGTTGATTTAGCAATTGTTGTAACAAACTATTAACAACCATCTAATTAAGTAACTTGTGTATGGTAGCTATATCGCATATCCTTCCCTCAAGTTGCACTGAGCTGTAGAGCAAGGTCAAGCTTAACAGAAAAATTATAGTGTTCCAATGCACCCAAAAACTTAGTCATTATGTTTGCAAGTTGTTGTTTGCTGCTGACGTGCTTAGTGATGTAAGAAATGCTAAAAGATTGCTAAAAGACGTATGAGAAATATATGAAAGATGTATGTAAGATGTCTTCAAAGGTCGGGTTCAACACTCCTTATATAAAGATAGTATTGATGAAAAAATATAAGAGACTTAAATGTACATCACCCCGATCGAGGACACCCCACCCCGAGGTCGTGGAAATCCAGGTACATAGTACATTCCCTTAAATTCTTGATTAAATGCAAGAAAATCAAATGAATTCCTTAATGCACCTTTTAATCCTTCCATCATTTGCCCAAAGTATGATTAAGGATCCTATGCTTGCTCTTAGGTATTTCATTGGGCCTTGATCATTCTTGCTTGTCCATCAACCAAAATTGGTTGGTCCATGCTCGGGTTTGACCATTTCTTCCTAAAATGCCTAATAGGGTCGATGATGGGTCTTTTAGCCTCGTGATATTCAATGTCCGCCATAAATGCTTGAAAAAAGCTACTGAAAGCTTACTTTCCTACAAAACACGATAAATACGTGCAAAAAAAAACTAGAACACGGGATTAGCTCACAAATACACTAATAATAGTTTAAATATCCAATAAAACCGAGCTAAATTAGGGAGCGAAACTATATATAAAATGAACACATTAGATGTTCATGTGGCAACTCTGTAGTGAAGAAATTCCAAAAAACACAAATCTAACAACTCGGCTTGGCAGCACTGATATTTATTACCCCCATTCATAATAATGTGGAGACTTGTCTCCGTGTTGTGCGGGGTTGTAGGTGAGGGATGGGATATGGACATATGGTAATCAGTGAGTATAAAGCCGGATAGGACTCCCGGGTTGTGCGGGTGAGGAATGGGTGGAAGGTATGTTGAGAGAGTTGGGTGTGAGGGATAGAGTCGTGCTGATGGTGACCTATTGGTTGTTGTGGGAGAAACGTAACAAAATCGTCTTTGAGGATACGGGGTGGGAGTTGGAGGGTGTCACGAGGAGAATAAAGAAGATGGTGTGGTAGATGAAGTCGCTGCAATATGGCGTAGAGGTGCGTAAGCTAAAGTAGGGGGTGTGTGTCGAGAGTTGGGTTCGACCGAGTCATTATTCATTGCATCAACACACTCTCCATCTCCGTCAAGTTCTTCCATATTACATCTGAATCTCTATAGATTTGTTAAGATTATAGATAAGAGAAATGCATAAGAAGGATTGTATTATTGATTGTTGTTGCTTACATGAATATAGGGTGAGGTATTTATAATACCTTACAACTTCAAGAAACCCTAATAAAGTAGAAACCCTAATGGTCCTTGGGCTTAATATAGGCCCAATCTCCTAATACCCTCCCGCAATCGTAAAGGCAGTACGCAGTACGAACTTTACGATTGGAGAATTACAAGAAAAACAGAATCAACATAAGAAAGAAAGAAAAAAATTCATCTTCTTGATCTTCATTAATCTTCAATCTTCAATTTTCTTCGTCTTCAAATGTAAATAAGAAAAGATAGATAAGAAACGAGTATAATACTCGTTAGAAATTTTTCGAACAAGAACGTTAAATGTTTTCGGACTTGTCGAAGACATGAGATAATTTGCAGGAACCCTAATCGAACCTGACAAATATAAAAAAGACGGAAAACTATCCGTTAAAATTTCAAGATTTGGAAAACGTTAATTTTTTCGGACTCCAAATAGATTAAGATTTACTTTAAAGATGTTGAATAATGTTTAAACAGATTCTTGAAGAAAAAGAAGATAAATATATTTAACTTTCATATGAAAGTTATTTGATGAAAACCACAAGGCTAAGACAATACATAGTAAATATGAGAATAGATGAGAAAAACATAGAAAAAACAAAAAAAAATTGAACGTCATATATAATCTTAACATGGTATCAGAGCCTCTTTCTTGAGGTCTCTAAAAACCGCTTCCGCATTCTTACCGGTGGGTGACCGGAAATTTACACCCACCGGTGAGAGATCATCCAAAAAAAAAAAAAAAACCAATCTAATTAATGCATGCGAGAAAAGAAAGGGAAAAAAAAATTAATTGTCTAGTTGAATATGGAGTATGTCAAATGTCAATGTTCTGCCATAATTGAAGGGTTATAATGATGAATTGATGATATGGTAATGATTCGTCATTCGTTCGATTATTTTTTTTTCCTTTTTTTTTTTTTTTATGCCCAAATAAAATATTTTTAAATTTAAAAAGAAAAATTAGTCTATATTTCAAAAATGAAAACTTTTTCGTTTCATCAAGGTGACATCCAAAATTTATTGGCGAGTTACGCAAGAAAATTGTCTGGCGAGACCAATACGCACTGAAAAAAAACTGGCGAGTTACGCACTGAAAATTGTCTGGCGAGTCCAATACGCACGAAAATTGACTGGCGAGTTACGCATGAAAATTGTCTGGCGAGTCCTATACGCAACTCTTACCACCTTGTGAAGATGAGAAGTTTAAAGAAGATCGAGATGAAGACTATTTTTTGTTATTGATTATGCTTTCTTGTAATTCTCCAATCGTAAAGTTCGTAAAACTGTCTTTACGATTGCGGGAGGGTATTAGGATGTCAGATAATTAGGCCCATTAGGACCGGCTACATTAGGGTTTGTTAAGGTAGGGATTAGGTTTAATTAAGAGGTAAGGTATTATAAATACCTCCTCATATATGATGTAAGCCGATCTATCAATAATACAATTATTCTAAATACAATTCTCTCCATATAATCTTAACAAGATTAGTGCAATTTATAGCTCAAAGGGCAAGGTAAGTTATTTATATATGTGTTATAACGGAAGCACAGAGAAAGACTAAAACAAACAATAAAGAACAAACGCACAGATTTACGTGGTTCACTAACGGTGTGTTAGCTACGTCCACAGGGCAGAAGGGAGAGAGTTTTATTAATGTGAGGAGTTTTTCAGATTACAGATTCAGAACGATATTAAAAAGTATGACTGCTAGGGTAGAGGTTAAGAGTTTATATAGTACTCTTAACCTAATACAAAACAGATTAGGCTTAATATAATAAAGCCCAGACAGAAACCCTAACCCAATACAGAAATCAGATACCGTCGAGACCCCCGCATAGTCGTTCGAAGCGACGACTAACAGATTCAAGGCATAGACCCAACAATATGATTGTCAAAAAGGTTCGTAGATAACTTTATCAATCTGGCACTTTAACGTTCGGCATACGTATATAGTTAAAAACAGATAGACATTTGATTTATTACGATTTATACTTCTTGCATATATTCCGTATTACAATGAAGAGAGAACACGAGTTAGGTGAGGTAAAAGGAGCTCTCTTACCAGAACATGAAGTCGAGGTTTGATTCTCATCCGCGTTATAGTGCGCTCATTTAAACAAAAAAAAATATTACACTTAAGTAAGTAATATCATCACGTACATTTGATCTTGTCATGTATGTGTATATATGTACCTTGATAGTTCAATTGCTAGATCTGCTAGATTGTAATGGAATACTTTGTTCGTACCTAAAGAAATTGCTTGGATCAACCTTAGTCTTAACTTGCATCAATTTCCTGACATTACCCTTGAAAAAATCCATTGCAAAACCCGTATTTCCGTTAACATTGGTTCCAACATCAAAATCTCTGTAATTCAAGAATGCTTCTCTTGGATTGCTAGACACAAACGGTGTGAATGTAGCGTAAAGATCTCGAGTCGCTTGGATGTTTGAGATCGATGCCTGGTCACTATCATCTTGCCAAAATTTAATGTATTGCATCTTGAATAGATTTCCTGCTCGATGAGGGAATGCTGTCGCATTTTCGGGAATTTCACTCATTCTTCCACCGTATGGATTCCATTGCATCAACACGTTGTCCATCTCGGTCATCTTCTTCCATATTGCCTCTAATCCCACTCTTGGGATTGCAGATTTTACATAATCGGATTTGTGTTTTCCGTAAGAGTGGGGTGATGTTGGAGTACGTTGTAAGAGTACCTCAATCGGCGAGGTTATTGGTATGCCATTCCAAAATAAGTGAGTTTTCACCCACGGCATTTCAATGCAATCGCTTGCTTGTAATCCCAACAGAGGAAAGTTCGTCTTCATCAACGACATTAAGGTACTAGCGCTTCCAAGATACATTCCAATGAACGATACTTGGACCGTCTTGCTACCTCCTATAAATATTACTTGTGGTTGCACTCTTATAAAGAGTTTTCGGTCAATTTTGGCCGCGATTTGTTGCCATTGTAGGACAATATCCGTAGCACCTTGTTGTAAGGTCTTTTGCACATTAAAGACAGCGACAGTCACTGGAACTTGTACTAACTTGATGTTCCATGATAAAACTACACCAAAACTAGCCGCGCCACCTCCTCTAATGGCCCAGAAAAGGTCTTCACCCATACTTTTCCGGTTAAGAACCCTACCATTAGCATCAACGATTTGTGCATCGATAATGTTATCAATGGACAAGCCGAATTGCCTTAGCATGGGTCCGTACCCACCCCCACTAAAGTGACCTCCCGCGCCAAGGGTAAGGCATACCCCAGCGGGGAAGGCTAGGGTATTACTTGTTTTAGCGATCTTATAATATAACTCGCCTATAGTTGCACCGGCTTGGACCATAGCCGTTTGACTTGCCACATCGATACTAATTGATCGAAGATTGAACATGTCAAGGATCACAAATGGATCCTTTGAAACATAAGACATACCCTCAAAGTCATGACCACCACTCCTAATCCTAACTTGCAAGCCATTGACTTTGGCACATAGCACGGTTGCTTGGACATGGGTTACGTCCAAGGCCGTGACTATAGCTAGAGGTTTCGGAGTGGAGGACGTGTTGAATCGACTCTCTCGAACATATGTTTGCAAAACTCGTAAGAAAGAAGAGTTACTAGGGGTGAAAAGGGCCTTAGAAACGGGTTTTGTCGGACTCGACTTAGTTGGGAGACATTGAATAAAACCAGCAATAGTTGAATGTGATATAATAACATTTGAAACGAAAATTAAAAAGACAATAGACAATTGAATTGTATAGAATTTCATAGTGTATAGAGTTGGAAATGTATGTATGTGTATAATTGTGTGATTGTGTACTATACTGTCAATATCAAGTAAATATATATAGAAGAATAATGATATAGCGACTTCGGGTGTTACTCAAAGTGAGCGACACCCGAGGTATTATTGTAATTTACTATCAACATTCAAATTTTAAACCTATTAATGGTAGTTTAGGAAACTAACAGGTTTTGAATTATAGTCAAAGACGGTTATCACCGGCGGTTTGACCACCGTTACCATTGACCACCGTTCAACACAGGTCTCCATTGACCACCGGTGGCCACCGTTCAACACCGGTGGGCCGTTGACCATCGGTGATTGGCGGTTAGTGGTTGAAGACGATCAACCCTCAAAGTGAAACTTTAAAAAAATGTTCTAAATGGGGGTTGAACCCGTAACCTCTTGAACAATATACACTTACTTTTACCACTATGACATAAGCATCTTATTGTTGTTTTAGTATCTCTTTCGCTATATATATATATGTAAGCATAATATTGCGTTAAATCGATATATCCCTATAATAATCTTTAAATGTACTTTTTTAACTTATATTCAATGTACCCAGTATAAAATCAATATAATTCTCAGTTAGTTAAATGTATTTGATAAAAATTGAACAAAATAATTTATGTACTTATAATTATATAATTATATTACGAAATTACATTTATTATAGGTCATATTATTATAACAACAAAAATTATGTACGTACAATGTATTTTTGGCAAAAGTACATTTTATTTTTATTGGAGGTGCCCGGCTTCGCACGGGCTACCTTTATTTAGAATTAAAATATATTTTCAATTAACTAAAACTATTCTAAAGTTGCGTAACTAATAAATTTACATTAATATATTCTTCTATGAGACAGAGTATATCTTAAAATTACAATGAAATAAATTATGAGACGAATTTATTTATCATTTAAATTTTATTTTCTATGAAATATGATTCGCTAAATTTGGTTAACATATATATTTACAATTTATATCTTGAAATTAAGATGAGAAGTAAAATTAATCAACAAATTATGAGACACGTTCACATATCCCCTTGATAATATGAGTACTTTCACTACATTACCTGTTAATACTATTACGTTCACTACTTTTTCGGTTACTGTTGTTTGTATAACTACTCATGCTATTTTTGCGGTTAACCCGTTAGTTCTATCAAACTCATGTATTTAAATAAGTTAATATTTTCTAAAAAACGAATTGTTAATTTATTTTTTATACTCTTTCCGTTGTTTCTACTGTTACTTTCGCGACATGTATGTGTTGTCACTACTATTACTTTTAGTTCTCTCGCCGTCATTATTTTTTCATTCACCACTCCCACATTTATTATTGTTAATTTTACTACCCTTGTTGCTGCTAATATGACTTTCATTACTCGAGTTGCTATTATTGTTGGTTTTACTACTCACATGGGTGGTTAATATCATAATAGTTGATTAACTAGTTGTATTAGAGTTATATATTTAAATAAATCTGACATATTAGATTAGAATATTATTTAAGAGTAATACTAATTTGAATTTAAGAGTAATACTAATTATTTTATTAATTAAATTATAAATTTAATGAATTATGGAATATATTATATTTTTTGGAAAATTTGAATTGATTTACTTACCGTTTAACAGTTTCCAAAATATAACATATACTTATTTATATTCTAAGGAAACTCACAAAATAGAAAAAAAAGAAACTTCATAAGTAAAAGATATCGCTCATAAAAGAATATTCCTTTTGCTAAAATAAAATAAAAGAATATTCCTTTTGCTAAAACAAAATCAACATTTAACAAAATGTTTAAGTTTAAAAGCAAAATATATTAAATTTTGAAGAAAATAAAAGTTGTTAAATCAAACATTGAAATATGCATCGCATGTCATATAGGAAAATATTATGTACCTCCAGTGAAAATATAATGTACATTTGACATAATTATATTTTACGTGCATACATTTTTTTTTGTTAAAATATATATGACACATATAATAAATGTAAATTTTATAATAATTATGTAAAGTGTAAGTGAGCAAAATCTTTTGTTCATTTTTTATCAGATACACTTTAGTAAGCATTATATTGATTTTATACAAAAGGTACATTGATTATAAATTATAAGTACATTATTTAATAATTATTATAGGTATATATTGTTTTAATTCAAGTTTTAATATACGTATATATCTCAAAAGAGATACAAATTTATCAAAAAGATTTGTATGGCTTAGTGGCATTAGTAAGTGTATCTCAGTCAAGAGGTCATGTGTTCAAGCCTTACTAACAACAATTTGGATGTTTCATTTAATGGTTGATTATCGTAT
This sequence comes from Silene conica, assembly GCA_029255685.2. Taxonomy (NCBI): domain Eukaryota; kingdom Viridiplantae; phylum Streptophyta; class Magnoliopsida; order Caryophyllales; family Caryophyllaceae; genus Silene; species Silene conica. The sequence goes on along the minus strand of CM055318.2, from coordinate 68,530,224 downwards.
GGTTGTCAACCGCCGCAGCCCGCAGACTAGCGGTCAAACCTCGACCTTTGACCGGCGGCATTGACGGCCAACCACCGTCGACCTTCCTTAATCAACGACCTTGATAAATATGTGAATTACGATTCTACAGTTTCGAGATTGGCGCAAATACGAAAATTTACTTTTCAATTTCCAATTTTTTAATATTTTTTTATTAGGGTGTTACCGAACTCAGTAACACCCGGTGTCGCCTTAGCACCTCCCTATATAGAAGTTGGGATAACCATAGATGGATTTAAAAGGATTAGTCAATTCCTAGGGTCATATATAACAACGTGGACACTAGAATCATAAACGTGTTATCTTTAAAGCAAGAATATTAGGAAGATATTAGGAAGATGCATGGCAAAAGTCAAACCCATGTAATTAAAATGTAAGTATAAAAATACAATTTGAAAATATACAAAAGTGAACTGAACACGGGAATGGAATGTATTGTAAGACATTAATCGGGAAAGATCAATAGCCAAAATGTGGACTGTATGATTGATGATACAACATTAAGAATAGGTCCTGTTTTTTTTTTTTTTTTTCGGCTGAAATAATAACCTATATTGAATGAATTGGAGTAGAGCTTAATTTAACTAAATTGAGTGGACGGAGATGAAGTGACTTTAGTTTAATTAAAAGTTAATTTTTTGATAAGATTAATTGAACATAATTGATTGAACGTAAATAAAACCTAACGGAATATAGTCAAGCAAAATTAAAAGGAGCTGAGATTAAGTCAGAAAGAACAAGGCCTAAAACACCTTTGATACGGTTTGGAAACAGGACCTTCACACTGGAATCAGGTGGGTACCTTCGCCTTTTATGACCAGCTCCTGGACTCTTTCTCGGGCTAGTTATAGCATTCATCGACCTTGTCACAAACACCAGAACAGGCGAAAGCAATTGGTATAAGGCAAGTAATGATGTGGGCAAAAAAACACGGAGTCCTCCACATCACGATTGCGACTGACTGCCTTAATGTTGCACGGAACGTAAACTTCCGGGCTCATAATATTGCACGAAAGGTACGTCTGTTGTAGCTATTAAGATATTCAACTGTCAAAAGAAAAAAAAAATACAATTTGATACAAAATTTCAACTATGACTAATGTAGGCACGTAAATTTTATACAAGTGTCACGTCTGAAGTCAAAAATCAAAGGTTGACTCGTCAAAGGAAATGTGAACTAATGAAATTGACTTGGACGAAATTTAATTAAAACTAGTCCAATTCGTTTATTTTTAGTTGGTCCATTTCTACAAAGTGGCAAAATCCGGTAAATGGGTCAAATTCATTAGACGAGTCAAATCCATTCAAATGGGCCAAGATGACTACCAAGTCCATTAAAAAAGAGAAAGACTACCAAGTCCATAAAGGGTAAAAAAAGCCTTTTCATTTTTCTATAAATACAAGCCCTACCTCTCACCTTAAAACTAGTGAGAAAATTACAAAAGAAAACCACAATACAAACAAAACCTCTCTACAAACCCTCTCTACCAAAAAATTTCTTTCAAGAGAAAACTAGAGAAAAAGGAAAATTATCCTTTAATCCGACACCAAGCATTCATCGTCGTCAATTGTAGAAAACCAAGTCAAGTCAACTAAGAAGAAACAAGTCTTCAAATCAAGACCCTCCTTTTCATTTACATTTGCGGAAATTGAATCAGTAGAATACCTAGAAGATTGTACCCTACTCTTTTTGAATTAATAAAATTATTATTTTGTTATATTTTTTTGTGTTTTATCTACTTGTTTACAGATAAACACCAATTTATTGTTACAAATTTGGCACGCTCGGTGGGACGTCTCTACTACTTATCTATTTTTCCGCACAATCAAATTTCACAACAATCACTTTAATGGCCTTCAGAAAACCTCCGCCATGTCGAAAAGAATGACATCCGGATCTGGCGACGAAAGCTCAACCCATCTCGGTGCATCTCTTTACAGATCTTCCGTTGGTGTATCAACAAGGAGCAGGACTAGATCCATCCCCATCTGTACCACTGCAGCGAGACTCCATTCTGCTATGTACCTCCGGGGCCACACAAATCCAGCCTCATTGTCGATGCTCCCAAGGAATCATATGTTGCCGGCGACTCTAGGCCATATGAATATCCCGATTTCGATTCATTTTCTCACATCCAAGTCGACGACCCTCAAATTGTCTCATCGACATTTCAAGGGAAAGGTGAACGACATTTTTGAGGAGATCATTGTTCATACTAACCCCTTGTTCGAGCCATTAACCGTCGAGGATAGCCACGATAGCGCCGTTTCGTCTTTGTCATCACCACAAAGACAAAATCAGGAGATGTCAAGCCAACAGTCATATTTTATGGTGGCACCTGTCATGGTCATTGTGGGCAACGATATGGGGAACAACTCAATTAAATGAAATCCATCATCGAGGAACTCAAGAGGGAAAACGAAGAAAACACCAAGTAGAGCGACGCTTTGACAAAAAAGTTAGAGAAGCGGTTTGCATCGTCGTTTCACAATGACGATAGCGATGACGCCAACGACGACAATAATTATCGTGACAAGGATAAGTCGTTTACTGCTAAAGACGTCCAAAAGATGATCGCGAAGGCCTTTAAAAGTCAGTTCGAGGGAAATTTTCACTCCGTCGGCAATCATCGTTACGTCAAGTTGTATAGTAAGAGGATTGACTACTAGAGGATACCAACCGGCTACCAACCACCTAAGTTTCAACAATTTGACGGAAAGGGAAATCCCAAGCAACACATCGCCCATTTCATTGAAACTTGTAACACTGCTGGTACTGATGACGATTTACTTGTCAAACAATTCGTTCGATCTCTGAAAATAGTCGCTTTTGATTGGTACACGGATTTAAGCGCCGAGTTGATCGACAATTGGGACCAAATGGAGAAAGAGTCTCTCAGTCGCTTCTACAATACCAGACGTATTATAAGCATGACAGAACTCACTAACACAAAGCCATGGAGGGATGAACCCGTTATCGACTACATTGATAGGTGGCGCACGTTAATCCTCGAGTGCAAAGATCGTCTGACGAAGACTTCTGCTGTCGAAATGTGCATCCAAGGAATGAATTTGGATCTAGTCTATATCCTCCAAGGCATCAGGCCAGGAACATTTCAGGACTTAGCCACTCGAGCTCACGACATGGCGATTACCATCGCTAGTCATGGAGGATGAATCTTCACTTATTCGGAAACAAATTCGGAGAGGAAGGAGTTTAAGAAAACTGACAAATCATATAATGGCACTTTAAAGGACGTTATGACAATTTTTACTTCCAATCCGGTGAAAATCTCGGGTCACGCCCACCTTTGAAAGGACTGATACGTGCCTATTTTATGCATTTTATTTATTCTTTTGGCATGTATTTTCTTATATTTTCGTGACTTTTAGTTGCTATTTCTCCCGAAACGGTTTACTTTGCCATTTCTATGTTTTAAATGTAGGAATACGCGGAAGTGGGCAAAACTGAACTTTAATCGTCCTCCGGAAGCTGTTTCGAGTAATAATGCGGAGCAAGGATCCGGATGCACATCCAAGTGTTGTTTACGGGCCACATTTACGCTGATACGTCGACCGACCAGAGCCCAGAATTTGGAAAGCCCGATATCAACATAAGAGGTCGACCGACCCAGATTTTAGGTCGACCGACCCTACAACTGCGTCCGCGGGTTTTATTTCGTGTTTTACTCGTTTAATCTTGTAATTAGAACTTATTTAAGGAGACCTAAGCACGAAAATTAGGTCAAACAGCCCAGATTAGAGAAAACTCCATAGTTTAGAGAGAATATTTTCCAAGTTTCAATCTTTGTTCTTGAATTTCAATTAAGCTTGTAAGTTTGCTACAATTAATCTTTCCCTTTCAATTAATTTTATTGTTCATCCCTTTATTGTTTCCCAATACATGTTTTCCCTTTTATTGTTATCTTTAATTATATTAATTCCTTTGATGTTCTTGATTCTTGTTGTTGTTACTTTCATAGTTAAAATCATGCATAGCTAATTCTTGTGATTAGGAATTAGGGGAACCATGGCAAAGACTTGATTTTGATAGTTTTATGATTAAATTACCAATCCCCCATTGTTGTTGGTAAACTAATCCTTGAGATTGAAAGATTACTAGGATTAGTTTAACAACAACTTTGGGATTGCCTTATGAACGAAAGTTTAGTGCTTTTCTAGGAACCCTGAGACCGTAAGGATTGGGTAGAATATTGACCTAAAGGTTTATTCTTTGTTCCTTGGGATTGTGTTATTTGGTTATTTTACCCTTTATTGACTTGCCCTAGCCATGGGAAACCGAAGTTCCTAATCTCCTTTTACTTTATTTTAATTCTCTTGTTTATTTTGCTCTTTTAGTTGTTAGTTCAAATCTTAAATCAACCCCTTTTTTTTGGTTACTTTCAATAAACTTTAAATTCGGAAACATAATTAACCTTGTCTCCTTGTGGTTCGACCCTTGACTTATCCTATCTAGTTTAAGCTGAGGCTTTATAAATCTTATCTTTGACACCCCTCAACGACGGGTGTCAAATTTTGGCGCCGTTGCCGGGGAGACGGTATAATTTTGTTTGTTAGTTTTTAGTTTATTTTCCTTGTCTTAAGGAACTTCGGTTCCTTAAGACCGTTACTTACCTTTTCTTCTAGTTTGTTTTAGAAGACAGGTTTTTGAGAGGAAGGCTTGAGTACTCTCTTGTTTAGACATGGATACTATTTATGACCACCTACAGCCAAAGGTTCAAGATTTACCAAAAGGATTCACCTTGCCTACTCCCACCACTGGTTCCTTTGAACTCCACCCGAATCACATCATTCTGGTGGAACGGAGTCAATTTTCTGGTCTACCCAACGAGGATCCGTTGAAGCATGTTGCGACATTCACGGATTATTGTTGTTCCATACGCATACCTGCCGGGGTGACTCGGGATGAGGTGCTGGCAATGATGTTCCTTTATTCATTAAAAGATGTCGCGCGAGATTGGTACCGTTACCTTGATAGGGTAGCTGAGGAGGTTACGGATTGGACTTCCTTGGCATTGACTTTTTATAGAAAATACTTTCCTCTTGCAAAAGCCAATGACTTGAGAAACCAAATCACTAACTTTCAACAAGGGCCGGATGAAGGATTTTGCGAAGCGTGGAATCGGTTCAAGGATTTGGTCCGTTCTATCCCTCACCATGGTTTTCAACAATGGTACTTATGTAACAAATTTTACAACGCCCTCTACGATGACTATAAGGTGATTCTTGATGCGGCCGCCAATGGGAGATTCCAGAACAACACCAACCATATGCAAGGTTGGAAAACCATTGAAGACATGGCGGTGCATAGGGCCACTTTTGGGAATTCACGTGGAAATTCGCGAAGGCTGAATGTGGAGATGAATAGAGTATTGGCTCTTGAGACAACCGTTGAAGCCCGTTTTGAAAAGCTTGAGGCAACCCAGCTGAAGCTTGAAAGTGCGAACCTAGTTACTACGGTTGACAACACGGGTGAGATTGTGGAATTGAGAGAGCTTGTTCATGCTCTAACAAAACAGGTTTTGGAGATGGGAAAGGCTCAAGTGGCTTCTATGAAGACTTTTGGAGAACAATTGATAAACATAGCCAACCAAACAACTAGCTCTCCAGCTAGTTGTGAAGGACCCATAGAGACGCTGAATGCTATAAATCTTAGGAGTGGTCGTGCTTATGAAGGACCAGCCTCAAAGGATAATTCTGCTGAAGTTCAAGACGAAGAAATTGATCCCGTGAACAGGTCAGGAGGTCGACCGACCCCTAATGTAGGTCGACCGACCTCGATACCTGACGTGAGATCAGTTTCTGGAAAACAAAAAGATTCCGATGATGCAGCGTCTGGTCGACCGACCCCTACACCAGGTCGAGCGACCAGTATTCCTGAGCAGAACGCAGTTTTAACTCCCGAATCGCTGGATCCCTCCCTCATTCAAGGCCTCACTGAGATATTACAGCTGAAAAAGCCAAAGGTTGCTGATCCTATGGCTAATGTCACCGTTCCTTATCCCGAAAGACTGAAAAATTCAAAAGAGGATCGGAAATTCGGTAAGTTTTTGGAGATGGTGAAGAATCTTGAGGTAACCATCCCTTTCACTGATTTGATTACCCAAGTACCCTCTTATGCTAAATTAATGAAAGATACTTTGAGTCGTAAGAGGAACTTTCAGGACGACGGTGCTGTTGCTTTTGTGGAAGAATGTTATGTTCTTTCACAAAATAATATAGCACCCAAGTTAAAGGACCCAGGTAGTTTTTCTATCCCTTGTACCATAGGTAATCATATTATAGGGAAAGCCCTTTGTGATCTAGGGGCTAGTGTCAGTGTTATGCCTTATTCTGTTTGTGAAAAACTTAATTTAGGTAGACTTAAAGTCACCAATATTACCCTACAGATGGCTGATAGATCAACCCAAAGACCATTAGGGGTCTTAGAGGATGTCCCAGTTAGATTGGGAAAGTTCTTTATTCCTGTTGATTTCGTTGTTTTAGACATTGCAGAGGATAGTCAAATACCTATTATTTTAGGTAGACCATTTTTACACACAGCTGGGGATGTAATAGATGTCAAACGCGGGATCATTACTTTAGAGGTTGGAGATGACACTATCGAGTTTAGTCTTGCCCATAAGGCAACTACTTTTACTGATGATACTTGTTGCTCCATTGATATTATAGACAGGAATGTTATCCTTAATTGGAGGGAATCCTTGACCAAGGATCCCTTAGATGATTTAACGGTTTTGGATAAGTGTGCAGGTAATCCAGCTGAGGATGCTGAAGAGCTGGAGGTGATAGAAACAGAGATAGAGGAGTGTGAGTTTACTGAAGAAGAGAATGAGAAGCTCATAAGCTTGGCCAATGCAAATCTGGTAAACATGTGCTATTCCATTAGTACTGATTCTGTTCAGGCCGTTGAGGTAAAGGTACCAGAGCGTAAGCCACTTCCTCCTAATTTTAAGTATGTTTTCTTAGATGATACTGAACAGTACCCTGCAATCGTTAGTTCTAAACTTGATCCTAACCAACTTTCTGCCTTAATGACTGTTCTCAAACAGAATAGGAAAGCTTTAGGTTATTCTTTGGATGATATTAAGGGCATAAGCCCTGATGTTTGCATGCACAGAATAGAGTTAGAGGAAGGGCATAAGCCTTATAGACAGGGACAGCGTAAGCTGAACCCTAAGATGCAGGAGGTGGTTATGGCTGAGGTAATGAAACTTCTTGATGCAGGTATTATCTATTCAGTCGGCAACTCCAAGTGGGTTAGCCCAGTTCAGGTGGTTCCTAAGAAAGGAGGAACCACAGTGGTTAAAAATGATAAAAATGAGTTAATACCCACTAGAGTTGTAACTGGGTGGCGGATGTGCATTGATTATAGACAGTTAAATGCCGCCACCAAGAAAGACCATTTCCCCCTTCCTTTTGTTGACCAAATGACTGAAAGACTGGCTTTTAATAAATTCTTCTATTTTCTAGATGGTTATTCAGGTTTTTTCCAGATTCCCATCCATCCTGATGATCAGAGTAAGACTACTTTTACATGTCCACGGGGTGTTTTTGCCTATCGCAGGATGCCTTTTGGGTTATGTAATGCTCCTGCTACCTTTCAAAGGTGTATGATGGGTATCTTTTCTGACTTTATAGAAAACATCATGGAGGTATTTATGGATGATTTCTCTGTTTATGGTAATGCTTTTGATCAATGCTTAGCTAATATTGATAAAGTCTTGCAGCGATGTATTGATGTAAACCTTGTCTTAAACTGGGAAAAGTGTCAGTTTATGGTTACTGAGGGGGTAGTGTTAGGGCATCTAATATCTGATAAAGGTATACATGTAGATAAAGCAAAAGTGCAGGTGATTGAGCAATTACCCCCCTGTTAATGTTAAAGGGGTGAGAAGTTTCTTAGGACACGCAGGTTTTTACAGGCGTTTCATTAAGGACTTTTCTAAGATTGCTAAACCACTTACACAATTGCTCCTTAAAGATGTTGTCTTTGACTTTACTGATGAGTGCCTTTCAGCTTTTAACAGGTTGAAGGAGGCTTTGATCTCAGCATCAATCATTCAGCCACCAGATTGGGATCTCCCCTTTGAGATCATGTGCGATGCTAGTGACTACGATGTAGGTGCTGTGCTAGGTCAAAGGAAGAACAGGGCTCTTAATGTTATATACTATGCGAGCCGCACCCTAGATGAGACTCAAGTCAACTATTTCACCACTGAGAAGGAGATGCTAGCTGTGATCTTTGCCTTAGAAAAATTCAGGTCCTATTTAGTAGGTAATAAGGTAATTGTTTACACTGACCATGCAGCTTTGAAAGGTCTTTTCCAAAAGAAAGATTCAAAGCCAAGGCTTTTAAGGTGGATACTCCTTCTCCAAGAGTTTGACATTGAGATTAGGGACAAGAAAGGCGCGGAAAACGTGGTAGCTGACCACCTATCTCGCCTTCAGCTGACTGATGGGGAAGATTCTTTACCTATTGATGATTCATTTCCTGATGAGAGTTTATTTATCATTAATAGTTCAGGTTCTTATCCCCCTGCTTGGTATGCTGATTTTGCTAACTTTGCTGTCACAGGTAAAATCCCTCCAGAGTTGTCATGACAACAAAAGAAGAGATTTATGTTTGATGCAAAACAGTATTTTTGGGATGACCCCTATGTTTTCAAGGAATGCGGAGATGGACTCATCCGGAGATGCGTCCCCCAATGGGAGGTGAAGGACATTCTGGAAGCATGTCACTCTTCTGCATATGGTGGTCACCACGATCCATCTAGGACCGTGGCCAAGGTATTACAGTCTGGTTTTTATTGGCCTACTTTGCATGCTGACTGTAGGAATTTTGTAGGTAGCTGTGATGTCTGTCAAAGAACTGGGAATGTCTCAAAAAGACATGAGATGCCGCAGGTTAGTATTTTAGAGGTAGAGATTTTTGATGTCTGGGACATTGATTATCAAGGACCTTTTCCCAGTAGTCAAGGTAACATGTATATTCTTGTAGCTGTTGATTATGTGTCTAAGTGGGTAGAAGCTATTGCTACCCCCCATTGTGAAGCAAAGGCTGTTATCAAGATGTTTAAAAAAATCATATTTCCTCGTTTTGGTGTCCCTAGGGTTGTCATAAGTGATGGAGGTATGCATTTTAAGGAGAAACGCTTAGGTGACTTGCTAAATAAATTCGGTGTCCAACATCGTAGGGGTTTAGCTTATCACCCTCAGACTAGTGGTCAAGTTGAAATCTCTAATAGGGAACTCAAGGAGACCCTAGCCAAAGTTGTTTCTAAGTCTAGGAAAGATTGGAGTCTAAAACTTGATGATGTTTTATGGGCCTATAGAACTGCGTTCAAAACCCCAATAGGAATGTCACCATTCCGGTTGATTTATGGTAAGACTTGTCATTTACCAGTAGAGTTAGAATGTAAGTCTTGGTGGGCTATATGTGATCTTAATTTAGACCCTAATCTTTCCCGTGAGAAACGTTTGTTGCAGCTCAATGAGTTAGAAGAATTCAGGTTGTTAGCCTATGACAATGCCAGGATTTATAAAGAGAAAACAAAGCGCTGGCATGACAAGAGAATCATTAGGCGTGATTTTCAGGTAGGTGACAGGGTGTTGCTTTTTAATGCTCGTATTCGTCTTTTTCCTGGTAAGCTGAAATCCAGGTGGAGCGGACCCTACACCATCACAGCTGTCTCAAAATTCGGGTTAATAGAGTTAGAAACCTCATCCGGTGAGAGGTTCAAAGTTAATGGCCAGTATGTGAAGCACTTCCGCGGAGAGAACGAATTTATTGGTAAGGTTGAAGTTTCTTACTTTGACCCTTTTTCGGATGGTTCTTGATAGGTAAAAGGGTCGTGCGGGACCTCTTAAACCAGCGCTAAACGGGAGGCAACCCGTGTTCTAGCTTAATTTTACGTTTTTTTTGTAATTTCTGTTTTAGTCCTTGATGGGATTTTGAGATTCTGCATGAAAATAAGAGGAATCGTCAGTTAAATAGGTCGACCGACCCGCTATGAAGGTCGACCAACCTTCTGACAGCATTAAATAAATTCTAACAGAGCAGGTATGCAGGAAAGAGGTCGACCGACCCAAAATTCAGGTCGACCGACCTCGGGTATTTTTTTTTTCGGTTTTTCTTTGAGTTAGAGTCTTTGGTCTTTATGTGTTTTGAAAACACAATAATTGCTCACACTTTCTGAACATCTCTCTCTCTTAAAAAAACCCTAACCACCCACCTTCTTAATCCTTCACTCAATTTCCTTGCTTTCTTTCATCTTTCTCCATCCAAGGTATGTTTTTCTTAGTCTTTTCTTTCTCTTTTTTTTTTTTTCGTTTCTTAGCATCATTTTTTCTGCCCTAGGTAGTTTTAGTTTGTCTTTTTCAGTTTATTTTGGCTCCTAATTTCGTTTTCAAGCATGTGTGTGTTTTCTTTTTAAGTTTTCTTCTTCCTTTAGGTTTTATAATCTCAGATCTGTAAAATGTGTGTGGTTTTGTGCTGTTAGGGTTAGTATGATTCTTTCTTGCAATTTCTATGCCTAATTTCTGCACGATTTCAAAACCGCGACACTCTTTCTGACACGGTTGTCGGTCGACCGACCCAAAATGGAGGTCGGCCGACCAAACTGAAATTTTCCTGAAACTCGATCTTTTGTTTGGTCGGTCGGTCGACATAGGTTTGAGGTCGATCGACCGCGGTGATTTTACAGGTATTCTGATTTTTGCTGGTAGTTGGTCGACCGACCTTAAGGTGAGGTCGGCCGACCCCGTCACTGTTACAGAAATTCTAAAGTTTTAGCGATAGTGGTCGACCGACCTCTTTATGAAGTCGGCCGACCCAAATACTGTTACAGAAGTTTCTGGTTCGTGTTTTGTTCCTATTATTGCTAAGAAAATGTTTTAATATTGCACAAGACTTATATTTTATTGAACTTTTCAGATTCATAATGTCTAGCCGTGGACAAGGCGGAAAGCGCTCTCGCACTTTCGGAGCAAGCACCTCCCTAGGCCGTGCTCCTAGGTCAGGAGGGTTGACGTCACTTGATACGGATAGTCTACCAACCTATCCGCAAATCATCTTCAACACTCCGGCACAAAAAGCCCGTTTCCTCCATCTTTCCACTTTTTGCTTAGTGGTGGTCACCCGGTTCCTTTCTGTTCCGGCATTGCAAGCTTTGGGGTGTCATGATGATGTGGTGTCCTTGCTCAATGGGACGGGTTTCTCAGGACTTGTCACTATGGATGAGTTCACCTATACCCTTCTCACTCTTGAGTTCTTTTTTTCCTTTATTTTTGATATTCAAGCTTATAATCCCGGCTATGATAACAAGTGCATTTCTTTTCGCTTGTTCAATGAAACATTTTCTTTAACTTTGAATGAATTTGCTCAATTTCTAGGCCTATCTTCTACGGGTCTTACGGGTGACCCCACTGGGTCATACAATGTCATGTGGTCCTGTCTTTCTGATTCCAGTGATAGGAAGAAGAAAAACAGTACCATTCACTTACCCGCCCCCCGTTATAATTTGCGTCTTTTGGCCAACACTGTTTTTGGCCGTAAAGAGTCTTAAAATGTTAAAAACATTGAGCTCTCCATTTTGTCTGGCTATCTTAATGTCAGACGTACGGGTCAACAGTTTTATAACACTGCGTATTTGGTCGCCTCTCACTTTGTGTCGGTGGGCGAGGGAACTTCCTTGACTACTATTGTTTGTGGTGGGCTAGTCACTCGATTAGCCCGCTTTCTTGTTCCTCAGTTCCCTCGCTATGAGGATGCGATTGACACTCTCTCCCGGTACATGGACATGGCTTATGTCAAGTCCGTGCATTGGGTGGACAGGAAGGATTATTGGAAGGTAGACACCTACCTCAGTGATCGCATCCCCATCACCACGACTCCCCCCATGTTACCCCTTGATAATTTTCAGGGGGAGCCCAGACCACTCCTCCCGTCTTACCGCCTTCCACTTAGAGGAGGCACCATTAGAGGCCATAGGGTCCCTGCTCCCGGTGCCCTCTTTGCTGCACCTGGGACGGGGTACCCAATTGATTTTACTGTTCCTCCTAATGTTTCTGTTCCTCCTTTTGTTGATGACAGATCTCTCCCACTCATGGTGGCGGACCTTTGCAGGCGGTTCAACCAAAAACAGTTGAACGACAGTCTCTACCAGTATCCTGGCTACTCGGAGTATGCTACTCAGGGTAGGCTCCCCACCGGCCCTTGGACTCACCCCACCTGGTACACACCTCTCGCAGGCGGTCGTGACTACGGTGAAGCTTCAGGCTCCGCCTCGGGAACAGGCATAAGGTCTGATGATGAGGAAGAGGAGGAGGCAGAAGGAGATGGCTCTGGGTCGGAGTTTGACCCAGAGGACTAGGGACGTGCTTAACCTTACCCTCTTCGAGGTTCGGTTTGGGGAGGTCCCTCCGTCTTGTAAGTAGTTTTTTCTTTTTCTTCCCTTAGATTTCCAGTTTTCCCTCATTCCTCCTTAGACTCTTTTTGTAGTTTCTAGTCTTTTTCCTTTTCCTTTCTTTGTTTGTTTCTTTTCTGCCTATCCCCATCCTTATGCTGTGGATGTAAGCTGATGAGCACAATGGGGGCATTGGTTGTTTTGGTTTGGGGAGGGTGTTTGCATACTCCTTTTTGAGTCTGCAATTGTTTAGGTGTCTTTTGTTTTTCATTCCTTTAGGTGTTTTTCTTATTTTCATCCTTTTTCTGTCGCGCGTTCTTTTTTGTCACATGTTTTTTTAGCTTATAGGTCGAGTCGGAACGGACAAATACGATTTATGCCGCACATATCACTTATTGCCTTGCCTTGCATTTTTCAAAAAAATTTCAAGCTAGTCTTTTGCATTATCTACGAGTTTTTGTTGATTTCATGCTAAATTATTAGACTTGACTCTCTTCTTGGCAAGCTACTACATTTTCTAAGGATTAGAGCTTAATAAATCGGTGACATTCATGACCGATTTCATGTAGGTTTGTGAGTAGTTTCTCCTCTTGAGGCATGTCACATCAATGTGCATAAGCATGAATTTTGTCTACTTAATACCTGTATGCATTCGGGTTTGTGGTTTGTTGACACATATGGTAGAGGTCCCTTTTTCTCATTTTACCCATAATCCTCACATAGCCAAATTGAATCTTTTATCCCATTTGCTACATCCTAAAAATTGCCTACCCTAGCCGAGCTAGTAATGTATTGATGGGACTGTTTTGACCATCCTTTGGTTTGTGCTTCATTGATAAAGCTCGATTTAGTGAGAACAGTGGAAAAGAGAAAAAGAAAAGAAAAAAAAAAGAAAGGAAAGAAATGAAAAAAATATAAGAAATCAAATCAGAAAAAAAAACGAGTCTGCCTGTTTTCAAGGGTGGTCGGTCGACCTAAATTACGGGTCGGTCGACCACGACCATTGAGCAGGCTGCGTTTCTGAAGAAAAAAAAGGGAAAAGAGAAATGGAGAAATTGTGATTTTTGCTTTCAAATTCTGAGCATTGGCATGTTTGGAAAAGTAATGGAAGTGATCTTATAGTATGGATAGATGGTTTTTAGCCCGGTTTAACCCCTCTTTCCATAACTTATTTTAAACCCTTTCTTACCTTTAGCCTCACAATTCCAAAATTGCTTCGGCATGTGTCATGGTTATCTAGTGTGGGAATGCATATGTACGGTTGTAGAGATTTTATTCATGTTAGATTGCAGGCATGTTCTTACGGGTCGCAGATAGGTGAGAGTCTCTACTTTTATTTATCTTCTTATCCTTCACATATACATTTGACCCTTTGTTTTGATGAGTGTCTCGAGCGTACCGCGAGAGTCCAATTAGAATGGGTCTTGCAAGGTTGAAAGTTTAGCATATTATTCCAACATGTTCAATTCGTTATGCTCTTGACATTATGCTTGATCCTATTTTTAAAAGTGGCATTAAATTGGTTGGGCATAGTGTTGTGTTTGGTTGTAAAAAGTGTGAAATCCGTTCCATTAGAAGTTTTTCTTTTTCTTTTAAGTCCTAGTGCTTGCTTGAGGACAAGCAAGGTTTGGTTTGGGGAGTTTGATACGTGCCTATTTTATGCATTTTATTTATTCTTTTGGCACGTATTTTCTTATATTTTCGTGACTTTTAGTTGCTATTTCTCCCGAAACGGTTTACTTTGGCATTTCTATGTTTTAAATGTAGGAATACGCGGAAGTTGGCAAAACTGAACTTTAATCGTCCTCCGGAAGCTGTTTCGAGTAATAATGCGGAGCAAGGATCCGGATGCACATCCAAGTGTTGTTTACGGGCCAAATTTACGCTGATACCCACCAAAGAGGTCGACCGACCAGAGCCCAGAATTCGGAAAGCCCGATATCAACAGAAGAGGTCGACCGACCCAGATTTTAGGTCGACCGACCCTACAACTGCGTCCGCGGGTTTTATTTCGTGTTTTACTCGTTTAATCTTGTAATTAGAACTTATTTAAGGAGACCTAAGCACGAAAATTAGGTCAAGCAGCCCAGATTAGAGAAAACTCCATAGTTTAGAGAGAATATTTTCCAAGTTTCAATCTTTGTTCTTGAATTTCAATTAAGCTTGTAAGTTTGCTACAATTAATCTTTCCCTTTCAATTAATTTTATTGTTCATCCCTTTATTGTTTCCCAATCACTACTACAGAAAGCCTTAAGGACATCGGACTTTTATGGTTAAGGACATCGGATTAGCAACCGATGTAGAGTTCACTGATGTCCATTATGGGTATCAAGGACATCGGTTGTGCAACCGATGTCCATTTGCTAATGCACATCGGATGTTTAAAACGTCTGATGTCCATCATCCTTATGCACATCATACTTTAGCTCACATCTGATGTCCATATGTTATTGCACATCGGAGGTTTAATAAGTCTGATGTCCATCATTCTTATGCATATCATTCTTTAGCTCACATCTGATGTCCTTCATATGTATGCACATCGGAGGTTTAATAAGTCTGATGTCCTTCATATGTGTGCACATCATTCTTTAGCTGTAATCTGATGTCCATTTATGTTTTGTACATCAGTTGTTGACCGAAGCCCATGTGCATTACAAGTTAATATGCATCATACTATTGCATAACCGTTGTCCTTAATGTTGCCTTTTTTTTAAAAAAAAAGCTAGTATTGATGGTAATTTGTACCAAACAAACACAAATTCAAAGCAAAGCACGACAAAGTCGTTCGTCTTTCATTAAAAACAAATTCAAAGCAAATACATTATCCAAATTCATCAACTAACCAAACATTGAGTATCCAAAAACTGATCATGAAGAAATAACTGGAGTAATGCTATTTTACATTGTGGGATGATTGTGTTTAGTATTGGTGTCATTTCCTTGGCGCATTTCACTACTTCTGGGTTGTCCCAGTTCAAGCTCCTACACAAATCATCAATGCTTCTTTTTTTAGATTTAATCGGTCTAGTTAAGTTCTTTTGTTAAACGGTTTTACTTAAAACTAAAGGAAATGAAGAATTGTATTGATACGTGCCTATTTTATGCATTTTATTTATTCTTTTGGCACGTATTTTCTTACATTTTCGTGACTTTTAGTTACTATTTCTCCCGAAACGGTTTACTTTGGCATTTCTATGTTTTATATGTAGGAATACGCGGAAGTGAGCAAAACTGAACCTTATTTGCCTTTCGGAAGCTGTTTTGAGTACTAATGCGGAGCAAGGATCCGAGTTGCACACCCAAATGTTGTCATTGGGCCAAATTAGAGCTGAAACGAACAAGAAGCGGTCGACCGACCCATCAGAGAGGTCGACCGACCTAAGCCCAATTCGCGTAAAAAAACCCAGCAGCGATAGAAGCGGTCGACCGACCGCTGCTGTAGGTCGACCGACCCGGAAGCTGCAGCCGCGACTTTTATTTCGTGTTTTGTACTTACCTAATCTTGTAATTATTCTTATTTAAGAAGACCAAAACTCTAAAATTAGGTCAAGCACTTTATGTTAGACAAGCTTTTCATTATCAAGCAATTCTATTAGCAAATAGTTTAGAAAGAGATCTAATTCCAAGTTTTCATCTTTTGTTCTTAATTCCATTTAAGTTGTAAGTTTGCTACTATTAATCTTTCCTTTTAATTTAATCTTGTTGTTCATCTTGTTGTTGTTCCTTAATTCATGTTTTCCCTTTTATTGTCATCTTTAATTATGTTAATTCCTTTGATGCTCTTAGTTATTGTTATTTTCATAATTAAAAGTATGCATAGCTAATTCTTGTGATTAGGAATTAGGGGAACCATAAAAAAGACTTGATTTTGATAAGTTTAATAATTGAATTACCAATCCCCCATTGTTGTTGGTGAACTAATCCTTAGGATTGAAAGATTGTTAGGATTAGTTTAACAACAACTTTGGGATTGCCCTTGAACGAAAGTTTAGTGCTTTTCTAGGAACCCTAAGTCCGTAAGGATTGGGTAGAATATTGACCTAAAGGTTTATTCTTTGTTCCTTGGAATTGTGTTATTTGATTGTTTTACCTTTCATTGACTTGTTTTAACCATGGGGAACCAAAGTTCCTAATCCCCTTTTTATCTTATTTTATTTCTCTTGTTTAATTTGTCCTTTTAGTCATTAGTTTAAATCTCAAATCAACCCCCTTTTTTTTGGTTACTTGTAATAGACTTTAAATTCGCAAACATAATTAACTTTGTCTCCTTGTGGTTCGACCCTTGACTTATCCTATCTAAGTTTAAGCTGAGGTTTTATAAATCTTATCTTTGGCACCCATCAACGACGGGTGTCAAATTTTGGCGCCGTTGCCGGGGAGACGGTATAATTTTGTTTGTTAATTTTTAGTTTATTTTTCTTGTCTTAAGGGACTTAGGTTCCTTAAGACCGTTACTTACCTTTTCTTCTAGTTTTGCTTTAGAAGACAGGTTTTTGAGAGGAAGGCTTGAGTACTCTCTTGTTTAGATATGGATTCTATTTATGACCACCTACAGCCAAAGGCTCAAGATTTACCGAAGGGATTCGCCTTGCCTACCCCCACCACTGGCTCCTTTGTGCTCCACCCAAATAATATCTTTATGGTGGAACGAAGTCAGTTTTCTGGTCTACCCGACGAAGATCCATTGAAGCATGTTACAACCTTCACGGATTATTGTTGTGCCATACCCATACTTGACGGGGTGACTAGAGATGAGGTGTTGGCAATGATGTTCCTGTTCTCATTAAAAGATGTCGCGCGAGATTGGTACCGCTACCTTGATAGGGCAGCTGAGAAGGTTACAGATTGGACTTCCTTGGCATTGGCTTTTTCAAGAAATATTTTCCCCTTGCAAAAGCCGAGGACTTGAGAAGCCAAATCACTAACTTTCAACAGGGGCCTGATGAAGGATTTTGTGAAGCATGGGATCGGTTCAAGGAATTGGTCCGTTTTATCCCTCACCATAACTTTCAACAATGGTACCTGTGTAACCAATTTTACCACGCCCTTTACGATGATTATAAGATGATTCTTGATGCGGCCGCCAATGGGAGATTTCAGAATAACACCGACCATATGAAAGGTTGGGAAACCATTGAAGACATGGCGGTACATAGGGCAACCTTTAAGAGTTCACGTGGAAATTCGCGAAGGCTGAATGTGGAGATGAATAGAGTGTTGGCTCTTGAGACAACAGTTGAAGCCCGTTTTGAAAAGCTTGAGGCAACCCAGCTGAAGCTTGAAAGTGCGAACCTAGTTACTACGGTTGACAGCACGGGTGAGATTGAGAACTTGAGAGGTCTTGTTGATGTTTTAACAAGGCAGGTTATAGAGATGGGAAAGGCTCAAATTGCCTCCTCAAAGGCTTTTGAAGAATACTTGACAAACATAGCCAACCGAATAACTAGCTCTCCAGCTAGTTGTGAGGGACCCATGGAGACGTTGAACGCCATAAATCTTAGGAGTGGCCGTGTATGTGAAGGATCAGCCCAAAAGGACGATTCTGCCTAGGTTCAAAACAAAGAATCTGATCCCGTCAACAGGACAGGAGGTCGACCGACCCCTACTGTAGGTCGACCGACCTCGGTTCCTGACGTGAGATCAGATTCTGGAGAAAAGAAAATTTCAGATGTAGCAGAGTCTGGTCGGCCGACCGCTGCTGTAGGTTGACCGACCGACGTTCCTGAGCAGAGTGCTGTTTTGACTCCGGAATCGCTGGATTCCTCCTTCATTCAAGGCCTCACCGAAATATTACAGCTGAAAAAGCCAAAGGTTGCTAATCCTATGGCTAATGTCACCGTTCCTTATCCCGAAAGACTGAAAAATTCGAAAGAGGATCGGAAATTTGGTAAGTTTTTGGAGATGGTGAAGAACCTTGAGGTAACCATCCCTTTCACTGATTTAATTACCCAGGTACCTTCTTATGCTAAATTCATGAAAGATATTTTGAGTCGTAAGAGGAATTTTCAGGACGACGGTGTTGTTGCTTTTGTGGAAGAGTGTTATGTTCTTTCACAAAATAATATAGCACCCAAGTTAAAAGACCCGGGTAGTTTTTCTATCCCTTGTACCATAGGTAATCATGTTATAGGGAAAGCCCTTTGTGATCTAGGGGCTAGTGTCAGTGTCATACCTTATTCTGTATGTGAAAGACTTGGTTTAGGTAGACTTAAAGTCACCAATATTACCCTACAGATGGCTGATAGATCAACCCAAAGACCAATAGGGGTCTTGGAGGATGTCCCAGTAAGAGTGGGAAAGTTCTTTATTCCTGTGGATTTCGTTGTTTTAGACATTGCTGAGGATAGTCAAATACCTATTATTCTAGGTAGACCATTTTTACACACAGCTGGGGCTGTAATAGATGTCAAACGCGGGACCATTACTTTAGAGATTGGAGATGACACTATCGAGTTTAGTCTTGCCCATAAGGCAACTATTCCTACTGATGATACTTGTTGCTCCATTGATATTATAGACAGGAATGTTATCCTTAATTGGAGGGAATCGTTGACCAAGGATCCCTTAGATGATCTGACAGTTTTGGATAAGTGTGCAGGTAATCCAGCTGAAGATGCTGAAGAGCTGGATGAAATAGAAGAAGAGGAAGAGGAGTATGAGTTTACTGAAGAAGAGAATGAGAAGCTCATAAGCCTAGCCAATGCAAATCTGGTAAATATGTGCTATTCCATTAGTACTGATTATGTTCAGGCAGTTGAGGTAAAGGTACTAGAGCGTAAGCCACTTCCTCCTAATCTTAAGTATGTTTTCTTAGATGATACTGAACAGTACCCTGCAATTGTTAGTTCTAAACTTAATCCTGGCCAACTTTCTGCCTTAATGACTGTTCTTAAAAAGAATAGGAAAGCTCTAGGTTATTCTTTGGATGATATTAAGGGCATAAGCCCTGATTTTTGCATGCATAGAATAGAGTTAGAGGAAGGGCATAAGCCTTATAGACAGGGACAACGTAAGTTGAATCCTAAGATGCAGGATGTGGTTATGGCTGAGGTAATGAAACTTCTTGATGCAGGTATTATCTATTCAGTTGGCAACTCTTAGTGGGTTAGCCCAGTTCAGGTGGTTCCTAAGAAAGGAGGAACCACAGTGGTTAAAAATGATAAAAATGAGTTAATACCAACTAGAGTTGTAACTGGGTGGCGGATGTGCATTGATTATAGACAGTTAAATGCCGCCACCAAGAAAGACCATTTCCCCCTTCCTTTTGTTGACCAAATGACTGAAAGACTGGCTTCTAATAAATTCTTCTGTTTTCTAGATGGTTATTCAGGTTTTTTCCAGATTCCCATCCATCCTGATGATCAGAGTAAGACTACTTTTACATGTCCACAGGGTGTTTTTGCTTATCGCAGGATGCCTTTTGGGTTATGCAATGCTCCTGCTACCTTTCAAAGGTGTATGATGGGTATCTTTTCTGACTTTATAGAAAACATTATGGAGGTATTTATGGATGATTTCTCTGTTTATGGTAATGCTTTTGATCAATGCTTAGCTAATCTTGATAAAGTCTTGCAGCGATGTATTGATGTAAACCTTGTCTTAAACTGGGAAAAGTGTCATTTTATGGTTACTGAAGGTGTAGTGTTATGGCATCTAATTTCAGATAAAGGTATACATGTAGATAAAGCAAAGGTGCAGGTGATTGAGCAATTACCCCCTCCTGTTAATGTTAAGGGGGTGAGAAGTTTCTTAGGACACGCAGGTTTTTACAGGCGTTTCATTAAGGACTTCTCTAAAATTGCTAAACCGCTTACACAATTGCTTCTTAAAGATCTCAGCACCAATCATTCAGCCACCATATTGGGATCTCCAATTCGAGATCATGTGCGATGCTAGTGACTACGCTGTAGGTGCTGTGCTAGGTCAAAGGAAGAACAAGGCTCTTAATGCTATATACTATGCGAGCCGCACCCTAGATGAGACTCAAGTCAACTATTTCACTACTGAGAAGGAGATGCTAGCTGTGATCTTTGCCTTAGAAAAATTCAGGTCCTATTTGGTAGGTAATAAGGTAATTGTTTACACTGACCATGCAGCTTTGAAAGGTCTTTTTCAGAAGAAGGATTCAAAGCCAAGACTTTTAAGGTGGATACTCCTTCTCCAAGAGTTTGACATTGAGATTAGGGACAAGAAAGGCGCGGAAAACGTGGTAGCTGACCACCTATCTCGCCTACAGTTGACTGATGGGGAAGATTCTTTACCTATTGATGATTCATTTCCTGATGAGAGTTTATTTATCATTAATAGTTCAGGTTCTTATCCCCCTCCTTGGTATGCTGATTATGCTAATTTTGCTGTTACAAGTAAAATCCCTCCTGAGTTGTCATGGCAACAAAAGAAGAGATTTATGTTCGATGCAAAACAGTATTTTTGGGATGACCCTTATGTTTTTAAAGAATGCGGAGATGGACTTATCCGGAGATGCGTCCCCCAATGGGAGGTGAAGGACATTCTGGAAGCATGTCACTCTTCTGCATATGGTGGTCACCACGGTCCATCTAGGACCGTGGCCAAGGTATTACAGTCTGGTTTTTATTTGCCTACTTTGCATGCTGACTGTAGGAATTTTGTAGGAAACTGTGATGCTTGTCAAAGAACTGGGAATGTCTCAAAAAGACATGAGATGCCGCAAGTTGGTATTTTAGAGGTAGAGATTTTTGATGTCTGGGGCATTGATTATCAAGGACCTTTTCCTAGTAGTCAAGGTAACAGGTATATTCTTGTGGCTGTTGATTATGTGTCTAAGTAGGTAGAAGCTATTGCTACTCCCCATTGTGATGCAAAGGCTGTTATTAAGATGTTTAAAAAAATCATATTTCCTCGTTTTGGTGTCCCTAGGGTTGTCATAAGTGATGGAGGTATGCATTTCAAGGAGAAACGCTTAGGTGACTTATTAAATAAATTCGGTGTCCAACACCGTAGGGGTTTGGCTTATCACCCTCAGACTAGTGGTCAAGTTGAGATCTCTAATAGAGAACTCAAGGAGACCCTAGCCAAAGTAGTTTCTAAGTCTAGGAAAGATTGGAGCCTAAAATTTGATGATGTTTTACGGGCCTATAGAACCGCGTTCAAAACCCCAATAGGAATGTCACCATTCCGATTGATTTATGGTAAGACTTGTCATTTACCAGTAGAGTTAGAACGTAAGTCTTGGTGGGCTATATGTGATCTTAATTTAGACCCTAATCTTTCCTGTGAGAAACGTTTGTTGCAGCTCAATGAGTTAGAAGAATTCAGGTTGTTAGCCTATGACAATGCCAGGATTTACAAAGAGAAAACAAAGCGCTGGCATGACAAGAGAATCATTAGGCGTGATTTTCAAATAGGTGATAGGGTGTTGCTTTTTAATGCTCGTATTCGTCTTTTTCCTGGTAAGCTGAAATCCAGGTGGAGCGGACCCTACACCATCACAGCTGTATCAAAATTCGGGTCAATCGAATTAGAAACCTCATCTGGTGAGAGGTTCAAAGTCAATGGCCAGTATGTGAAGCACTTCCGAGGAGAAAATGAATTTGTCGGAAAGGTCGAAGTTTCTTACTTTGACCCTTTTTAGGATGCTTCTTGATAGGTAAAAAGGTCGTGCGGGACCTCTTAAACCAGCGCTACACGGGAGGCAACCCGTGCTCTAGCTTAAGTTTACTTTTTTATTTATTTATTTCCGTTTTATCCTTGATGAAATTTTAAGTTTCTGCAAAAAAAATAAAAGAACTCGTCAGTACAGCGGTCGACCGACCAAACTACTAGGTCGACCGACCTTCTGGCAACTTTAAAATGCATTCTGACAGGTTAAGTAAAATTTGCAGAACAGGTAAAAAGGACGGAGGTCGACCGACCGAGAATTGTGGTCGACCGACCGCGAGTGTTTTTTTCGGTTTTTCTTTAGAGTCAAAGTCACGGGTGTTTTGTGTTTTGAAAACACAATTTTTGCCTTCATTTGTTCACACTTTCTGCATCCTTCTTGCTCTCTGAAAAACCCTAAAAACACCCACCTTCTTCACCCTTCACCAATTTGCTTACTTTCTTTCAATTTCCTCCTTCAAGGTATGTTTTTCTTAGTTTTCTTTCTCTCTTTTTCGTTTTATTTCATCTTAATTCCGTTCTAGGTAGTATTAGTTTGTCTTTTTGAGTTTAATTTTGCTCTTAATTTCGTTTCCATGCTTGTTTGTGTGCTTTTCTCTTAGTTTTCTTCTTCCTTTTGATTTTATTTTCTTAGATCTGTAATTTGTGTGTGATTTCGTGATGTTAGGGTTAGTTTAATTCTTCCTTTCAACTTTTATGCCTTTTTTCGCGCGATTTCAGTCACGAAAATCCGACTCTGATACTGTTCACGGTCGACCGACCCAAAACGGAGGTCGGCCGACCAAAATTTGAATTTCCTGAGTTTCGTAATTTACAGTTTCTGAATTTTCTTCTGATAGTCGGTCGACCGACCGAAAACTGAGGTCGGCCGACCAAAACTGTGTTTTCCTGAGTTTTTATTTTTTGCAGTTTCTGACTTTGTTTCGTAAGTTGGTCGACCGACCTAGGTTTGCGGTCGGCCGACCAGTTGTGCTACAGGAATTCTGTGTTACCTCGCGAAAATGGTCGACCGACTTATCTGTGAAGTCGGCCGACCCGTGCTGTTATAAAAGTCTCTGTTTTGCATTTTTCGTTCTTAATTTTGTTAAAGAAATGTTTCCATATTTACACAAGACATATTTACACAATGTCTAGCCGAGAGCAAGGTGGAAAGCGCTCCCGCACTTCGGGTGTAAGCACCTCCAGAGGCCGTGTTCCTAGAGCGAGAGGGTTGACGGTGCAAGACACGGATAGTCTACCAAACTATCCGCAAATCATTTTCAGCACTCCGGCCCAGAAAGCCCGATTCCTCCATCTCACCGCTTATTGCTTGGTAGTGGCAACCCGGTTCCTATGTGTCCCAACCTTGCAAGCTTTGGGATGTCATGATGAGGTGGTGTCCTTGCTCGATGGGACGGGATTCTCAGGACTTGTCACTATGGATGAGTTCACCTATTCCCTTCTCACTCTTGAGTTCTTTTCTTCCTTTACTTTTGATATTAGAGCATATCACCTCGGCTATGATAATGTTTGCATTTCTTTTCGTTTTTTTAATGAAACTTTTTCTTTAACTTTAAACCAATTTGCTCAGTTTTTAGGCTTATCTTCTACGGGTCTTACGGATGACCCCACTGGGTCATATAATGATTTGTGGTCCTGTCTTTCTGATTCCAGCGATGGGAAGAAGAAAAACAGTACCATTCACCTTCCCGCCCCCCGTTATTATTTGCGTCTGTTGGCCAACACTGTTTTTGGCCGCAAAGAGTCTCAAAACGTTAACAACATTGAGCTCTCCATTTTGTCTGGTTATCTTAACATCAGACGTACGGGTCAGCATTTTTATAACACTGCATTTTTGGTCGCCTCTCACTTCATGTCGGTGGGCGAGGGAACTTCCTTGTCTACTATTGTTTGTGGTGGGCTAGTCACTCGATTAGCCCGCTCCCTTGTCCCCCAGTTCCCTCGCTATGAGGATGCGATTGACACTCTCTCCCGGTTCATGGACATGGCTTATGTCAGGTCTGTGCGTTGGGTGAACAGGGGAGATTATTGGAAGGTAGACACCTACCTCAGTGATCGCATCCCCATCACCATGGCTCCCCCTATGCTACCCCTTTTTACTGTTGTAGGGGAGCCCAGACCACTACTCCCGTCTTACCGCCTCCCCCTTAGATGAGGCACCTTTAGAGGCCATAGGGTCCCTGCTCCCGGTGGCCACCATACCACATCTGGGACGGGGTACCCAGCTGATTTTACTGCTGCTCCTAATGTTTATGTTCCTCCTTATGTTGATGACAGATCTCTGCCACAAATGATGGCAGGCCTTTGCAGACAGTTCAACCAAAAACAGTTGAACGATAGTCTTTGCCAATATCCGGTTTACAAGGAGTATGCCACTCAAGGTGGGCTCTCAACCGGCCCATGGACTCACCCCACCTGGTACACACCTCTCGCAGGCGGTAGTGTCCACGGTGAAGCTTCAGGCTCTGCCTCAGGAAGAGGCATAGGTTCTGAAGAGGAGGACGAGGAGGAGGAAGGAGGAGAGGACTCTGAGCCGGATTTCGACTCAGAATCCTAGGGACGTGCTTAACCTTACCCTCTTTGGGGTGCGGTTTGGGGAGGTCCCTCCATCTTGTAAGTAGTTTTTCTTTTATTTTCCCTCTAGATTTCCAGTTTTCCTCTCCTTCCTCCTTAGACTCTTTTTGTAATTTCTAGTCTTTTTCCTTTTCCTTTCTTTGTTTGTCTCTTTTCCGCCTACCCCCATCCCTATGCTGTGGTTGTATGCTGATGAGCACAATGGGGGCATTGTGCGTTTTGGTTTGGGGAGGGTGTTTGCATACTCCTTTGTGAGTATGCAATTGTCTTTGTGTCTTTTGTTTTTCATTCCTTTAGGTATTTTTCTTGTTTTCATCCTCTTTTGTCGCGTGTTCTTCCCTGTCGCGCGTTCTTCTCTGTCTTAAGTTTTTAGGTCGAGTCGGAACGGACGAATACAATTTATGCCTCACATATCACATATTGCCTTGCCTTGCATTTTTCAAAAATTTTCAAGCTAGTCTTTTGCATTATCTACGAGTTTTTGTTGATTTTATGCTAAACTATTAGACTTGACTCTCTTCTTGGCAAGCTACTACATATTCTAAGGATTAGAGCTTAATAAATCGGTGACATCCATGACCGATTTCATGTAGGTTTGTGAGTAGTTTCTCCTCTTGAGGCATGTCACATCAATGTGCATAAACATGAGTTTTGTCTACTTAATACCTGTATGCATTCGGATTTGTGGTTTGTTGACACATGTGGTAGAGGTCCCTCTTTCTCATTTTACCCCATTATCCTCACATAACCAAATTGAACCTTTTTACCCATTTGCTACATCCAAAATTTGCCTACCCTAGCCGAGCTAGTAATATAGTGATGGGACTGTTTTGGCCATCCTTTGGTTTGTGCTTCATTGTTAAATATTGATTTTGTGAGAATGGTAGAAAGGAGAAAAAGACAAGAGGAAGCTACGAAAAAAAAAAAAGAAATAAGGACTCAAATGAAAAAAGAAAAAAAAAAACGAAACAGCCTGTTTTCAAGGCTGGTCGGTCGACCTGCATTATGGGTCGGTCGACCAGGACCATTGAACAGGATATTTCTGAAAAAAAAAAAAAAAAAAAAAAAAAAGAGGAAAGGAAGAAAGAAAGAAAGAAAAGGAGAAAATTGGAGAAATTGTGATTTTTGCTCCAAAACTTTGAGCATTGGCATGTATGGGAAAGTAATAGAAGTGATCTTATAGTATGGATAGACGGTTGTTAGCTCGGTTTAACCCCTCTTCCCATAACTTATTTTAACCCCTTCTTACCTTTAGCCTCACAATCCCAAAAATCGCCTCGGCATGTGTCATGGTTATCTAGTGTGGGAATGCATATGTACGGTTGTAGAGATTCTATTCATGTTAGATTGCAGGCATGTTCTTACGGGTCGCAGATAGGTGAGAGTCTTTACTTTTATTTATCTTCTTATCTTTCACATATACATTTGACCCTTTGCTTTCATGAGTGTCTCGAGCGTACCGCGAGAGTCCAATTAGAATGAGTCTTTCAAGGTTGAAATTTTAGCATGTTATCCCAACATGTCCAATTCGTTTTGCTCTTAACATTATGCTTGATTATATTTGAAGGTTGCATTAAATTGGTTAGGCATAGTGTTGTGTTTGGTTGTAAAAAGTGTGAAATCCGTTCCATTAGAAGTTTTTCTTTTCTTTTGAGTCTTAGTGCTTGCTTGAGGACAAGCAAGGTTTGGTTTGGGGAGTTTGATACGTGCCTATTTTATGCATTTTATTTATTTTTTTGGCACGTATTTTCTTACATTTTCGTGACTTTTCGTTACTATTTCTCCCGAAACGGTTTACTTTGGCATTTCTATGTTTTATATGTAGGAATACGCGGAAGTGAGCAAAACTGAACCTTATTTGCTTTTCGGAAGCTGTTTTGAGTACTAATGCGGAGCAAGGATCCGAGTTGCACACCCAAATGTTATCATTGGGCCAAATTAGAGCTGAAACGAACAAGAAGCGGTCGACCGACCCATCAGAGAGGTCGACCGACCTAAGCCCAATTCGCGTAAAAAAACCCAGCAGCGATAGAAGCGGTCGACCGACCGCTGCTGTAGGTCGACCGACCCGGAAGCTGCAGCCGCGACTTTTATTTCGTGTTTTGTACTTACCTAATCTTGTAATTATTCTTATTTAAGAAGACCAAAACTCTAAAATTAGGTCAAGCACTTTATGTTAGACAAGCTTTTCATTATCAAGCAATTCTATTAGCAAATAGTTTAGAAAGAGATCTAATTCCAAGTTTTCATCTTTTGTTCTTAATTCCATTTAAGTTGTAAGTTTGCTACTATTAATCTTTCCTTTTAATTTAATCTTGTTGTTCATCTTGTTGTTGTTCCTTAATTCATGTTTTCCCTTTTATTGTCATCTTTAATTATGTTAATTCCTTTGATGCTCTTAGTTATTGTTATTTTCATAATTAAAAGTATGCATAGCTAATTCTTGTGATTAGGAATTAGGGGAACCATGGTAAAGACTTGATTTTGATAAGTTTAATAATTGAATTACCAATCCCCCATTGTTGTTGGTGAACTAATCCTTAGTATTGAAAGATTGTTAGGATTAGTTTAACAACAACTTTGGGATTGCCCTTGAACGAAAGTTTAGTGCTTTTCTAGGAACCCTAAGACCGTAAGGATTGGGTAGAATATTGACCTAAAGGTTTATTCTTTGTTCCTTGGAATATTGTTATTTGATTGTTTTACCTTTCATTGACTTGTTTTAACCATGGGGAACCAAAGTTCCTAATCCCCTTTTTATCTTATTTTATTTCTCTTGTTTAATTTGTCCTTTTAGTCATTAGTTTAAATCTCAAATCAACCCCCTTTTTTTTGGTTACTTGTAATAGACTTTAAATTCGCAAACATAATTAATCTTGTCTCCTTGTGGTTCGACCCTTGACTTATCCTATCTAAGTTTAAGCTGAGGTTTTATAAATCTTATCTTTGGCACCCATCAACGACGAGTGTCATGTATAATGACGTAACATACTTTATATGAAGAGGAGACATGCTGCTGAAAAACACTTGGGTACGATTGGGATCAATATTTTGGTCGACCCACTTAGACCATGTCCTCATTACCCTGCTGTAGGCTACTGGTCTCTCTACCTCATCATACTCGGTTGCGCCTTGGTCGAAAGCTCCTCGTCTACTCGATTAAAACCCACAATCAAGATTAAACACCTCTACGATATCAAAAAAGGCGAGTAAGTGATTAATTACTTACAGAACTTTGATTTGGAAGGTGTTCATCCACCAAATATAGGTGTTAAAGATAAGATAGTCAACATCCTTCCAATTAACAGCATGTTTTTCAATTGATTCAGGCATTATGATTCTGTTCATGATACTATGCATGTTTGAATCGTCAGAGTTTGACTCCACCAAGAATGGTGCCCAATAGAATTCCACTGTCGTATTATAATCCTGCAACACATTCATGCCAATTAAATGGTTTTTAGCTTCCCTTCAGATTTAAGCAAACAGCAAATATCATGAACAGAACAAAATGAATAGAAATACACACAGGCCAAGAGAAAAGCACAGCAAGAATACACAACGAACTGTCTGGTCAGGTCATGGTACAGCAATACAATATCAGTGTGGTTGAGTGACTTACAAAACAAAATCACTGTATCATAATAACACGAATGTTATGCAACACATTGCAGCTGATGCTACTGGGATTTAAGAGGGTACCTGCAAATCACCAGTAGGAAAAAATGGTCGATCCTAGTTCCGTGAAGGCACCACCACCAATAGAGGAGCAGCCAGGACCTGCAAATTAATTTTTACAGGTCTAGAACAAAAGCAAGTCAATTGGATCTCGAAAAAGAAAGCATTAATAAGACAAAAGTGACTACTTCAGCAGGGGACCTTACACATCAACAGCAGGAGAATCCTGCCTCTTGGAAAATCATAAAGGAAATAGGGCTGCCAGGGCAAACTCAAAGAAAATTTCAACCTATTTCAGAAACAGTACCATAATAGTGCATACTTAATAGAACTGAAAACAATCATAAAGGAAGTCTTGTAACCGGTGATAGATTAATAGTGCATAATAGTGCATACTTCAGGCTATTTTCTCTTTTCTCTCTGAATGGTAGGAACTGCTTCATTTTCATTGACATATTCACCTGTCGGATTGCTCATATACTGATCTTTAGCGGCCATATTTGTCCAGACAGTTTTCCTGGAACACAAATTAAAATTGTAAAATTTTAATTTGTAGCTAGCGCAAAAGTGCGCTTGGATTGCACACAGTTACGAATGCATTACAGTCCCTAAGAAAGGAGCATCTCGCATCGCAACCGACCCATTACTTATTCAAATCCACATACACTAAAATCATATTCATAGCAAAATTAGCATAAAAGCATCAGAATCTGCCCCTATCAGACCCCGAGCATTCAGAGCAGCAGATAAATTACTAGACTACCCTGACCTGTCCACTGCACGCCCACCTAATGCTACTCTACTTCACTATGCCAAATACGTGCACTGCCAAACAAAAGAGATAAGGAAGGGAAGGCATTTTACACAAAGAGAGGTGGGTACATACACTGTTTAGGGATAGGGCGCAATTGAAATTGAAGCTGTTCTCGCTGGTGGGCGTAAGGATGGAAAGTAAAGTCTGTCTCGCCCTTCCTTTGATTTACAAAGTTGACCCTAGCTTAATTGCTTACTGCATAAGGTATAAGGAAGTCTACTGGACTTGCTGGAAAGCTACTACACTACTTATTCTATTATACGGCAAGGACAAGACCATGGAGACGGGCGAGATAAGGGCACTTTGTTCTTGAAAAGGTGTCTAAAAGCCTGCTGCTTGAAGATCAGATCATTAAAGGACTTCGGAACTTAAATAATGGAAAAGCCAGTCATGTGAATTTAAACTTAATAAGCGAGTACCCTCTGTGCTAGGCAAAAAGGCAAGACCCACTAAAGAGCCGCCCCTTTTCACCTTCTACCTACTAATTGAATCATCTACTCCACCCACTGCCTCTTTTCATTCTATACAAGAAAGTTGGCTACCAAGAATGGTGCCCAATAGAATTGCGTTTTCCCTTCGTTCTAGTCCAGCAAAGATCTTATATAAACTACTCTTCGTCACAATGCGTGCGATGCCCACACACTAGAAGTAAGCATCCTTCAAGACTGGTCTTCCTCCTCTATCTTTCTTATAAATAACATATATTTTGCGCATAATCGAGGGAGCAGTCTCTGATTAAGAAGACAAGGGGTTTGGCAGCAGTCTTAGTCTCTATTTAGTAAGTCTTTCTTTTTACAAAGCGCCTCTATTGTAATCAAATGCTGGTATGTATATAGTTTGGTAAGATGAAAGCCTCGGCTTATGTATGAGCTCTTGTACAAAAATAAAACCTACAATTGCAATGCTTTCTAAAAGCTGGAAATTTGTTATAATAATAAGTTTATAGTTTTTAGAAACTAGAAACAAGAATCAATACTAAAAGAAGCATTAGTAAACTGAAACCTACCTCCTTGATTAAGCCACACTTGGATAAAACCTCGACCACCTTGAAAAGCAACAAAGCAATACAAATATTCAAGCCACAAGCATACGAACGCTATAACAGCATCCTTGGCTTTGCCAGATATTTCTTGATAAACCTGCTTAATTCAAAAAAAACATAACCACGTTTAACTGGGAAATATGAAGAAAAAAAACAAACCAGACAGAGAAACATTAAGATTAAAGACAATTTGTACCAGATTGGGTAATGCTCTGATAACAGCTGCTTATCAATAGTAGGAAAAAAAGTCCTCCACATATATGATTTTTGCTACAATGGCTGATTTAGTGGTAAGGCGCCATTTAATGCGAAAGCAGAATTTCGTAGTCAAGGCAGAGGTTTAGTTTAACTTCTGCCCACTCAAAAATAGTTCCGAATATAGCCCCCGTACTGGAAAAATGTCTTTGTCAAGGGCAGAATGCATCACGTTTGAAGTAAGCACATGGAAAAGCTTGTTGAAAATTTAAAGCAATTAAAGGAGAGGAGGGAAGGCTCGACTAGAAGGAGAGGAAGGCCGGTCAGAGAACATAAGGCCCATCAGGCTCGACTACGAGGGTGTCCACTTGCCAACAGTAGGTCCATTATTTTGTACCAGGATATCTTTGAGAAAGCATAGATCACAGGACACTCGTCGACCCGATATCTCTTTCCAACGTACATTTCTATTATCCTATGAGAAGGCCGGGATCGAACGTCACCCTACCCCTACCTAATATAATAATGAGTAGCATCTTTCCCAATCTTTGACGAAACTAGAACGACTACATTTCTAATGTAATGCTCGAATATAATGGATCCCCAAAAAGGACATATTGGAGGACATGTTTTCGGGTGAGATGAGATAAGGCTCATCATTTTACAGTAGTCAGTCTTTTATATACTAGATATGTGATGCTTCGGGCTAAATAAGCCCCTTTTTAAAGAAAGAATTAGAAGGGAAGAAGGCTAATTGTTGATCTAACTACCCAGTTGGTGCTTATGTGACAAAGAGGTCCTTTATGGCAGGCTTTGAAGACCCTTAGTAAAGTATACGATGTCTTTTGTTGTACTACTATAACAGCCTAAAGCAAGCACTAAGGACGCCCAGATGGAGAAGACTTGAGGTTCAATTGAATCTGTATATAAAAAACCAATTTCTGCACTAAAAAACAATTTGTATATCGCCTACGATATCTGTTACTATCATTTACACTAACTGATATCAATAATTGAATTTACGATAAAGATAACACAATTCAAAATGCTAGTAATCGTCACAAACTTTGAGTTACTACCATTAACTCCGTTAGAATTTACGCCAATCGAAATTACGACGATCAAATCACTGAATTTGCTATACACACAGCACAACAACTACATAACATGAAAATAGCAGCAATCATACAATCAAAAGATAAGATATTATATGGTGAAATGAAGTAACAATTAGGGTTTGAAAAGGGGAAAATAGTACCGTTAATTGGAAAATTAAAGTTCACCGGGACAACGACCAGATGAGAAATAACGACAAATATCACGATCGAAGTACTTGCGATGACTTCAGTGACATCTCCATTTCGATTGGCCCCCATTAATAAGTGTAGCTGCTTTTGAAGGGTGTCCATCTTTCAGTTTTCTTCAGAAACTGGAAACATGATTGTTTCGCCCTCAATTAATTGAAATTTAATTGTAAGTCCTAACCCTAAATCCTAATCGTACCTTAACATGATACCAATAATTGAATCACTAACTCCAAACTGTTAAGAAACCGAAATTAATTGACAAGCGAAATCAAATCCTCGAAAAATAGATGAATTTCTATGAACCTTTAAAAAAAATTGAAGAAAAAATCGAACCTGATTATGAACTGGAGCTTGATGAACTGTGTGAGACGATTTTGTATCATTAGCTTTATTTGGGAAGAAGGTTAAGTTTGGGTTTTCTAGTGAATTCAGAAAATGGTTGAACCCTTAAAAGGTTTACAAAAGAATAAAGTTATTAGCAATGAAAGATATCGATAAATATGGCACTCGTATTAAATATTCTCCCCGGGTCATTATTTAACTACTGACGAGGGTTTTATGTTTTGCGCCTTTTTTACAACAACAATTAACATCGACTTACTTAAATAACTGATGTCCTTGATCAATTAATATACATGGGTTGTCATTTAGTCTGATGTGCATTAAAATCAATACTTATGGACATCGCTTTGAAATAGAAACCGATGTCCTTTATTTTATAAGGACATCAGATTTTTGTAATCAACTGATGTGCAAATTAATTACATCAGATTTTTCCAAAATCTGATGTCCATTAACCGATGTCCTTAAGAATTTCTGTAGTAGTGAATACATGTTTTCCCTTTTATTGTCATCTTTAGTTATATTAATTCCTTTGATGTTCTTGATTCTTGTTGTTGTTAGTTTCATAGTTAAAATCATGCATAGCTAATTCTTGTGATTAGGAATTAGGGGAACCATGGCAAAGACTTGATTTTGATAGTTTTATGATTAAATTACCAATCCCCCATTGTTGTTGGTGAACTAATCCTTGAGATTGAAAGATTACTAGGATTAGTTTAACAACAACTTTGGGATTGCCCTATGAACGAAAGTTTAGTGCTTTTCTAGGAACCCTAAGACCGTAAGGATTGGGTAGAATATTGACCTAAAGGTTTATTCTTTGTTCCTTGGGATTGTGTTATTTGGTTATTTTACCCTTTATTGACTTGCCCTAGCCATGGGAAACCGAAGTTCCTAATCTCCTTTTACTTTATTTTAATTCTCTTGTTTATTTTTCTCTTTTAGTTGTTAGTTCAAATCTTAAATCAACCCCTTTTTTGGTTACTTGCAATAGACTTTAAATTCGCAAACATAATTAACCTTGTCTCCTTGTGGTTCGACCCTTGACTTATCCTATCTAGTTTAAGCTGAGGTTTTATAAATCTTATCTTTGACACCCCTCAACGACGGGTGTCAAGGACTTAGCCACTCGAGCTCACAAATCATATAGTGGCAACCTATTCAAAGGATGCACGAAAGTCACGCCCACCTTTGAAAGACCTCGAGAAAAAGACGTATTCTTTCCCGGATTCCGATTTAGCTGGTATGTTGGATGATCTCTTGGAGAAGAAGGTAATCGAGCTTCCCGGGTCTAAACGACCAAGTGAAGTCGGACGTACAACCGACCCATAATATTGTTGATATCATAGGCTCGTGAGTTATCCGTCGGAGAAGTGCATAACCCTCAAAGAGAAAATAATACAGTTAGCCGAGGATGGGAAAATTCTCTTGGACTTCGAAGATGTTGTTGAATCCAATTACGTCGTAGCATAGGTAAACGACGGAAGTGTCAAGTTATACTCTCGTTCTGTAGCTAAAGAATGTGTGCAATTGATTCAGTTTGGAACTCTCGAGCCGGTGATTTTCGTCTTACCAAAAGAGTCTAACTGTGTCGTATCACCAACTCCTGACACTCAAAATCTAAAGGAGAACAACGACGACAAAGGGTGGACCTAGGGCTGTAAATGATCTGAGCCGGCTCGTAGAGCCCTCGGAATCAGCTCGGTCAAAACTCGGCTCGAAATCGGTCAAAACTACTTCCGAGCCGATTCCGAGTCGGGGTGGACCAAATCCGAGCCGATTCCGAGCTTAGTAGAGCTCGAAATCGGAAGTTCGGTAAGGCTCGTTTTATCTATTATTTTCAGTTATTTTGTCATTTTGTAATTTTTATTGTTCCTAATAAAATATCATTTTAACATTTATAATCATATGTTTCTTATAGATAATAAGTATTTTATATTTGCATTTGTATTAAAATATATTTATTTTTATTTTGACTTACAAGTTCAAGAAAGTAAAGAAATAAATTATTTAACCGAGCTCGAATAGAGCTCGAGTTGAGCTCGAGCCTAATCTGAGCTGATTCAGAGCTTTGATTTTTTAAGCTCGGATAATTCCGAGCCGATTCCGAGCTCAAGTTCAAACTTCTGAGCCGATTCCAAGCCCACCCGTGCTCGAACTCAAATCGGCTCGGTTACACCCCTAGGTGGACCCTTACGTCTATACCTCGACGAAAGAAGAAAAATCGAGAAGTGTTAGTACCCCAAGTACCCAAACGTCGAAAATCAACTCGTCGGAAAGAAAGACGATCTTCAAACAAGAAAGATGGAGGAATTTTCATGAATTATTCGCAAGATGTCGTATCGTCTAAGACGTTCAAGACAAAATCACGAGAAGTCATAACGTTACGAGACTATTTTCCAAAACGTTACCTTGAAAAAGTTTCGGTAAACACCGTGTCTACTGCCGTTGTTAAGGAAAATCAAAGCGAAGGCGAGAACATAAAAATGTTGCCACAAAGGTCTGTTTTCGACAGGCTGGGTCGACCAATTTCTACATCTCGCACTTCCATGTTCGATCGGTTGGGAGGAAAGGAAGAGTTCATCCGCGTCCAATTGACATTACGTCCTCAACAACGGAGACCAAGGGCATCGGTATTCACTCGCATTGGAAGAAAGAAGGTAAAGAAATCAGTTTTAAGTCGCATTAGTAGATCTACAGTGTAAAAGAAGCATCGACGAAAGCAAGAGAAATCCTCGAAGTCAACAACTGCAGTAGATCTCGCTAAGGATACTCACTATTTAATTCCTTCTCGAATGAAACGTCATCTTGAAGTGGAAATAACCACAGGAAGGTCACTGAAGGTAAAAGGACGTACCGTCATTTTCACAAATCCGCAAGAGGAGTCGAGTCAAAGAAAAATTGCTCAGACTTTTGTATTATCTAACTGTGACGACACAAGGGTGCCAAAATTCGGATGATGAGATAGAAGTTGGTGAAACTCCCAAAATTTCGAAGATTGTGTCCCAACGACGTTGATAATTAAGAAGAAATCAACCTAGGCACAGGTGTCATCGACTCCCAAGTTAAGAAAAAAAATTCAAGAAAACTCTCTCATGACTGGTCATCCACTAAGTCAGATAACGACAGAGTGGCGTCAAAAATAAGCATTACATTTACGACGAGTTTTGGAATGCCTTGACTTCCAAGTCAAACACAAATTCGTCAGCAAAGTTAGATAATGACAGGGCAATATTACAAGAAATATGGATCATCCTCACGATAAGTCAGGGTGCTTATTATTGACTTAATTCAAGCCATGTGTTCGTCATCGACTTCCAAGTCAAAGCAAAATTGATCAAAAATTCGGAACCTCGTCACGTTACGACACAAAAAAGGGGGGCACGTAACAAGGTCCCGAGGGGGCAATACTCCGGAGACCCATCAACACGCCTTGTAAGGCCAAAAACCAACAAGTTCACTTCCTAGTTCTTGACACGCTATTATGTGTAAGATGACGGTTTTGCAACAAGCTTCTAAGCATGAGGCTAAACACTACAAGAAAAACTGAACCGGGCGACAGTTTTTGGCGACTGCAACGGGTAGTCGCGAATTTGGCGACGGAATAAAAATTTGGGCGACTGAAATCAATCGCCAATTTGGCGACAAAACCCTTTCCCCAAATTTCCCACCACCGACACAACCGGGCGACAGAAAACTCATTTTGGCGACAGAAAGTAGTCGCTAAATTTGGCGACAGAACTCTTCAGTCGCCAATTTGGTGAGTCCATCGCCAAACCGCGGTATACAAACAGCAACAATTCAGTCCCCTTTCCTTATTCGCAAATAAACAAACACACAA
Organism: Silene conica; assembly: GCA_029255685.2. NCBI lineage: Eukaryota > Viridiplantae > Streptophyta > Magnoliopsida > Caryophyllales > Caryophyllaceae > Silene > Silene conica. Next base: position 68,494,321 of record CM055318.2, on the reverse strand, counting down.
ACACACAAACCCACAAACGGCGAAAACCACCACCACCAACGCCCTACCCTACGTGTTCCGGTCACCCTCAACACCACTGTCACCGGATTCCGGCCACCACCACCACCCTACTTGTTCTTCCCTTCATTCAACTCATTTAAGGTTTGTATACTCCCTTGTAGTTCAATTTTAATTTCAATTTTTTGTTTGATTGTTGGTTTGTTTTGTGCATTTAGTGATTGTAGTAGGTTATTAAGACCGTCTTAGCTTATTAGTTTGTGATTAATTAGGTATTAGAAGCCAATTAGCATATTAATTAGATAATTGTGGGTTAGGGTTTATAAGAAGTTTGTATAAGACGATGTTGTTAGCCTTATTGATGTTAGTTAATTAGATTAAAGTAGTCGATTAGGATGTTTAATAGCTTATTAGGATGTTAGTTAGATTATACTAGCTTATTAAGACCGTCTTAAATTAGCTTATTAGGTTGTGGTTAATTGTATAATTGGAAATTGTTGTTAATAAATTGTTATTATTATGTGATTGAGGTTGTTCTTTAATTAAGTGAGTGTAATTTTAATTTAGATATATGTATTTTTATTGTTGAAAATTGTTTTATGGGTTTTTTTTTGTTTAGATTAAAATGAAGAGATTGGAACGTTCATGGATGTATGATGGAGGGTTATTAGATATTAAGAATAGACGTTCTAATGCTAGGTTTATAGAGGGTGTTGCCGAGTTTATTGAATTTGCTAAGCAACAAGAGGAATATGACTCGTTAGAAAATAAACTTAGGTGTCCTTGTAGCAAATGTCGAAATATGAAATACCTATATGTCATTGAGGTACAAGAACATCTCTATACAAATGGGTTTCGTCCAAATTATTATAATTGGATTTCTCATGGAGAAGCCTATTCCCCAATTCACGAATAACCTCACATCGAACATATTGACGAGAACCCATATAGAGATATGGTTGTTGATGCCTTGGAGTTTAATGTAGCCAATAATGATGACCGTGTAGCCTTGAATGAAGAGCAACCTCCAAATCCCCAAGCAAAGGCTTTTTTTGACATGTTAAAAGCTGCGGAACAACCTTTATACGAAGAGAGCAGAATGTCATTATTACAAGCCGCCCCTAAGATAGTAACCTTGAAGTGTGAGTATAATATGCCATTTTCTGCCGTTGATGGTATTGCTTCTTTCCTTGAGGATGTTATCCCCGAAGAAAACGTCATGACTCGAAGTTTCTACAACACCAAAAAAATAGTTAAAGGTCTTCAGTTACCACATCAAAAGATTGATGCATGTCCGGAAAGATGTATGTTGTTTTGGAAAGATGATGCGTTACTTGACAAGTGCAGAAAATGTGGAAGGGATAGATTTCAGACAAGCGATGGAGATGTTGTTTTCAAAACGAAAAAAGGCAACAAGAGTGATAAAAGGGGTCAAAAGTGTAAGAAACCAATAGCAGAAAACCAATTAATTTACCTTCCTCTTTCCCCAAGACTTCAAAGAATTTATTCTACCAAAAAACTTGTCGAACAAATGACATGGCACAAAGAAAATTCACGTACTCCGGGGAAGATGTGTCATCCAAGTGACGGGGAAGAATGGAAACGATTTGATCAAATCTATCCTGAATTTGCCGAGGAACCCCGGAATGTGCGACTTGGCTTGTGTACGGATGGATTTAGTCCTTTTACCCAATTTGGTAAGAATTACTCTTGTTGGCCCGTAATGGTCACACCATACAACTTACCGCCTTGGTTATGTATGAAAAGAGAATTCATTTTCTTGTCTCTCATTATTCCCGGTCCTAAAATTCCGAATGGCCATTTGGATGTTTATTTACAACCATTAGTGGAAGAATTGAGACAATTGTGGGAAGTTGGGGTGGAAACATACGATGTTTTCAGAAAGCAGAATTTTCAACTAAGAGCTTCACTTTTATGGACAATAAACGATTTTCCCGCATATGGTATGTTATCTGGTTGGGCTACTGCGGGACAAAAAGCATGTCCTCGTTGCATGGGTGAAAGTAAAGCTTTTTGGCTTCCGAATTCCAAGAAAATTAGTTGGTTTGATTGTCATAGATGCTTTTTACCACTAAATCATTCTCTTAGGAGAAACAAGAAAGCTTTCAAAAAAGGGAAATAGGTACTTGATGATGCCCCGGATCATCTTCCAGGTGATGAGGTATGGGAGTTGGTATGTGATTTCCCATCTTCTATTGATGGTACTGAAGAAGAGTTTAAAGAACTCAAAAGAAGAAAAATGGTTGGTTTAAAAGAAGCATTTTTTGGGACCTTTCATATTGGAAAACAATGTTAATCAGACACAACTTGGATGTGATGCATATAGAAAATAATTTTTTTGAGCAATTAATTGACATGATCATGGATGTCGAAGGCGAAACATGTGACACTATTGGATCAAGAAAAGACTTGAAGATGTTTTATGATCGTCCCAAATTACATATTCGCAATGATGGGTCCAAGCCAAAAGCCATTTACACTCTTGACAAACCACAAAGGAAGGTATTATGTGAGTGGTTACGAAATCTGAAATTCCCTGATGGATATGCTTCAGATTTTCGTCGATGGGTTGATCTTAAGAGGCTCAGGTTACAAGGTATGAAATGTAAAACCCCTCGCAAAAGCGGAAATAATAAACATACAAAGTACTAAAAATGCAGTGGAATTAAAACTTTTTAACATAACTAAACATGCGAGGTGTCTTACTACAAAACTGAAACATAAGTAAGTACATAAGTATAATATAAAAGCAGCCCGGGATGGCACATCCCTACAGGCACTCAAGAACTGAAATGTAAATCTAAAGTCTAGCTAACGTAGAAGTGTAAGTCAATCGATGGAGGATCATCGCTCGCTAACTCCATGCAACCCTCTGCCAACCACCTGTCATGTACCTACATACATGTAAACATGTACGCCATAATCAGTGGGGAGTGACTAGAGTTCTCCTAGCCACCTTTTGTAACGACACGCAACACAGAAATACAAACAGAATACTCCAACTTATATAAACATGTGAAGTATAAATATCTCATCAACTTAATCTCAAGTCAACATGCAAATACTATGCAAGGCTCTCAACCAACTTCGGAAACTATTTGGAAGGGGAGCCGGTTTCCCTTCCGGTTGCCCGGCCGGGGGGTCTTTCAGTCCAAACCATTTACGAAACTGACTAAAGAGTCACCCAATGCATTGGATGAACAAAACCAAAGTCAAACATCATACTCATCGATATCATCATCTATGTCATCAATATTAACATCTATATCTGTCACTGTACCAACTCAAGGCAAGCAGATATAAAACAGCAAGTACAAAGGTTCAGAGGCGACATCTTAACGCATAACCTAGGTACTAAATCATTCAGCAAGTATACAGGTTCAAACGCGACATCTTAACGCATAACCTATATACCAAATTCACAATATCAAGCAAGGACTCAGAGGCGAAAACTAAACGCATGGACCGACTTTCACAGAATACTAGACTCAGAGGCGAAAACTCAACAACACATGGACCAGCATTCAATTCACAATCACAAGTAAGGAACTCAGAGGCGAAAACTCAACGCATGTTCCCCTACTACATCACAAGATACTAGACTCAGAGGCGAAAACTCAACGCATGTTCTAGCACCAAACACCTGCACTCCGGGTAAGGTATGACAACCTGACTGCCCCGTCGTGCAGTTGCTCTACTCATCAGACTCAGAGGCCAGCTTAAGGCATGTCCTGACGCGATCACTCAAACATGTCTGGACTCAGAGGCGAAAACTCAACGCATGTCCCAGACACGACAAACAAACATGTATGGAACTCAGAGGCGAAAACTCAACGCATGTCTCCATACACGACAAACAAACACATATAGGGCTCAGAGGCGACATCTTAACGCATACCCCTATACATGACAAACAACCTACGTATTAAGTTCAGAGGCGACATCTTAACGCATAACTTAACACGCATCACTATAAACATCCAACTTTAAAAACTAACTTTAGTTCTTATCTCTTTACATCACTAATCAACCCTTAATTGACCCCGGGAACTAAGTTGAGGGAGAGTCGGTTTCCCTTTCGGTTACCCGACCGGGGGGTCTCTATCCTCTCTTCATTCCCGAACCCAATATAGTGTCGCCCATCCTTCGGGGACCTCAAACACACGTAAAAGGTACACAGAACGAATCTCAAACAAAACCGATTAACCGTTTGAAAGTTATAAACCAATTAATGAGAACAGGGGATCTCAGCCTGTCCGAGACCGTCTGCCGGCCAACCGGCTGGGAGTCCCTTCCCAATGCCGTCTTAAAAACTGAAGCACAAGGAAATGAGGCTCTCAGCCGGTGGACCGTCTGCCGGTCTGCCGGCTGGGAGTCTCTTCCCACAAGCCTACCAATTTCAACAATACGAGGGAAGAGGCTCTCAGCCGGTGGACCGTCTGCCGGCTGGGAGTCCCTCCCAAAGCCTTCTTAAAATTTTCCCAAAATCAACCCGGACTCTGAGCCGGCCGACCGGCTGCCGGTCAGCCTACCGGCTCAGAGCCCCTGCACGCAAAAATCGCAATTTCGCCTATGATACAAATCTTCACCAATCGAATCTAAACTTCCAAAAATTGCAACAAAAATACATTACCCAGCATCTATAAGACTTATATGTATCAAGAGCAAGCATCAATTCCCACAAATAAGCCACAATAAACTCACACTTAGTATCCGTCGCAAAGATGGAAAAACTGAAAATGCACTTATGAACATGTGAAACATAAACAAAGCATATGAACAACTTTCTTGGATATTCCTAGCATGATTCTAAGTTAATTCAACATAAATAACATATGAAATCAGAAACTTTCACAACCAAACATTAAGAAATGCTATTTTAACAATTATAGGCCAAGTTTCTCATTATCTTCACCTCTTAACTTCTTAAACCAACATGAATCCGACTCCAAGCTACTCCTTTTGTCCAAGTCCGCGCTAGAAACACAACAAACTCCGTAAACCTCGAAAAACGTGTCCTTAGGGTCACGGCCAGAATATAAGACGGAATTATTTTGGGTAAAAACTTACCTAGAAAGATGGAGGGCGAGAAGAGGAATCCGTGGGCGCGAAAATCGCCTCAATCGGATAAGAAACGAAGATTCTATGAGAGTTTTAAGATTGAAGGAGGAGGAAATCAAAAATGGTGTTTTGATTAAATCTGAAAAATGAATTGGAGGAGGGAGGTAGAAGATGGTGGGGTTAGGGTTTTGTGAGGAAAAAGAGGGGAAATGGGTCCATTAACAAGTTAGGCCCATAAGACAAGTTTTAAGACGGTTTAAGCTAAAAACACCGACTTAAGGTAACTATAAACTTAAGACGATATAAATATTTCCGGACTATGAAATTAAATTGCTAAGACGTAAATTACGCAATTAAATGAAATCTTATTTAAATCCTTTTAAATATTCTCACATAAATTAGTCAGTTATTTAAAAGAAATTCCAAAAATTACGAAATATAAATTATTTCTCGAACTTGGACTTAAAATCATTAAACTTCTAAGTCCCGAAATATTGGGATGTTACAATCACCCCATCTTTCAAAAAGTTTCGTCCTCGAAACTTGAAAACAGAAGTAAGTACGAAACAACTTTAACTACCAAAATGTACTACCGGGTTATGGTAACCCAAAACTTTATCTTTCAAAAATTTCCAAGAAGAAAAAGATTTTAAGGTACAAGTATCTGTCAATGGACATTGGGATTCTCGTTACGCATTCAAGAGTCCGACATTCCAAATCTGAGACAAGTCCCAAATTTAAATCAGTCAAAATTCAAAATTTAGATGGATTCGGTGTTGATAAGCACAACACAGGTTATCAGACGTCTCCAATAACAAGTTCTAGTGGCATTCAACGCTGAAATCCCTCAAAGTTGTAAAACATTCTGCTCTTAAAACCAAGTTTTCTTCAAAATTTACCTTTATTCTCAAATTCTTGAAAGAGTAAAATTGCAACAACGACAAAAAGGCCGCCTTCACCAAAAGAGGGAGCAGTTTCAAATTCTCGAAACAATTAAGATTTTTCCAAAAACTACAAACTTTCAGAGTTAACAATGGGAAACAAATTTCAAAAACAGCCACCGAGAGGGTAGAAACATCCAAAAGATTACTTTCGACATGAAGGATTGAGAGTTTTTAGTTTCACAGCTGACCGAACATACAAGGAAGGATCGAAAGAACGAAACAACCGGGTTAGAGGTCGAGGAAGACGGTAACTTTTGCCAAACATGGGTACACTAACCGCTCAATCCTAAATCAAAACATCGCTACGACGATTCCCAGTATATCCCAAGAAGGGCGATTTCAGTAGTCTCTAGACTCACAATGGTTTCACGATCCCTCTTACTATCATCTCATCCTCCACAGAACAAGGTATTCCTCAACAAGAAGGTTTCCAAAACTCTCACTCAGTTCACACTAGAATCCGTGCAACCACGGTTAAGGATCTCTCACTCAAGGTTGAAGCCTAAAACACATACCTCAGACCAAGGTTCACGCACTTTCAACACTTTAAACCAGAATTCTAATACCATGACACCGAACCTCGAAACCCGAAATATTGCATTCATCATCCTATAACCTTAACTTTTACCAGTTCGATCCTAACTAACCTATTCCACAAGGTTCGACATCCTAAATTCTCAAATCTTATTACCACAATGAACATTCAACTCAAGACATTACTAAGGTAACAACTCTTAAATCCTCTGGTTTCTAACCACTTACCAACAATACACATCCCAAGGAAAAGCACCAAAGAAGTAACCACTTTCACTCTTACAGTTTCTATAAGGTTTAGTTATTCAAATTCTGAGCTTCCTCAAATGATATTTATGAACACTTATAAGTTGCAAACCTCTATACTATGATTACCAAAAACGTCAATGGTTACCCATCGATCACCATGGAGTACTATTAAGCCGACGGCTCCCATTATCCCACAAGTTATCATAAACGATTCACCTAACAGTGGGTGCATCTTACAATTCCTCAAGTATCTCAACAGGTAAATGCTAAGGTTCAACAAGTAACCTCAGGTCCAACACTCTATCAACTTCATAAATTAAGTCGTAAATGTCTCAACACTCTCACACCGTTACCAATAACTCTCGTTCCTCAAATATGTGGTATTTTCTGCATTCAAGAAGCTCCTCAAGATTAAGTGTCACTAACTTACCTCATTCATCTAATCAACAACATCATTATCTTAAGCATGTACCTCCAAATCTACAATTACCACTTACATTTAGCCACCTAACACGAAACTCTCAAGACGGCACAATATCCAAGATCACCCGAATATTATCAAAAACTTTCTCAACCAAATTCTGACAACGCAAGACCAAGCATTCCTCAAGGCAGGTATCGCTACTCCAGGAACAAGTCGATCTCACCACTAATCTAGATGAAAGGGACAAGGCTCAAAGGAGAGGGGATGAGATACGAACTCCAGGGATATACACGATACAGATCTCGAGAGGGTCACTCGAAAACGACTCGAGGAACAACGAGATGACAAGGTAAGGAACTTTAGGCTATGGACTCCAATAAAATTGAAGACAAGATCAGAAGGGGAAGTAAAGGAGAAAAAGGGAGAGAAGCGACATGAAGGAACGATTACGGAAATCTCCCAAGATGCGAGTCTCTCACAATTCTCACGGGGTTCTCACTTCTTACTTTCCAAATCAAGTCATTCAATTAGCGGTTCTCACGAACAATTCCTCCAATGATTTCTATACCCTAATCTTCTAAACTCTAAACGATGTCATCATTATCACCACCTATTCCCAAAAGTTTGAGATGACACGTCTCTGCTAGTTCCTCAAATGACAATTCAATAACACCTTCAGGTCACCACCCTTATGTCATATACACTTTACTTACCTCACCGTTCACCAGATAACAATTCTTAAACCATCAAGTTTTTTCCGAACTTTCCTCTCTCAATGACTTACTTTATTCCATTCACAAACTGGCGGTGCATCCTCAAGTTTCCTTTAAGTTTTTCAATAGAAGAACGCTAAGATCCATTAAATAACCTAAGGCCAGATAACGATTCACTTCCTCCCAGTTTAAATCATAAATTTTTCGAGTACTCAACTATTATAACCAATGATTCGTATTCCTCAACCACGGACCTTTCTCAGCACAATCACTCATCTAAGTCAAGCGATACTAACTCACTTCAATCATCTATTCTTCATCTTTAGCATCTTAAGCCCATCCTCTCAGGTCGCTCTATATCCTCAAATGTCTTACCTAACTCCTTAAACAGTACTCTTCAATCCACAAATTTTCACAATCTAAGCATGGTTCTCAAGATTAGGTTCCACAGAAGACTACGTATACAACTCAACTTCAAGTAATTACCCTATCACACACTCTCACTCTCCCAATTGGATAGACGACTAGACACTTGGATCACCAAAACATGTCTCTCGATACCTCTTGAGTTATTCCTCAAATAACAACGCTTCTCAGAACACCGCTCATGGTTATCCTAAACTAGTTCCTCCAAATCCAATAAAAGGAAAGATTACCTAGAGGGCACCTTAAGAAAGCAAGCAACAAGGTTAAGCTGAAAAGATATGAAGATCTGTTCAAGTAAGATAGACAAATATTCTAAAAGCAGGATGTGCATCCGGAGTTATCAAAGAAGGTGGTGCACAAGGAAAGAGGAGTATCTTCAACGCTCAGAAGCACTCTCCAACGGTAGAACGAGTCTTCTATCTTCGGTAGAAACTCCTTTCTTGATCGCCAAATCGATAAGCCCACGGTTCGTCGGTTGAAAGACAATAAAGTAAAATCAATGACAATCAACAAACACGTTAGTCCTAATAAAAGGAATCACAAAACAGACTACGATATAAGTCCTTAAATCTACCCCATCTCTCATTCATTATTTGATTATATGGTCAAGTTAAGGTTGGGGGTTACATGAGTGCGTCGGGAGCGATAACGCTCTGATACCAACTGTAAAACCCCTCGCAAAAGCGGAAATAATAAACATACAAAGTACTAAAAATGCAGCGGAATTAAAAATTTTTGACATAACTAAACATGCGAGGTGTCTTACTACAAAACTGAAACATAAGTAAGTACATAAGTATAATATAAAAGCAGCCCGGGATGGCACATCCCTACAGGCACTCAAGAACTGAAATGTAAATCTAAAGTCTAGCTAACGTAGAAGTGTAAGTCAATCGATGGAGGATCATCGCTCGCTAGCTCCATGCAACCCTCTGCCAACCACCTGTCATGTACCTACATACATGTAAACATGTACGCCACAATCAGTGGGGAGTGACTAAAGTTCTCCTAGCCACCTTTTGTAACGACACGCAACACAGAAATACAAACAGAATACTCCAACATATATAAACATGTGAAGTATAAATATCTCATCAACTGAATCTCAAGTCAACATGCATATACTATGCAAGGCTCTCAACCAACTTCGGAAATTATTTGGAAGGAGAGTCGGTTTCCCTTCCGGTTGCCCGGCCGGGGGGTCTTTCGGTCCAAACCATTTACGAAACTGACTAAAGAGTCACCCAATGCCTTGGATGAACAAAACCAAAGTCAAACATCATACTCATCGATATCATCACAAGATACTAGACTCAGAGGCGAAAACTCAACGCATGTTCTAGCACCAAACACCTGCACTCCGGGTAAGGTATGACAACCTGACTGGCCCGTCGTGCAGTTGCTCTACTCGTCAGACTCAGAGGCCAGCTTAAGGCATGTCCTGACGCGATCACTCAAACATGTCTGGACTCAGAGGCGAAAACTCAACGCATGTCCCAGACACGACAAACAAACATGTATGGAACTCAGAGGCGAAAACTCAACGCATGTCTCCATACACGACAAACAAACACATATAGGGCTCAGAGGCGACATCTTAACGCATACCCCTTTACATGACAAACAACCTACGTATTAAGTTCAGAAGCGACATCTTAACGCATAACTTAACACGCATCACTATAAACATCCAACTTTAAAAACTAACTTTAGTTCTTATCTCTTTACATCACTAATCAACACTTAATTGACCCCGAAAACTAAGTTGAGGGAGAGCCGGTTTCCCTTTCGGTTACCCGACCGGGGGGTCTCTATCCTCTCTTCATTCCCGAACCCAATATAGTGTCGCCCATTGATACGTGTCGTTTGCGCATACAAATTAACAATTTATAAAACCTATCTTAACCTCAAAAATAACAACATAGTAAAGGATAAGTAGGGTCGATCCCACGGAGAGACTGGAAAAACTAACTAACTATTGAGTACTTTTATTTACTAACTTACATATATACCATATATTTACATATTCACACTATTAACAATATATAAGATTAAGGGGGGTTTGATTTGTGATAGAACTGATAAACTAGTGGAACTACGAAATGTGAAAGTAAATAACCAATTAAGCTCATATCCTTTTGGTAATTTTAGCTTGTCAACCAATTATTGTTTACGTCTAATCTCAAGTATATTTATAGATTAATTGCGGAACTCAAGATAACAAGAACTCCCTATCTTCTCTAAGATTACAATCACCCTGAACTAAGCCTAGACCGATTCTTAACTAACCGACCCATGTAAGTTTGTCACACCTTACTAAAGACCGGATTAGAAGCATTATCGAACTAAGAAGATATCATTAATCCAAATTAATCCTTCGGTACCGTCACTACCTAAAGATTAACTGACCAAATTTTACTCCTAATATAAACTATATCCAATTTGCATGGACTAATTTAAACTAGTTGCTACTCGGATTTTGTGACTCGAACTAAGTCTGAAACACACAAATAGCAGGAGTATACAACATCAGCCACAATAAGATAACAAATTACCGCTGAAAATCGCAACCGTCAATTAAGAACGAGTAAAGTTTTGGATACAAGTTACTGAAAGATTAATGGTAAACAACTAACAGTTTCCGATACTAAAATTAATCAACGAAAATAAAACATAAATTGAATACAAGAGAGGTAGAGAGAACTTAATTTATGCCCGGAATTTGTAATCGGAACTTCAGATGTCGCACCTGAGGAACCGCCTCAAATTCGCCCTTACTTGGACCGTGTGCTAAGACTCCGCCCAAGTACGGTCTCCTACTGCTCTCATGACCCAATAGGTCTCAAATCGTCACTCTATTTCACTCAATTTCTATGAAAATATGTGGGTATTTGGCTCCCAAATCTCCTGATGGAACGGTGTATTTATATCTGATAAAGGTCAACATCTAGATCAAATTTGGATAGATTTAATGCGCAGAATACGGAAGAGGATAAAAGATTGACAGTTTGTGACGGACTGGAGTTTCAATTGCTAAGATAATCTCGCTTCCAGTGATTCCTTGGTTTTATTTCAATTGCTGGTGTCTTACTTGGAATTTAAGAACCACGTCCCTTCTAATTGTGATACATGGCTTTGTATTCTTTTTGTGTCCAACTCCAACATTTCCATCCAATTCTCGGCCCATTCCTTACTCTTGACTTGTAATCTGGTATTAATAAATCACACTAAGTAAGCCCATTTATATTTAGAATAATATAATAATAATAAAATCCCGAAATCGCAAATATATAATATTATAGCTTAAATAACGCGAAAGACGATCGTAAAAATATAAAGTTATGGGGTATAAATATAAGTAAATATCGTCTTATCACCCATCCTCCGGGGACCTCAAACACACATAAAAGGTACACAGAACGAATCTCAAACAAAACCGATTAACCGTTTGAAAGTTATAAACCAATTAATGAGAACAGGGGCTCTCAGCCGGCCCGGGACCGTCTGCCGGCCAACCGGCTGGGAGTCCCTTCCCAATGTCGTCTTAAAAACTGAAGCACAAGGAAATGAGGCTCTCAGCCGGTGGACCGTCTGCCGGTCTGCCGGCTGGGAGTCTCTTCCCACAAGCCTACCAATTTCAACAATACGAGGGAAGAGGCTCTCAGCCGGTGGACCGTCTGCCGGCTGGGAGTCCCTCCCAAAGCCTTCTTAAAATTTTCCCAAAATCAACCCGGACTCTGAGCCGGCCGACCGGCTGCCGGTCAGCCTACCGGCTCAGAGCCCCTGCACGCAAAAATCGCAATTTCGCCTATGATACAAATCTTCACCAATCGAATCTAAACTTCCAAAAATTGCAACAAAAATACATTACCCAGCATCTATAAGACTTATATGTATCAAGAGCAAGCATCAATTCCCACAAATAAGCCACAATAAACTCACACTTAGTATCCGTCGCAAAGATGGAAAAACTGAAAATGCACTTATGAACATGTGAAACATAAACAAAGCATATGAACAACTTTCTTGGATATTCCTAGCATGATTCTAAGTTCATTCAACATAAATAACATATGAAATCAGAAACTTTCACAACCAAACATTAAGAAATGCTATTTTAACAATTATAGGCTGAGTTTCTCATTATCGTCACCTCTTAACTTCTTAAACCAACATGAATCCGACTCCAAGCTACTCCTTTTGTCCAAGTCCGCGCTAGAAACACAACAAACTCCGTAAACCTCGAAAAACGTGTCCTTAGGGTCACGGCCAGAATATAAGACGGAATTATTTTGGGTAAAAACTTACCTAGAAAGATGGAGGGCGAGAAGAGGAATCCGTGGCTGCGAAAATCGCCTCAATCGGATAAGAAACGAAGATTCTATGAGAGTTTTAAGATTGAAGGAGGAGGAAATCAAAAACGGTGTTTTGATTAAATCTGAAAAATGAATTTGAGGAGGGAGGTAGAAGATGGTGGGGTTAGGGTTTTGTGAGGAAAATGAGGGGAAATGGGTCCATTAACAAGTTAGGCCCATAAGACAAGTTTTAAGACGGTTTAAGCTAAAAACACCGACTTAAGGTAACTATAAACTTAAGACGATATAAATATTTCCGGACTATGAAATTAAATTGCTAAGACGTAAATTACGCAATTAAATGAAATCTTATTTAAATCCTTTTAAATATTCTCACATAAATTAGTCAGTTATTTAAAAGAAATTCCAAAAATTACGAAATATAAATTATTTCTCGAACTTGGACTTAAAATCATTAAACTTCTAAGTCCCGAAATATTGGGATGTTACATGAAAAGTCATGATTGTAATGTATTCATGGAGCGACTATTACCCGTTGCTTTGAAACATCTCCTCCCAACCACGGTATGGAATGCAATTGTTGAGATTAGTCAATTTTTTAGATATTTATGTTCGTCCTCAATATGTGTTGATGACATGATTCGTCTCGAAGATCAAATACCACTAATATTATGTAAGCTTGAGATGATCTTTCCCCCTTCATTTTTCAACTCCATGGAACATCTACCGGTCCATTTGCCCTACGAAGCCAAAGTTGGAGGACCCGTTCAATATAGATGGATGTATCCATTTGAAAGGTAATACTAAGAGTATTACTTATTTTTGAAATTTTAGATTAACTAATATATTACAAACCTTATTTAACAACAACGTAATGAATGAATCATTTATATATAGGTTTCTTAATCATTTGAAGAAAAAGATTGGAAACAAAGCAAATGTTGAAGGTTCTATATGCAATGCCTATTTAACGGAAGAGATTGCAAATTTTTGTTCTCTCTACTTTGAAAAACATATAGAAACCAAAGCAAAAAACTTGAATCTTGATGAAGCAGATGAAGCTGATACAAGTTTACCCGAGTTTTTTCAAACTCAAGATGGTGAAGGTTGTTCCTCTAAAGGTGGAACGAGATATTTGGATGACAAGGAATACAATCGTGCTCACTTATACGTTCTATCAAATAGTGAGATCTTAGAGTCATATAAAACGAAGTTTGTGAATGATTTCACTAAGGAACATCCTAATGTAAGTAGGGATGATGTTTGGGATAAACATGAAGACAAATTCCCAAGATGGTTTCTGAACCATGTGATTGAGTTCAATATCCAAGATAATTTGATAAGGAGTTTAGTCTTCGGTCCTTCACTCTTGGTTAAGACGCGGAACCGATATTCAGTTAATGGATTTAATTTCCACACATTCGACCATGGTAAGGGTAAGGCTAGATGCAATTATGGTGTTACTATTTCTTCCGTTGATGACCACGAATATTATGGTATTATAAAGGACATCTTTGAGATGTCTTACAATGGTCGTGATCGTGCTTACATGACTACCTTATTCAAGATTGAGTTGAAGGATAATTCCCCTGCTGGAATGAGAACACATGAACGTTACAAGCTTGTAGAAGTGAATCGTACCCGAACATACTCTAAGTATGATCCATTTATACTTGCACATCAGGCTCAACAAGTGTATTTCGTTTCCTATCCAAGCACGACAAATGATAGAAATAGTAAGGCATGGTGGGCAGTCATTAAGACAAAGGCACGATCACAAATTGATACCTCCTTTTTTCAAGAAGAAATAGTAGCAAATGGGACAATTTTGTCTCCAACAGACGAAATCATTCACGATATTGAAGATGAAGATGACGATGAGTTGGAAGAGGAGGAGGATAATGAGACTATTAATATTGAGTTGGAAGAAGGATGGGAGGAAGTTGAAGAAGTAGTGGGAGTGCATGATGATGATGATGTTGACCATGAGGATGAGGATGAGAATGAGGATGAGGATGTTGGTGATGATGATGATGAAGACCAAGAAGAGGATGAGGATGATGATTAATTTTGTATATAATAGTTGTACAATTTTAAATTCATGTTTGATAGGTTTATTTTATGCTTTTTCTTCACCTACTAATATTTTCATTTATGTGATTGTAGATGGCAGGAGGTCGAGGTAGAAAGCGAGGTGGTGGTAGTAATCGCGCTAATATGTCATCCGTGCAAGAAGAAGAGGAACCAGTAGAAGAAGAGGTACAGATCGAGCCTGAAGTGGAGGAGGACTCGGACGATGGTGTACAGTTTCAGTACACCCAGGATGGTCGGATTATACTTGATCCGGCGGGACTATGGTAAATGTTGTTGTTTATTAAATGTGTATTATTCATTTTTTAAAGTAATAAATTGATTTGTTATAATTAACAATTTTTGTTACAGGTTTAGACATCAGACTCCTCGTCGAGGGGTAACTCCTAGCACAAAGGAGAGTTTGTTAGGCCTACTTCTTGGGGGAAAGCTCGTAAGGCTCAAAAGGAAGCTTGGTTCAATGCGCATCGGGTAATTGCATTAATTATAGTTGTTTTTTAATTATTTTAGTCAATTACTTAATATCGTTGTTTTTTAACTCATTAAGCTAACTAATACTTACATTTAATGGTTTTTTTTGTGTAGCAATCTTTTTATTGGGCTCCTGAACATGAAGCATCCGTCCTTGATAGGTATCGTTGTTTCAAGAAAGAAGGAACCGGAGCATCTTAAAGGTACATATAATATATAAGTTCTGTCACTTGTAAATACAAGAATTAATGAAATATCTTAATACTACTAACATACTTTTTAATTGTAGGTGAGAAATATCAAGATCTCATGAAGCGGCGCGAGACTCTCGAGTTCCAAGCCGTGTCCGCTCAAAAGAAGATCGACAAAAGAAGAGGGAAGAAAGATGCAGAGGTCGAGCCTACCCATCACGGGGGATCACGATCATTTTTGACGCGTATATTTAGTGTAAGTTTTGAATGAATACTTCTTTTTTGATTGAATATATTATACTTCTTATATTAACAATTTTCCCTATTTAGGGAGGGAAGAAGAAGAAGGATGGCAACAAGAAAGATGCCGGCAAGAAGACGATGATGACGGCCCCCGAACTTTTCCTTGACACGCATTCGAAGGTCAACGAAAAGACGCGGAGAAGAATCTGGATCAAGGCGAAGGACAAAGAGTTATATGTAAGATAGTTTCTCGCAACTAATGATGTTCTTTTGTTAACTTCGATAATGATTGTTTTTGCTTAACTAATAATAGTTTTCTTAATGTTATAAGAGGCATATGAGGCAGAGAAAGAGGCCCACCCTGAGCGGGAAGATAATGAAATTTGGTTCAAATTGGTGGATGGTTACAAGAAGGGTATGGTATATGGGACCGGACAAGCTCATGGGGTATTTTTCAAGGAACCGGCTAGAAGGTCCTCATATGAGCCGCGACAAACCTACGAGCCGGCTCTTGTAAGTCAATTGCAATCGCAACTTGACCAAGAAAGAGCCGCAAATGCGGAAAGAGATGAGGATATGCGGTTGATGAGAGAACGTCTTAAGGCCATGGAGACATATTTCTACTCTTGCAACCCCGGTTCACGGCCATTTAATGAAGATCCTAACGATCCAAGTGGAAAGGGAGGCGACGGTAGTGGAGCTAGCATGGGATTTCAAGTAGTTAATTAGTTTAGTAACTTAGGAAAAATTGTCGAACGTGGAGATTTATTAGTTTAGGTAACGGGTTCTTGTAATTTGATAATGGTTCTCTTTTTCTATAAAAGGAGATTAGGTTGTTGTTTCAAAGGGTGTTCGTCACCAATTGTTGGTTACTTTCTGGTTGCAGGTGTACTAAATTTATTTCGCATTGGATTTGGCAGAAACGAAATGAATTTTCATGAAAAATGCCCAGGAAACTTAGCGACTGACACGATGTAAATGGCGACTGAATTCAGTCGCCAAAACAGAGCAACAAAAACCAAAACCCCTGGAAAGTCAGGGACTTTGGCGACGGAATGGGCAAATTGGCGACTGAATGGCCGTCGCCAAATTGGCGACTACTCTATTTCTGTCGCTAATTTGGCGACTACCATTTCTGTCGCCAAATTCTAAGTATGGCGACTACCATTTCCGTCGCCAAATTTGGCGACTGACATTAGTCGCCCGATTTTTTTTGGCGACAAAAGTCAGCGACGACTTTTTGGCAACTGTTTTCAGTCGCCAATAGGTATTTGGCGACTGATTTCAGTCGCCCGTTTCAGTTTTCGTTGTAGTGAAACTGCAAAAAAAAAAAAAAAAAACCTATACAAAAACCCTTCAAGGAACTACGTTGGTTTGATCCTGCTAAGTAAATTGCTTTGATGTAGGTACATAGGCAGCTTAAGTAAAATCATTTTACTTAGGAGCCCCACCCCAAACAAAGTCAACTTTGTTTCGTTCGAGCTACGTTGACTTGATATCGTAAGGTACATTTTCATTTGTGCTTTATGAGTACATAGGCAGCTGAAGTAAACAATTTCCTTATGAGTTATGACTGTTATGAGTTCTGACCGCCAGCTAAGTAGCATATCTAATAATTGATGATGTCCTCTTTTTTTTTGTTTCATTCGAACTACGTTGACTTGATATCGTACGGTACATTTTGATTTGTGCTTTATGGGTACATAGGCAGCTGAAGTAAACAATTTCCTTTAGTGCAGCCATACCAAACAAAAAACCTTCACTCCTAGCCCATAAGAGTATAAACTATGTACGTAAAAACAAAATGAATATGCGAGATTGAGAAATAAAACAAATATCAACTTGTTATTATTCATGTTTTAAAAAAATACATGCATTTTGAAGTGTCAAAAAAATGTCATAAAAAAATACAACAAATGACATCAAAGAGACACTGGAAATTCTTTAAAGCTTTAGAGGCTTCAAAGAAGGTTCTTTCACCATGTTCAAGTTCCCGGTTTCTTGGTTTGGAGTCAACACACTTGCTTGCAAAGATGAACTCTCTTGAGTCAAAGTCTTAAAAATTGACGCTTGATCGAGTTTATTTGATAGTATTTAGCGAGCCATCCGTAAACTTAGTGAGCAGCAAAGTAGCCGTCATCATTATTGTCCGACGTTGCCGAGGTAGAAATGTCATTCGGACCTCGGTAAATCCTCGCAAGTACTGGTATTGCCAAAGAGATCATTTGGTTGTTCGTCAGCAAAGGGGAAACCTTAAGAACGCTCGCTCGTATATGGCCTAGGTCACGAATGGGAAAGCAAATGCACAGAGCCAAAAAGAGGGAAATGATACAAGCTATACGTTTGATGCCTTTATACCATTGGAATGCCAAAAATAAGAATGAAGTCATTAGTGGTCTCGTCCCATTGCGGAGGCTCTCCGTATATAGAAAAGGTTTGTCGTAGAGTTGGAAAATGTGCCTCCTCCAATGCATTAGATGTATAAAATACTGGGAAACACCTGTAAACCAAAAACAATACCAGTCTTCGAAGGGTACCTTGCCATTTTTCTTCGCAAGAAAGATAAATTCGATGAAACGCGGAAAATAAATACTTGCAGCTCGAGGGAACACACTCGTCAAGGCCTTGGAGTTCTTGAAGCGAGGGCATTACTTCGTCATAGAATAATCCCATTAAAGATAGTCCAGTGATCGAGCGGATTTCTCAAAGACTGATCGAAACTTCTCCTGCCGTTGTCAATAAAGTGTTAGTCTGGGGGCACCAAAAATCACAGAATGACTCAACTAGCACTTGACTATGCCGATAAACGAAAAGTGAGGCGTAAACTGCTTCATAAATATGGACGCTCAGACTCTTGCGACACTCGCAAAAAATGTCTTCTAACCACTCCCAGTAGCGCGGAATATAATGAAATTCATATCCAAACTGAAAATTGATGTTTCGTTGAACTTCGCCCTTGGAGTATTAAGAGTGTAACAATTTTGAGAAGGACGGTGTGTCAACACTTTCTCGATGATGTGACGAAAGGAGAACTAGCAGCGGTTTTTCAAGATTTCCCCACCATCAATCCAAATTTGTTGGATGTCAGCGGCAACCACGACTCAGCAAAGGGACCCGTCATAGAAGGAAAGATGGTGCGATTAACTTTATTTGTCGTCAACGTCGTCGACCGTCGCTAAATACTTTTTGCCAGTCATATGAAATACACTCGTCTTGAAATGTACCATATTATCTCCTAAGACAAAAGACAACCAAAATCCATTTCAAAAAAATGGAATATAAAGCGAGACCATGTGTTTATATGGAGAAGACTTAGGCTCTGTTCTTTCTGGCTTAATTTCAGCTCCTTTCAGTTTTCCTTAGTTGTATTCCGTTGGGTTTTATTTACTTTCAATCAATTATTTTCAGTTAATCTCTTCACAAAATTAGTTTTTAATTCAACTAAATCCAGTTCACCTCAGTTCCACTCAATTTAGTTCAATTAAGCCCTACCCCAATTAATTCAATTCAGCTCGTTTCAGCCGAAAAGAACAAGGCCTTATTCAGCTTGTCTCGAAACTTAATGAAAACGCCGATGAGGAACTGTCGCTGACACGGGATTCGGTCTCGCATCGCCGGTACCGAATGCAAACGGGGAGCTCTTGCGTTGTCAATGGTGAACAATTATAGAGTCATTCTTTTCTTTTTATACTCATACAATAAGACGGAGTTATGGAAACGAAATATTCTCAGGACAATAATATGGAAATTCATGCCAAGAAAAAATAATTTCTCTGTTCAGAATATCCAAAGAAATGGAAACTATGAATTTGGAAACTAATGGCAGAATTATTCGAGTTCTGGCAATTGAAAATAACGTCGTCAAATAGGCAAGTATTCTCCTGTGTAAATTCATGAACAATGACAAAGATAAAAGTTCAGTGAAAGAAAAGTCTACGTTCAACGCACCAACAAACTCATTCCTTATGTCGATGGCAAAAAATAAACCAACACGCTCAAGTTCGGATGAAATTGTAGTTGTTAAGACTGGTAAGTCGAGACTCGATCATGTATGAAAACCTAAATCACGTACATGATCAAGTTTCGAGGGGGCAATTTGTAGGCACGTAAATTTTGTACAAGTGCCACGTCTAAAGTCAAAGGTCAGATGTTGATTCGTCAAAGGAAATATAAAATAAAGAAATTGACTTGGACGAAATTTAAATAAAGCGAGTCCAATTTGATTATTTTCAGTTGATCCATTTCTACAAAGTGGCAAAATCCGGTAAATGAGTCAAATTCATTAGACGGGTCAAATACATTCAAATGGGCCAAGATGACTACCAAGTCCATTATAAACAATGTCAAGACTACCAAGTCCATAAAGGGTGGAAGTCAAGTCTTTCATTTTCTATAAATATAAGCCCTAGCACTAACCTTAAGAGTTAAGACTAGTAAGAAAATTACAATAGAAAACCACAATACAAACAAAACCTCTCTACAAAATCTTCTCTACCAAAATCTCTTCCAAGAGAAAACTAGAGAAAAGGGAGAATTATTTTTCAATCCGATATCACGCATTCATTGTCGTCTATTGCAGAAAAACAAGTCAAGTCAACTAAGGAGAATCAAGTCTTCAAATCAAGACCCTCCTATTCATTTACACTGCAGAAATTGAATTAGTAAAATACCTAGAAGATTGTACCTTAAATCTCTTGAATTAATAAAATTATAATTTTGTTACATTTGTTTGTGTTTTGTCTACGTGTTTACTGATTAACGCAAATTTGTTATTACAGTACACTCGGTCAATTATTGTCCATTCTATTTTAGGAATACATTTGATGAGTAATTTGATCATTTACACTCAATTTGAATCACTTGTTATTTAATAATTGGTTTCTCCCTCCTTTATTAATCATTATGACGATAATTGACCGAGAGGGGGAGAGTATTTTTCAACGAAAGCCACAATACTATGTAAGTGCAGTATAAAGTGATCAAAAATGGGAACTTATAACCAAAGATATTTTAACTTAGATCGGTACTATGGAACATTACATTTCAAAATCAGTAGGTCTTGCTTAATAATGAGTTAATGACACATACAACTTAATTAGTCTTATTTCTTTGGCTTGGTCTTCCTTTATGATATTAAATTCTTACACCATATATTCACATAATGTCGTAACTAGAGGAAATAATAATCCGTATTTTTTAAATATTTCGTTTTATTATTAAGATGACATTGTAACAAGAATTTGCGTATTGAGATCTACATCTAATTGAAAACCAGGCTACTTGATGGCCGGTGTATGCCGTCACTACTGGCCTTCAAACAAGATTTATAAACCCGAAAGAAAAGTAGTATTTAGTTCGGGGTCGAACACGAAGATGGTGGGGAAATTGAATAGTTACGTTCTAATTATAGCTCGAGTCGGGGTAATAGGTTTGTGATTGATTAACAACTACTAAAGATAAATTAAAGCAAATGTGTTAAGATGAAATCGATGAATAAAAGATACTAAGGTGTCGGGGGTACTAAGGTAGGTTGGTAACTGTAAAACCCCTCGCGAAAGCGGAAATATAAACACATAAAAGTACCAAATTTGCAGCGGAATTAAAACTTTTTAGAAGATAAAACAACATGCGAGAAGCTTTAAACTGAAACTGAAAACAGAACTGATATAAACAACAGTAGATAAGTAGCAGTTCTAAGTGCGGAAATGAAATATATACACAGCCTGGGATGGAACATCCCTACAGGCACCAAAATGTAAACGACAAAAGTCTAAGAGTCTAGCTAAGCGTAAACGGGTAAGTCAACTGATGAATGGATCATCACTCGCTAGCTCTCCTGTAACCCTGATCTCCAACCCTGCATGTACCTACATACATGAAAACATGTACGCCACAATCAGTGGGGAGTGACTAGAGTTCTCCTAGCCACCTTTTGTGACAACACGTAACACATAAAAACAATACAGAACACTCCAACATATATCAACATGTGAAGCATAAACATCTCATCATCTTCTCTTACTATCATGCGATTACCATGCACGGCTCTCAACTAACTTCATAAACAGATAAGAAGGAGAGCCGGTTTCCCTACTGGTTACCCAGTCGGGGGGTCTTTCAATCTAATCATTTATGAAACCGAACTAAGAGTCATCCAATGCCTTGGATGATTTAACCACAAACCATATAACAACGATAACATACTAGGCATATCTGACACTGTACCATTATCAAGGCAAGCAGATATAAACAGCAAGTACAAAGGTTCAGAGGCGACATCTTAACGCATAACCTAGGTACTAAATCATTCAGCAAGTATAAAGGTTCAGAGGCGACATCTTAACGCATAACCCTAATACCAAGTTCACATTATCAAACAAGGACTCAGAGGCGAAAACTCAACGCATGGACCGGCTATCACTGAACATTAGACTCAGAGGCGAAAACTCAACGCATGGACTAACATTCAATTCACTAACACAAGTAAGGAACTCAGAGGCGAAAACTCAACGCATGTTCCCCTACCACATCACAAGATACTAGACTCAGAGGCGAAAACTCAACGCATGTTCTAGCACCAAACACCTGCACTCCGGGTAAGGTATGACAACCTGACTGCCCCGTCGTGCAGTTGCTCTACTCGTCAGACTCAGAGGCCAGCTTAAGGCATGTCCTGACGCGATCACACACACATGTCTGGACTCAGAGGCGAAAACTCAACGCATGTCCCAGACACGACAAACAGACATGTATAGAACTCAGAGGCGAAAACTCAACGCATGGCTCCATACACGACAAACAAACACATATAGGGCTCAGAGGCGAAAACTCAACGCATATCCCTATACATGACAAACAACCTACGTATTAAGTTCAGAGGCGACATATTAACGCATAACTTAATACGCAACAAAACAATATCATTCAAGTCTATGAACTACTCTATAGTTCTACCTTTAACTTCTAATCAACACTTAATTGACCTCAAGAACTAGGATGAGGGAGAGCCGGTTTCCCTTTCGGTTACCCGACCGGGGGGTCTCTATCCTCACTATATTCCCGAACCCAATATAATGTTGCCCATCCTCCGGGGACCTCAAATACATGTCAAAGGTACACAAAACAAGTTTCAAGTAAAACCGATAAACCGTTTGAAAGTTATGATCAAATTACGAAAACTCAAAAATAGCCTACAGGGGTCCCCAGCCGGTCGGCAGGCAGCCGGTCGGCCGGCTGGTGACCACCTCAGCCTCTTCTTCCTTTTCTGAAACAATACACGAACTCCCAGCCGGTCGGCAGGCAGCCGGTCGGCCGGCTGGGAACTCAGCCTCCTTAAAAACTTGAAAATACGCAACGACAAAAACGCACTCCCAGCCGGCTGGCAGGCGGCCGGTCTGCCGGCTGGGACTACCCTTAAGTTTTCCAAACCACAAAATACAACACAACGCACTCCCAGCCGGCTGGCAGGCGGCCGGTCTGCCGGCTGGGAGACTTATTTCCTATGGTCTCAAGTCTCGCGTGAAACACAAAAATCCCAAGAAAAGCTCTCAGCCGGTCGACCGGCGGCCGGTCGGTCGACCGGCTCAGAGAGCCTGTCGCTGAAAAACGCAATTTCCCAACTTCACAAAACTTCATAAATCGACATGTAAACTTCAGAAATTACTACAAGCATGATTTGCCCAACATCATACACAACTAATATCACTATCTTATCAGCATACAATCCCCATAACAATCCTCAAATGGAAATAACAAGTATCCGTCGCAATTTAGGAGAAACTGAAAATGCAATAAGGAACACATAACCACATCTTGGATCATAAATTCTTCACATTTTATGCATTCTAATCATGATACTAAGTCCAATAATCAAAGAACTTGAATAAAATCAGAAGAACAACATCAAAATCACCAAGCATGCTAATATACACAATAAAGGCCGAGTTATCTCATTATCGTCACCTTTAAGCTTATTCCGGCGATTGATCCTCCTCAACCACGTAAGAGTCCACGTCGGGATCGTCAAGACCAACTCCTACAACAAAGAAAACGATTTAAAGACACTAAAAACGAGTTAAAGGCAAAACAGCCTATTTTTCGAAGTTGACAAAATGAAAAACGAAAGTGATGGATGTCTTGGAAATTGAACGAGGATTCCGGAAATGTTCTTACTTTTGCGATTCGATGAACGGATGATGAAGATCTTTGCAAAAGAAGGAAGGGTTTTATGGAGGTTTTTTGAGAAATGTTAAGTTTGCAGGAAGAAAGAAATGTTGAAGGCAATTAAGTCGACATAAGGGTTTATAAAAGAACAAGTGAGTCGTCCTTTCCGAATAAATGAAACGGGTTCAATTATTGAAACGGATATGGAAATGAATACTTGAGTCGGATGTTTAACTATGCCAAGTTGTATTCGTCTTGAGAACTGGAGGTTCTTAAGACGGATCTTATTTATTAAATTAGAGTCTTTCAAAATAAATTACTAAAGTACTATTTTTATTACTTAAAATACTTAAAATGCTTAAATTAGATTTTACGAAAATACGGGATGTTACAATCACCCCAACTTCAAAAAGTTTCGTCCTCGAAACTCGAACGGATATAATCTATATACTATACCTCAATCGAAAAGAGAAGGATGCGCGATACGCATCGATGCCTCAGTCTCCCACGTCTGCTCCTCAACATCACCGCAACGCCAAAGGATCTTCACTAGCGGCACCACCTTGCTCCTAAGCTTCCTATCCTGACGGTCTAGGATCTTCACTGGACGCTCCTCGAAAGCAAGACTCGGCTCCAAGTTCTCGATCTCTCTAGGCAAAACATGACTCGGGTCACTGATGTATCTGCGGAGCTGGGAAACATGAAAAACGCTATGAACCTTGCCCAAACTAGGAGGCAAGTCCAATCGGTAAGCAGCAGCACCAATCCTCTTCACAATCTCAAAAGGTCCAATATACTTAGGGCTCAACTTGCCCTTAACTCCAAACCTTTTGACGCCTTTCAACGGAGAAACTCTCAAGAACACTCGATCACCCACCTCAAACTCTAAGGGTCTACGGCGAACATCAGCATAGGATTTCTGCCGGTCCTGTGCGGCCTTCATCCTACCTCTGATAAGCTGAACCTGATCAATAGTAACAGCTAACTGGTCCGGTCCAAGGTCACGAACATCACTAGCCTGATCCCAACAAATCGGACTACGGCACTTCCTACCATAAAGAGCCTCGTACGGAGCCATACCAATGGAAGCATGATAACTGTTGTTGTAAGAAAACTCTACCAACGGCAAACTCTGCTCCCAAGAACTCTGAAAATCAAGGGCACAAGCACGGAGAAAATCCTCTAATGTCTGTATAGTCCTCTCGGACTGACCATCGGTCGCGGCATGAAATGCGGTACTCATCAACAAACGGCTACCCATAGCCTCCTGCAAAGCCTTCCAGAATCTGGAACAAAACCTCGGATCACGATCTGAAACGATCTCCCTCGGAACACCATGATATCGGACTATCTCAGCAATATAAGCCCTGGCTAAACGGTCCATATCCCATGTCTCTCTGATCGGCACGAATCTAGCACACTTAGTTAGACGATCAACAATAACCCAAATCGCATCTTTGCCTCCCACAGTCTTAGGCAAAGCAGTAACAAAATCCATAGATATGCACTCCCACTTCCACTGAGGAACGGGAAGCGGCTGTAGCAAACCACCCGGTCTCCTATGCTCTATCTTGACTTGTTGACAAGTCAAGCACCTACTAACATAATCCAAGATCTCCTTCTTCATACCAGGCCACCAAAACATAAGCCTCAAATCCCTGTGCATCTTCTCTCCTCCTGGATGAACGGAGTACGGTGACAAATGAGCCTCATCAAGAACCTTCTTCCTCAAATCTGGCACACTAGAAACATACATCCTACCACGGAACCTAAGGAAACCATCAGCATCAATCACCAACTCAGGGGCAACACCACTCGAAATCTTAGCCTCAAACTTCTTGAAATCGGCATCTGAAGGCAAACTCCGGCGAATTTCCCAATATAAGGACGGCTCGGCAGTCATAGCAGCTAACCAATCAAAACCACTACCCACCATCTCTAATCTCAGCTTCCGGAACTCGGAACACAACTCATCGGGCAATACTCTCATGGCACTCAACGAGTGAGAAGTCTTGCGGCTAAGCGCATCAGCAACTACATTGGCTTTTCCCTCATGATATAGCAACTCGATGTCGTAATCTTTCACCAACTCTAGCCAACGTCTCTGTCTCATGTTAAGGTCTTTCTGAGTGAAAATATACTTAAGACTCTTGTGATCTGTGAAGATACGGCAATGAGATCCAATCAGGTAATGACGCCACATCTTCAAAGCATGAACAACTGCGGCCAACTCCAAGTCATGCGTCGGATAATTCACCTCATGAACTCTCAACTGTCTAGATGAATAGGCGATCACCTTACCACTCTGCATCAGTACGCATCCAAGTCCTAACATCGAAGCATCACAATACACATCAAAGTCCACTCCGATCTCTGGCAAAGCTAACGCAGGGGCGGAAGTCAATCTGGACTTCAACTCCTGGAAGGAACTCTCACACTTGTCGGTCCACACAAATTTGGCTTCTTTCTTCAGCAACTGAGTCATCGGGCGAGCCAATCTCGAGAAATCCTCAACGAATCTACGATAATAACCAGCCAAACCCAAAAAGCTACGGATCTCTCCAACATCCTTGGGACTCTCCCAATCAACTACAGCCTCTATCTTCGCGGGATCTACCATCACACCCTCGCTGGATATCACATGTCCTAAAAAGGCAACCTTCGAGAGCCAAAATTCACACTTCGAAAACTTTGCGAACCATTTCTGTTTGCGCAGAATCCCTAGAATCAATCGAAGATGCTCAGCATGTTCCTCATCGGTCTTCGAATATATCAAGATGTCATCAATGAAAACCACAACGCAAGTGTCAAGATACTCACTGAAGGTACGGTTCATCTGATCCATAAAAATCGCCGGTGCATTAGTCAACCCAAATGGCATAACTACAAACTCAAAATGCCCGTATCTGGTACGAAATGCAGTCTTCGCAATATCAGCCTCTCTCACAGGAATCTGATGATAACCTGATCGAAGATCAATCTTAGAAAACCTCGAAGCACCTCTCAACTGATCAAACAAATCATCTATCCTAGGCAAAGGATATCGATTCTTCACGGTCACTCGGTTCAGCTCTCTATAGTCGATGCACAATCTCATGGAACCATCTTTCTTCTTGACGAACAGAACGGGAGCACCCCACGGAGAAGCACTAGGTCTAATGAAACCTTTCTCGATCATCTCTTCCAATTTCTGCTTCAACTCTTTCAACTCTGGCGGAGCCATACGGTAAGGAGCTTTGGAAATCGGTCCGGTACCTGGAACAAGCTCAATGGTAAACTCCACATCTCTCTCTAGCGGTATCCCTGACAAGTCATCTGGGAACACATCTGGATACTCACGAACAATGGCTACATCTTCAAGCTTCGGTAGCGATGGTTTAGCAACTGTAACAACACACAGGAAGGCTTGGCAACCCTTCCTAAGAAGATGAGAAGCTTTCATCGAAGAGATGACACGAACACCCTTTTGAGGGCGAGTTCCCCTATAGGAAACACGAACTCCTGAAGAACTCCTCAAGCAGATTTTCTGGTCGCGACACTCGAAGCGAGCATGGTATCGCGATAACCAATCCATACCGAGGATAATATCAAACTCCTCGAGAGGAAATCTCAGTAAGTCCGCAGGAAATGTGGCTTGACCAATAACAATAGGAACATCCCTATGGGACGAAGAGCAGGAAAACACGTCTCCAGAAGGTAAGGAAATAGAAGTCTCCTCTACCAATGAAGACTCAAGAGCTAGACGATCGGCGAACTGAGTCGATATAAATGATAACGAGGCTCCAGTATCGAATAAAATAAGGCACTCAGCGCCAAGAACAGAAAAGATACCAGCAACAATATCTGGATGAGCCTCTGCCTCAGCCCTAGTCATCACAAAGATCTTCCCCTTCGGCTTTCCTCCTCGGGTTGCTGCAGCAGCAGTGGCAGCCTTGCCAAGAACTGTGTTCTTCTCAGGACAATCAAAGGATCTATGCCCAAATCCATTACAAGTATAACACTTATAGGCATTCTTGAAGCAATCAAACCCTGGATGAAGCGGTTTACCACAACGGCGGCAAACAGTAGAAGCAGTGTCGGTGTGAAATGTGGTCTTAGCAACCGGAGCAGAGAACCTCTCAAAACGCTTCTTCTGGGAAGAAGGTGAAGAAGTAGAAGGAACAAATGGTCTCTTCCCCTGGTACACGGATCTCTGGTGAGAAGTGAAACTGGAAGTAGCGGCACGGGTCTCAGCATCAATGGCACGAATAGAACTCTCGGCCCAAATAGCATCGTCATAAACCTCCACAAAAGAAGTAGAGTCACGACGAACCATACTCTCAATCCTCGGCCCTAGCTTCCCTCGGTAGAAATACACCCTCTCCGCCTCATCACGAACAAATCTCGATGCAAAGTGAGCTAACTGGTTGAACTTGTCAGTGAATTCTTGAACGGTCATCTTCCCTTGCTTCAAATCCATAAATTCTTTCAACCTCTGCGATCTCAACTCCTTGGGGTAGAACCTCGCCTCAAGCCTGTCTTTGAAAGCCTCCCAATCGAACATCGGGTCAAGAACAGCGGTAGGTCCAGTCAATGCCCACCAACGGTCAGCCTCCAATGTCAGGAAGTGAGCGGCTAAACGCACTCTATCCTCCCTAACGACTGAGTATAAGGTGAAGCTCTTTTCCATCTCTCTAAACCACTCTGTGAGGGCTACTGGGTCAGCCTCGCCTCCATAGGTCCTAACATGGCTTCGGGACATCTGAGAGGCAATCCAGGAAAAGCTACCCGGACGATTAGTCTCGCCACCCGGCGGTGGAGGAGGTGGAACATTCCCCGCTTGCTGTCTCTGAGTCTCAAGCAAATGTTGAATTGCTTGCAGCACAATGTTATCAGCAGCTCTGGGTCTCACCATCTTTAAAAGAGAAAACAAGGATTAGCTTAACAATTAGCAATCACATATAGACTACAAAATAAGTCCTTAGATCTACCCATCTCTCATTCATTATCTGTTTACTTGGTCAAGTTAAGGTTGGGGGTCACATGAGTGCGTCGGGAGCAATAATGCTCTGATACCAACTGTAAAACCCCTCGCGAAAGCGGAAATATAAACACATAAAAGTACCAAATTTGCAGCGGAATTAAAACTTTTTAGAAGATAAAACAACATGCGAGAAGCTTTAAACTGAAACTGAAAACAGAACTGATATAAACAACAGTAGATAAGTAGCAGTTCTAAGTGCGGAAATGAAATATATACACAGCCTGGGATGGAACATCCCTACAGGCACCAAAATGTAAACGACAAAAGTCTAAGAGTCTAGCTAAGCGTAAACGGGTAAGTCAACTGATGAATGGATCATCACTCGCTAGCTCTCCTGTAACCCTGATCTCCAACCCTGCATGTACCTACATACATGAAAACATGTACGCCACAATCAGTGGGGAGTGACTAGAGTTCTCCTAGCCACCTTTTGTGACAACACGTAACACATAAAAACAATACAGAACACTCCAACATATATCAACATGTGAAGCATAAACATCTCATCATCTTCTCTTACTATCATGCGATTACCATGCACGGCTCTCAACTAACTTCATAAACAGATAAGAAGGAGAGCCGGTTTCCCTACTGGTTACCCAGTCGGGGGGTCTTTCAATCTAATCATTTATGAAACCGAACTAAGAGTCATCCAATGCCTTGGATGATTTAACCACAAACCATATAACAACGATAACATACTAGGCATATCTGACACTGTACCATTATCAAGGCAAGCAGATATAAACAGCAAGTACAAAGGTTCAGAGGCGACATCTTAACGCATAACCTAGGTACTAAATCATTCAGCAAGTATAAAGGTTCAGAGGCGACATCTTAACGCATAACCCTAATACCAAGTTCACATTATCAAACAAGGACTCAGAGGCGAAAACTCAACGCATGGACCGGCTATCACTGAACATTAGACTCAGAGGCGAAAACTCAACGCATGGACTAACATTCAATTCACTAACACAAGTAAGGAACTCAGAGGCGAAAACTCAACGCATGTTCCCCTACCACATCACAAGATACTAGACTCAGAGGCGAAAACTCAACGCATGTTCTAGCACCAAACACCTGCACTCCGGGTAAGGTATGACAACCTGACTGCCCCGTCGTGCAGTTGCTCTACTCGTCAGACTCAGAGGCCAGCTTAAGGCATATCCTGACGCGATCACACACACATGTCTGGACTCAGAGGCGAAAACTCAACGCATGTCCCAGACACGACAAACAGACATGTATAGAACTCAGAGGCGAAAACTCAACGCATGGCTCCATACACGACAAACAAACACATATAGGGCTCAGAGGCGAAAACTCAACGCATATCCCTATACATGACAAACAACCTACGTATTAAGTTCAGAGGCGACATCTTAACGCATAACTTAATACGCAACAAAACAATATCATTCAAGTCTATGAACTACTCTATAGTTCTACCTTTAACTTCTAATCAACACTTAATTGACCTCAAGAACTAGGATGAGGGAGAGCCGGTTTCCCTTTCGGTTGCCCGACCGGGGGGTCTCTATCCTCACTATATTCCCGAACCCAATATAATGTTGCCCATCCTCCGGGGACCTCAAATACATGTCAAAGGTACACAAAACAAGTTTCAAGTAAAACCGATAAACCGTTTGAAAGTTATGATCAAATTACGAAAACTCAAAAATAGCCTACAGGGGTCCCCAGCCGGTCGGCAGGCAGCCGGTCGGCCGGCTGGTGACCACCTCAGCCTCTTCTTCCTTTTCTGAAACAATACACGAACTCCCAGCCGGTCGGCAGGCAGCCGGTCGGCCGGCTGGGAACTCAGCCTCCTTAAAAACTTGAAAATACGCAACGACAAAAACGCACTCCCAGCCGGCTGGCAGGCGGCCGGTCTGCCGGCTGGGACTACCCTTAAGTTTTCCAAACCACAAAATACAACACAACGCACTCCCAGCCGGCTGGCAGGCGGCCGGTCTGCCGGCTGGGAGACTTATTTCCTATGGTCTCAAGTCTCGCGTGAAACACAAAAATCCCAAGAAACGCTCTCAGCCGGTCGACCGGCGGCCGGTCGGTCGACCGGCTCAGAGAGCCTGTCGCTGAAAAACGCAATTTCCCAACTTCACAAAACTTCATAAATCGACATGTAAACTTCAGAAATTACTACAAGCATGATTTGCCCAACATCATACACAACTAATATCACTATCTTATCAGCATACAATCCCCATAACAATCCTCAAATGGAAATAACAAGTATCCGTCGCAATTTAGGAGAAACTGAAAATGCAATAAGGAACACATAACCACATCTTGGATCATAAATTCTTCACATTTTATGCATCCTAATCATGATACTAAGTCCAATAATCAAAGAACTTGAATAAAATCAGAAGAACAACATCAAAATCACCAAGCATGCTAATATACACAATAAAGGCCGAGTTATCTCATTATCGTCACCTTTAAGCTTATTCCGGCGATTGATCCTCCTCAACCACGTAAGAGTCCACGTCGGGATCGTCAAGACCAACTCCTACAACAAAGAAAACGATTTAAAGACACTAAAAACGAGTTAAAGGCAAAACAGCCTATTTTTCGAAGTTGACAAAATGAAAAACGAAAGTGATGGATGTCTTGGAAATTGAACGAGGATTCCGGAAATGTTCTTACTTTTGCGATTCGATGAACGGATGATGAAGATCTTTGCAAAAGAAGGAAGGGTTTTATGGAGGTTTTTTGAGAAATGTTAAGTTTGCAGGAAGAAAGAAATGTTGAAGGCAATTAAGTCGACATAAGGGTTTATAAAAGAACAAGTGAGTCGTCCTTTCCGAATAAATGAAACGGGTTCAATTATTGAAACGGATATGGAAATGAATACTTGAGTCGGATGTTTAACTATGCCAAGTTGTATTCGTCTTGAGAACTGGAGGTTCTTAAGACGGATCTTATTTATTAAATTAGAGTCTTTCAAAATAAATTACTAAAGTACTATTTTTATTACTTAAAATACTTAAAATGCTTAAATTAGATTTTACGAAAATACGGGATGTTACAGTAACGAATCATGCAAGAGAGTCTAAGGTCTCCACTATACTAGGCCTAGGTTTGTCTCGTCTATCGATTTGACTCACCTAAAGTCGAACCCTATCCTAACTTTCGCTAAAAACAAGGTTAACCTAACATACATACATGTTCATGAAAGCCCTAGACTATCATCAAAGGCCAACAACAATAAGAATCATGTCCAACCATCGTTGAGACATCATTTCATCAAACATATAACATGCACAAATGAAAACCTAGCAAATAAGAGAACCAAATCCGAACCCTAAACAAGATTCATAGCTACCAACAAACCAAAGCACAGCCCTAACCCTAGTAGGGGAACTACTCACTCATGGTAAGGAAAAGCATGTGAATAAGAGATGAACAAGTGCTAAACATCATAAACAAGCAAAAGTAAACAATTGATTTAAGCAAAACTCAAAGTAATGTAAAAACAAAGTAAGGATTAGGAAGATTATACCAAACAATTGAATAAATGCATGAACTTTGATTACAAATAGAAGATCCTTTCAAATGCTCCCAAATTACAACCAAAAACCCTAAGACACAATTGCTAGGAACAATAACTAAGGAAATGACTAAGGAAAAATTAACAAGAACTAAAAGATTCAAGTAAAATCTAAGAAGGATTAAATATTTTAAGAGAGTTTTGATGGCTAAGAATATCCTAATGAAACGGTAAAAACCCTAAAAATATCTCTTGGAATCCGTGAAAATAAATGACACAAGTGCGGGTTTATATAGAGTGCGGATTTCTAAATTATGACTCTCAGCCGGTCAACCGGCTGCCGGTGGTGGACTGGCTGGGAGTCCAAATGTGAACTTCTGGATTTTTTCTTTTTTTCTTTACATTGAGCATGATCCTCAGCCGACCGACCGGCTGCCGGTCGGGTACCGGCTGAGAGGTTGTTCTCAACTTCTGACTTTTTGCTCTTTTTCTTCATTGTACAGGTACCCTCAGCCGGTGGACCGGCTGCCGGTTGGCCACCGGCTAGGAACCCTTTTGCTAGGATCTGCCCAAATCAATATTTCTTCAAATCTCGAAAAATGGCTAAGTATGGGAATGGGTCACCAACCGGCAGGCCGGCTGCCGGTTGGCCACCGGCTGGGAGCCCTGAACCATGAATCTGTAAAATTTACGCATTTTTCCCAACAAGTCAAGTCAAGGTCCTCCAGCCGTCCTACCGGCCGCCGGCTGGGAACCGACTGGGAGTGCCTGGGTCTAATTCTTGCAATTTCTCCTCATTTTGCTCCAAAAATCATCTCGTTTGCTTCCGTTTCTTCATTCTCGCCATAATACCTACAACATGTAAACCAAAAAGAAATAGTCGAGGTAAAAGGCATAAAAACGAGCAAAGGCACGCAAAACGAGGTCGAATCGGGACCAAAAATGAAGAATAAACAATGAAAATAATGACCAAAATAGAGCTCATCACTACTTCAAACAATATACTCCCTCTCTTATAATCATTTGCTTACATAGTTTATTTTTGGATTTCCTAGTTAATTATTTATTTTTCATTTTAAAAATAACTTTTATTGATAATATGATCATGTACAGTCACTTTAATTTACTTGTCATCTAATAATTGATCACGTTCTCTTTCCTTAGTTAATCAAATAATTGAAACGGAAAACTAGTTAACAATTATAGGCCATTATTAGTATTTATTACAGGTAACTAGGCAGATTTGCCGCAATTAAGATGACTTATGAGTTCTGACCACCCGCTAAGTAGCATATCTCATTGATTCGACAATAATCCTTAACTAATTATCTAATCCAAGTCTTTCAATACTGCATTATGAAGTTTCAATCCTTTCGCAAGTCTCTTTCATTCAATCAATACAAACATAATTCTAATTATTTAATCAATTGAAATCCTAAAATATAAACCTTAATTAAACAAATCAGTCAGTTTAATAGAAAAAATATTGAAATAATGGAGGAGATAAGAACAAATAATAAACAAGGGATATTAAGAAAGAGTGAAAGAAGAGATGATTGTAGATGATGTGGCCCATTGGAGAGTTGAGGGGTCGTTTGATTGTCATCGAATAATTTAATTTTGATCTGAGTGTACCTTGCTTTATTCGCTCTTCGTGTGTACTAAACTATCATATTCACCTAAATCATTGTATCTATAAAATCTAAACACGGTGTTGGAAACAGAACGACTGGTTAGGAGATAGGTCTGTGCTACCTAACTTTACACCATATATTGGATTATTGAGTATGTTTAGCAAATAATAGAAACATGTTTATAATAGAGGATAACGTTAACCTAATACGATTAATAAATTTTAGTAGTAGGTTTTAGTGGTTTACTATTAAATTAAACTAGAAGGATTAAAGAATGAAGTTTGTATTTAACAGATTATATGATAATTAAATGTTTTCACATATAAATTAATTAAATATACATTTATAATAATTAGCAGTGTATTAAAAAATAATAGATTTTGATTAATATGTTAGCAAAATAATGGTCTGTTGTTCATATGAACTGATATTGATTTAAACATTTGATCAACGGTTTAGATCTTTGATATTGATCAATTATACTTGATATATTTTGTAACTGTAAAAGTAAGTACAATGTTGTAATACAATACAATCTCCTTATATAGTTAGTTAGGAATCATAGCTAACTTATTAAGTCAACTCTAGTTAGTCGTATTCTTAGTTACTTAACTTAACTATCTTATATGCCAATATCCCCCCTTAAGCTGGACAATATCCCCCCTTAAGCTGGACAATCAGTAGAGCAATGCAGCGGTCCAAGCTTGGAAGATGGATATATGTGTTGAGTACCCCTAAGGGTTTGGTCATGATATCTTCATAGTTGTTTGATCTAAACTAACATGTTCATTATATAAGAATCCTTCTTCTTACTTATCACACACAAAGTGACAATCAACATTGAGATGCTTTGTGCGTTCATGAAAAACAGGATTAAGAGCAATATATTGTGCAACTTTGTTGCCACGGTGCAGAGGAATATGTAAAGGAGTTGTGATATGCAAATCTTGCAGCAGTGCTGCCAACCAAACCAGTTCACTGGTTGTGTATGACATGCTCATGTACTCTGCTTTTGTAAAACTTGCTTGTCTTATATGTAAATAATTGAGGCTCTCGAAGGACCTTAAAAGAAAAGGCCTCCGTATATGAGAAGTTTGTTATATTTACTAACTTATGACCGGATAAAAAAGCTTCAACAATTATATGCATGTAAGGTTTGGGAAGGCCTTCTTTTAGTGATTAGGGGCGTTTAGGAGAAATAGGAACATTGATTGGATGTACTATCTCAAACTTTATTATTTATTGAGCTTATGTGACTTTTTCCTGAGTTTATAAAGTTTTTAAGTTACATTTTGATCTATTGTGGTCAAACTTAAATTTAATTGAACTTATATGTAGAGTTTTTGAGTTATATTATAATTTTTTAAGTTTAATGTTTAAATGAATGATCTCATAAACTTTATAGTAAAACTCACAAACTTTAAAAATAAAACTCAAAAATTTTA
Source organism: Silene conica (assembly GCA_029255685.2). Lineage (NCBI taxonomy): Eukaryota > Viridiplantae > Streptophyta > Magnoliopsida > Caryophyllales > Caryophyllaceae > Silene > Silene conica. The sequence goes on along the minus strand of CM055318.2, from coordinate 68,458,861 downwards.
TTATAATGCTTAAAAATTACATAGTTGGTGCTAATAAATCATATGTATAATCCACATATTGGATGTTTATTATGTGAGTGTTGGAAAAACAAAAAAAGGAAATGAAACAATATATTCTCTTTGCTAATTTTTGTTTTGGTCAATTTCCATTACTTCAAATCCTTCTACCTTCATTGCTCTCAAACCCCAAGATACTTATTCTCTATCCCCTTTTATCCACCATCATCACCCAAGTTCCGACATCGGCCTAACTACCTTTCATGCCGATTAAAATATAGGTGAAAAATTTACTAATCTTACATTTAAAAGTTGGATTAATTGGTAAGAATACTCTGAACTATGGTTGTCCAGCTCAAAAATACTCCAAACTTTATTTTAACTACCAATATAACCAACTAATGCCCTCATTTGCTTTGAATAGAATTTGTTGTTTTGTTAAGTTGTTGTAGCATGTTTTAATGTTGTGATTAGTTAAATATATTAACATAGAAGTAAAAAGAGAAAGACAGGTTAAAGAAGGGTTAGAAATTTGTTCACTTAATTAGCATGTAACAGGTCATATATTATAATAAAAGCGAGTGAGAGCATTAGTTGGTTATATTGGTAGTTAAAATAAAGTTTTGAGTATTTTGAGCAGGACACCCATAGTTCAGAGTATTTTTTATCAATTAATCCTTAAAACTTTATATGAAGTCATGGGGGATGTCTGTCATGAAGATATGTCTTTTTAATTTAGATTTGTAAATCTAATAAATAGGATGTTTATCTTCTATACATGATATACAAATATCATCTTTGTTACGAAAATATAAAAAAAAGGTGTGTAATAGACATATTTTTGAACTTGTGAGTCCAATAGGTAAACTAAAAATATTATTTGTCACCCCACGATATAGAATAAAAATAAACAAGTAATTTGCAGCGAAAATACGATACTTTCAAAAGCTTTTCGACATATTATTACAACTATTTCGCGGAATATCAAAACAACAAGCGGAAGACTAAAACTAATAAGAAAGTATAATTTATACACGAATACTTAAATAAACGAGGGATAAGGTATCCCACGATAACAACGTGAATTAAATCAAAATTAAGCGTAAGGGTAATTGTCGAATGATCAACAATGCTCGCAAGCCACATGTCTTCCCCAAACAGCACCAACCTACATGCATGAAACATGTACGCCACAGTCAGTGGGGTGTAACTCAGGGTTCTCCCAGCCACTTCACGCCAAAATACAAATAAATATCACTAAGAACATATTGTATATGGAGTAGTACATGTGAATATGAGAAATACTAGAGTATGATACACAAAATCAGGTAAACAACCAGGTGATCGACTCAGAGACCAACACTTCGCTTGATGGCATGTCCAATCACACAAACAACAACAACAAAAAACAAGAATATAATGAACGCCTCAGGTAGCATAACCGCTACAACTGACAGTCAGGGAGCATAACCGCTCCACTAACAGGCTAGGGTGTATAACCGCGCCCTAGCTACCGGAGCGCATAACCACATCATCCGAGAACTATGTATAGTGATGTTTGCATTTTATATAGACCTTTTAGGCCATATTAGCACGCATTTTCATGCTTATTCCGTAGTGTTTTACTACAAATGTCCCCCGAATAGTCTACTTTGTTTTGTTTTGCTATTTTGCAGGTATGACCCGGAGAAGATCATAATCAAGCCTAAAACATGTCCTTATGCATGCATTTAGGAAAAGAGTTGAGTCAGAGCTTGTTACTACCGTTTTGAGATGCGCATAGGAGCAATTAAAGTCTATCAAGCGAAGGAAGAACTTCAATTTGCTAGTGCCTACTTTTGAGAGCCATATCTCGAGTTCTACAACAGATAATCAAGTTATTCCAATTAGAGATTAAAGCTTATCCTATTAGTTTTCTAACGCCACCAAGAACGCTTTATTTAAGCGAGTAACGAAGAAATGGCAGTCATTTGAAGTTCAATGCGCAGTGCAGGAAATACACGCTGAGAAGTACTCGATCGAGAACTTTATTTGTTCGATCAGGCACCAATCTTCTCGATCAAGAGCTTTTGGTCCTTAATATCCTCGATCGAGAGGTTTTGGTACTTAAGCTTCTCAATCGAGAGCTTTTGATAGTCATTCTTCTCGATCGAGAACTTTTGATAACTATTCTTCTCGATCGAGAAGTTTTTCTTCTCGATCGAGAGCTTTATCGGGTGTCTGTTCAGATTTCCCGAGAGTTTATGTCAGTTTTCTCTTGTGTTTTCTATAAGAATATATGAGAACTCATTTTAGGTTAAGCCTCTTTTTATTACCTTAGTTTCTTCTTTTTATCACTTGGTAGCAGTCACTTTCATAAAATAAAAAACACTTTTAGTTCTTATTTCCGTTGCACTTTACAAGGATTGTATACGGGTTTAATTCTGTTCTTACACCGGATTTCATCCTATTTGTAATCTTTCTTTCTCTTCTTAATCATTATCATTCTGTTTGTTTTGTTTACTGTTTTCGTTCTCACTATTTTCATTCTGTTTTCGTTCGGTATTTGTCTCGGTATTTGTGCTCTGTTTCTCGCCTCTGCGTCTCTGTTTCCCTTTTGTTTTAGGATTTTTGTTCCCGTTTCCCCTTTCCTTTTTATCTCTATTTTATGTATGTAATCATTCTGTCATATACTCGTTAATCTACATCGGTTTTCGTGTCCTTGTTCTCAACATGTTTCTCGCTTATTAGCTTCAAAAACCGTGTTCCCTTTGCTCGTTTTATCTTGGTTTTACATCCCCTTTTACTCTCTGATCTATCATTCTGTTTTCGTAATAATATAGCATGTCAAATGTTAGCATAATTATTGTAGTTGTAGTCGTTTATAATCCTGTCATGAGTACCTAATTTGTTTATATGCCGAGATGAGGGAAACTGTGTCTTATGCATGATAGGTTATAACCGGGTTGGGTAGTTTTGCGGTATAAATTGTTGTTAAGCAATTTATATGATGTTTGGTTGAATGAGTATACGCAGGAGACCATACGTTTAGTTAAATTAAACCCCGACCTAGATCGGAAGATTGGAAGGGTAAGGCTTGCTTAACAATAATAATTAGTTTCTGTGAGGGCAGAAGTCAAGCAGAAATGACCTTAGGGCGACTTAAAACCGGAAGGTATAGTCGGGTTAGAGACGTGACTGTAATAACCTAGTCCTTCCTACCAATAATCTAACCAACCTAGTTATACCAATAGTGCTGACGACACAGTGACCCGAATTCCTAGCATATTCCTCTTCTCTGAATTATTTTATATCTTTCTCGTTTCTTTTCGTAGTTTAGTTAAAACAATTTTAAAACCCCAAGTTTTGTGACATTCCGACAGACCAATTTGAATAGATAATTAGTAATTTTGCCTCCCTGTGGAGATCGACCCTACTTACCGCTAACTTCTGTTAGTAGTACTTAGGTATTTATTTTTGGTACTGAAACGACTGTATCAAATTTTGGCGCCCTTGCCGGGGAGGCGATGCTTTTTATCTGTTTAATTTTGTCTGTTTTTCACCTCAAGGGAAGACTGAGTACCTTAAGGTTGTTCTCATCTTTTTCTTTAGTGCTGTTTTGATAAGCCCACAGGTTTATTAGACATGCTACGGAGGGAGATTTTCGAAGGGAAAGCTTGAGTACCTTCGATCCTTTTGCCAAGATGACGTCCGTATCCCGACTGATCGCTCAGTTTGAAGCTCAAACTGAAAAATATGCTAAAAGGGAGAGGAATGAATCTTAGGGTTGTGGTAATTACCACACTGCGCCACAACTGGTACCACAACAAACCCCTCCACTTGCTGAAAACAATGAGATCACCGAATTAGTTCGGATGATAGAGGCATTGACGCTAAGGCTGCAATCAAACTCCCACGCTATCCGTCTTGAGAATTTGCAGGTCCAAGTTAATGAATTGATCAAAGGAATTGACCGTGAGGATGCTGATTTAGGAGCATCGAGGAATTTTCTTCTCGATCGTGTATCTGATAGTACTCGATCTAGTAAAATGGAGGAAGAACCTCTCGATCGAGCTGCTGAAAATGCTCGATCGAGCAAATACGAGGAAGAACCTCTCGATCGAGTAAACAGAAATGCTCGATCGAGAGGAACTGCGGATAAAATTCTCGATCGAGTAGATGTAAATACTCGGTCGAGGACTCCTGACGACGAGGCCTTTCTTCAACTATTCTCCGATGCTCAACAGAGTAGTTTTACCGATCGATCAGTTCTTTACCCACAACGGTTGCTGCCACACCGTGGATTTATGGACCGTTTACGAGTTCTCGACGTCATGGCTCACTACAATGAGACGATAACTCAGGTACCTACTTATACCGATTTTATTTCTAAAATTGATTGGTCTAGGACAAATACCACTGAGTCGGTCATGAACATAGCCATGAGTGAAGAAAATAGCATGCTTCTTAGGAAGGGGACCCACCCTACAATGTCTGACCCGAGCCAATTTTCTATCTCATGTTCTATAGGGACCCATTCGTTCGATAACGTTTTATGTGACCTCGATTCTAGCGTCAACATCTTACCATTGCCTCTTGCAATGAAATTACGATTGACTAAGTTTGTGCGTGCTAGAACGACCATCTAGTTGGCTGACTACTCTTATGTAAAGGTCAAAGGAGCTCTATATGATGTACCTGTTAGGATCGGGAATTTCTATATTCCCGCGATTTCATCGTTCTGAACATACCCGAAGACCGCAACGTTCCCATTATTTTGGGAAGACCATTTTTGTGCACTGCTGGTGCAATTGTTGATGTCGGGGTTGGGACACTTACCTTTCAGGTCGGGGGAGAGGATTTGGTTTTTACTCAGTCCGATGACCCTAGGGAACCAATTTCTATCGTACCTTGCAACGATATCCCTCTTGTAGATCCCGTTGCCATTCCGTCTGAGCCACCTTATGAGTCACATATTATTGCTACTATGATGACACCTCCGCCCCATTCTGGGAGCAAAATGGAGGAACATTGTTTTGTTTCTCTTTTTGCAGGTTTTGACGAGATAAAAGATGTGGGAGGTGTGATGGGTGTGTTGGGTTTATTTATCTCATAAACTAATACTTTTAGTCATACTAAATAAATAATATAATTAACATTTTAATTATTGCTTTTAAATCTTATGCATGCTTATAATTTATGCGGAATAATAGTGTCGAATACTTACAATCCGACGAAATCGGTGCTAGGATGATCCTCCAACCCTTAGTATCCAAAGTAGGATACCTCCTCCAAGATGCACCCAAGACAATCCCTTTAGAACCGAATATAACACTTAGCTAGGTGTTAAAACGATTTTCCTTAAACTATAATTTAATCACTTATTAGAATAATAAAATATATGAATACTACAAATATTGTAGTATTGATAATATAATCTAATTATATTAATATCAAGAGATAATAATTTTAGAGGTTTTAGAGGTTTTTCTCACTAGAAAACTTGCTAAGGAAATTAGAATAGAATAACTTATGAACAACTCACAAGTTTTATGTTGGGTGTTGTAGCTAGTAATGGCCGGCCATGGGTAGTAGCAAAAGGGGAACATTTTCCCTTACCCATGCACATAGGGTGGCTATAGGTTTTAGATATCAAGGTGTGCTTTTATGATTATGTTTGCTTAACATTTAAGACACAAAATCACTACCCAAAACCAACCCATAAAACCGGCACTTACATAAAATGTACTCCATTTTATATTTTGTCATTTATACAATTGTACATGTGTGATATACACTATGCCACAATATTATAAGATATAATTATTTTAATTTAAAATGCATATTTATCAAATAAATATCATTTATAAATTAAATAAATCACATTTAACAATTTGACAAGTAATTCGAAATTACTAATATATATAAAATGGTTATTTCAATAATCGTCAATACGATTTACAACACTTGTGATTATATTGAACCCGATTCATTCTAATTACGACATTTCATAAATATCGTTTAATGTTTGACAATTGACACGTTTCAATTTCAAACATAAATCTTACATTAAGATTTAACCTCTGATTTCTCAATATACGAATTTAAGGAATCTGATCAACTCGTATCAATATACATTTGATTAGTTTATCAATTAAGGGAATTGTCCTATAGGTGTGACCTAAAGGGATCAACTGACCACCACCGTCATACAACAGTAATGTCAAACTCTAGCTAGCCAATCATTACCGATTAATGTTGGTCAGTTGACTAATATATTTCGTATCATCCCTTGTGTATTCTCGTCATGAGATTTAATTATGTGATCGCACTATTGTTGAGGACACATTTCCCAACAGGGCGCTCTTAACTTGGAACCAGGAACTACTTGGATAGGCGACCCAGGAGGACGCTTTGATAATATTATGCCATTAAGGAAGAGGATGCATGCTGAGGTGAAAGTTTGGGAGCCTGGTGTTGTGAGGAGCTCCCATTTTTCAGTTGCCAAGTTGTGGAGGACAGATGTTGACTTGACAACAACTGAAGTTACCGCATTCAATCAAAAGCCTTTTAGAGGGGCATTAATTTGTGGTATTGGATGATGAAGAAGAAGGTCGAGCTGGGACCGTTTAATCTAGCGCTACCGGGAGGCAACCCAGTGTTTTAACTTTTTAATTTATTTCTGTTTTGGAACAATTAGCTTTTTATGTTTTGTGTGTTGTAATAATCGTGCTCGACTTTAGAATTTTAACTCGTCTTCGCGTTTTGGTAGTATTCCGTGGCTGTGGTTGTGTAATTGTAGGGTTTTGATCTCGATCGAGTAGCCTCATTATTCGATCGAGAGGTTTTGCAAGCTAGAATGCTCGATCGAGCAACCCAAGAAAGTCGATCGAGAGGATTTGTGGTTTAGACTCCTCGATTGAGAGGTCAAACGGTTCGATCAAGGGAATCACAGGACGAACTGCTCGATCGAGCACTGCTTCTTCTCGATCGAGAAGCTGCTCTTATACCGACTGCTGTGATGGATTTTTCTGCCTGACTTCTACGCTTCGTATGCCACCTCCCATTTTTGGTTCGGTTTGGGGAGGTCCGTGATGCATGCTCTCTTGTAAGTCCCTAACTCATCTTCTTTAGTTTGCATTTCTTTTCCTTTACTTTGTACAATGGGGACATTGTACGATTTCGTTTGGGGAGGTTTTGCATCCATATCTGTGTCTGCATTTTGATTCACTACATTTCTGTTTGCACGTTTCAAATTTAGCATGCATTGTTGTTTTATTTCCAAAAAAATTGAAAATTTTAAAAAAATTCACGTTTATTTTTGCATTTAGGTCGAGTCAGATTAGAGTGTTTCATTGCTGAAATTTGTTGTATGCTTAAGCCTTGCACTGTTTCACGTCTTTTAGCAATTTCCACAGCAATTTCCCGAATTTTGTTTCATTTTTATTGAACTAGTAGACTTGATTGAAAATTTTGGCAAACTACAATAACTTTCTGAGCTTTAGAGCCTTAACCTGGTGATATCCATGACCAGTTATTTTAGGATTGTGAGTAGTACTCCCTACATTTCATGTTTTGCATGTGTATGAGTTTTGATTTCTTATTGCCTACATGAATCGCCTAGAGAACGGAATTACACGTTTGGAGGACTATTTCATCAACCCCTTTCTCATTTTGCCCATTTAACTCCACTTTAAGCCATAGCTGCCTTTTGTCCTTAACTACATCCCATACTTAGCCTACCATTGTGCCGAGCTAGGAAGTAATAAAGGAATTTATCATGTCGTATCATTTTTGGCTCGTTTTCTATTACCTTGGAGTGCGTGCATATGAGAAGTGAAGAAAGTAAGGTTGTGTTGTGCTCAATCGAGAGCTTTATAGCTCGATCAAGAGGTCTCGTGTGCTCTAATGGGCTCGATCGAAAAGTATTTGTTCGATCGAGAAGTTTTGGATGAAAAAGTCCTCGACCGAGGAAGTTTTTGCTCGATCGAGAGAACTTTTATGTTTTGGTCTGAACAACCGAGAAGAAAAAAAAAGGAAAAATCAAAAGAAAAGAATGAAAAAATGAAAAATCAAAGAGAAAAAAAAAGAAAAAAAAAGAATAATTCGGTTGGAAAAGTTATTGGGAATTGTGATGTGTATGCCTAGTCAGTTAAAAGGCATTGAGTTTATTTTTGAGTCGGAAGATCGGGATACATTCTATGATGGTTTGTTAGGTTCTAGCTTGGCTTTAACCCCTACATTTCCATACTTGTCTTGCCCCTTATGTCCTACTTAGCCTCACATTCCCATATTTGAATAGTTCGGCGTGTAATTGACATTGACGGTGGTTGTGCGTGTGTATGGTGCTTGAAATCATTATTCATACTAGTCTAGCATGCATGATTTGTTGGTCGAAGTCTAGGTGAACGACTTTTACTTCTTTCTCTCTTACATATTATCTGCTTACCCTTTGCTTTGTAGAGACAAAAGTGCCCCGGGAGAGTCCAATTTCGAATGTCTTGCAAGGTCCAAAGTTCAACATTCATTTGAAATATGCATAAATTCGTTTGCTTAGGATATCGAGCTGTTAGTAATGATTCATGTGCATTAAACGATTTGAGTTAACAGTTTTCAGCTTGTCCATGTTTTACTCCTATCTATTTAGCCTTAGTTAGTTGCATGAGTTTGCTTGAGGGCAAGCAAAAGGTTTAGTTTAGCGAAGTTTGATGTGTGCATTTTAAATAGACCTTTTAGGCCATATTAGCACGCATTTTCATGCTTATTTCGTAGTGTTTTACTACAAATGTCCCCCGAATAGTCTACTTTGGGTTGTTTTTCTATTTTGCAAGTATGAGCCGGAGAAGATCATAATCAAGCCTAAAACATGTCCTTATGCATGCATTTAGGAGAAGAGTTGAGTCAGAGCTTGTTACTACCGTTTTGAGATGCGCATAGGAGCAATGAAAGTCTATCAAGCGAAGGAAGAACTTCAATTTGCTAGTGTCTACTTTGGAGAGTCATATCTCGAGTTATAGAACATATAATCAGGTGATTCTAATTTGATAAGAAAGCTTATCCTCTTATCTTTCAAACGCCACCAAGAACGCTTGATTTAAGTGAGTAACGAAGAAATGGCAGTCATTTGAAATTCGGTGCGCAGTGCAAGAAATACACACTGAGAAGTGCTCGATCGATAACTTTATTTGTTCGATCAGGCACCAATCTTCTGGATCGAGAGGTTTTGGTCCTTAATCTCCTCGATCGAGAGGTTTTGGTACTTAAGCTTCTCGATCGAGAGCTTTTGATAGCCATTCTTCTCGATCGAGAACTTTTGATAACTATTCTTCTCGATCGAGAAGTTTTTCTTCTCGATCGAGAAGTTTTTCTTCTCGATCGAGAGCTTTATCGGGTGTCTGTTCAGATTTCCCAAGAGTTTATATCAGTTCTCTCTCGTGTCTTCTAAAAGAATAGATAAGAGCTCATTTTAGGTTAAGCCTCTTTTTACTACCTTCTTCTTTTTATCACTTGGTAGCAGTCACTTTCATAAAATAAAAAACACTTTTAGTTCTTATTTCCTTCGCACTTTACAAGGATTGTATATGGGTTTAGTTCTGTTCTTACACCGAATTTCATCATATTTGTAATCCTTTTTTCTCTTCTTAATCTTTGTCATTCTGTTTGTTTTGTTTACTGTTTCCCTTCTCACTATTTTCATTCTGTTTTCGTTCGCTATTTGTCTCGGTATTTGTGCTCTGTTTCTCACCTCTGCTCTCGTCTATGTTTCCCTTTTGTTTTAACATTTTTGTTCCTGTTTCCCCTTTCCTTTTTATCTCTATTTTCATCTATTTTATGTACGTAATCATTCTGCCATATACTCGTTAATCTACATCGGTTTTCGTGTCCTTGTTCTCACCGTTGTTTCTTGCTTATTAGCTTCGAAAACAGTGTTCCTTTTACTCGTTTAATATCGGTTTTACATCCCCTTTTACTCTCTGATCTATCATTCTATTTTCGTAATAATATAGCATGTCAAATGTTAGCATAATTATTGTAGTTGTAGTCGTTTATAATCCTGTCATGAGTAGCTAATTTGTTTATATGCCGGGGTGAGGGAAAATGTGTCTTGTGCATGATAGGTTATAACCGAGTTGGGTAGTTTTGAAGTAGGAATTGTTGTTAAGCAATTTATATGATGTTTGATTGAATTAGTATACGCAGGAGACCATACGTTTAGTTAAACCCCGACCTAGATCGGAAGATTGGAAGGGTAAGGCTTGCTTAGCAATAATAATTAGTTTCTGTGAGGGCGGAAGTCAAGCAGAAATGACCTTAGGCCGACTTAAAACCAGAAGGTATAGTCGGGTTAGAGACGTGACTGTAATAACCTAGCCCTTCCTACCAATAATCTGACCAACCTAGTTATACCGATAGTGCTGACGACACAGTGACCCGAATTCCTAGCATATCCCTCTTCTCAGAATTATTTTATATCTTTCTCGTTTCTTTTCGTAGTTTAGTTAAAACAATTTAAAAACCCCCAGTTTTGTGACATTCCGACAGACCAATTTGAATAGATAATTAGCAACTTTGCCTCCCTGTGGAGTTCGACCCTACTTACCGCTGACTTCTGTTAGTAATACTTAGGTATTTATTTTTGGTACTGAAACGACGGTATATATCATATAACGCATAACCGTTGACTTTATGCCTAAAACCTGGCCAGACCTCTCGGTGTAATAACCTACACCGAACGGCACACGAGGACCGGGCCGCGTAACCACGGACACCGACTAATCCCGAACATAGCTAGATAAAATCCCATAACAAGAGTGTCGTTAGTTCATTACAGTGATACACAAATCGTATCACCTTATCTATTCACAACCAAGGCAACACAACCGTTACCAACACAATTTAGGGTGACATAACTGTCACCTAAACACAAGCGAGGTAACATAACCATCACCCTGCTCATCTTAAGATAACATGACCGTCATCAAATCACAATTTAAGTTAACATAACCGTTAACCAACTCATTTAAACATACATGAGCTAACAATCAATAAATAAGAAAACACTTATATCAATTCCATGCAGATAGAGAACACACGGGATTGAGTACTGAAACAAAAGTTTTAAATGCTTTTCACATTACAGCTGTCCTCTGCCGTAAAATTCATCATTAATTCAAATAAAATCGAAATAATACAAGGCCGATTGGGTCGGATTAATAAGACTTTTATCTACAATCTTCATCAAATAACCATTTCCAAAAGACGAACTTAACAGGGGTTTATAATCTGATCTTTACAGTATATCAGAAATTGTCGCATTAAAAGTATTGCATCATAAAACGGGTTTAACAAAACATTTTGGGGCAAAGTAAACTCCTAACATCATCTAAACTCTTCAAAGTTTAATTATGGGAAAGACCCAGAATAGTTTCAAAGTATAAAAATGGTTTTCGAAATAATCTTTGAGCTACTGTCAGTTTTGCGAGTATTTCGGCGCAATGTTCGTAAATATTTTATTGTGAACAAACGACATGCAATAAAATTATGAAATTTTACGGATAGGCTCTACTCTTAAAATAAACAGGGGTCTATTTTCAACTTTTTCAAGACGGATAATCTAAGATGGCGAAATAATTTTTACAAGCCGACGGACAGATTTGTCAAGGTGCTGAAACTTTATGAGATTCATAACTATCAACAAAACTCTATGAAATTGAGAGACTATCAAACTAACCATCCTCAATGATCATAACCTCATTTAATAATACAAACTTAATAAATTTCCACAACTAGAATCTCATCCAACACAATCATTCCAAGATGAAATTCATTCGAACTTATAATTTATAAACCTCATCAAGCAACAAATTGATCAAAGTCATCAAACACATTTCTAGTATACTAAATATCACTAGCATGTAGAACACAAAGATAGACGATTAAAGTCGAGTAACCCATCACCTTTACCTTATAACTCTTCAATAAGCATGATTTTGATTCAAAGCCACTCCGGTTTGGACAGCCGCACACTACAAGAATACATAAAACAGGCGACGGAAATTGGCGACTGAAGACAGTCGCCAAATGTAATTTGGCGACTGTCTTCAGTCGCCAAAGTTCTGTCGCAAGCCCTAGTCGCCAAAAAAAAATTGGCGACTGTTGTCAGTCGCCAAATTTGGCGACTGAAGATGTAGTCGCTATAGGAAGGAAAATGGCGACTGAAGGTGCAGTAGCCAAATTGGCGACTGAAAGGGCAGGCAGTCGCCAATTTGGCGACTGAAGCAAAGGGGAGTCGCCAATTTGGCGACTGTAGGGCAGTCGCCAATTTGGCGACTGTAGGGCAGTCGCCAAATTCGTTTTTGCTTCCTGAAAACGTCGTATGTTTCCACCCCAACTTCCCACAACTGTCTCAATTCTTCCACTAATGGTTGTAAATAAACATCCAAATGCCCTTTCGGATTCTTAGGACCGGGAATAATGAGAGACAAGAAAATAAATTCCCTTTTCATACATAACCAAGGGGGTAAGTTGTATGGTGTGACCATTACGGGCCAACAAGAGTATTTCTTACCAAATTGGGTAAAAGGACTAAATCCATCCGTACACAAGCCAAGTCGCACATTACGGGGTTCCGCGGCAAATTCAGGATACATCTGATCAAAACGTTTCCATTCTTCCCCGTCACTTGGATGACACATCTTACCCGGAGTACGCGGATTTTCTTTGTGCCATGTCATGTGTTCGGAAATTTTTTTGGTAGAATAAACTCTTTGAAGTCTTGGGGAAAGAGGAAGGTAAATTAATTGGTTCTCTGCTATTGGTTTCTTACACTTTTGACCCCTTCTATTACTCTTGTTGCCTTTTTTAGGTTTCAAAACAACTTCTCCATCACTTGTCTGAAATCTATCCCTTCCACATTTTTTACACTTGTCAAGCAACGCATCATCTTTCCAAAAGAGCATACATCCTTCGGGACATGCATCAATCTTTTGATGCGGTAACTGAATTTCATATGAACCCTAACCCCCAATTTCACCAATTATCATCCTAATTGGCTCTATAACTTAATTAACTACAACCTAATAAGCTAAGATGATCTTAATTGGCTACTACAATACTAAATCTACAAAAAAAAACAAAAAAAAAACTAAAAATCGAAATTAAACTAAGAAAAACACAAACCTTCAATTAAACAAAAGTTTTCGTAGGTGGTGGTGGAGGCTGCTGTGGTGGCCGGTCGTGGTGGTAGATGGGGTCGCCGGAGGTGGTGGGTGGTGGAAGCTGCGGTCACGGAGGAGAAGAGGAGAGTTTTCGTCGTTTTTTTTTATTTTTAAGTAAATCGCGTAATGAGGGAGAGGGTCTGCTGCTGTGAACTTGTGAATAAAATTGGCGACTGAAGAACAAATTTGGCGACTGCAGCCCTTCTGTCGCCAATTTGGCGACTGCAGTTTCCTTATTTGGCGGCTGTCTCGTCAGTAGCCAATTTTGGTGACTGACAACAGTCGCCAATCCATTCCTATAGTCGCTATTTTTTGTCGGTGGTGAAAAAGTCTGGGAAAAGTGACAGTCGCCAAATTGGCGACTGTTTTCAGTCGCCAATTTTCATCTTCAGTCGCCAAATTGGCGACTACATCCTTCAGTCGCCTTTAGTCCGTCGCCTGTTTTGTTTATTCTTGTAGTGGCAACTAGCTACACAAATAAACGAGTTTAGCATAGAAACCCGTGTCTTAAAGGCCACGACCAGAGGATACTAAGGAAAAAGTTTGAGAAATTTCTTACCTAGAAAGATGGAGGGCAAGGAGAGGAAGATATAGGCGCGAAAATCGTTTAAAACCGATAAGAAACAAAGATTTTACAATCGTCTTAAGGTTGAAGGTGAAGATGTATAACAATGGTGTTATGGTGTGTTAAAGCTGAAATTAATAAAGGAAGGAAGAATAAGGAAGGAGACCTTGGGCAGCAAAGAAAGGTTTGCATGCTTAGCCAAGTGTCCTAAAGTCTAAACCATGTGGAATGAGTCGGCAACGAGCGAGAGTTTTGTTAGCGGATAATCCGCGACAGCCTTTCGTATTTTCGGCATAATTTCCTCCACATAACTCGGATTGAGGTGTTTTCAGTGGCGTTGAAAAGCTAAGAAAAAGAGCTAAAACTTTTATTTTATAAGAAAAGGCTAGATATGCCTTTAAAATATCTTAAAATTAGTAACAAGGACAGAGTAGTTGTTTGCGAGTTTACGAAATATAAGTTTAAGACTGGCATTTTAATATCATTGTCAAAAACGATAGATTTTAAATTGAATTTATTTATTGTGGATAATACTTATTATTAAAATAAGATTTTAATTATATAGGATGACTTGGAAATTACGGGGTGTTACGTATTATAACCTTTTAGAGAGCGTTTAGTTAGAGAAAGGTAAAGGGAAAGTTTGCATGCTTAGCCAAGTGTCCTAAAGTCTAAACCATGTGGAATGAGTAAGCAACGAGGGAGAGTTTTGTTAGCGGATAGTCCACGACATCCTTTCGTATTTTCGGCATAATTTCCTCCACATAACTCGGATTGAGGTGTTTTCAGTGGCGTTGAAAAGCTAAGAAAAAAAGCTAAAACGTTTATTATATAAGCAAAAGCTAGATATGCCTTTAAAATATCTTAGAATTATTAACAAGGAAAGAGTAGCTGTTTGCGAGTTTAAGGAGTATAAATTTAAGACGAGCATTTTAATATCATTTTCAAAAACGATAGATTTTAAATTGAATTTTATTTATTGTGGATAATACTTATTATTAAAATAAGATTTTGATTATATAGGATGACTTGGAAATTACGGGGTGTTAAATATTATAATCTTTTAGGGAGCGTTTGGTTAGAGAAAGGTAAAGGGAAAGTTTGCATGCTTAGCCAAGTGTCCTAAAGTCTAAACCATATGGAATGAATAGGCAACGAGCGAGAGTTTTGTTAGCGGATAGTCCACGACGGCCTTTCGTATTTTCGGCATAATTTCTTCCACGGAACTCGGATTGTGGTGTTTTCAATGGCATTGAAAAGCTAAGAAAAAGAGCTAAAACTTTTATTTTATAAGCAAAAGCTAGATATTAAAATGTCCGTCTTAAACTTATACTTCTCCTTATACTCGCAAACAACTACTCTGTCCTTGTTACTAATTTTAAGATATTTACTCGCAAACAACTACTATGTCCCTTATTACTAATTTTAAGATATTTTAAAGGCAAACCTAGCTTTTGCTTAAAAAATAAAAGTTTTAATATTATAACCTTTTAGGGAGCGTTTGGTTAGAGAAAGGTAAAGGGAAAGAAAATCAGAAAAGGTAAGAGGGGAAAAGGTAAAGGATTAATAAAATTTAATTTGTTGTTTGGTTCCACCAAGAAAGAGAACTAATGGTCCACTCGCACTCACTCCTATCACCAACACACACAACCACAAATAACCATTTAGATACTGGTGGCGGTGATGGTGGTAAAAGTGTCATGGCGGTGGTGGTGGTGAGGGTGTCATGTCAATGGTGGGGTGTCATGTCAATGGTGGTGGTGGGGGTGGGGGTGTCATGGTAGCGGTGGTGGTGGTCACGTCGGTGACGGTGGCATCATGGTGGTGGTTTGGTGGTTGCTAGTGTTGTCGTAGTTGCAAGTGTGGTAGTAGTCGGTAGGTGAAGAAAGTGGTTGAAAGGTAAAAAGGGTAATGAAATATCATACCCTAGGGGGTGGAGTAAAGAATTAGATAGATTGAGGAGTAAGAAATGATTGAGGGGTAAGAAAAGGAGTTTCATTCCCTTTGTTTGTGCCAAACAAACACCAACAAAGAAAATAAGTAACTTTGTTTCTCTTTCCTTTTCTTGTAGACCTCAACCAAACGCCCCCTAATATTGTTTTTAAAAGACCCAAATTAGACTAACAAGTAAAACTAGCCAAACCATGGATTCATGGAAGTATTTAGAATAAAGTTTGCGAAATAGGGACTACAGTGTGACTCATGTTGACAAACTGCATGAGCAAGTGACATAAAGTTGTCTTAAACCTATCCCATGGCAGTGCTCAATGGATGAAAGTAGGGCTAAGAAAAAAATATCCGATACAAATTTTGTTCTGAATCCGATCGAAAAAAAATCGAATATATAAAAATCTATTAATTTGGATATCCAATATAAATTTTTCCGAATAAAGTGGATTGGATGTGGATTGTGATTTTCTTGAAACCTGATATTCGAATCCGGTCTGAATTTCAATAAACTGAAAAAACAAAAAAAACAAAAAGTGAAAAAGAAAAAAGTCAGTACAATTGAAAACAAATCGACACAAACCCTAATTTCTTTCATCCCGCCTCCCTATACCGTTTTCCACCACGCACGGATGTCAAATCACCAGGGCCGT
Source organism: Silene conica (assembly GCA_029255685.2). NCBI lineage: Eukaryota > Viridiplantae > Streptophyta > Magnoliopsida > Caryophyllales > Caryophyllaceae > Silene > Silene conica. Next base: position 68,442,503 of record CM055318.2, on the reverse strand, counting down.
CTCAAGAGATGTGGAGGCCCGGTGCAAAAAAAATATAAAGCCTCAAATTTACAAAATCAAAATACGTTTATATAAAATATTAATGCAAACTACTAACTTATTCTATGAATTAAAAATCGATAAAACAAAGTTATTTAATCTCCAACTATTTGACTCGTTATACTCCTCCAATTACTGCAAATGCATTAAATTTTTGAAAAATATTGAAAATTCAGAAAGCAAATAAAAATCAAGTCAATAATAAGAAACAAAATTAAAGACAGCGATTCACAAGAAATCGACACTATCACTCAAAACTAAACAATTAACCAATTTTAAGTAATACATTGTCAGAAGATTTTATTTGGTAAATTAAAATTAAAAAAATTTAGATTAAAATAGTTCAAATTAGAAATAAAAACATCTCAATTGTATATATTAATACTTCCTCCATTTTAATCCAAATACCCATTATGCTTTTTGTACACTATTCACCAATCAACTTTCAATCTCAATTTTCTCTCAATACATAAGAAAAAATATATTCATGTAGGGTCTTGTTTAATTCGTCTGTACGAGTACATTGAAAATATATAACTTTTATAATTTTTACAAATACGTAGTTAAAGATATGAAGCACGCAAAACTTGCGTTGGCAAACGTGAATAAAGCATAATGGGTATTTGGATTAAAATGGAGGAAGTAATAATTAATATAATATTGAAAAATGATTCATTAAAATTAAGAAAAATTACCTCTTTCGATCTTTTGAAAACTCAAGTGTAAATCTGGATTTTAATAGAAGATTGAAAATGAATGTAACTTTAAAGTTTTGATTCTAATCACACTCTAATTGTAATTTGGAGTGATTTGTGAAGAACTAATATGCAAATAATAGTAGATTATAATAAAACGTATGAAGAGAATACCAAAGAGCTAATTTAATTACTTGGGGAAAGATTAACTATTTTGGGAATGAGATTGTTTTTTATTTGGAAAATGGAATAGTCAGTCAAGACAAACTAACAATTAATGTTTCATTATTTTTTCCTTTTTTTTAATTAATCAACACTATATGAGTAATTCTAATAAGATTTGGGCCCCAAAATTTTGAGGCCCAGATCCATTGCACATAGTGCGCTATGGGCTAGACGGGCCTGCAAATCACTAATCGTCATTGCTCATCAGTCATCATCAATCTTCGTTCTTCAGTTCTATTAATTTCCCTTGTTTTCTAATAATTTTTGTTTTATTTAAGTTGATTTTATAAAATAAATAATTCCCCCAAGAATTAGTAGATTAGTAAATTAAAATGATGTTATATTTGGTTTGTAAATTTTTATGAGTTTCTTTCTTACCATCACAAACATTCCGAGTCAAAATATCCGTTATTAAGGTCAATCCTCTAGTGACTATTGTAACAGATAATCCGCAAGGAGAGTCAGCAAATAGTTGACTTTCTTGACGAATAATTGACTTTGTCGATCCATCTCCATTTTACTCAATTGCTCTAAGGTTGAGAATTCGCATTAGCAAATTGAGTAACCATGATAAGTACATAAGAAAAGGACTCGGGGAAGTAGCAAATAAACCTCATACGTTTAGTTTTATGGGCAAATCACCCCCACGACTTTCGGTATATGCATATTAGCCCCGCAAATTCACACTATGGTGCAAATCAATTCTAATTTGATTTTTTTGTATTATATAAATATGAAAATTAAATACATAATTAATGAGTATTATACAGCTACATATATTATAAACAATTTATTAAAACTCAAATTTACCCTCTTCTATATCACCACATCACCACATGCCTCCCTGCAACCACTACATTATTATCGACAACACCTACATCAAACATGAGATTAGTTCAAAATCACCATCAATAACCAACCAACCATGAATATATGTTGCTACTCTACCTGTGACCACCCTTACAACCATCTCGTCCCAATTGAAACTGACCCACTGAAGAAAAGCAATAGCTAATGGTGTCGCTCCAATTCAACTTTATTCAATTCAATTTAACTTCATTAAGTTCAGTTTAATCAGTTTAGTTCAGTTCTTCTCTTCACAAATTAACTCTTATATTTCAGTTAAGTTCAACTCTATTAAGCTCCGTTTAGTTAAGTTGAGCTCCATTAAGTTAATTAGTTCAGACAGTTTTAGTCGAAAAGAATAGGGCCTTATATATTCTCGTGATTTGTATCAAAAAGTTAATAAAATAAAACTCTAAATTTAGGATTATGAAGTTGCGAAACATGATTTTTTTTCGTAATTGGACCACTATTTTCAATTGAATGAGTGAGAAACAAACCTATTTATTAGTCACTTCAGTCCATGTTTATTGTTCTCTTTTCTCTAACAATTCATCTCACTTTTATTGTTCTCATTCTTAATTTTGTATGATAAATTATTAGGCTCCCATCAATATCCTTCAATTTTTCACCGAATCAAAATTTTATTGTCCTTATTGTTCTAATTAAAAGCGCACAGTGGTAATTTTAGGAAGTATATAAATAACATAGAAATATTTCGATACAATAATTGAACAATAACGGTATAGTTTAGCATTTAGTGGTAAAAGTGTACCTCACTTTACACAACCCCTTAAGGGGTGTTTGGTTCAAACATGAGCATGAATTTGGAATCAAGAATCATAGCCGGGTGGTATGGGGTTGAAACTTGATTCCCAATACCATGTCTTTGTTTCAATTCTGGGTGGTATGAGTTTAGAGTTTAATTAAAAGTTAAAATCGGTAAAAAAGAAAATTAAAGTCGAAAATTTTAGTATTATTATAAAATTATGAAAAAAAAATAATCAAATAAGTACATATATAGAAGATTTGATTTACATCCTGCCACTATTTGTGTTTAACATTTTGATTTATTTTAATTTCATTCCCATAGGTATCAATCTAATACCTGCCTCGTCTATGGGTATGAGAATCTCATATCTCATGGGTTTGAGGTATGGATATAAAACACTTATATTTATCAACCAAACACATAGTATGGGTTCAGCTCATTCTAAATACATACCTCATACCTTTTACACGTGAACCAAATACCCCCTAAAAGTTAAGGGGTCTCCTAGATTGTTTAGTATTTGGTCATAAACTAAACTTTATTTCAAAAAAGGAAATAATCCCTTATCTTTTATTAGAGCTAACCGTTTGCGGCCTTTTTTATGCATGTGTCCCCTATGGCGGGCCTACTATAACTGCTCGTACCCGCCCTATATACTTTAATGGGCCAACCCGCGGGCTAGCGGGTTTTTAATGAAATTAATTACTGAAAAATCAAACCAACACAACGGTAAAAAAAACATCATGATTACCAAATTTGCAAAATAAAACTTATAACTTAAGAGTTAAGATCATATTCACAACTTTCAAAATAGTAACTAAACGTTATAGTTGTTTCATATAAAGTCTCGGAACCACTTTAAAATATCAGTAGAGGAAGACATGTCTTTATCTGTCATTATCCACGTCTTGCTCTTCATCCTTTATATGAAACACGTGAGAATCATGAGATATTATACATATATATTAATAGCTACTTTACTGATATAATAAAATAGTAGAAAAAAATATACTTGGGGAGATAATTACTAATTTAATGGTAGAATAAAAGTAAATAAAAAATTTACCTAATGTAACGCTTAAGCTTGTCACCAATCTTCATTACACATATACTATTATGAATATAATATTTTTCAGTTTTAATTTTTATTTATTTTTGTTAGGTTATGTAACACGAGTCTAGCGGGTTGTCCGTGGACAATTTGATTTAGTCCAAACCCGTCCATTAATTTTAGCGGGCCTAATTTTTTTGTCCGTACAAACTTATTTTAATTTTTTGTGAGCGGGCCGAACGGACGGGTCAAACGGGTTGGCCCACATTTTGCCAACTCTACCTTTTATGCCAAATATGAAGACAATTAGGTCATTTTCTTTTGAACTTAATTTTAACTTATAATTCAACTTTATTCAGTTTGGTTTAACTTTATTAAGTTCAGTTCGATCATTTTAGTTCAACTCTTTTTTCACAAATTAACTCTTATTTCAATTTAGTTCAGTTCCACTAAGTTTTGTTTAGTTTAGTTCAGCTCAGCTCCATTAAGTTTATTTTAGACATTTTCAGTTCAAAAGGACAACGCCTTATATATTCTCGTGATTTGTATCCAAAAGTTAATTAAAATAAAACTCTAAATTTGTATTATGAAATTGCAAAACATGATATTTTCTGTAACCGAACCACTAATTTAAATCGAATGAGTATAAGTAAGAAATCCATAAGTTAAGATAATTATGTATTTCACAATTACACTTTAATAACTGAATTTTTCAGTGAGGAATGGCGGTCCAAAATCTTGGCTCTTCCTCTGTGTTTGTCACAACCCAATGATATGATCTTTTGGAAGCATTGTACTTCGGGCATTTATTCGGTTAAAAGCGGGTATGGTATTGCTCTTGGCTCTCACCTCAACAAAGCATGCACTGAGAAGGATTTATCTAGAATAAGTAGGTCGTGTGTTGCCTTTTGTAAAAGGAGGCTTTGGAACCTCCCTGGACCTCAGAAATGGAAAATTTTAGTATGGCGGATCCTTACTAATTCTATCTCTAACGGGTCGGAGTTCCAAAAAAGAGGAATAGGTGTAGACCACTCGTGTAGATTCTGCAATGGTATGGATAAGCTCGAGACACTAAATCACCTTTTCCTGATTGCGATATTGTTGCTAGGATCTGGTCTTCCAGTAATTTGGGCATCCGTTCTGACAATGATTCCCACATGTTAGTTGGAGAACGGATCATTAGTTGGATCAATTATCTGTCAAAGGCTGATAACGGGGATTTTTTGGTTATTAACTTGTTTGCTACTATCTGGTGCATTTGGTGTACACGCAACAATCTCGTTTTTAGAGATGACTTATTCTCGCCTGAGGCTTTCTTCAACCTTTATCATAAGACAACGGCTGAGGCAATTGCGGCTTATGAGGCTTCGCAAGGGATGTCAAGGGTGAATTGAGTTCTATCCTGGTTTACCATGTAATGAAGTTAAGGATAAACTGAAGAATAGTATTCCTGTTTATCTGATTGGCACAGGCCAAGGGTGTAATACTATCAGGGTGAAAGTGGATCGATGCTAGCTGGAATTTGTCTTTAAAGTCTGCTAGAGGTTTGGTGGCATATGATCATGATGGGTTAATCATCTATGAAGGAGATAGTAGTTCATGGTCTGAATCTGCACTACAGACGGAGGCAAAGGGTATCCGAGAAGTTATACAATGGGTTAGCGCTAATGGTTTTCTACATTTGGACGTGTATTCTGATTGATTGCAGATCTTATTTCAGATCACAGGAGTGGAGAACGAACACCATTTGACGCAGAGAATACTTCTCGACATTGAAGCTAGTTTACCTCTTTTTCATTGTATTAGCTTTAGTTTTATTCCTAGAAACCTGAAGTCAGTGGCTCATCGCTTAACGAAACGAGCCATGATTTTGTAAGAATGTTCGTTACAGCTGCCAAAAAAAAAATTACACAACAAATATCAATCTGAAAAAGTTGTACAAAATTTTATTCGTAGTATTAGTGTTGGAGTAACACTCCATAATAGATAAAATTTTCCTTTTATTTAATCTGATTTTACATTCTATTTTATAATTTCTTAAACAATAGGTCTCGTAATTGGGAAATAAAAACTTCAGTAGATCCATCACCCTATTATATAAGCAGTCCGTTTTTCGTAAGACGGACGTACCCGTCGCAAGCTTGCGACGGGTCAAGTACGTGTTATATGGGCCAAGTATGTACCGTATTTGATAGAAAATGGGGCATGCAAGTTGGCTGATGTCACAATTAGGACAATTAAAAAAAAGAAAAAAAACCCTTCTCACTTCCCCAAAACCCTCGAGACTCCCAACCATCATATCTTATTAAACCCTCTCTCACTCAACCGTCATTCACCATTTCCTCACAAATTCAACTTCATTTTCCTGAAATCACTTCCTCTCACTAAAATAAAATCTCTGTACACCCCCAATCTCCCTCTAACATTTTCTCATAAAATACAAAATCTCTGCAAAACAACAAACAGAAAGAGGGAAAATGGTAACTAAACAAAGTGCGAGGCGTGCATTGGTGAAGAAGACAATTACAAATGCTGAAGGTATGCACATATTGAACCTTTGTCTCTCGTTATTTTTTGTATTTTCTAGGGTTTTTGGGAAATTTTGGGGTTCCTTGTATTTTAGGGTTTCTGGGTTTGTATGTTTTTTTCGTGGGTTTGTGGGCTCTTTGTAGGGTTTTGGGTTTGTTTTGTTGCATATGTTTTTTATTAAATAATTTGTGTGGATTTTGGGGCTTTGTTGTTTAAAGATCTTCATTGGTATGCCATTTTATTGTTTAAATAATGATGTTTGAATTGTTTTATTTGGTTTTATTGTAGTTATTTATGTGGGTTTCTGGGTATTTTAGGGTTTGATTTGAAGATCTTCAATGTTCTGACATCGTAAAATGTCAGACATGTTAAAATGTCTGACATGAGAATATCTGACATGATGAAAAAAGGTCTGACAGGTAAAAATGTCGGACATGTTAAAATGACGAACAAAAAATGTTGGTACTTATTCTGATAATGTATTGGTTATATATGTTGGTAGTTCATCTGAGAATTTATTTGTTGTATATGTTGCTAGTTATTCTGCATATGTATTTGTTGTTCTCGTAGGTATTATGTTTCCCCTGGTTGTGTTAACATTATGCTTTAGTTGGTTAACATACAATTTATTTGAGTTGTGTTTGGATGTTGTTATTGTTAAGCATTATGTTGGATGCTTACATTGTTGTTAATGTTGCCCACATATGTTTTCTTCTTTGAATATTATGTAGCATACATTACATAATGTTATATGTTGCGTACATATGGTTAAACTTATTTGTGGTTACTTTTTCTAATTATGTTTCCCCCGGTGATGTTACCATTTTACTTTAGTTGGTTAACATACAATTTATTTGAGGTGTGTTTTGATGTTGTTATTCTTAAGCATTATGTTGTATGATTACATTGTTGTTTATGTTGTCGACATATATTTTCCTATTGTTTAGTGGATATGTTTTCTTCTTTGCTTATTATGTAGCATACGTTACATAATTGTATATGTTGCTTACATATGGTTACACTGATTTGTGTATACCTTTTGTAATTATGTTCCCCTGTGGTGGTGTTAACATTAAGTTATAGTTGGTTTACATACAATTTATCTGAAGTGCGTTTTATATGTTGTTATTCTTAACCATTATGTTGGATGCTTACATTGTTGTTTACGTTGTCAACATATCTTCTTCTGTTATTTTGTGAATATGTTTTCTTCTTTGATTATTGTGTAGATTGCATTACATGATTTTATATGTTGCGTAGATATGGTTATACTGATTTGTGGTTACCTTTTGTAATTATGTTTTCCTCTGTTGGTGTCGACATTAGAAGTGTGTTTAGATGTCGTTATTCTTTACCATTATGTTGGATACTTACATTGTTGTTTGTGCTATGGACATATCTTCTTCTGTTGTTTTATGGATATGTTCTCTGCTTTCGTTATTATGTAGCATGACTTACATAATTTTATTTGTTGTGTGTAAATGTGCATAATTATTTGTGGTTACCTTTTGTTGTTTTGTTCCCGTACGATGGTGTGAACATTATGTTACCGTTGGTTTACATTTATTATAATTGAAAAAAATTCACATGTTGTTACTACTACCCGTTATGTCACGTGCTTACATTCTTATATATGTTGTGCCCATATCTTCTTCTGTTGTTTTTAGAATATGTTTTACGCTTTTGTTATTACGTAGCATGCATTACATTATTTAATTTGTTGTGTATACTTGAAATGACCGTCTGCGTATGTTGTAGGAAAAGGAAGGAGGTTGACGGCCATGGGTCACCTCGGCCATTATTCAACCTGATTACTGTTCTGACGGAAGCTCAGAAGATGGATGTCGAGGACATTGGTTTTGGCGGTCTACTTCAGCTGAAGACTCACGCCTACCTTCATCAAATGGCTGACTACTTCAGCTGAAGACTCACCCAGACTACAACCCGCACCACCCGCAAGAAGACTGGCAGAGCCAAGTAATGTGACCGGATATTAGGCAAGACATGTTTTCGGGAGGCCGGTATAATGGCCTGGTTTGGATGTACAGAATATTTAGCTTCTCGTTGGTGTACGACCTTTTTTTTGGGACAGTTTAATGGGTAGGTCCATTTATTTTGGACTACCGGTGACATTTTGAAGGCCTATGTTGTGCCTTAGTTTATGTATTCAGCTGGCACCTAACTGCCAAGACAATGGATGGTCTGCATTGACCATCGTTTTGCGGTCTCATCCCGTACTGACTTATGTATCTTTCCCTTGGGGGGCTTACCTCCTTTGGGCATTATGTATAAAGTCTTTGTATTTATTCCTTGTGCTTGTTCCTTGTGTTATCGATATGTTTTTGAGACAAGATATACATTTTCGTATAGGGGGTTACGGTTTGAGGTTAGGGGTTGTTTGAAAATGTAAGATTTAACAATGTACAACTTCATAAAACAGAACATAATGGTTAAAAATAACAAACATGTCAACACACTTCAATACAAAATGTATACACATGTATGGGGACAAAATAAGTTTGAACATATCTACCCAACAAATAAAATAATGTAATGTATGCTACAAAATAACAAATGCAAGAAACATATTTATCAAACAACAGAAGAAGCACTGTGTTTATATTTTATCAAGAAATATTACTGTGTGTTATGTTTTTTGTTTTAATATGTTTATATTTTCGGGTAATATGTGTCCCTGTAATGGATGTAACGTTACATTTTTTTGAAAACCTAGTAATGGACCTTCAAAGATTATTGTCTGATTTCATGACTCGTAGATCTTGTTGGTTCACATATCTTTTACCCACTACCGTGGCCCCAAAAACCAAGGTAACATCGTTCAACAAGTCAATCATGACCTGAGATTCAGACATACATGTATATACAATCTACAAAAGAAAAGGACCGAAAATATGTTCATATTTTCGGGTAATATGTGTCCCTGTAAGGGCTCTAACATATTACGTCATAGGGCGCACTTAACTAAACTAATTAAAGGGGTACATATTGGCCACATTCCTAGCCAGTACACCGATATCGTACTTCGACATCATTCCCTGCCAGCATCCTTCGAACTCGGTCTCGTTGTAGTACCCATTAAGGCATTTATTGAACAAATCCTGGAATACCCTGTCATGCTTCAGAGAACCGAAGTGAGAGATGGCGTTTTGTTGAATGTGCCACTGGCATAGCCGATACCTACTTTGTCACTTTGTGGATAAACCTGCATAAAAACAGAAGATAATGTCACCATAATAGGTTGGTATGTTCATAACAGAAAAGACACACACATCTGAGCGTATCGTGGTACCATAATGATAAGGTAAATAATGTCCATATTAAAAACATGTATGTATCATACATGCCAAACTATACTCATCACTGCATTCCTCTTATGGTTATTGTCAACATGCGCAGCCCATCCCCACCTACCCGGCTACCGTTTCCATGGGTGCCTTCAGCGGAACACACAAAATACCTCTCGACAACCGGAGTTCTGGGGCCATGCGCCCTCCGTGAAGTCCCTTTCCTGACACTGAAACCCCACGCCGGTGAGTGCTTCAGGTACATCTCGTATACCCCCTCCCATGTTCAAACTTCCATGCCGACTAGCGATCGTGAAAAATCTGCTGACACAAACCACAAATGTTCACATTTCCCCCGTAAAATATATACATAACCACACATGAATGACGACATTGTTTTGAATAGAGTATCTTACAATATTTTGCCAGGGAAACATTTCCACTAAACCTATCAACATTTCCCTGACATCTCCACCTACTCAGATAAATTACTACTACATACCCGCAACCCCTGCTGGTAACTAAAGTACTCTGACAGGGCCTCATATACCCCTAAAACTAACAACATTTTACTGACTTTAATCTGAACAACTCTTACAATACTTTGTCAGGGACATATAACCCCCAAAAGCAGCAAACATTTTACTGACGCGTAAACTTCATAACAAGAAACCCATAAAACATGAAAGACACCATATTTGCTCACTCAAAACATACAAAAAAGGAGAAGCTTGTAAGAAACTTTGTCAGGGAAACATATCCACTAAATCTATCAACATTTCCATGACATCTCCACCCCACTCAGATAAATTACACTACATACCTGCAACCCCAGTTGGTAACTAAAGTACTCTTACAGGGCCTCATATACCCCTCAAACAAAATACATTTAACGGACATTAATCTGAACAAACTCTTACGATACTTTGCCAGGAACACATAACCCTGAAAAGTAGCAACATTTACCTGACATGTAAACTTCATACCAACAAAAACCGCAAAAACAGAACCCAGTGCCAACATATTTGGTCACTAACAAAGATGAAACAAAAATAATACGACCAATATAGAACAAAAAACACAAAGAATATAAACCCAACATAGATGATAAACAATAACCTTCCAATGAACATTAAAACACAAATATAGTTCTCCTCTTTCACACTACAACAAAAAAGTCACATTTACCTTTGATACTACCATTTCCTTCTGAAATCTCTTGAGTTTGTATTGTCTCCATCACTCCGATGATCGAATATTTCATTATTAGCCAACCCGACATCAACCACGTCCGTCGTCTCTTGATGAATTGTAATGTCTCCCTCACTCATTTCATTACTAACCAAACCGACATCACCCCCGTCCATCGTTATGTTCATCGTCAATATTTTACGTAAAAGTTCTGGGTTTTTTTCACTGTATTATATGAAAAAAATTAGAGAGGGAAATGAGATGAGATGATGTTGTGTTCATGAAGAAATGAGAAAAAATTGAAAGAGAAAATGGCGGTATTGTGATTGTAGATTTGTAGGCAAGTTGTTTGTATGGTATTAGGTTATTATGATTATAGTATTATTATATGTAATATTAAATAATCAATTATTAGTATTAAATACCCCACAAGTACAATAGAGGACAATGTTGGCAGTAGTAGGTGGCAAACATCAAATCTCTGACCCAGACCCGTATAGCTACAGTACGGTTCGTATTTGGCCCGTCGCAAGCTTGCGACGGGTAGTTCCGTCTTATATAAGAATTTGTGTTATATAAGAAGTCTTTCTCAATAACATATTGATAAATTGTCTCTCTAAAATTTTTGTGTTTCTTAAATAAATTTTTTATATTTGCATAACTTAAAAAACTTTTAATACACTTAATTTATCAAACCAAAGCAATATCAATGGTGCACTTGATTTTCGGGTCCCGGACGAGGAGAAGGTGGCGTGTCATCGGTTGGCAGAATTCTAAGACCATCCCCAAGCAAGGTCAATAGGTAGGTCATGACCTTGCTTGGTCACCTTAATCACTTGATTAAAGAGAAGATTAGCGTGACCTTCTTGCCCAACAGGTCAATTTGTGACCTTCATCTGATGTTTGTGACCTTGTTTGTGACCTAGTACGTGGCACCCTCTGATTGCTTGTTGGAAACAAATTAAAGAAAAACAAAAAATGAATTCTGCATCTTCTCCTCTTTTTCTGCCAAGCTTCTATTCCTCTTTCTCTTTTTTCTGCCAACAATAAAAATGGATTTACACACCACTGCAAGAGTAAATAAATTAAAGAACATTTTTTATCGAATCACTCTTTAAATTACCTATTTAATGAAATCAATTTTGATATATTTTGAACCAACTTTTTTAATACTTTATATTTAAGATTTTTGGGCAAAAAACTCAAATAAATTGCTCGGAGGGATTGAACGAAGAAATACCAGGTTGGACTGATGCTTGACGGCGCTACAGTAGCCAGAAAGTGGTAGCGATGGTGGATGTGTGGATGAATACTGATACATAAATTGTCACTTGCTCTCCCTTGCAAAACTGTTGTGAATATCTTTTGAAGAGGGGAAATCAAGAATCAAAAGTGTGAAAGAAGTTGGGGAAGGAGATTTCTGATTTTAGAGGCTTCTAGATCTGAATTTGTTCCATTGTTGGTAGTTGCTAGGGTTTTGGATATGATTTTGAGCATTGATATCTGGTACTTTAGGCCGTTTGGGCTTGTATTATGTTTGGGCTGCCGTCTGCAAATTGTACGTGATCCGTTTTCTGTATGGGCTCCGTTTTTTTTATAAGACTACTTACATTTTATCAAATAAAAAAAAAATATTTTGACTAATATTTTAATTAAAACCGTCAAAGTAATATTTTTTTCCCTTTTGTACGAAATCTAATTAATATACTTATCATATTGAAGTAGTTATTATTTATTAATTAAAGTAATAGTAGAAAAAGTAAAAAGGTAGGTTTTGGTGGGGTAAAGAATGTGTGAGAAATGATTAAAAATGTTGGGAAGTGAAAAATGATTGGGTTGGTGACCTAGGTCGTGACCTTCTGCTTGGGAGGGTAAAAGTAGGTCAAGATAATTAAGGGGTAATTAAGAGTAAAAATAGATCGTGACCTAGTTAGTGCGACCTTTGCTTGGGAATGGTCTAAGGATCCTCCGCACAGGTTTTCTAAGCTTTCCACCACCATATTCTAAATTTTCGACCACGTAAACGTTGTCGTTATTTAGACATCCTTTCTCTTGATCATCTGTCAAAGAGCAAAGAAAGACATTACGTGAGCATTACGCATTTTCAAAATTTTCGATTTAGGTGATATTTTATTAGACAATATTTATGTCCTTATTAATTAATTCTCACTATTTATATTTACTATTAACATTATTTATTTACTGATTAATTTATAACATGAATCATTGTTTAGCTTTTATATAAACTAGTTTTAAACCCGTGCAAAATGCACGGGTATATTTTTAGAAAAAATGTGATGGATAATTAATATTACCGAATAGTGTCAATAATACGTGAATATTTTGCATTTAATTTCTATTATATTGATAATACGTTAAATTGCACGGGTTGTTTTCAAATCGTATAATTCTAAATATGTATCATCAGAACTAAATTATAAATGTTCATAAATTTTGTTTTATATCTAACGTCTATATACTCTTGTTTGTGACTTGATTTTCGCAAGATATTTCAAATGATGATATATTTTGGACCAACATTTTAGTCAAAATGTTGTGTAGGATATATTTTGGACCAACATTTTAGTCTTTTTATAAGTATATATTTTGTTTTTAGGTTTAGTTTTAATCGTTTTGTTGATGATTTGATTTTCGCAAAATTAAAATTTAAATATATGCTTAAAGCTAAACCATTATTGGGTATATATAAAATGGTTATACTGTATTATATTTATTATTTTAATTTTGATGATTAATAGAATACGGTTTATATATTTTGGACCAACATTTTAGTTTTTTAAGTATATATTTTATTTTAATGTTTAGTTTTAACCGTTTTGTTTATGACTTGAATTTCACAAAATTAAAATATATGCTTAAAACTAAACCATTATTAGGTACTATTGCATATATATAAAACGGTTGTACTGTATTATATAAAATATTTTTTTTGCCGTAAATTGTTTATAATCGTAATGGTTATTCTAAGTATTTAAATTGTTATCTAATCGTTTTAGACGGGCCATACATATTCGATTATCTAATATTTAATTTTATGTTATACAAATTTACCGTTTTTCGTAGAAATTCATTATTTATATAAAAATTCATGATTTATATAAAAATGTTACTAATATTTCTGAAACTACGATATTAGGCATTTGTTAAGAATTACAGGCGGTTATGTTACAGGAAATTCATCAAAATCCTTATGGGACCCACCTGACTGGAAAAGAAAATAAAATTAAATGTTGTGTTGATGAGGTGGCTCAACCACAGCTTCAGAAATGTTTCTGAAATTATATAGATAAGATACTGTGCATTTGCACGAGCGCTACACTCGTGAAGCAGTAAGTTGATATTTTGTTGAACCTTAGGCCATCCCCAAGCAAAAGTCACCCTAATCGGGTCATCATTTTTTACTTTTAATCTCACATTAATTATCTTGACCCAACTTTAATCCATTTTCACCCTCCCAAGCAGAAGGTCACGACCTAAGTCATCAACCCATTTATTTTCACAAATTTTCCATTTTTCAACATTTTCAACCATTTATTACATTCTCTACCTCACCAAAACCTCACTCTTACTTTTTTATTTATTATTAATAACATTATAAATAAGTTATTTTTATAATTTTGATAAAATAAAAACTATCCAATATTGTTAGAACACAATATGTTGATGATGACAAGTTACCTTGATTAATCTAATGTTTGCTTGATTATACAAGAGGATTAGCAAAATGACATAAAGCCCAGTGAAGACCACAAGTTCTTATGTCAAGATACAAGCAAAGACAAGAGAAGGCCAAGTCTAGGAATGAATTGTAAACAAGGTAGTCTAACACTCATTCGTATTTATTAGAGGTGCAAAATCCTTGCAACAGTTGAACAGACTGTTGCAACTGGGGTTTCTAGTACGGTCATGGAGATTATATTTCGGAAAATATGTTTTATAAAAAGTGTTGGTGTTTTGGTTCATTTACATATTTCAAATGGTTTACAAACTGAAGGAAATTAATTTGAAAATCAAAAGCTCAACTTGCACATTGGGACTAAGAGTTAGAAAAAGTGGAAAGTTTACTTTTTCCTTTTTTAGCAATTAGTCCTACAAAAGGAAGGTTCCCTCTTACACTCTTTCCTTTTATGGGTTGCTTTGAGCCTTGAGTAATCTACCTTGAGCATTGCAACCATGTGCATTTTCAGTTTGTAAAAGACACACCTAATTGAACCTTTGGGCAAGAGAGTTGTGCAAACATATTACACACTTGAGAGTGTGCTTTCACTCGCCCAAACCCCTATAAATACCAACACTTGAGCTCATTAATTGTGAAGACTTTCTAAGCATTTATTGTATAACTTTGCAAAACCTTTTAAGCATTTACTCTTCAAAGTTTATTTTTGCAAAAGTTTCAGTTTTAAAAGAAGTCTTCATTTGTTTTCGAAAAGCTATGATCTCCATGTACTAGTTCGCATTTCTAATGAGTATAAATGTTTGTTCGATGAACCTTGTGTTTAGATCTTAAAAGTAGTCTCCATGTTCTTTAAGAGAACTCTTGAGACATTGATCTTGTAAACCAAAGGTAGAACAAAAACTCTTAGAGCGGAGTAGCTTTAAGTTTGAGTCAAGTCTTCGAGCGGAGTAGCTCTTAGCAAATGCAACCGGAGTAGGTTGGGGAGTTGTTTTGTTGTAATAGTTTTAGTCAAGCGGAGTAGCTTCTAAACTTTCAATAAAATAACGGTTGGACGTAGGCTCCGGAGTAGGAGCTGAACCAATTTTTTACATCGTTTGTTTATTGCTCTCTCTCGTACTTTTCTCTCGTTTCTTGGTATACTCGTTATAGATCTGTTCTGTGCAACGGTTCCTTATACCGTTGCTTAGTTCCTGATCTTGTTGCCTTAATACGTGAAACACTTAAGCTATTTCTAAATTTTTAAAAGGTCACCTAATTCACCCCCTCCCCCTCTTAGGTGCTAAACTCGTTCTTGATTCTTCAATTGGTATCAGAGCCTTGTGCTCTTGATTAGGCTTAACCACCAAAGAGAAAGATCCGTAATCATGGACGAGTCCAAACACACTAAGTACCCAATCTTTAAAGGTGAAAACTATGCTTGGTGGAAACACCGCATGGAACACTACGTTAAAGGGGTAGATTATGAATGTTGGATGATAATAAAAAAGGGCCCACTTAAGATAGAGGTGACAGATAAAGACGGAAATACGACACCAAAAGATGAGGAAAAATATAATGAAAACGATTATAAAAAGATCGAGAAAAACTCGAGAGCCATGTCCATCCTTCAATATGGCATTGGTGATCAAAAGATTAATCGTATATCGGGTTGCTCTTCGGCCAAAGACATTTGGGACACCCTTAGCCTAGCTCATGAGGGCACGTCTCAAGTGAAGAAGTACCGTGTTGACCTTCTCATGCAACAATATGAGATGTTTAACATGGGAAAGGACGAATCAATTAATAGTCTTTCTTCTCGTTTCTCTTGCATTGTGAACGAACTTAAGAGTCTTGGTCGTAACTTTGAATCCGAGGATTTAGTCCGAAAGATCCTTCGAAGCTTAACTGAAAAGTGGCAACCGAAGGTGACGGCTATTGAGGAAGCTAAAGATCTTGCCGTCCTCTCCCTAAATGAACTAATGGGGTCTCTCATGGCCCATGAACTTTCACTCACGAAACGTTCTCAAGAGAGTTCGAAGGGGAAGGGACTCGCTCTAAATGCTCTCTCTAGCGATGAGGAGGATGAGGATGTCGAGTTCGCCATGTTTACCAAAAACATGGCCGGCATAATAAACGGTCGAGGCTCGCAAAAGTTCAATAACAATGTTGGCAAGAAACGTTTTCCAAAGAGGAGATCAAATTCCACCTTTGGTTGCTTTAAATGTGGTGACAAGGGTCATCAAATAAAGGAATGCCCAAAGTGGGATGATATCAAATCTAAGGAGAAACGTGACTATGCCAAAAGAGATTACAAGAACAAAGTCATGAGTGCTATTTGGGGTATGTCCGATTCCGATGAGGAGGAGCTCCTTGAGGAAGAATTGGATGCAAAGTTGAGCATCTCATCAAAATCAAAAACAGAAACGTCAAAATCATCAAAGAAAGAAGCTGCCATATGTCTCATGGCCCACTCGGGTGATTCAAGTTCCGACTCTGAAAGCGAGGTAAAATGTCTAAAGAAAAAGGCCCGTGCCTTTTCTAAAGAAAAAATTTGTCTTCTTCTAGATGATTTTATTGATAAGTGTCGTGTCCAAGGAAATAAACTCAATGCCATGCAAGATGAAATCGAAAGTATTGCCGAGGAAAATGTCAATCTAAAGGAGAGTCTAACAGAGGTAGATCAAACATGTACAATAACCAAACTAGAAAAGGAGGTTAAAATGCTTCGAAAACAAAATCAGTGTCTTGAGAATAAAATTGAAAAAGCTCATGCAACAGACCCATGTAACGTTGAATCTGAGTTAAGTAAGGAGGTCGAGTCTTTAAAAAGAAAAATGTCATCTCTCACGAAGGAACGTGACTCCCTCCTAGTTGAACTCACCTCTTGCAAATTAGATAACAAACAACTAGAGGATGTTGCTATCTTGTTAAGTGATGAAGCTATTCATGTCAAAAGTAAAGTTGACAAAATTGAGAAAACGAATCTAGCTCAACTTGAAAAAATAGAGACCTTAACCAAAGAGTTGCTTGATGCAAAACAATTCTATCTCAAATGGGAAGGAAGTCAGAATGTCTTAGAATTCTTGTTAAAGCAATCCAAAGAAAATGAAAAGGCTTTAAAAAACTCTGGACTTGGTTTCAGATGCAACAGTAGCAAACACTGTTGCAACCGAAACCAAGACCCAAGTCAAAGAGACTTCAGACGACGTAAGTATGCTGGACTACCTGAATATATCATATGCTATTACTGTGGAATGACTGGTCATGAGTTCAATGGTTGTCCTAAAAGAGAATCTGACCTAAAAAGAAACACCAAGGTCGCACAAGAAGTATGGGTCAAGAAGGACTCGGTGTCTAGTGTTAAGAAGGGACCCAAACTTGTTTGGGTTCCTAAACTAACTGTTTGATTTGCGTAGGCATTAGTGGGGGGCAGCAGCAATTGGTACTTAGACAGCGGATGCTCTCGTCACATGACGGGGGAAGAAGACCAATTCCTCTCACTAGAAGCCTACAAAGGAGGCATGGTGACTTTTGGCGATAACAAACAAGGTGAAATTGTTGGAATCGGAAAAGTTGGTAAGTCAAAATCACTATGTGTGGACAAAGTGCTGCTTGTCAAAGGATTGAAACACAATCTACTTAGCATATCACAATTGTGTGATCGAGGTAATATCGTTGAATTTCATGCTCATGTGTGTAAAATCCTAGATGGAAAGACAAGGGAGTTGGTTCTTGAAGGTAAAAGAGTCAAGGATGTATATATGATTGATTTATGTTCTTTATCCGGTCAGAAACTTTCGTGCATGAGCGTCCATAAAAATGACCCATGGCTTTGGCACAAACGTTTGGGCCATGTAAATGCTAGAACATTAAACAACCTTAGAAAGCTTGACTTAGTGGAAGGCTTACCTATCATAAACTTTAAATTCAACTCCTTGTGTGATGATTGTGTCAAAGGAAAGCAAGTTAAGAGCTCATTCAAGTCCAAGAAGTGTATTAGTACATCTCGTGTCTTAGAACTTGTTCACATAGACCTTTGCGGACCCATGCGTATATCAAGCAAAGGTGGTAGTAATTACATTTGTGTCATTGTTGATGATTGTTCTAGATATGTGTGGTTATTGTTTCTTGGAACTAAGGACAAGGCTTTTGGCGAGTTTTTAATTTGGCTCAAAATGGTCGAAAACAAATTTTCTCTAAAACTTGGTGCTTTAAGATCCGACCATGGAACCGAATTTGAAAACGTTGCCTTCGAAGCCTATTGTAATGAGAATGGTGTTAACCATAACTTTTCGGCTGCCCGAACTCCGCAACAAAATGGAGTGGTGGAACGAATGAATCGAACCTTGGAAAATATGGCTAGGACCATGCTCATTAGTTCTCAAGTACCAAGAAATTTTTGGGCCGAAGCCGTAAACACCTCGTGTTATGTCTACAATCGAGTCATGATTAGAAAAATCACCAACAAAACACCCTATGAAATTCTACGTGGAAGAAAACCCAATGTCTCATATTTGAAATGCTTCGGTTGTAAATGCTTTGTTCATAATAACGGGAAAAACAATTTAGGCAAATTTGATGCCCGTAGTGATGAAGCAATCTTTGTGGGTTATTCAAACCATAGTAAGGCTTACAAAGTCTTTAACAAAAGAACTATGAAAATGGAAGAGAGCATTCATGTTGTATTTGACGAATCTAGTCTGTTTGTGTCTCAGGTACAGGAAAGAAATGAAGAGGATGATGATGAGTTCGAGCTTGGAATGGTGCGTCATGACATGGACCAAGTATTGGAAGCTGAAGATCTGGAGCAACAGTCAGAAGGACCGTTGCATGGGGAAACAGGCCACAACTCAGGGGGAACCGACGGTGCTTCATCCTCAAAAGAAGCCAACTCGTCAGGAGTGGAAAAAGAAAACCAAAGCACAACTATTGATCCACAAAATTCCAATGATCAATCCCCCACCCAAAATCAACCCCATGAAACAGTCTCTGAAACTGTTGCATCCGAACAAAATGAACATGTGATCACTTCCAACACCACCAACACCACCATACCAAAAAGATGGAAACACCAAAGCTCTCATCCTCTTGAAAACCTAACTAGTGACCTTGACTCAGGGGTAAAAACCAGATCCTCCCTCAGAAACTTCTGTGCCTTCAATGCTTATCTCTCACAAATTGAACCCGACCACATTTCGAAAGCTCTCGAGGATCCTTGTTGGATCATGGCTATGCATGAAGAGTTGGATCAATTCAAAAGAAGTGAGGTATGGCATCTGGTACCTAGACCTTCAAATCGTACAGTCATTGGCACTAGGTGGGTGTTTCGAAACAAACTTGATGATAATGGAGAGATCGTACGGAATAAAGCAAGGCTAGTGGTGCAAGGGTATAATCAACAAGAGGGGATTGATTATGATGAAACCTTTGCACCGGTAGCTAGGCTTGAAGCCATACGAATACTCATTGCCTTTGCGGCTCATCATGGTATAAAACTTTTTCAAATGGACGTAAAGTCCGCATTCTTAAATGGTTATCTTAATGAAGAAGTTTTTGTGGAACAACCACCGGGCTTTTTGGATAATGAATCACCGAACCATGTCTTTAAACTCGATAAAGCTCTATATGGTTTAAAACAGGCTCCTAGAGCATGGTATGATAGGCTTTCAAAGTTTCTTTTAGAAAATGGCTTCATACGTGGTTCGGTTGATAAAACATTATTCATCAAGTCACATTCAGATGTAATGTTGCTTGCACAAATTTATGTCGATGACATTATCTTTGGTGCAACTAGTGAAACTCTTTGTGAATACTTTGCACATCTAATGAAATCTGAGTTTGAAATGAGTATGATGGGAGAACTAGGGTTCTTTCTTGGCCTCCAAATCAAGCAAAAAGAGGAAGGCACAATGATCCATCAACAAAAGTATGTGAAGGAGATGTTAAGTAAGTTCGGGTTGACTAATGCGAAACCCGTTGCTACACCTATGGTTTCTAACCTCAAACTTGACCTTGATCAAAATGGTAAGAGTGTTAGTGAAAAGGTGTATCGAGGATTTTCCGATGCCGACTATGCGGGATGCATGTTGGATAGAAAGAGCACGTCCGGAATTGCCACTTTCATGGGGCCGTGTTTGCTCACGTGGGCTTCTAAGAAACAAAATACCGTGTCTCTATCAACGGCGGAAAGTGAATACATAAGTGCCGCCCTATGTTGCACACAACTACTATGGATCCGTCAACAATTGCACGATTTTGGTATTACATTCGAATCCTCTCCTATTTTTTGTGATAATACTAGTGCAATCAACATCTCGAAAAATCCAATACAACATTCCCGGACCAAACATATTGAAATAAGGCATCATTTTTTGCGTGATCAAGTTGAAAAAGGGACAATCAATCTTAACTTTTGTAAAACCGAAAATCAAATTGCGGATATTTTTACAAAACCGTTAGAAAGAGAACAATTCGTAAAACTTCGGTTGGAAATTGGTTTGTTAAGTGATGCATGACATTAAAAGTTTACGTTCCCAAATGATTGACTAGATTGGGTGACGGTAGTGTTTATATTTACGTTTTAGTACGTACATGCAAAATTAAAGAAAATGAAGTACAAAAGAAATAAAATTACACATGCATGCAAGTTGTCTCTTTGAGCCACTAAACATCTCTCACCCATCAAATCACGTCACTCCTATTCTCTCACACTCAACTGCCACTTTAATTACTCCCTCTCTCCTTTCCTACTTTTTCATTAACCATTTGCTATTATCCATTATACAACTACTTCAAAACTCTTCAACTCACTCTCAATTCAAATCCCATAACCGTCCCTTTTCTCCTTTCTCACCTTATAACCCCTAAAAATGCCTCCCAAAAATCTAAACCGAGAACTACAACGCCTTGCTAATACTTACAATCCATCATACGTTGCTAAGTTAAAAATGACCACCTCTCCTACCAAACCATCCTCTGCCTCCCCAAAATCTCCGGCCAAACCAAAATCTCGTGCCAAAACTGCGGCCCGACCCGGTTTCCGTAAACCCAGAGGAAGAGGGCGTGGGGGACTTAAGCGACAACCTGCTTTGTCCTTAGCTCTAGATGCAAGTGTTGATCACTCTGATTCTGAAGAAAGGGTCGACTTAAACGTTGAACCCAACAAAGAAATACCCGAAGAAGAGGTGGAAAACGAGAACGTCACTGAAGGTGAAGCAAGTTCGCCAAAAGTTGCTTCTGACAAAGAAAAAGGAGTGGAGATAGTGGTTACTAAAGGAGGAAGCAAAACTAGGAGGGGAAAAGGCAAATCAAATCAAAATGAGGAGATCGAACTAAGTGTTGAACCAAAGAAGGTGAGTGAGAAAAATGTTGAACATGAAGAGGAACAAGAGAGTGAAGATGTTGTTGAAAATGAGAAGGATAATGAGGAAAATGTTGAGGATCAAAATGTAGAATCTGAAGAAGGTGGTGAAAAGGAACAAAGTGTCGAAAAAATTGTTGAGGGCACTGAAACCGAGGTCGAAAATCCTAACAATGTCGGAGAGGAAGAAGAAGAAGAGGCGGCTGAGCATGAAACGGATATCCCGAATGTTTCCTCTGGTAATGTTGCGGGCGAAACTGATAAGGGAAAATCAGTCTTGGTGGAGGAAAATGTGAATGCCACCACTAGTGAACAACACGTGTCTGATGAAGTGCTTGAACCATTAAATCATGAAAAGGCCTCATCATCTAAAAGAAAGAGAGATATTGCCACACTATTTGGTGAAGAATTTTGTGAGGAGTACGGTGATGAGGAGCTCATTTCTTCCTTTGCTAGCAACAAAAAGAAAACTCAAACCAAATCAACCACCAAAAAATCCATCCCAAAATCCAAAAAGAAGCCAAGAATTGAGAAAACCGCCACCAAATATCCAAGTGAGAGTGAGGAACAAGAGGACCCTGATTCTAACCCCTGCCGTGACATCATGGCCACCCCATTTGAGGAACCATTCAAAAATGAAGTTCTTGCCTATCTCAACACCTTGGGACTTCCGGACCAAGTACTTAAGCGTTGCCAAGATCTCCTCGGGTGTTCGTTCCATTCCGGAAGGCGTTTCCCTCTCGATTGGTATGATTCCTCCCCTGCATTTCAATTCTTTCATAACCATATCATTGCCCAAAAATGGACCTTTTTACTCGACAAAAGCTTTCCCACGTATGCATCCGAGGTGGTACAGTTCTATGCAACGGTTACTGTGGACGTTGCATCTGGAACTCTATCCGCCTATGTCAACAATAAACCCTTCATGCTTACAATTTCCCAACTAGCCAAAATTCTTGATGTAGAACCTACTGGGCTAGCCATCTTTCCTAGGGGTACTTGGGGTTCACTTGACCCATCCATTGTTGACCAAATCATCACCATCTTACGACCCCAAAACACCCGAAACCGCTCAAATGTTTATGCAACCGAACTCAAGTCAAATCATCGGTTCATATTTAATTTTCTTCAAAGAACCATTTGTCCTGGTAGCAACACTCGAGGAAGGTGCTCTTACCTCGAAATGCTTCTCCTCCACCATCTCCACACCAATACAAAAATCAACCTACCCGCCCTCATTTTTCATCGAATCCATGAAGTCTCTACGGACATCAAAAAGGGGGACTTTGACAAGAAAACTATCCTCCCCTATGACATGTGGCTTTCGATGATTATGCATAAAAAGAAGATGGTGAAAAAGGGTAGTGTGGCTGTTCACTTGTGTGATGAGATGACCACGGGCATATTATCCCAAATGACTCTGGATGTTGTTAACGGGAAGCTGGTTCGAAAATTCGGAGGGTCTGGAAAGGGTGCAACGGTCGGGGGAAATGTTGCTTTGGGTACCATTAATGGGAAGCTTGATAAACTTACCGGGTTGGTCTCTAAACTCTTGGCTGAAATGGAAAGGATGAAGAAGGAGATGTCGGAGCTGCGAACTGTCAACGAGGATCTCATCGAGCGTGTGGGTGCCGCTAATGATGATGACTCCGATGCCTAAACCTTTCTTCCTTGCCTTTTTTATTATAATGCCTCCATAACAAACTACTTGCATGTGTGTTAATGTTTCTTTTATGTTTCGAACTCTCGTATTTTGCCGTGTATTAACTGAATCTGTATCTTTTGGACACTACTCTCCCCTATTGATGATGTCAAGAGGGGGAAGTACATCTAAATTATGTTGTGTGTTATTTAATGACTCTTAGGCTAACGTTCACCGTAGAAATAGCTTAGCTTTTTATTAGACGTATTACTTAAGATTAGGAATGATTGACCCCTTGACCACCTTGTTTATGCATGAGTAATGTGTTATTCATTTTGGCCTAAACAGACCGACTCACCATGGGTTGAGGGGGAACTTGTCTCATAATTTTGTTTGTAACTTGTCATCATCAAAGGGGGAATTTGTTAGAACACAATATGTTGATGATGACAAATTACCTTGATTAATCTAATGTTTGCTTGATTATACAAGAGGATTAGCAAAATGACATAAAGCCCAGTGAAGACCACAAGTTCTTATGTCAAGATACAAGCAAAGACAAGAGAAGGCCAAGTCTAGGAATGAATTGTAAACAAGGTAGTCTAACACTCATTCGTATTTATTAGAGGTGCAAAATCCTTGCAACAGTTGAACAGACTGTTGCAACTGGGGTTTCTAGTACGGTCATGGAGATTATATTTCGGAAAATATGTTTTATAAAAAGTGTTGGTGTTTTGGTTCATTTACATATTTCAAATGGTTTACAAACTGAAGGAAATTAATTTGAAAATCAAAAGCTCAACTTGCACATTGGGACTAAGAGTTAGAAAAAGTGGAAAGTTTACTTTTTCCTTTTTTAGCAATTAGTCCTACAAAAGGAAGGTTCCCTCTTACACTCTTTCCTTTTATGGGTTGCTTTGAGCCTTGAGTAATCTACCTTGAGCATTGCAACCATGTGCATTTTCAGTTTGTAAAAGACACACCTAATTGAACCTTTGGGCAAGAGAGTTGTGCAAACATATTACACACTTGAGAGTGTGCTTTCACTCGCCCAAACCCCTATAAATACCAACACTTGAGCTCATTAATTGTGAAGACTTTCTAAGCATTTATTGTATAACTTTGCAAAACCTTTTAAGCATTTACTCTTCAAAGTTTATTTTTGCAAAAGTTTCAGTTTTAAAAGAAGTCTTCATTTGTTTTCGAAAAGCTATGATCTCCATGTACTAGTTCGCATTTCTAATGAGTATAAATGTTTGTTCGATGAACCTTGTGTTTAGATCTTAAAAGTAGTCTCCATGTTCTTTAAGAGAACTCTTGAGACATTGATCTTGTAAACCAAAGGTAGAACAAAAACTCTTAGAGCGGAGTAGCTTTAAGTTTGAGTCAAGTCTTCGAGCGGAGTAGCTCTTAGCAAATGCAACCGGAGTAGGTTGGGGAGTTGTTTTGTTGTAATAGTTTTAGTCAAGCGGAGTAGCTTCTAAACTTTCAATAAAATAACGGTTGGACGTAGGCTCCGGAGTAGGAGCTGAACCAATTTTTTACATCGTTTGTTTATTGCTCTCTCTCGTACTTTTCTCTCGTTTCTTGGTATACTCGTTATAGATCTGTTCTGTGCAACGGTTCCTTATACCGTTGCTTAGTTCCTGATCTTGTTGCCTTAATACGTGAAACACTTAAGCTATTTCTAAATTTTTAAAAGGTCACCTAATTCACCCCCTCCCCCTCTTAGGTGCTAAACTCGTTCTTGATTCTTCAAATATGTTCAGTAAATATGGCTAAAAAATTATTAAATAACAATATTTAAATTTTAAAAAGTAAAAGGACAATTTTATTGACAAGAAATAAAAACTATAAAAAAAACATGATTAGACATAAACTAATCTGCTTATATAAAAATTAAAATTGAAACGCTCTTTATTAAAATATTAGCTGACAGTTTTATTTGAAATTCAAAATTAAAGCGGACCTCATTTAAAATATTTGTTGTACGCAATATCGTTACTCTTATTAATTCAATAATTAAGGTATGTACTTTATTTTATGAAAGGAACTCAGATAAAATTAAAAAATTATAAATCATATACCGTCGTATATGTTACGTAATTAGTTTTTTCACATAGTGACACGTGAACCCAACTTTGTCCAATAACAAAGTGACACGTGTAAGGTCATCAAGGAGGTCACCACATTAATTCAAGGTCAAAACTTGACCTCCAAAATTTCAAGGTCACCAAAATTAGTACAAGGTCGCCAACATTAGTTACTCAATTATGTCATTAGCATGACCCAACAAGGTCGCGACCTCCTTGACAACCTTGCTTGGGAATGTTCTTAGAAGGTAGAATACATTTGTTGCGAAAATGAGAAAAAGAAGAAGTTGCATACCGTAAGCTACGTAAGTAGTGAAACCGGTCCAGATAAATAACATAAAAGATAATAATAATATTACATATAGTTTCTTCAAAAGACTTGCCATTTTCATTACCTTTAGAATTTGTATCGTGGTTATTTATTCCATCTTTTTATTTATCAAACTCCTTAGTCTTTAAATAGAGGAATTATACACACTTTCTACGAAGTAGGAGTATAGCACAAGTCTACAAGACTTAGAACGATTGTGTAGTCAAGTCAAACGACGTGGGGTACGTAGGCCTAAAAAAAATTGCAACGCGCTCTTAAACCCGATTAAGTGAATCATCCTAATCAACCTAAAGAAATATAGTAAACCCTGCTTGTAACGGGTCAATATTTATGATAGATAATTTGTAAGATAAAATGGATAGAAAATGAGTTAGTGGAGAAAGGGGACCACATGGGACTTGGGAGAGAGAAAAAATGGATATTTTGTGAGATAAAATAGTACCGTCGCAAGTTTGCGACGGATATATCCGTCGCAAATGAGAATTTGTGAAAGAAATATCATAGTTATACTCAGGGGCGTATGTACGAGTTTAGATTTGGTAGGGCACAAATTTTTTAATCATAATTGTGATAGTATTTTGCGTTTATTTACGTATTAATATGACTAAATATTAAAAAAATACAAAATATTTTTTTTTTTTTTTGGAACTCGAAAGGAAGGGTACCTACATAGTTACCCTACATACCCGGCCTTGTCAGAGTCGGGTTTTATTAATACATTACTAGGATAAGCAATTAAATTACATATGGGGTTGACAACAAAAAACTGCTTCTTAAAAGGACGATCGGAGCTGGCCAAATGAACGGACACTTCTTTTCTCTTTCTTCTCACCGGAGCTTCGGGGGAGTACCTGCGACAAGACACACTTACGCCACAAGGACGTAGAAATTTTCGAGGAAAAGATCTACTTTTAAGAAAAGTAGATAAACTGCGTCTTGGAGATTCATCCCCTTGGCAATGCTTCTTCTTAGAACTGGCAATCCTCCAATTTCTTCGCACATAATGCGTAACAGAGGATCTACCAAGCTTAGGAATAAAAGAGGTGCAGGACTGTTTCCCGCACGAGGCTACCTTATACTTCTTGTGGCGGGCTGAAAAAGTGAATAACTGGTGAGCCTTAGGGTCATTCTCAACCGAGGACAGTTAGAGGTGGCAATTTCATTCACCATCGAGATATGATTACTTGATCATTAGTAACGGATCGAGTATCAACGTGATGTATATGAGTACTTGGAGGAGAGAAATTGTCACAAACTGACGACACACTTGCGCTCACAGCACATGACTCATTGATGGTATCTAAATGAATCATGTTAGTATTCATGACCTCCCCCTCCTTAGATATTCGCTTTCTGGGACATCTTCTCCTCCTCTTCTTCTTATCCTCAGAAGGTTCTCTTATAACATCTCCCTCCTTGGTAGTCTCATCCTTACGGATCTTAAGCGACAGAGTGGATAAATCACGTTTATGGTAAAAATTCACATTTTTACCCTCCAACAACATTTTATAACAGTGAGCAGAAATCCTTAGACGGGAACCACCTCCTCCCTTTTTGGAAAACTCAAGGACTTCTCCTTTATTGGACATCTCAAGAACCGACTTATGAGACAAATGTTCTTTTTTCTTTAAGTCAGTCATCAGATCCATTTCATCATTACGTTGACCCTTCGTCACCTTCACCTTCATATTCCCTTCAGTCTTCAAATCAAATTCATCATTACTTTGACCCACCTCGATCTCCATATTCACACTCTCATTATCCTTTAGACTCACATCATCCTGGCTTTTCATCACCTCCGTGATCACACTTTCCCTATCCGTTATATCCACCTCAGCATCCAAGACATGACTAAGCTTCTTCTTTGTCACATCAACACAACCTTCAGCACCAACCTCCAACATCCTTTTTCCATTCTCATTCTTGAGAAGATTTCCTTTTACCACATTCAGTTCCCTCAACACATCCTTATTGTTAGGTTCCACCACCAAGGCCTCAATCAAATCCACTTCAGCTTCCTTAAATCTTTTCAATCTCATAAAAGCAACCGCCCAACGAAATAAAGCTTTAACATTATGAGGAAATGTATCCAAAATCATGGAATACAAATCCGAAGCAGCTCTATATTCCTCAAGTTTCAGGGCACAAGCAGCTAGATTAGAGTTAAGAGAAACGGCAAGGTCTGATAAACCTTGAATATCCTCCCCTCCAAAAGAATCCATACTTAACCCAAAAAGTTTACATGCTTCATCGTAACATGTTGCCGCCTTATCAAACAAATTTTGCAAAAAATAATTGTTACCCCTATCTTTAAGTTGTCTCACCTCAGAGACCGCCGACAAAGATGACCCCTGCATTTTCATCAAATAACCAAACATCTTTTCCCCATCATCCTCCATAAACTCATCACTAGCATGAGCACAAGCAAAATTTTCGAGAAATTTACGATAATCGGTAGAGGAAGACATAGTAAAAATAAAAGGCCCCAAATCCAAAGGAACACAAGCCACAAGATCAGGGAGCACTCCGAGCAAAAGAGAGAACCATAAAGATGATTAAAAACTTCTACCAACGAGATTACTAAACAAAAAAAAACCTAAATAAGAAGAAAAGACCTTCTAGAAAAAGACCCAATCCCTTAAGGAATGAGCAAGAGACCAGAGAAATACAACACATCAACAAACAAAATACGAACGGAGAACGGAGAACGGCAGAAAACACAAACACCACCCCCCACAAACGGAGATCGTCGGAATACAAACGATCGACCGTAACCGGCCAGAAAACGGTAAGACACGATTCCTCAGATCAGAAAAACAAACCTAAACAAAGGAGAAGAAACATACTACCGACCAAAAACAAAGAGTACCAGAAAGAGGGGAGTACGAGTCGGAAAAAGGGAGCAGAAAAGAAGGTAAGTAACGCGCAGACGAGAAAAGGAGTCTCGTCGGCGACCAAGTGAGACGACCGGAGCAGTCGCCGGCGAGAGGGAAACGATGATTTAAAGGGTCTTGGGATTTTTGGTTTTTCTCTCTCCTAGGGTCGGCGCTCTCTCAGTGTAAAAAAATATAATATTGGAAATAAATATAAATTTAGATATAATAAATAATGAAAAATTGAAAACACAAATATTGTAGCTTGTGGGAGTCAAACCTTGTCTATACACTAATGTCTCTTCCTTCACCACTACACTAATACTACTTCTCATTTAGTAAGTCTTGCTTGCGACGGGTCACCATTTGTGACGGATATTTTGTGAGATAAAATGGATATAAGATGAGTTAGTGGAGAAAGGGTACCACGTGAATAGTGTTCGAGAAAGAGAAAAAATGAGTATTTTGTGAGAGACAACGGTATCCGTCACAAGCTTGCGACGGATAGTGCCGTTGCAAATAAGAATTTGTGAATATCATTATATTACAAACAAAGAATATTCACTTGTACATATAACTGAATGTTTTGGGTCACGTGAGGGCACATATCTGCCCTTTCCCTCCCCCAGATCCGCCACAGGTTATACCATATAGAGAACAAAGATCAATAGGTCAATAGTCTGTCTATGGCTATATACATCTGCACAAATTCTAATTTGTGATGACATATTTGTCGCAACTTTACGGCTATATAAATCTGCACAAATTCCCATTTGCGATGACATATTTGTCGCAACTTTACAGATAGAATACTACTCATATGTGATGATTAAATAAGTCAAAATAAACAGCAATAAGTCTCCCATTGACACGTATATTCGTTATAAGTTTGCGACGGGTCAAATACTACCTATATTGGTAAATAAGACAACAAATGTTACTCCTGAGGCACCTAGCTTTTGTGATCTCCCTATGTGAATATTATTTGACCCGTCGCAAACTTGCAAAGCTTATATCCGTCAAAAGTGAGAATTTTTGCAAAATAAATTGCTACTCTTTTTTTAGTTTAAGTATAGGCATCTTCCTTATTCCGTCCAATCGGTCTCTCTTGGAACGGGTATATCTGTCACAAGCTTGTGACGAGTCAAGTACACTCACTTGTTTAGATAAAATAAAAGTAAAAGTGCTTTGAAAATCATAAATGATGTGTTTTTAATTTTTTATCTACTCCAAATAAGTTTTATTTGACCCGTTACAAGCTTATGATATTATCGTTATAAACGAAAGTTTGTATATTCCGTGACCCAACGTGCTCTAAAATAGTAAGTCTTACTTGTGACGGGTCACCATTTATGACGGATATTTTATGAGATAAAATGGATAGAAAATGAGTTAGTGGAGAAACGATGTCTTCATTGCATTACGCAAATTAACTTTTAACCTCACAATTTCAATCACGTATTCACGTCACAACTTGTAAATCGAGTGGCGTAAGCAGGTATAGCCGTATAGGTTAGTCATTAGTGGGATCTCACGCAAGCCCACAACTTGCGGACAATTGACATTTTTGTTAATTACAAATTTTCATTGAAGATATTTTTTTTGTTTCTGTTTTTTTTTAAAACAAAAAATATCTAATATTACAATCTCAAGGATTCACTTGCTAACTTATGAGCCACTTGATTTAAGTCGTTCCTAGAAATATAGCTAAGAGTAAATTAATAATTACTCCCTTATATGTTTCATTTTTCTAAACTTACTGCCTTTTATGTTTTCTTTTTTACATTACTCCCTTAAGTTGATCTCAAGTCAAAAATTGTTACCATTTTTCAGATTTAGTGAGTATCTCCGTCACATTTTGAATTTTCACTCTATTTTTCTAAATTTATGACAAAAATGCCCTGACTTCCTTCACCATATGTTATACCCAGCTTTGCTCTTATCATTTACATCATTCTACCCATTCTTCATCTTCATCAAAATCAAAATCAAAACTAGAACTTAATTTCTCAATCTAATTGTTCAAGCCTTGAACTTTCCATTTTTTTTCAACGTTAGTACATCTTTATTTTTAATCATATTTTATCCATATTTATTCTTTTCTATAAAAAACTGAAATTGTATTGAATTCGAATTGAATTTCAATTGAATTCAAAATTGGGTTTTAATTGATTTGGGTAGTAAAACCATCTTTTTGATTTGAAATTGTATTCAACTAGTTGTCTTTTTAATTTGCACTCAAATGGATTGGCAAAAAGAGGTTATTATCAACAAACTGATAATGGAGAAAAGATTGTTGAAATGTGAAGTTGATATATTGGGTAGGTATGTTACGTCGCTAAAGAAGATATGAAGAAGACTGAGCAGTTGCTCGTTCTAACTAAGAGTTTTCTCTCTTCAAAGCAGGAATTAGTAAGAAGAAGGATAGAATGGTGCTGGAAGAACTACGTAATGGAGACATAAATTAAAAATTAAATAGGCTTAATGCTAATTTGCTAACCACTTATAGCTATAGTTAGGGGACGACGCCTCCTACCAAGTGAAGAGGCTCATCTGCGGCAGTAGTTAGTTCTGGAAATTGAGAAGACAAAGGTTTTAGATATGGTTGGGGAATATAATAGAGACTTCTGGAAATTGAGAAGATGAAGGTTTTAGATATGGTTGGGTATGGTAATAGAGGGAGATTGTTTGTCGATGGTTCAAGCTTCTTCCTCCTCGAATTCATTATTGTTGTTGCTTCTAGTAATCTCCAAATTATTTAAGTCTTAAGGTTAAGATTATTTGAGAAATTTAATTGAACATTGTAATTAATTGGCATAATTTGAGATTTTCTATTGCAATTTAGGATTTTCAATCACAATTTAGGGTTTTGAATAAGATTTGGGATTTTCAAGTAATGAGGTATATCCGTATATGGAAGGTTGTTTGATGAGTAAAGAATCATATCATTGAGATAAATAAACTGAAGGATAATTTTGTCCACTCACTTAATTTTGCACCTTAAAACTTGATATGTCTCAATTTTTGACCTGAGATCAACTTAAGGGAGTAATGTAAAAAAGAAAACGTATAAGGGAGTAATTTTAGAAAAGTGAAACATATAAGGGAGTAATTATTAATTTACTCTATAGCTAAAACTAATATAATGAAACCTTTTACACATATATATCCATAATTTCCTCCAAAATATATTGTAAAACATGATGGGTTTGCTCTAGACCTGTCAAACGGGTCAAACATGCGGGTTGCGGGTTGGGTAGATACGGGTTCGGGTAAAATACGGGTCGGGTGTATTTTGGGTCGGGTAAAATACGGGTCAAGTCTATACGGTTTCGGGTCGGGTTCGGGTAAAAATACGGGTCAATCAACATCTTTTCGTCACATTTTTTAAAACTTGTTTTATATCGTAATTCCTACCCTTTATACGTTTTATCTCCTCTTACTCGTCTTAGTTAACTTAATTGTCACCATTTTCGCCATCACCACCAACATCACCATCGTTATCGTTCATCATCACCCTTACTAACTCGCTAAGTACGATAATGAGACTCAAATAAATTACAATGATGATGTAAAACCCCTCGCGAAAGCGGAAATATAAACATACAAAAGCACTAAAAAATGCAGCGAAATTAAAACTTTTTAACATAACTAACATGCGAGGTGAATTAAACTAAAACTGAAAGTAAAATATATATACAATCAGCCTGGGATGGCACATCCCTACAGGCACTCAAAACTGAAATGTAAACTAAGTCTAGCTAACGTAAACGTGTAAGTCAATCGATGAATAGGATCATCGCTCGCTAGCTCCATGCAACCCTCTGCCAACCACCTGTCATGTACCTACATACATGTAAACATGTACGCCACAATCAGTGGGGAGTGACTAGAGTTCTCCTAGCCACCTTTTGTGACAACACGTAGCATATAAAACAATACAGAATACTCCAACATATATCAACATGTGAAGCATAAACAACTCATCATCTGATCTCTTACTATCATGCGATTACCATGCACGGCTCTCAACTAACTTCATAAACAGATAAGAAGGAGAGCCGGTTTCCCTACTGGTTACCCAGTCGGGGGGTCTTTCAATCTAATCATTTATGAAACCGAACTAAGAGTCATCCAATGCCTTGGATGATTTAACCACAACTCATATAACAACGATAACATACTAGGCATATCTGACACAGTACCATCATCAAGGCAAGCAGATATAAAACAGCAAGTACAAAGGTTCAGAGGCGACATCTTAACGCATAACCTAGGTACTAAATAATTCAGCAAGTATAAAGGTTCAGAGGCGACATCTTAACGCATAACCTAAATACCAATTCACATTATCAAGCAAGGACTCAGAGGCGAAAACTCAACGCATGGACCGGCTATCACTGAACATTAGACTCAGAGGCGAAAACTCAACGCATGGACTAACATTCAATTCACTATCACAAGTAAGGAACTCAGAGGCGAAAACTCAACGCATGGACCCCTACTACATCACAAGATACTAGACTCAGAGGCGAAAACTCAACGCATGTTCTAGCACCAAACACCTGCACTCCGGGTAAGGTATGACAACCTGACCGCCCCGTCGTGCAGTTGCTCTACTCGTCAGACTCAGAGGCGAAAACTCAACGCATGTTCCGACGCGATCACTCATACATGTCTGGACTCAGAGGCGAAAACTCAACGCATGTCCCAGACACGACAAACAAACATGTATAGAACTCAGAGGCGAAAACTCAACGCATGGCTCCATACACGACAAACAAACACATATAGGGCTCAGAGGCGACATCTTAACGCATACCCCTATACATGACAAACAACCTACGTATTAAGTTCAGAGGCGACATCTTAACGCATAACTTAATACGCATCAAAACAATATCATTCAAGTCTATGAACTACTCTATAGTTCTACCTTTAACTTCTAATCAACATTCGATCGACCTCGAGAACTAAGATGAGGGAGAGCCGGTTTCCCTTTCGGTTGCCCGACCGGGGGGTCTCTATCCTCACTATATTCCCAAACCCAATATAATGTTGCCCATCCTCCGGGGACCTCAAATACATGTCAAAGGTACACAAAACAAGTTTCAAGTAAAACCGATTAACCGTTTGAAAGTTACACTCGATTTACAAAATCCTCAAAATAGCCTACAGGGGTCCCCAGCCGGTCGGCAGGCAGCCGGTCGGCCGGCTGGTGACCACCTCAGCTTACCTTCTTTCTTTTCCAAAACGAGACAACACAAAGGCCTCCCAGCCGGTCGGCAGGCAGCCGGTCGGCCGGCTGGGAATCCATTTCCCTTGCCTTCACTAATTCGTAAACCAACCCACATGCACTCCCAGCCGGCTGGCAGGCGGCCGGTCTGCCGGCTGGGCTCCCTTTCTTGCCTAAGTTCGCGCAAACGACATAAACACATCAAGGGTGACCACCAGCCGGTCGGCAGGCGGCCGGTCGGCCGGCTGGCAGCCAAAAGCCCTTTTTCCTAAACTTTACGAAAAACACCCAATTGCCCTCCCAGCCGGTCGACCGGCGGCCGGTCGGTCGACCGGCTCAGAGAGCCTGATACGAAAATCCGCAAAAACGCATTCAATTGAAAACTTCAAAATTCGATACAACAACTCAAGCAAGACTACAATTGGTGATTTCCCAACATTATCAAACACCATAAACAACTAATCTACCAGCACATAAATCCCATAACAATCCTCAAATGATAAAATCAATGTATCCGTCTGAACTTGAGAAAAACTGAAAATCACATATGAACACATAACAACATCTTTAGGTATAATTTCTCCACATATTCAACATCCTAAACATGATACTAAGTCCATTAAACAACATACTTTAACAAAAATCAGAATCATCATAAGAGACACAACAAAAGTGCTAATATTCACAAATAGGCCGAGTTTCTCATTATCGTCACCTTTTAGCTTCCTAAACCAACATGAATCCGACTCCAAGCTGCTCCTTTTGTCCAAGTCCGCACTAGAAACACAACAAACCTATTAAATCTCGAAAAACGTGACCTTAGAGTCACGGCCAGATTATAAGACGGAATTATTTTGGGTAAAAACTTACCTAGAAAGATGGAGGGCGAGAAGAGGAATCCGTGGCCGCGAGAATCGTCTCAATCGGATAAGAAATGAGGATTTTATGAGAGTTTTAAGGTTTGGAGGAGAAAACTAAAATGGTGTTTGTTTATTTATCAAATCTGAAAAATGAAATGGAGGAGGGAGGTAGAAGATGGTGGGGTTAGGGTTTTGTGAGGAAAAAGAGGGGAAATGGGTCCATTAACAAGTTAGGCCCATAAGACAAGTTTTAAGACGGTTTAAACTAAAAACACCGACTTAAGGTAACTATAAACTTAAGACGATATAAATATTTCCGGACTATGAAATTAAATTACTAAGACGTAAATTACGCAATTAAATAAAATCTTATTTAAATTCTTTTAAATATTCTCACATAAATTAAACGGTTAGTTAAATGAAATACCAAGAATTACGAAATATAAATTATTTCTCGATCTTGAACTTAAAATCTTTAAACTTCCAGGTCCCGAAATATTGGGCTGTTACAATCACCCCATCTTTCAAAAAGTTTCGTCCTCGAAACTTGAAAACGGAAATAAGTGTGAAAACAACTCTAACTTTCAAAATGTACCACACGGGTTATGGTACCCAAATCCTTACCTTTCAAAAGGTTTCAAGAAGTAAAAGATTTTAAGGTGTGAGTCTTGTCAATGGTCATTGGGATTCTCGTTACGTATTCAAGAGTCCGACGTTCCAAATCCAAGACAAGTCCCAAAATTAAATCATAAGGTTCAAAATTTAGATTGATTCGGTGTTGATAAGCACATCACAGGTTATCAGACGTCTCCAATAACAAGTTGCAGTAGCAATCAACGCTGAAATCCATCAAAGTTGTAAAATGTTCTGCTCTTTAAAATCAAGTTTTCCTCAAAATCAACCTTTATTTACTTTCAACAAAAGAGGGAGCAGTTTCCAAATCCTCAAAACAATTAAGATTTTCCAAAAATTACAACTTTTAGGGTTAACGATAGCGTAGGAATTCCAAAAACAGTCACCGGGAGCGTAGAAACGATTATAGAGATTACTTTCGACACGAAGGATTGAGAGTTTCTAGTTTCACAGTTGTCAGAACACACGAAGGAGGATCGAAGGTATGAAACAACCAGGTTAGAGGTCAAGAAAAACGGTAACTCTTTGCTAAACATGGGTCACTAACCACCCGATCCATAAATCAAGCACCGTCACAATGATTCCCAATATATCCCAAAAAGGACAATTCAAGTGATCTCTAGACTCTCAATGGTTTCACGATCCCTCTTACCATTATCTCATCCACAGAACAAGGTATTCCTCAACAAGAAGTCTTCCAAAACCCTGAACCGGAATTCTATCACCATAACAACGAATACTCAAAACCCAAGATATGGTATTCATCATCCTATGACCTTAAATTTTAACGGTTCGATCCTGGCAAATCCATTCCACAAGGTTCGACATCCTAAGTTCCCAAATTTTTATTACAACCGTGATCATTCAAATCTAGACTTACTAAGGCAACAACTCTTAAATCCTCTGGTTTCAAACCACTTACCAACAATATACATCCCAAAGAAAAGTTCCAAGGAAGTAACAACTTTCACTCCTACAGTTTCCATAAGGTTTAGCTATTCACATTCCGAACTCCCCGAATGATATTCACGAACACTTATAAGTTACAGATTTCTACTCTATGATTACCTCAGACATCAACGGTTACCTGTCAACCACTAATGAAGTACTATTAAGCCAACAGGCTTTCATTATTCCACAGCTATCTAAAACGATCCACTTAACAGTGGGGCTTCTTAAAATTTCCTTAAGTATCTCAATAGGTAAACGCTGAGGTTCAATAAGTAACCTAAGGTCAAACACTCAGTCAACTCCCTAAGTCAAATCGTAAATGTCTCAACATTCTCACACCGTTACCAATAACTCTCGTTCCTCAAGTATGTGGTCCTTTTTGCATTACAAAAAAAAATTCCTCAAGATTAAGTAGCACTAACCTACCTCATTCAACCAATTAACCACATCATTATTATCTAAGGTACATTCCTCTAAATTCGTCTAGGACTCCAAGCGTTTTATTCAAATCTTCACTGGTACTTCAAAATCTACAAAGATCACTTACACACAATCCATCTAACATGGACTCTCAAGACGGCACACTGTCCAACATTGCCCGAACATTATTCTCACCAACTCTCTCAACCAACTCCTGACAATGCAGAACCAAGCATTCCTCAAGGCATGTATCTCTATCCCAAGAACAGGTCGATCCCGCGACTATTCTAAATGAAAAGAAACAAGTCTCACAGAAGAGGAGACGAGATGCGAACTTCAGGGATAAACACGACACGGGTCTCGAGAGAGACAAACGGAAGACGGCTCAAGGGACAACAAGGTGACAAGGTAAGGAACTTTAGGCTATGGACTCCAATAAAATTGAAGCCAAGATCAGAAGGAGAAGCAAAGGAGAGGAAAGGAGAGAAGCGATATGAAAGAAACGATTACAGAAATCTCCCAAGGTGCAGGTCTCTCACTATTCTCATGGGGTTCTCCCTTCTTACTTCCCAAATCAGGTCATCCAATTATCGGTTCTCGCAAACAATTCCTCCAATGATTTATATACCCTAATCTTTCAAACTTTAAACGGTATCATCATTACAACTACCTACTCCTAAAAGTTTGAGATGTCTCATCTCTGCTAGTCCCTCAAATGACAATTCAATAACATTTTCAGGTCATCACCCCTATATGCTATATCCACTTTACTTACCTCACTGTCCACAAGTTAACAATTTGTTTAACCATCAAGTTCCTGAACTTCCATCTCTCAATAAATTACTTCGTTTCATCCACATACTGGTGGTGAAACTTCAAATTTCTCTTAAGTTTTTCAATAAATAAACGCTAAGATTTATTAAGCCACCTAGGGTCACATAGTGATTCACTTCCTCTAAGCTTAAGTCAACCTCTTCGAGCATTCCACTATTATAGCAAATGATTCGCATTCCTCAAAAATGAGCCTTTCTCAGCTCAATCACTCACCTAAGTCAAGTGATACTAACTCACTTCATCATACACTCATCATCATTAGCATCTTAAGCCGATTCTTTCAGGTTGCTCTATAACCTCAAGTATCTTATCTAACTCCTTAAACAGTACTCTTCAATCCACATATTTTCACGATCTAAGCATGGTTCTCAAGGTTAGGTTCCACCGAATATTAAGTATACAACTCAACCTTCAAGCAAGTATCCTATCACTCACTTTTGCTCTCCCAATTGGATAGACAACTAGACCCTTGGATCACCAAAACATGTCTCTCGATACCTCTTAAGTTATTCCTCAAATAACAATATTTCTCATAACACAGCTTACGGTTATCCTAAAACGAGTTTTCCAAATCCAATAAAAGGGAAGGTTACCTAGAGGGCACCTTAAGAAAGCAAGCAATCAGGTTAAGCTGAAAAGATATGAAGATCTGTTCAAGCAAGATAGACAAATATTCTAAAAGAAGGATGTGCATCCAGAGCTATCGAAAAAGGTGATGCACGAAGAAAGAGGAGTATCTTCAAGGCTTAGAAGCACTTTCCAACAGTAGCACGAATCTTCTATCTTCGGTAGAAACTCAGGTCTTCATCGCCAGATGGACTAGTTCACGGTTCGTCGATTGGAAGGCAATAAAGTAAAATCAAAGACAATCAACAAACACGTTAGAACCTAATAAAAGCAGTCACAAAACAGACTACAATTTAAGTCCTTAATTCTACCCCATCTCTCATTCATTATTCGATTAAATGGTCAAGTTAAGGTTGGGGGTCACATGAGTGCGTCGGGAGCAATAATGCTCTGATACCAACTGTAAAACCCCTCGCGAAAGCGGAAATATAAACATACAAAAGCACTAAAAAATGCAGCGAAATTAAAACTTTTTAACATAACTAACATGCGAGGTGAATTAAACTAAAACTGAAAGTAAAATATATATACAATCAGCCTGGGATGGCACATCCCTACAGGCACTCAAAACTGAAATGTAAACTAAGTCTAGCTAACGTAAACGTGTAAGTCAATCGATGAATAGGATCATCGCTCGCTAGCTCCATGCAACCCTCTGCCAACCACCTGTCATGTACCTACATACATGTAAACATGTACGCCACAATCAGTGGGGAGTGACTAGAGTTCTCCTAGCCACCTTTTGTGACAACACGTAGCATATAAAACAATACAGAATACTCCAACATATATCAACATGTGAAGCATAAACAACTCATCATCTGATCTCTTACTATCATGCGATTACCATGCACGGCTCTCAACTAACTTCATAAACAGATAAGAAGGAGAGCCGGTTTCCCTACTGGTTACCCAGTCGGGGGGTCTTTCAATCTAATCATTTATGAAACCGAACTAAGAGTCATCCAATGCCTTGGATGATTTAACCACAACTCATATAACAACGATAACATACTAGGCATATCTGACACAGTACCATCATCAAGGCAAGCAGATATAAAACAGCAAGTACAAAGGTTCAGAGGCGACATCTTAACGCATAACCTAGGTACTAAATAATTCAGCAAGTATAAAGGTTCAGAGGCGACATCTTAACGCATAACCTAAATACCAATTCACATTATCAAGCAAGGACTCAGAGGCGAAAACTCAACGCATGGACCGGCTATCACTGAACATTAGACTCAGAGGCGAAAACTCAACGCATGGACTAACATTCAATTCACTATCACAAGTAAGGAACTCAGAGGCGAAAACTCAACGCATGGACCCCTACTACATCACAAGATACTAGACTCAGAGGCGAAAACTCAACGCATGTTCTAGCACCAAACACCTGCACTCCGGGTAAGGTATGACAACCTGACCGCCCCGTCGTGCAGTTGCTCTACTCGTCAGACTCAGAGGCGAAAACTCAACGCATGTTCCGACGCGATCACTCATACATGTCTGGACTCAGAGGCGAAAACTCAACGCATGTCCCAGACACGACAAACAAACATGTATAGAACTCAGAGGCGAAAACTCAACGCATGGCTCCATACACGACAAACAAACACATATAGGGCTCAGAGGCGACATCTTAACGCATACCCCTATACATGACAAACAACCTACGTATTAAGTTCAGAGGCGACATCTTAACGCATAACTTAATACGCATCAAAACAATATCATTCAAGTCTATGAACTACTCTATAGTTCTACCTTTAACTTCTAATCAACATTCGATCGACCTCGAGAACTAAGATGAGGGAGAGCCGGTTTCCCTTTCGGTTGCCCGACCGGGGGGTCTCTATCCTCACTATATTCCCAAACCCAATATAATGTTGCCCATCCTCCGGGGACCTCAAATACATGTCAAAGGTACACAAAACAAGTTTCAAGTAAAACCGATTAACCGTTTGAAAGTTACACTCGATTTACAAAATCCTCAAAATAGCCTACAGGGGTCCCCAGCCGGTCGGCAGGCAGCCGGTCGGCCGGCTGGTGACCACCTCAGCTTACCTTCTTTCTTTTCCAAAACGAGACAACACAAAGGCCTCCCAGCCGGTCGGCAGGCAGCCGGTCGGCCGGCTGGGAATCCATTTCCCTTGCCTTCACTAATTCGTAAACCAACCCACATGCACTCCCAGCCGGCTGGCAGGCGGCCGGTCTGCCGGCTGGGCTCCCTTTCTTGCCTAAGTTCGCGCAAACGACATAAACACATCAAGGGTGACCACCAGCCGGTCGGCAGGCGGCCGGTCGGCCGGCTGGCAGCCAAAAGCCCTTTTTCCTAAACTTTACGAAAAACACCCAATTGCCCTCCCAGCCGGTCGACCGGCGGCCGGTCGGTCGACCGGCTCAGAGAGCCTGATACGAAAATCCGCAAAAACGCATTCAATTGAAAACTTCAAAATTCGATACAACAACTCAAGCAAGACTACAATTGGTGATTTCCCAACATTATCAAACACCATAAACAACTAATCTACCAGCACATAAATCCCATAACAATCCTCAAATGATAAAATCAATGTATCCGTCTGAACTTGAGAAAAACTGAAAATCACATATGAACACATAACAACATCTTTAGGTATAATTTCTCCACATATTCAACATCCTAAACATGATACTAAGTCCATTAAACAACATACTTTAACAAAAATCAGAATCATCATAAGAGACACAACAAAAGTGCTAATATTCACAAATAGGCCGAGTTTCTCATTATCGTCACCTTTTAGCTTCCTAAACCAACATGAATCCGACTCCAAGCTGCTCCTTTTGTCCAAGTCCGCACTAGAAACACAACAAACCTATTAAATCTCGAAAAACGTGACCTTAGAGTCACGGCCAGATTATAAGACGGAATTATTTTGGGTAAAAACTTACCTAGAAAGATGGAGGGCGAGAAGAGGAATCCGTGGCCGCGAGAATCGTCTCAATCGGATAAGAAATGAGGATTTTATGAGAGTTTTAAGGTTTGGAGGAGAAAACTAAAATGGTGTTTGTTTATTTATCAAATCTGAAAAATGAAATGGAGGAGGGAGGTAGAAGATGGTGGGGTTAGGGTTTTGTGAGGAAAAAGAGGGGAAATGGGTCCATTAACAAGTTAGGCCCATAAGACAAGTTTTAAGACGGTTTAAACTAAAAACACCGACTTAAGGTAACTATAAACTTAAGACGATATAAATATTTCCGGACTATGAAATTAAATTACTAAGACGTAAATTACGCAATTAAATAAAATCTTATTTAAATTCTTTTAAATATTCTCACATAAATTAAACGGTTAGTTAAATGAAATACCAAGAATTACGAAATATAAATTATTTCTCGATCTTGAACTTAAAATCTTTAAACTTCCAGGTCCCGAAATATTGGGCTGTTACAATCACCCCATCTTTCAAAAAGTTTCGTCCTCGAAACTTGAAAACGGAAATAAGTGTGAAAACAACTCTAACTTTCAAAATGTACCACACGGGTTATGGTACCCAAATCCTTACCTTTCAAAAGGTTTCAAGAAGTAAAAGATTTTAAGGTGTGAGTCTTGTCAATGGTCATTGGGATTCTCGTTACGTATTCAAGAGTCCGACGTTCCAAATCCAAGACAAGTCCCAAAATTAAATCATAAGGTTCAAAATTTAGATTGATTCGGTGTTGATAAGCACATCACAGGTTATCAGACGTCTCCAATAACAAGTTGCAGTAGCAATCAACGCTGAAATCCATCAAAGTTGTAAAATGTTCTGCTCTTTAAAATCAAGTTTTCCTCAAAATCAACCTTTATTTACTTTCAACAAAAGAGGGAGCAGTTTCCAAATCCTCAAAACAATTAAGATTTTCCAAAAATTACAACTTTTAGGGTTAACGATAGCGTAGGAATTCCAAAAACAGTCACCGGGAGCGTAGAAACGATTATAGAGATTACTTTCGACACGAAGGATTGAGAGTTTCTAGTTTCACAGTTGTCAGAACACACGAAGGAGGATCGAAGGTATGAAACAACCAGGTTAGAGGTCAAGAAAAACGGTAACTCTTTGCTAAACATGGGTCACTAACCACCCGATCCATAAATCAAGCACCGTCACAATGATTCCCAATATATCCCAAAAAGGACAATTCAAGTGATCTCTAGACTCTCAATGGTTTCACGATCCCTCTTACCATTATCTCATCCACAGAACAAGGTATTCCTCAACAAGAAGTCTTCCAAAACCCTGAACCGGAATTCTATCACCATAACAACGAATACTCAAAACCCAAGATATGGTATTCATCATCCTATGACCTTAAATTTTAACGGTTCGATCCTGGCAAATCCATTCCACAAGGTTCGACATCCTAAGTTCCCAAATTTTTATTACAACCGTGATCATTCAAATCTAGACTTACTAAGGCAACAACTCTTAAATCCTCTGGTTTCAAACCACTTACCAACAATATACATCCCAAAGAAAAGTTCCAAGGAAGTAACAACTTTCACTCCTACAGTTTCCATAAGGTTTAGCTATTCACATTCCGAACTCCCCGAATGATATTCACGAACACTTATAAGTTACAGATTTCTACTCTATGATTACCTCAGACATCAACGGTTACCTGTCAACCACTAATGAAGTACTATTAAGCCAACAGGCTTTCATTATTCCACAGCTATCTAAAACGATCCACTTAACAGTGGGGCTTCTTAAAATTTCCTTAAGTATCTCAATAGGTAAACGCTGAGGTTCAATAAGTAACCTAAGGTCAAACACTCAGTCAACTCCCTAAGTCAAATCGTAAATGTCTCAACATTCTCACACCGTTACCAATAACTCTCGTTCCTCAAGTATGTGGTCCTTTTTGCATTACAAAAAAAAATTCCTCAAGATTAAGTAGCACTAACCTACCTCATTCAACCAATTAACCACATCATTATTATCTAAGGTACATTCCTCTAAATTCGTCTAGGACTCCAAGCGTTTTATTCAAATCTTCACTGGTACTTCAAAATCTACAAAGATCACTTACACACAATCCATCTAACATGGACTCTCAAGACGGCACACTGTCCAACATTGCCCGAACATTATTCTCACCAACTCTCTCAACCAACTCCTGACAATGCAGAACCAAGCATTCCTCAAGGCATGTATCTCTATCCCAAGAACAGGTCGATCCCGCGACTATTCTAAATGAAAAGAAACAAGTCTCACAGAAGAGGAGACGAGATGCGAACTTCAGGGATAAACACGACACGGGTCTCGAGAGAGACAAACGGAAGACGGCTCAAGGGACAACAAGGTGACAAGGTAAGGAACTTTAGGCTATGGACTCCAATAAAATTGAAGCCAAGATCAGAAGGAGAAGCAAAGGAGAGGAAAGGAGAGAAGCGATATGAAAGAAACGATTACAGAAATCTCCCAAGGTGCAGGTCTCTCACTATTCTCATGGGGTTCTCCCTTCTTACTTCCCAAATCAGGTCATCCAATTATCGGTTCTCGCAAACAATTCCTCCAATGATTTATATACCCTAATCTTTCAAACTTTAAACGGTATCATCATTACAACTACCTACTCCTAAAAGTTTGAGATGTCTCATCTCTGCTAGTCCCTCAAATGACAATTCAATAACATTTTCAGGTCATCACCCCTATATGCTATATCCACTTTACTTACCTCACTGTCCACAAGTTAACAATTTGTTTAACCATCAAGTTCCTGAACTTCCATCTCTCAATAAATTACTTCGTTTCATCCACATACTGGTGGTGAAACTTCAAATTTCTCTTAAGTTTTTCAATAAATAAACGCTAAGATTTATTAAGCCACCTAGGGTCACATAGTGATTCACTTCCTCTAAGCTTAAGTCAACCTCTTCGAGCATTCCACTATTATAGCAAATGATTCGCATTCCTCAAAAATGAGCCTTTCTCAGCTCAATCACTCACCTAAGTCAAGTGATACTAACTCACTTCATCATACACTCATCATCATTAGCATCTTAAGCCGATTCTTTCAGGTTGCTCTATAACCTCAAGTATCTTATCTAACTCCTTAAACAGTACTCTTCAATCCACATATTTTCACGATCTAAGCATGGTTCTCAAGGTTAGGTTCCACCGAATATTAAGTATACAACTCAACCTTCAAGCAAGTATCCTATCACTCACTTTTGCTCTCCCAATTGGATAGACAACTAGACCCTTGGATCACCAAAACATGTCTCTCGATACCTCTTAAGTTATTCCTCAAATAACAATATTTCTCATAACACAGCTTACGGTTATCCTAAAACGAGTTTTCCAAATCCAATAAAAGGGAAGGTTACCTAGAGGGCACCTTAAGAAAGCAAGCAATCAGGTTAAGCTGAAAAGATATGAAGATCTGTTCAAGCAAGATAGACAAATATTCTAAAAGAAGGATGTGCATCCAGAGCTATCGAAAAAGGTGATGCACGAAGAAAGAGGAGTATCTTCAAGGCTTAGAAGCACTTTCCAACAGTAGCACGAATCTTCTATCTTCGGTAGAAACTCAGGTCTTCATCGCCAGATGGACTAGTTCACGGTTCGTCGATTGGAAGGCAATAAAGTAAAATCAAAGACAATCAACAAACACGTTAGAACCTAATAAAAGCAGTCACAAAACAGACTAC
The DNA here is from genome assembly GCA_029255685.2 of Silene conica. NCBI lineage: Eukaryota > Viridiplantae > Streptophyta > Magnoliopsida > Caryophyllales > Caryophyllaceae > Silene > Silene conica. The sequence continues at coordinate 68,397,635 of CM055318.2, read as the reverse complement.
AATTTAAGTCCTTAATTCTACCCCATCTCTCATTCATTATTCGATTAAATGGTCAAGTTAAGGTTGGGGGTCACATGAGTGCGTCGGGAGCAATAATGCTCTGATACCAACTGTAAAACCCCTCGCGAAAGCGGAAATATAAACATACAAAAGCACTAAAAAATGCAGCGAAATTAAAACTTTTTAACATAACTAACATGCGAGGTGAATTAAACTAAAACTGAAAGTAAAATATATATACAATCAGCCTGGGATGGCACATCCCTACAGGCACTCAAAACTGAAATGTAAACTAAGTCTAGCTAACGTAAACGTGTAAGTCAATCGATGAATAGGATCATCGCTCGCTAGCTCCATGCAACCCTCTGCCAACCACCTGTCATGTACCTACATACATGTAAACATGTACGCCACAATCAGTGGGGAGTGACTAGAGTTCTCCTAGCCACCTTTTGTGACAACACGTAGCATATAAAACAATACAGAATACTCCAACATATATCAACATGTGAAGCATAAACAACTCATCATCTGATCTCTTACTATCATGCGATTACCATGCACGGCTCTCAACTAACTTCATAAACAGATAAGAAGGAGAGCCGGTTTCCCTACTGGTTACCCAGTCGGGGGGTCTTTCAATCTAATCATTTATGAAACCGAACTAAGAGTCATCCAATGCCTTGGATGATTTAACCACAACTCATATAACAACGATAACATACTAGGCATATCTGACACAGTACCATCATCAAGGCAAGCAGATATAAAACAGCAAGTACAAAGGTTCAGAGGCGACATCTTAACGCATAACCTAGGTACTAAATAATTCAGCAAGTATAAAGGTTCAGAGGCGACATCTTAACGCATAACCTAAATACCAATTCACATTATCAAGCAAGGACTCAGAGGCGAAAACTCAACGCATGGACCGGCTATCACTGAACATTAGACTCAGAGGCGAAAACTCAACGCATGGACTAACATTCAATTCACTATCACAAGTAAGGAACTCAGAGGCGAAAACTCAACGCATGGACCCCTACTACATCACAAGATACTAGACTCAGAGGCGAAAACTCAACGCATGTTCTAGCACCAAACACCTGCACTCCGGGTAAGGTATGACAACCTGACCGCCCCGTCGTGCAGTTGCTCTACTCGTCAGACTCAGAGGCGAAAACTCAACGCATGTTCCGACGCGATCACTCATACATGTCTGGACTCAGAGGCGAAAACTCAACGCATGTCCCAGACACGACAAACAAACATGTATAGAACTCAGAGGCGAAAACTCAACGCATGGCTCCATACACGACAAACAAACACATATAGGGCTCAGAGGCGACATCTTAACGCATACCCCTATACATGACAAACAACCTACGTATTAAGTTCAGAGGCGACATCTTAACGCATAACTTAATACGCATCAAAACAATATCATTCAAGTCTATGAACTACTCTATAGTTCTACCTTTAACTTCTAATCAACATTCGATCGACCTCGAGAACTAAGATGAGGGAGAGCCGGTTTCCCTTTCGGTTGCCCGACCGGGGGGTCTCTATCCTCACTATATTCCCAAACCCAATATAATGTTGCCCATCCTCCGGGGACCTCAAATACATGTCAAAGGTACACAAAACAAGTTTCAAGTAAAACCGATTAACCGTTTGAAAGTTACACTCGATTTACAAAATCCTCAAAATAGCCTACAGGGGTCCCCAGCCGGTCGGCAGGCAGCCGGTCGGCCGGCTGGTGACCACCTCAGCTTACCTTCTTTCTTTTCCAAAACGAGACAACACAAAGGCCTCCCAGCCGGTCGGCAGGCAGCCGGTCGGCCGGCTGGGAATCCATTTCCCTTGCCTTCACTAATTCGTAAACCAACCCACATGCACTCCCAGCCGGCTGGCAGGCGGCCGGTCTGCCGGCTGGGCTCCCTTTCTTGCCTAAGTTCGCGCAAACGACATAAACACATCAAGGGTGACCACCAGCCGGTCGGCAGGCGGCCGGTCGGCCGGCTGGCAGCCAAAAGCCCTTTTTCCTAAACTTTACGAAAAACACCCAATTGCCCTCCCAGCCGGTCGACCGGCGGCCGGTCGGTCGACCGGCTCAGAGAGCCTGATACGAAAATCCGCAAAAACGCATTCAATTGAAAACTTCAAAATTCGATACAACAACTCAAGCAAGACTACAATTGGTGATTTCCCAACATTATCAAACACCATAAACAACTAATCTACCAGCACATAAATCCCATAACAATCCTCAAATGATAAAATCAATGTATCCGTCTGAACTTGAGAAAAACTGAAAATCACATATGAACACATAACAACATCTTTAGGTATAATTTCTCCACATATTCAACATCCTAAACATGATACTAAGTCCATTAAACAACATACTTTAACAAAAATCAGAATCATCATAAGAGACACAACAAAAGTGCTAATATTCACAAATAGGCCGAGTTTCTCATTATCGTCACCTTTTAGCTTCCTAAACCAACATGAATCCGACTCCAAGCTGCTCCTTTTGTCCAAGTCCGCACTAGAAACACAACAAACCTATTAAATCTCGAAAAACGTGACCTTAGAGTCACGGCCAGATTATAAGACGGAATTATTTTGGGTAAAAACTTACCTAGAAAGATGGAGGGCGAGAAGAGGAATCCGTGGCCGCGAGAATCGTCTCAATCGGATAAGAAATGAGGATTTTATGAGAGTTTTAAGGTTTGGAGGAGAAAACTAAAATGGTGTTTGTTTATTTATCAAATCTGAAAAATGAAATGGAGGAGGGAGGTAGAAGATGGTGGGGTTAGGGTTTTGTGAGGAAAAAGAGGGGAAATGGGTCCATTAACAAGTTAGGCCCATAAGACAAGTTTTAAGACGGTTTAAACTAAAAACACCGACTTAAGGTAACTATAAACTTAAGACGATATAAATATTTCCGGACTATGAAATTAAATTACTAAGACGTAAATTACGCAGTTAAATAAAATCTTATTTAAATTCTTTTAAATATTCTCACATAAATTAAACGGTTAGTTAAATGAAATACCAAGAATTACGAAATATAAATTATTTCTCGATCTTGAACTTAAAATCTTTAAACTTCCAGGTCCCGAAATATTGGGCTGTTACAGATGACGTGTCATGTGATCTGAGGTGATGAGGTGGAAGTGTTGATGCAAAGTACGGTTCAGTTCGACGTAATACGGTGAAAGTGATGGTATGACACACATTTTGAGGTGATGATGTGACATGTGATCCTAGGCAATGAGGTGGCAATGATGATGTGGAATGGGGTGTAAGTGACAGTGTGGCACACATTTCGATGTGATGATGTGGCATTTGGCCCATCGAAATAATGAAGTGACAATGATAACGTGGAATGTAACTTGATGTACTACACTAAAAGTGACGTCGCGACACACACTTCGATGTGATGACGTGGCATGTGGTACGAGGTGATGAGTTGGCGGTGCTGACGTGGAATGCAATTTGGCGTACTACGGTGAAAGTGACGGTGTGACACACACTTTGAGGTGATGACGTGGCATGTTGTTTGAAGTAATGACGTGACATACCGCATATATATACATATTTCTCATCAACAGTTTATAAGTCATCAATACCTATATGACATTGTATATTTTAAAAATGATATATCGTTTTGACCCAACGGTCAACCCGCTGCGGGTCGGGTTTTGACCCGTTGTTTACGGGTCAAAACGGGTTCGGGTATCTTTCGAGTTCGGGTTGAAAAACTCGGGTCATTTACGAGTTATTTATGGGTCGGGTTACGGTCGGTTTTCGGGTCGGGTCAGGTTTTGACAGGTCTAGTTTGCTCCATTCCTACAATCTGAAGAACACAACTTAAGCAATCAGACAAAATCTCCACATGATAAAAACCTTTCTCAAGCGCCCATTTAACTACATGCTTAATTCCCAGTGCTTCAGCCTGCAACGGGGACACCGAAAACTTTTTTTCTTCCCCTCCAAACCCCTACCACCATCTTCCTCACAAACCACCCACCCAACCCCTGCCACTCTATCCTCCCAACCTGCATCCACCTTTATCCTAGTACCTCTACATCCCCTATTTCCACCCACTACTTGAAGCAGAATTGAGTTTCTTACCCCCTCAGACACCTCCTCATCCTCCACCTCCAAATGCCCTTCCGGTCCAGCATCGGACTTATGCTTCCTCTTTAACATTTCCATACCAATAGTAACCAAGTTATCATATACCCTAAAAATCCAACCGGTGACACCTCAAACCCCTTAAAAATACATTTATTCCTTACCAGCCATAAATTCCATAACATAGCAATAAACTGGATAACAGACAGCTCTTTATCAACATTTGACAATAAATAATTTTTCCAGTTGATGACCCAATCTCCAAACTTACCATTACCAAATTGATTCGCCTTTATTCCAAGAGGAGATGTCCTCCACAACCTAGCCGATAATGGACAATCTTTAAAAATATGCTAAAGACTCCACTACCGGAACATTCCATGCCCTACACATTGAATAAACATATTCCTCCCCAACTCCTCTTTTCTTCAACTCACTGCCTACTGGTAAAGAATTTGTTATTATTTTCCAAACCAGTATTTTCCAATTTGATGGTATTGGAAGCTTCCATAGCTTGACACGACAAAAAACTGTCACACTCTCACTGAGTCGATACCTCATTCCTTGCCAGCCGCGTTTTACCAAAAAATCATCATAAAAGATGTCATACCCACTCTTTACTGAATATTTCCCGCTCGATGTATATAGCCACACGACCTTATCACGCATGCGAATATGACTCGCTGGACTTGCCAAAACCTTCTCGGTCGTATCTCTATCAAACAAGAAATTAATCATCCTACTATTCCATTGCTTATCTCCATCAACCAAATCCCTAATTTCAAGGTCTTTAAGAGAAACATGATCAGCTTCTAATAAAGCCTCCCTTGGAACCGGCACCTCTCCCTCCACCCATTATGATGTCCACACATTTAAATCAGATCCATACCAAGGAGACAAACTCAACCTTTCTCTAATAGAATTGATACCCAAAATCAAACTTCGCCGTCCCCACGACATATTACCCTTCTCCTTAAAACTAAAACTCCCCGTTGTCAAAAAATGAATCTTCATATTTTTCATGAAAACCTTCGCAAAATAAGAATTCTCACCCGATAACAAACGCCAAGCTTGTTTTGCCAACAATGCCTTATTAAGGCATTCAATATTTCTAATACCCAATCCTCCTCTACTTTTTGGTAATCCCAAGAAGAACCTACTACACCAGTGGATAGACTTCCCCGATCGACATCCCACCCACCAAAAATGCGACAACAAAGATTGAATTTTTCGTGCCACACTTACCGGTATCTTGAATACCGATAGAAAATAATTTGAAAGGGTTGACAAGATAGAATTGATCAAAGTTAGTCTACCTGCCGGTGATAAGAAAAGTCCATTCCATGAGGATACTCTTGATACAACAATTTCCACCAGAGCTTGAAACAGATCGCTTTTTTAGCCCTGTAACTCGGTCGAAATACCCACATATCGGCCAATACCTTTCCTACCCGTCACCTCTCCCTTAAACTTTCTTGCATCCGCCTTAGCGTCATGTTAGGACTAAATAAGATCCCTAATTTATCTTCATTTAATACATGTCCAGACACCTTACAAAAATTCATAATCACATTACGCAAGTGCCGCATACCCATCTCCTTATCTTCCAAAAAGAAAACCGCATCATCCGCAAACAGCAAATGCGTCAGACCATCCATTCCACCAGCCAACCTAATTCCTTTTATTAAGCCACTCTCTTGAGCCTTAATTACATTTTTCGAAAGAACTTCCATACAAAGAACAAAAAGGTATGGAGATAAAGGATCACCTTGCCTCAAACCACAATTGGGCTTGAATTGTGGAAGTGGGAGACCATTCAGAAGAATCTCATACGATACAGTGGTGTCACAGCCCATAATAATATCAATCATCTTTTTTTGGAAAGCAGAACTTTTTAAGGGTTGTCTCCAAACAATCTCATCTCATCCTGTCATACTGTATACGTCTTAAGATTAATTATTATAAGCAAAAAATCAAAATTAGCAACGAAAAAGTCTTGCCAAAAAGGACCTTATTTATTAAATTAAACTTTATTTACTTCTATCAAACTCAAGCAACTTAATATGCGAAATATCATTCTTCGTAATTTATTTATTTATTTTTCAGCAACTCTTCTACAAGACTGTTTTATAGCAAATGACGGACCTAAAAGGAAACAAGCTCAACTATAAAAATTAATTTAATTTATATTTTAACAACTCGGCATTTTATGATGAAACTAACACATTTAAATATACAAGTTATCAATCAAAAATTTTAGGTTATCAAAATAAAATATTTTTATACAAATTTATTGAGTAATCTATTTGGCCTTTTGATTAATGGATTAGTCATATAGGTAAATGGTCTAACGCAACAGTTTGTGTTTATTTTTAGTTCAAATGAGTATACTTCTATCGTGGATAAATATCGTACCCTCAATTTCATGGTAGTAATAAAAACACTATTACCCGTTAACCTAATTCTTATTCTCTTCTCAATTCATTTAGTTGAATATCTCAAGAACGAAATTACTTTTCCATATACGATTTTTACTCTTTCACATACATTTTTTTCACAATATTTCCGACCACTACCCTTCCCTCAAGTAAAAAACCTTAGTTTTTTTTTCAATTTCTCCTAAAACCTAATTAAATTTTAATCAAATTATTCAATTATGTATATTAATTTTCATACCAAATTAGGAGTTACTTCAATTTATCAGAAAACTATATTACATTGCTTTCTAATGCACAAAATTACGGTGCCCGACTAAATTGTTTTGTCCACTGATTTATAAAATAAAAAAGGGGTTAAGCCTGCATTTTCATACTTGTGTACCCAGAATTAAAGCAACTAATTCATTGCTAGTGTTGTATTCTTACTTTCTTATAGACCAGGAAAACCATAACATTGTTCCAATATAATCATTGAATGCATTGAATTGTGTGGCATTCAAGTCGGCCTGCAGTCTAGACTATTTTTTTCTTTGTTTAATTTAAGATTTAGTGAATTTTACATACATGAAAGAATAAGGAAGATGGTGATGTAGGGGGGATTGCATCGAATGTGATCGCGGATGTATGAAAGGTGGTTGGTGGTGACTGGTGATCAGGTAGGGGAATGAAGGCATTGGCAGCTGTGGTGAATGGAGTATCTAGGATGAGATTTGAGAGATGATTGAAAATTGTTTGAAAAATAAGAAGGATAAAAAGCGTAATTTACGTTTATAAAAGAGTAAAATTCGTATGTGAAATAGCACAACATAACACCAAAATTGCTCTACATGGAACTAAAAGTCGAGGGCGTTATTAAATGGCCCAAATTTATGGGCTGATTAACTCGTACGCCCAGAAGATGGACCATCAATTAAAACCAAATGCAAACCACTAAATGGGCTCAATTAGAGAGCGTTTATTCTGCAAACCACTAAATGGGCTCAATTAAAGAGCATTTATCCTAAGTCATTAGATATTATGGGCTGTGTTTAGCAAATACGAAGTATTAGAAACAAGTTTACAATAGCGAATAACGTTAACATGATACATAATACGGTTAGCAAACTTTTTGAGAATTGAAGAAGAGCATCGGGTATTTAACAGATTATAGAACAATTATATTGTTTTCATGTATAAATTAATTGAACATATATTTACAATATGCTGCTATTAGCGATATATTAAAAAATAATAGATTTTAACTAATATGCTAGCAAAATAATGGTTCGGTTGAGGTTATCAAAATCAGGCCCTTAAAAGAAATGGCTTCCGTATACGAGAATTTTGTGATAGTTACTCACTTGTGCTGTAACTTGTAACCGAATAAAAAATCTTAACAATTATATGTAACCTTTGTAAAAACCTACTTTTAATCGTTAAAGGGGTGTTAAGAAAGGAATAGGGAATGAAACACTATCGATCATATTCATTGATAATGTTTGTTTTGGTCATTCAATCTTCCCTTACTATTCTCCATTACCTCAAATCCCTCTACACCCAATCCCCTCAAGCCCTAGGGTTTCTCATTCTCTTTCCCCCTTCATCCACCACCACCACCACCACCACCACCCAACATCTACCTATTAACTCTGACCTACAACCAACATCAACCACCCACCTACCCTCCTCGTCGGCCTACCTATCTTTTGCGTCGCTTAAAATATTAGTGAAGAACTTATTGATTTTACATTAAAATCTTTATATGAATCCCTAGAGACTTGTTTGTGGTTATGAGCGTATACTTTTTAGTTTAGATTTGTGAATCTAGCAAATTATTACCTATGTTACGGAATATAAAAAGTATCTAATAAATATAGTGAAGGGTTGTCTATGTAAACTAAAAATATTACTCCCTCTTATTCTCAATAATTGTCACATTTGAAGGAGGGCACAAGATTTAAGGACTAAGGGTAAGGTTGTCCTTTTATGGATAAAAATATGTCCCAAAATGGAATATGTGACAATTAGGGGTTGGGTTAGTGGTGGTTTTAGTGTAAAATAAGTAAAGTACTAAGGGCTTGTTTGGTTGACATAGGGAAATTAAAGTTCCCGGGAACTTCAAGATCACATGAATTTTCAATTCATGTGAATTCGCAAAAAGTGTTTGGTTCGCATATGGGAAGTTAATTCATGCGGGAAGTTCTATTGACCAAGGGGGGACTTGGTGAGTAACTTCCCATATAATGGAGGAAGTAAATTCATGTGGGAAGTTCTACTTCCCATGATATTGGCAACCAAACAACAACATAATTTTACACTTCCCGGGAAGTTCAACATCCCATGATTTTAATGGGTAACCAAACAAGCCCTAAGAGTAAGGTTGTCCTTTTATGGTCAAAAATATGTCCCAAAATGGAATATGTGACAATTAAGTACAATTAAGTGAATAGACAAAAATGGCAAATGTGACATTTATTCGGAATAGGAGGGAGTATAACTTTTAAATTGTTTTCAAAAGACCCAAGTTGACATTAAAAGTAAAAATAGCCAAACTTTGGAAGTATTTAGAATAAAGTTGCTAAATAGGGAAAGTAGTGTAGCTCATGTTGACAAACTGAATGAGCAAGTGACCTAAAGTTGTCTTTAACATATCCCATGCCATGGCAGCTCAATGCACAAAAGTATATGCGATAAAGAGTAAAAAGCAACAAATAATACATGCATTTTCTTTTTAATCTTATTTGCAAACATAGAACAACCATCCAAATCATACATACATGTGTCACAGATTAACCATAAGCCCATCCGGGTACAATATTTAAAAACGATCATTTTAATTAAAAAGTAATATTTTTTGGATTCTGATTTTCACAGTACACATTTTACTCAATGCAGTACACATTGTTGACAATTTTCCCCTCTTATTTTCCTTTTCGTTTTCTCTCTCTAATCTCTCTCTAATGTTTTCTCTCCAATATCAACATGTATACTGCAAAAAGTACTTTATTTTCTTGGTACATTTTTACTCAATACAATAACAGTGGGTCTTGCTTCAGACCACAATTTTGGTCTGAAATAATAAGACGGGATTTTGTAACCATTTTATAGCCAAATGTAACCATTATTTACAAACAACTTATCATAAGCTGTAACATTGATCATACTATCGTGGTTACATTTGGCTTTAAAGTGGTAACAAAATCTCGTCTTATTATTTCAGACCAAAAATGACGGTCTGAAACAAGAATTTGTGAAACAATAAAATGTGTATTAAGAAAATCATTAGTGTAGTACGTGCAACATTTGTTACAAAAAAAAGGAAAAGAAACAAAAAAAAACAACTGTACTACTTTGAGTAAAACGGAAAAAAAAACACAAATTAATGAAATACGTTTGCTAATTGTTTAGTACTAATTGACAAAGATTGATGAACTACGTATCTAAACAATTGAAGTACTACGTAGTATTAAACAATTTACATATACATTGATTTCGTTCCTAAATCAATTGAAATAATAAGTAATATTAAGTAAGGTAGTTGATTTGTAATTGGTTTCTAAAACTGAAGCAAAACGTTATATTAAGCAAGGTAGTTAATTTGGAATTGGTTTCTAAACAAGAAGTAGTATTAAGCAATTAACATATGTTGATTTGATTTCTAAATCAATTGAAGTATTACGTACTATTAAGCATGTCAATTCGTTTCTAAATAATAAACAATGATTTTTCTTTTCATACTGATCAACAAACCCTAATTAAAAAATAAACTATATTATTAAAAAAACAATCAAATCAATAAGTAATACTCCCTCCGATCCAGACAAAAGGTAACAGTTGCTTTATCACAGTTGCCGAGACACATTTTGCAACGTAAATATCTTAAGTTACACATTATTAAAAATTATAAAAATTTGATATTCTTATAACATTCATGACGATTAATCAAACAAGATCCCACATGACTATATTTTGTCTTATGAATTAACGGTAATATCAAAGATTCCCTACGATCATGAATAGTGTCATAAAGCAACCGTTACCTTTTGTCTGGATCGAAGGGAGTATAAGATTATTGAATTAATTATCTGTTCGTCACTTGAATAATCGTTCATAGTTGTAAATTTGTAATGGAGTGGAAGATGGTGAAAGACTTAAGGTTTCAATATTAGAGAGAACGAAGAGAGAATTAGGTTTAATGTTTTTCCTGAGAAGGACAACAAATGGAAAATTTGGTGTAAAAAGTACTGTATTGAGTAAAAAACATACTTCGAAAATAAATTACGTATTTTTTTTTGTTATTATCAAATTAAATGACACTTTTTAAAATAAAATGATTAGCAGATTGTAAAAATAGACTACAATTAGCAGATTTTATTTGTAGTAGTTTCAACCAAAATATATTTACTCGTTTCACATTAAGATAATGTTTATTTTTACGTAGTTGCTAAATCCCGCACATTAATTTGTTTAATCCAGCACTTTTTTACCCCAAATTTCCTTAATTGTCCTTAATAAAAAAAATTTAAAAAGACTTTAATTTTAAAGCATTCTCTCCCTCTAAACCTAATCAATCTTTTATTTATTCGATTATTATGGATCGTAGTTCGCACATATCAAATGTAATTTCGTCGTTTTATCGTAATTTTTTTATTAAGACTGTATTTGATTCGATTTAATTGATATGTTTTTTAAAAACAGAGATTTTTTAACAGTTAGGGTTTGGATTGGATTTGGTTGTGTCCGGGTATGTCAAGCCGGAGAACAGTCGACTGATGCCATGATTCCATGATTCAGCAAATGCTTCTATATCACCAATACACTATATCAATAATCTGGAAAATAGACCACCATTGAAAACTAGACTATAGTGTTGAATCTAAAAGCATACCAAAAATAAAGTAATCTCTTGTTAGGCATGCACTGTAGATTAGCATTCGTTCGTCTACTTCAGTGCTAGAGGGTGGTTGTCGGCGCTGGGGGGTGGTGGAGGAGAATGCCGGAGAAGATAGTTGATTTTTGGGAATTTTGATTTCTCTCATTTGTATCTAGTTTTCTTTTTGGTGGGATAAAAAAATGAGAAAGGTATATTCGGAATAAGGGTGAAAAATGGGTGGAATTGGGTAAAATGTTGTGCGGGATTTAGCACATCCCTATTTTTATTGTAATATGATTAATATGACATGAATTATTATTGATAAGATATGTTAGTAAAGGTAAAAATGCTGGGGGAGGACCATATTGTAAACTACTCTAGTAAAATACCCCCCGATCTACTATTTTAATACGTCATCTACCAAATAACCGAAAATTATATTATTAATTAGTCAAACATGTTAAGCGCCCAAAATATGTTAAATACTCATCGATCCGTTATTTGCCAATTCACATACCCCCAAAATTAATTTGTTCGTCACACTATACGACTGTCCCACCGAATAATTATTATACAATCATATAAACGGTAACACTAGCCTTAGATTGAGATTGACTATTTTCACTTGAAACAACATGACAATGTTTTGAGACCATTTACAACGAAATGTACCCATTTTTAGAAAGTAACTTATCAATAAACGGTAACACTAACTTGACTGTTACAATTACATTTAACCATAAAATGGTCCAAAATTCCATCTTATTCTACCAGGCAAAAATAGCTCATCTGGGAAAAAAAATTGCAATAAGTGGCTTGCAAGTAGTGGCAACAAGAATAAGATGCCTTTTTCTTTATTTTGTAAATTCGTATTCGTAAGTTACTTTTAATTGTGAGACTTTATGATCAATGATTGGCATATGATTATTATTCTAGGTTAAGTAACTTTTAATGTGGCAAGTCCTAATCCTCAAATTTTCTTTTGCATCTAATCAATCGTAACCCGTAAGTAATGCCTAATCAGTAAGTTGTCATTGTCTAATTAGGAAATACTATGAATTTTCATCTTTTATCTCTTTGTCAATGCTAGCTGTAATTGAAGAATCAATCAAGGATTGAAAGGGTTTGAGGGAGATACAATTATACAAACATGATTAACAATTCAATTTCATGATTGAATTGAGCTGTTTTATTTGGGACAACCTTTGTCACTTGGTCATATCATATTTGTTTAGGGACGGAACTTAGATTTCAACTTGGTCACATCGTAATCACTATTCTTTTTCGTTTTTTTTCGGAGTAAATGTGTACCTATTATCGCTCTTTTATCAACTATAATAACTTAGATAAAAAAACGGTTACAATCGCTTATGTTAAACACTTCTGTAAAGATGTAAAAAGGAAGTTAAGTTCACCACAATATAGAACGATCTATATGATGAGCTGTCAAATGTTGGAACACAATCTATATAAATAAACAAAGGACAAAATTGAACAAAATGCGAGTTATTATATTGTGCTACGCGATATGTTCGTTTATATAAATAAACAAACGACAACCAAATGCGTTTTATAAATTCACATAAACATAAAAAGTTAAGTGAAAATTCCAATAAATGTGCATTTCTTACATACACTCAAACGAGTAACAATCTGTTAAGATAGTTCCACATTTTTACAAGAGTTTTTTAGTCTAGTAGTTTTATTTTTTTACAATCATACTCATTTAGTACTCCGTATTATCTAACATCAATATCCGTAATAAGTTAATATGATAAGTAAATCACAAAGAGGTTGTGTCATTGTGTGACATATATAGTCCAAATATAGAGCAAATTAACAAGAAAAATTATATCTAGAGATAAAACTATTTCAACAATATACAAGAAATAAAACTATTTCAAAAACATGCTGGAGATAAAATTGAAATCATCAAGTTATTTCGTTCCCTATGAGTTGACATCATGTGAACTTCTTTCATTTAGTAACAAAAAAAAGTTTAGTCCGTAAAAATGGTTAAGATAAGCAAATGTTACTACATACACTTATATAGAACACTTTCGTAAAAATGTAAAAAAGAAGGTTTAGGGTAAGCAAAATACATATTGATCTGTATGATGAGTTGTCAAAAGGTAGAACACAAGCTATATAAATAAATAGAGGACAAAATTTGAACAAAATGCGAGTTATTATATTGTCGTTATAATTCTTACAAAAAACATCTTTGTTCGTCAACTAACGTAGTAAATTTGAAAAAAAAATATATTGTAAATTAGAAAAAAAAAAATCTTTTTTTCAGCTTACAAATTAAGCTATTAGCCCTCCGTGTGCGTCAATCCTAACAAAGTTAAACAATGACATTACTATTGATAAAAATATTGACTACTCATTATTAATCTCAAAATAGTGTAATATAAATTATTTATAAGAATGTAAAAGTAAGATTTATGCCTTAGGGAAGCAAAAACATAGGACGACGAATTGATGATCCATATGATGAGGCATTAGAGGAGAACAAAATTAAAAACCATAATTATAATGCGAGTTATGAACGATATTTAAACGATAGGTTATTGTTCACAATATTTCGGTCATAACTTTCATACCAACTGGCTACGATAATGATAATAATTAAATACGAAATGATTGAAGACAATTCAAAAGTGTGATTAACGTTTATTTTCTTTGATGATGTGGTCATTAAATTTATTCTAAAGAAGAAAGACCAATTTAGCTAGCCAAATTAAATTAAGCCGTCCATCACCAAAAATGAGATCTACCACCTGTTTTGATACACGTACCCACCCTTTCCCATTACATAGAGCAAATCGTGATATAAAAAAGTCAGCTGATGAATTAGGCCCAAAAAATCGTCGGCAAAATAAACAAACAATGCAGAGAACAGTATACTTAAAATAGATACGTCACACCAAATCATACCCTTTACCTCACAACAGTTTGACTGCAACATAGACACTGCACTTGCAGAATGCACTTAGATCTTTCCTACTTCTTACCATGAATCAACAATCATCAATCATCAATCCATCATCATTACCAACTCATTTCATAAAGTAAAATACGAAGTATCTTTATTTTGTCTTTGAGTTAATTAACAACTTAGACACACAATCACTTCGGGTTCGGAGAAGGATTAGTTTAGATCACTTTTAAATTTGCAAGCATCTGAGTCATTTTGGGTCTTGTTGAGTATTTTTGAATTTCGATATATTCTAGTTAGTTATTTTCAAGTTTAGAATAATGAACTTTGTGTAACAGAACAGTAAACATTTGGGATTGGGTCGTATACAATTGGGTAAATTTGGGTTGCGGATTATGCTCGAGTCCTTTGTTCGAGAGTTGATCGAGCTATTTGACTTAGGTCATTCAAGTTAGTCATTTTTACCGCGACAAATTACAACCCAAATTATATTATACAACTGTCGTGTGGTCCTATCACTTAAAAAATGACTTTTTAAAGGTAAAAATTAAAATCGACAATTTTATGTGAAAAATGACCACTTTAAATTATAAATTGACCATTATTAATAATAGTGACTAATTAACATAAAATGATCACTTTTTAGTTTTTATCATAACGTGTCAGTTTTTTATCTGTTAGACTGTTACATGCACCTAGCAACCACGAACTCAACAAATTCTTTATAATTAATTTTTTGGCCCAAGAAGAATTTTGGTAATTTTAAAAATCTACTAAGTTAGAAAGGGTATGTGACTAATGTGAGTAACTAATGGTCGATGTGTTAGTTCGAGTTGTCTTTTGGTTTAGTTCGGTTATTAATTATACCATAAACACGGGTTTGTTTATTTGGTTGCTATTTGACATCATAAAAATTGGTGAATTGCAAAATTCCATTAATTAGGAAAATAAGAAATGTTTGGTTACCCTAAATCATATGATTTTCTTTTTTCCATGATTTGATAATCCTCTCTAATGGAGGAGTTTGATTACCTAGTCCCCTGGGAATTGAAATATCGTGTGTCAATTCAACTCACGGATGTCAATCAAACAAGTTTCGGCAATTTATGTGTATTATGAAATCATGAGAAATTAATTCTCCTACAACAACCAAATAAACGACACCTTAGTTATGATGAACTTACTTTGTTATATTACGAAGTGCAAGTATTTTGTAACTTATTAGAACATCTATCTATATAAAAGTATATAAGAAGAACCACCATACATTAATTGGACACGTGTCACTCTCACATTAAAAATTTTCCCGCCCAAATTCCAATGATTTGATTAAATTTTGGAAAAAATATTCTCACTCATTAATGTATACAAAATCTTGGAAAAAATATTCTCACATCACTAATATATATACAAAATATTGCAAATTATTCTTTGGATATCCTTTAATAATTAATCCATATAATACACTAAAAAATCGGTAACTAATCTGATAAATTTATTTTTCCTTCCCATCTATATTAACTTTGGAATCGAATATTTAAATAATTATTATTATAAAATACACAGAAAAATACGACAACTAATCTGGTGAATTTCATTTTCCTTCCAATCTATATTAAATACGGAAAAGAATATTTCTATAATTATTAATAAACAATCAAAAAAAAACACCTGGAAAAAACGGCAATTAATCTTTAAATAATCAATCAAATAAATACACTTGAAAAAAAACGGCAAATAATATTTAAATAACCAATCAATAACAGATAATTTTTTAATTTTTTATAAAAGAGTACATATATTAATGTATACATTTAATAAATTTAATAAGATAATGAATTAATATTGCTGATTGTTGAGACTATGAAAATGTCTCGGTATTTTTAACGCCCGTGAAGTTAGGGGACTTGAAGAAGTTATCTGATGGTGTATATTATGCATAGATCTATCAAACGGATTGGGCCAGAATGCAGGTCGGTTCATACGGGTTATGAACCGGTTTAGGACTTTAGGTTTATAAAACGGGTTAAGAAAAATTTCTAATGTTTTTACATATTTTATATATATAAAAATGGGTTGGAAGTATGTGGATTTGACATTTATCATCTTTTAATTGGTTATGTATATTTTAGTCAAAATTATCGATCGAAATATTATGATGATACATGCATATAATAGAATTCATACAATTATGATTTATTGTGTATGTGTTGACGTTGGTAAATAGTTTTAAGAGTAAAATGGGAAATGTGAAATGTGAAATGTGTATTGATCAAATATTATCAGAAATACTACTATACAACCTGTTCTATAAGAACAATTTACAATTATAACAAATCTAATGGGGTATATGTTTATTTTTATTTTTTGAGCTTTAATAGTTTTTTATTTATATTTAAATTTTTTAATGTCAAAATTAAAATTTAACTGAGCTTATATATACTATACTTAAGTAGTGTTATTATAATTTTTTTAAATCAATCTTCTTATAAAGAAGTTCAGATTCTTTCACATAAAACTCTTTATAAATAAATCTAAACTAAAATGATTCATTATAAAGGTCAGATTCTTTTCAGTATATAAATAATACAACTAATTTTATAATCTCCTTTGTCGGTACTATTTATAAGTCAAGTGAATCTTCGACACAACTTCTAATATATAATAACATACAATATAGTCATGTGAGTTATTCTATTTATATAAATGTCTCGGTATTTTTAACTGATGTATTTTTACAAATAACGAATTGTGAATGGCTATTTTAACCTATTGAAAACACTATTTTTTGATTTTTTATACATTTTAAACATTTATCTATATAGAACTACGAACTACTCAACTATTCATTTCCGTGCAATTTGCACGGGTTCTAAGCTAGTTATGTATAAAATAAATACCGTGAGAGCTAGTGGTAATCTTAGTTCTATTATTTTGGCTAATCTCTTAAACGTGTATTTTAGTTATTAGACCTCTTAACTTATGTAAAAGTTGAAATAGAACTCTTCTCTAAATCTCACCATTCATTTTGTCAATTGTCATACCACTAAAACTCAAAATAGATTGTCTTATTTTTTTTAAAAAAAAAAGGTTTGCAATTCTTTTCTTTAAATGTAAACAAAATTATATTTTTAAATTTTGAAAAAAATAAGAATTTTAGTTTTATTTTATATGTTTGGGAAAATCGTTATTTTCATTATAATTTTTTATTATTATAAACTTTTAGAGTATTTCAACGATTCAAAAAATATTTAAATTATACTACGTATATATTGTTTTTATTTGTAAAGAACTATTAATAAATTTAGGAAAAATATATATTATTTTTGTTATAAAATAATTTAAAATCTTTTTTAGTTGATGCTAATTCATTCATTTTTTGAATATTTGATTTCATTTGTTAACCTTTTTTGTTTTAATTGTATGTTTTTTGTCTAACGAAGTACACACCCAGCCGTATTACGATGTAGGGTAGGGGATTTGAACCTGAGATCTATTGTCCACGATGCCTCCGTGTTAGCCACTAGATTAAGGCAGACTCGGTATTGTATACGTAGTATTTTTACTCTTTAACTATTATAATCAATTTCATTTATTATAACATGATATATTAAATTTTCCTCGGATTTTAGGTAATGAAATTAATTACACTTTTATAGAACTAACTAATGGGAATTTATCATTAATCACTAATCAGTGCACTCCAAACTTAAAGTATTTTTTTCTAAATGAGCGCACTAAGTCGCGGTGAGAACCGAACCCTTAACTTCATAATTGAGATAAGAGAGTTTCACCACTTGTGCTAACTCATGTTCTCACAATTAACCAAAATATGGGGGGACGACTTTCACATAATACACACGTATAATAATACCTATATTAAAAGCATACATTATTTGCCTACATTACCTCTTACCTCTATCATCTAAATAACCTTTTATTTTTCGGGTAGGACTAATTTCAAATATCTCACTTATATTATTTTATCTCAATCATATCTTTACCTCACCTATTCCACTTAGAACAATAAATACCGTCCCTACTATTTATATTTAAACTCTTTAAATCAAACGATTTACATATATTTAAAAGTTTGTTGCGAGATGCAATATCACTCCATAATAATTAAAAAATAAGCCTAGTTGAGATACTTTAGCCAAACTTTAGCTAGATAGCATCAAAACGGATACAGACACAAATACATGACCCGACATGTTATGAAATTTAGGATACATGACACATTATTTAAATTTAATAAAATATACTCCCTCCATTCTTTTTATATCACCCAACTTTTGTTTTGACACTATTCACAATCGAGTATTCAACGTCGATTTTCTCTCAATCCGTTCACGGAAATATATTCATGTGAGATCTTTTTTGGATTGTCTTGATAAGAGGATTAAGAATATCAAACTTTTATAATTTTTAGTAGTATGTAGCTAAAGATATACTTCCTCCATTCAAATCCAATGTGTATTTATGCTTTATGCACAAATTTTAAGAGTTTATTAAAATATAATTGAAAGTACAATGGAAAGTATGTATGTTGTTTTTTTTAGGGGCTGTTTGGTTGGTTACTTTGGAATGGAATGGAATGGATTGAGGGTATTCAAGTGTTTGGTTGGGTGATTTTGGAATGGAGTTAGATACCCAATGGATTCTAACTCCACCCCAACCCCTTGGAATCTCATACCCACCCTCCCCCATTGGATTCAAACTCCATTCCCCTTTTCTATAATTTATGGTGAACCAAACAAGATTTTAAAAGTATGGATTTAGAATCCCATACCCCCGTAGTATCAAACTCCATTCCATACCATTCCGACTTGTTGAACCAAACGACCCCTTATTGTTTGTGATGGAGTAATGGTGGGCCATTTGATAGCATTTTGGGTAAATAATTGATGTTCATAAGGATATTTTAGTACTTTTTTTAGTTTAATTAGGAAATGTGTAGTTTGGATATGAATGGACTAAAATGGAATAAGTGTAGTTTGGATATGAATGGAGGAAGTAATTAAAACAAAATGAACCTCGGCAAACGTGAATAATGAAATTGGGTGATATAAAAAGAATGGAGGGAGTACATTTTATAGATGTATGTTTGATTTTATTTTTGTAAATGTATGTGATGTTAATTTTAAATAAGTGAAGGTAAAACTTGCTCGGGATAATAACTCATTTTTATTTCTCATCCGAACCAATATTCTAATTAATCTCTTTCGATAACGCATTTCTCGTCTGAATACATATCATTCACCCCAAATAATGACCAAATACCATGGACATGTCTCAAATACCATGGACACGCGTCGGACACGTGCCCAAATAAATGTAGAAAGTTAAGCACGGCTTTATAAATGTCCGCTACGTTTCGACGTGCGCTCGTGAAGTATCGTATCGAACACGGTACAACTCATTACGGAAGTGTCTTGCGCTACCTAGAACTAGAACTTTGGTATATACTCCTATTAATTCTATATACCTATTGTTTAGCCCAAAAATCCTCATCACAATGTTGGGCCCATAAGTAGTCTCAGAAGCAGCAGCCCATCACAGAAGCAGACCAGACGCAGGAAAAGAGCTGTTGGAGTAGGAGAATGGGTCAAAACCCTAAAGGAATATCCCCCTATATTCCCTCCTACATTTCAGGGCCAGAGCAGAAATTGGTTGAGCTTAAATCCGCAGCTATAAAAGGAAAGGCTAGGGCATTCTTTATTCATTCAGTTCATACGTTGTAACTTACTACTTACGCAAACACTTGTACTCATACAAAACAGTGAAATCACTCGATCATAGTAAAAATATTGGTGGGATTCCGTTCCCCCCGCGGTTGTTTCCCTCATTGGGTTTTTCCGCGTCACCAAAACCTTCTTGCGTCATTCTTTATTTTTTCTGTTCTTATATTCGTTTATACGTAAGATTTTAATATTGGTTGACACTTTGACCCGCATCACATAAACATTGACCCGGTAGAAATTTTACCAAAACAATTTGGCGCCCACCGTGGGGCATAGTGCGCATTCCAATATATAAAACCGTCATTTCGTCACAAAGAACATGTCTGGGACAGAGCTAACCCTTCCAGTTCCCAGAGCATGCCAGCCCAGTCCAGTGGGACCAACCCTACTGTACCTGCTGGTCTCGCAGGACCATCCCTGGTCGCAAGTCAGACCACAGCCTCCAAGGTTGTGGCCCCATCCAGCAAACCTCCTCAGGTTCCCAGATCACCCCCTGTGTCAGCTTCTCCAAGGCAGAGCAGAGAAAGCAGCCCCAGCAGAAGTGGAGAAACCCAGATGCCAGGAGCAGGCCAGCAGCCGCAGGCTCCCCGTACAGATCCGATGCAGATGGTGGTCCAGGGAATGAGTGCTCTGCAGGAAGCCATAGAGGGCCTGAAGAAGGACAATCTGGACCTGAGAGAGCAGATCGCCGTAGTCGCACGTCCAGAGCAGCCGTTCAGAATGTTGCAGCCAGGGCCTGGCCAGACCTTCAATCCCTTCGGGAGAGCAGGGTTGAACCGGCCAATTCCCCAGGAGATCGTCACCAGGCTGGATCTAGGTGACACCACCCCGAGCAGTGGCCCAGAGATACTGGATCTGGACTCATCCGTGTTTGGAGCACCGCAGTCCAGACCAGTTCAGCCTGCAGGTAATCCTACACCTTGTTTTCCCCCTGGGACTGACCCTTTGATTTTTTCAGGTACCCCTCCGCAGCCTACCATCGGACGAACGCCAGAGAGCTCAGTAGGAGCAGCACCCGTGAACCAGCCCAGCGTTGGAGGGTGGCAAGGAGGAGCACCAGCGCAGTCAGCAGTAGGTTGGCATCCAGGACCAGTCTTCAGTTCATCCGTAGCAGCCAATCAACCAGCCGCAGGCCCTTGGGGAGGAGCCACTTCAGGCTTCTTCCCTCCGCCAGTCAACCCGACCTCAGGTCCCTGGGGAGGAGCCCCTCCAGGCTTCCTCCCTCCGCCAGTCAATCCATTCCCTGGAGTAGGCAGTCTCTCAGACCAGCGCTACCAGGAGTTGAAAGACATGATCACCAAGATACCTGGCATGCCAAGGCCCATGGAGAAAGCTTCCCAGGACAGCTATGCAGATTCACCATTCATCGACAACATTGCCTTGGTCAATGTGCCCAAGGGATTTGTGCCACCAACCATGACACTATATGATGGTACGGCCGACCCCCTGGACCACATAAATCAGTATAAGCAGAAAGTGATGGTGGTAACCACAACCGGATCACTTAAGGAGGCTTGCATGTGCAAAGGATTTGGGTCAACCCTCTCCGGAGCAGCCCTGCACTGGTTTGTGGGATTGCCCAATCGCAGCATCTCCTCCTTTGCAGATCTGGTTAATGCTTTTAATCAGCAGTTTGCTAGCAGCATGAAACCAGAGAAGCAGACCAGCGATCTATACAGAATTGTTCAAGGATTCGAGGAAACCACTCGAGATTACCTCACCAGGTTCAACAAGGAAAAGGTTGCCATCCCGCATTGTGATGTACCCACTGCCATTGAAGCCTTCCGCAGAGGGTTACATCACGATTCAGACCTGTACAAGCAATTGACAATGCACCCATGCACTGCCTTTGCTGATGTACAGGCCCAGGCAGTTGCAGCCATGAGGCTGGAAGAAGACGCTGCCTCTAGAAGAAGTACCTATGACACAGAACCTGTGTCTAGGAAAGCACCAGTGGAAAAGAGGGGCGAGAGATCAAAGCCCTACAACAAACCAGTAAGCAAAGTGTCCGAAAGCACTGGTGGTAAAAGCGATACAGATCCACCGCCGAAAGTCAGTGAGTATAGCTTTACCACCGGGATGGCTGGCCTGCTGAAAGCCCTAAAGGATCTCAAGGGAGTCAGGTGGCCAAAGAAGAAAGAGGAACGACCCAATGACCGACGTGATGCTAGCAAAAGATGTGAATTTCATGATGACATAGGTCATACCACCGATGAATGCTACACCCTCAGGAAGGAAGTTCGATTCCAGTATGACCGAGGCAACCTAGACCATCTGCTCCCAGAGAAATCCACCAGAGTCAATGCAGCCAGCCAGGTGCAGCCTTCACCAGCTCCTCCTTGCAACAGAATTGTGAATGTCATCACTGGAGGATCAGAGCTGTGTGGGCTCACCTACTCAGCGGCCAAGAGGCGTGTAACTGCAGCTAAGAGAGACAAGCCAGAATCATCGTGCAGAATAGCAAGGCAGGATCTCCCAGCAGTGACCTTTGACGAGACAGACGTACAGGCAGTACCAGAGCAGCACCATGATGCCCTGATTATCACATTGAACATTGGTAATTGTGAAGTCAGGAAAGTCATGATAGACACAGGCAGCTCCGTCAACCTACTGATGCTGGATGCACTAAAGAGCATGGGGTTTAACGAGAAGGACCTGACCGAGAAAGCTATACCCCTGGTCGGATTCAGCGGAGAAACATCGCATACCCTGGGGGAAATCACCATCCCCACCTACGCCGGAGGGCTGAACAAACAGGTAAGGTACTTAGTTATTGATGGTCCATCTACTTACAATGTTATCCTTGGCAGGCCCTGGATCCACGAAATGCGAGCAATCCCGTCAACGTATCACCAGTGCCTGAAGTTTCCTACGCCGTGGGGAGTTCAGGAGATACGGGGAGACCAGGAGGAGGCCAAGGATTGTTATAAAGTAGCTCTCAAAAGGACCACCAGACCACCAGCTGCCAGAGCATAGCAATTACAGCAACTGCACATCCAGGAGGAGTACATCGAGCCCCAGCAGGCAGAAATCGATGAGGTCCACCTGGATGAGCAGCACCCAGAAAGAACCGTGCTCGTAGGCTCAGAGTGCTCTGGAGATCTGCGCCAGCAGCTCCTCCAGCTGCTCCGAAAGAACGTGGACTGCTTTGCCTGGTCCCACAAAGACATGATTGGCATAGACCCAGAGATCATAACACACAAGCTCAGCACAGATCCAGGATTCAGACCAGTGCAGCAGAGGCGCAGGAAATTCGCAGCAGAAAGACATCAGATCATAAACCAGGAGGTGGATAACCTTCTGGAGGCAGGAAAGATCAGGGAAGTCAGGTACCCCGAGTGGCTATCTAATGTAGTGGTGGTACCAAAAAAGAATGGCAAGTGGAGGGTCTGCGTGGATTTCACAGACCAGAATAAGGCCTGCCCCAAGGACCCATTCCCCTTGCCACACATAGATGCTATGGTAGACGCCACTTCAGGCCACGAAATGTTGACTTTCCTAGATGCCTGGAGCGGGTATAACCAGATCAAAATAGACCCGAGAGACCAGGAAAAGACAGCATTCAGGTCCGAAAGAGGCATCTACTGCTACAACGTAATGCCCTTCGGCCTTAAGAATGCTGGTTCCACGTACCAGCGGCTCGTCAATATGATGTTCAAAGACCAGATAGGACGTAATATGGAAGTCTACATAGATGATATGGTGGTCAAATCCAAGCAATCAGCAGACCACACCCAGCACCTGGAGGAAACATTCAACACCCTCCGGAAGTACAAGATAAAGCTGAATCCAGCTAAGTGTACCTTTGGAGTTTCCAGTGGGAAATTCCTGGGGTATATGGTAACACAGAGAGGGATAGAAGCCAGCACAGAACAGATCAAAGCAGTTCTGCAGCTGGAGTCACCCCAAAAGCCAAAAGATGTGCAGCGTCTGACGGGAAGAGTAGCAGCCCTGAGCAGGTTTATATCCAGATCCTCAGACCGGTGCAAATTATTCTATGACATTCTCAGAAAAAGCCAGAAGTTTGATTGGACACCAGAGCACGAAAAGGCATTCTAGGAACTAAAGCAGTACCTGAGCAGCCCACCCCTGCTATCCAAGCCAGAGCAGGGGGAGGTCCTGCTCCTGTACCTCTCAGTAACCGAAGCAGCAGTAAGTGCAGTTCTGGTCCGACAGTGCGAAGGAGCTCAGCACCCGGTGTACTACGTCAGCAAGTCATTACTGCCAGCAGAAGCAAGATATACCTCACTGGAAAAACTAGTATTGGCATTGGTCACAGCATCATATAAGCTGCGTCCGTACTTCGAGTCTCATACCATCTCAGTGGTTACCAATCACCCACTCAAGACGGTTATGAGAAAGCCAGAATTATCAGGGCGAATGGCTAAGTGGTATGTGCACCTCAGTGGCTATGATCTCCAGTTTGAACCACGCACAGCCATAAAGTCACAAGCCCTTGCGGACTTTGTCTCCGATTTCAGCCCGGCACTCCAGACCCAAGCAGAGCAGGAAATCCTGCACCTACACCAGGGTGCCAAACCAGGCACCTGGGAGTTACGAGTAGATGGAGCTTCAAACGCCAGAGGGTCCGGAGTTGGGTTGATCCTCCGATCACCAGAAGGGGATCTAATCACCCAAGCAGTCCGATGTGAGTTCAAGACCACAAATAATGTGGCTGAGTATGAAGCCCTAGTCCTGGGACTGCAACTAGCCCTGGACATGGGAATCAACCATGTTAATGTATACAGTGATTCACAACTAATTGTGAATCATGTCAATGGAGCATACGAAGCAAGAGACCCCACAATGGTGGCCTACTTGTGTGTAGCAAAGGAGTTAATCAGCAGATTCGTGGAATTCTGCATCCAGCAAATACCCAGAGAACAGAACGCAGAGGCAGATGCACTGGCAACTCTAGGCTCAACCTTCAAACCAGCCGACGTAGCCAGTATTCCAATCACCCATGTCCTCAAACCAGCCATTCCTGGACCAGATTCGGACCAGGAGGAGCTACCTATCTGTAGCAACAACCCAGACCAGGAGTCAGAACAAGACTGGCGAAAGCCATACCTGGACTGGTTGCAGCATGATATCCAGCCCAGCAGTAAGAAAGAAGCACGCAGTTTCAGAATGAAGGCCTCCAGATTCCTACTGATTGATGGAACCCTGTTCCGGAAATCATTAGCAGGGCCATATCTGCGATGCCTGGACCAGACTGAGGCGCAGACAGTCTTGCATGACCTCCACAGCGGAGACTGTGGAAATCATGCAGGGGGAAGAAGCCTGTCCAATAGAGCCCTCAGAATGGGATACTTCTGGCCCACAATGCGCAAGAATGTGAAGGAGTATGCGAGGAAATGTGACGCCTGTCAAAGGCACGCATTTGTCAAGCACCAACCAGCAGAGCCTTTACACCCAATCCTATCCCCATGGCCTTTTATGAAGTGGGGGATGGATATTGTGGGACCTCTCCCCAGAGCACCAGGAAACAAGCTGTACATGCTGGCCATGACAGATTACTTTTCTAAGTGGATCGAAGCAGAATCATTCACCCAGACCACCGAAGCACAGGTCTCTTTTATTAAGCGCAATATATTCACCAGATTTAGCATACCTTCAGAAATAATATGTGACAATGGTTCCCAATTCATTGGGAAGAAAACCGAGGCTTTCTGTGCTGGGTGGAATGTATCACTCCAGAAATCTACCCCCAGGAACCCCCAGTCCAATGGACAAGCTGAGTCTAGTAATAAGATCATCATTGAGAATATGAAAAAGAAACTACAAGAAATGGGAGGGAAATGGGCAGAGGAACTTCCTCTGGTCCTGTGGGCTGACAGAACTACTCCAAAAGTAGCAACAGGTCAGACCCCCTTCAGCCTTGTCTTCGGAGCAGAAGCGGTAATTCCTTCTGAGGTCAAAGTCCCAACCCACAGGTACGGGTGTATAACTGAGGGCCAGAACCAAGTGGAATTGGCCAGTAGCCTGGACACTGTTGATGAACTCAGGACCAGTGCCTACGTCAGAATGGCCTCATACAAGCAGATGGTGGCTCGGAGCTACAACAAAAATGTCAGGATCAGAACCCTGCAAGTAGGAGATCTGGTCCTGAGAAAGGTGTTCCAGAACACCAAAAACCGACAAGCTGGAAAGTTTGCTTACAACTGGGAGGGCCCATACCAAGTGGAGAGCATAGTTGGTAATGGGGCCTACAAGCTAATGACAATGGAAGGGGAAATGATACCCAGATCATGGAATATACTTCACTTAAAAAAGTATATCATCTAAAGGTGCCTCCACCAGATCAGAGCAGCTCCCTTAGACTCAGGTTCTACTCTGTATAAAGTTTACTCTGGTTCAACTTAAAATTTTGTCTTACCTTTATATTTTTTATAAACCTAAGTTTAGAATGATATCTTGCCTTTATATTTTTTAACCTAAGTTTAGTAATCTAGGTCTTGTAATTTCAAACCTTGGTGCATTTTTCAATTTTTAAGTCTTTCAAAAGGAAAAATTTCATTACTTATTTTCTGGACTAGAATTTACTTATCCTAGTGGACTGATCTAAAGAGGAAATCTGCACTGATCGCAGGAGAACCTAAGTCAAGCCTGGCACCCCAGTATAGGGATGGGCATATAAAACACCAGGCCAGCACACCAAAACAGCGATGGCCAAAACACAAACGAAACATGCATGTACAAAAGAAAACGCCAGAAAAACGGCAAGAAACCAACAGATAGAGCAAAACCCCATACAACGGGGGTCATACGATTAAAAGAAAGGCTGCCCAAGGCAGCCCCAAAGCAGCATTGTTTTTACTGGTCCACCCGGACCAGCAGCAAAAAGTTACAACAAAAGCCCACGCAGGGGCACCAAAAGTTCACAAAACAAAATATTTACGCCCATAACAGGGCCCATTAGACAAATTTTAAAACCTACTCATCAGGAGCAGGTCCAGCAGCAGCAGCAGCATCAGCACTGGTGGGGCCAGAGGACACCTCCTCTCCAGCATCTTGGGACCCCACCATACCCTCTTCTTCATCGTCCGAAAGCAGATCCATGTTCAGGCCATCAGGGAAATCTGCGGCAAAGGCCTCCTCCAGAGCAGACAGGTCCTAGGTAGTATGACTACCCTCCTGGAACTCCTTAACACAATTAATCCGGGTCTCAGCAGCAGTATAGGAAACAGCCTCGATCAAAGCTTTCTGCAGACCAGCCTTTTTGTGCTCCAGGGCCTCTACCTTCAGAACCAGATTAGCCTCTGAGGCTAAGGCCCGCTCCAGTTTAGACTGAGCTGCGGCCAACTGATTCTGAGAGGCTTCCTCCTGAGCCTTAAGCTTTTCCTGGCCCATACTTATCTCCCGACGAAAGCGCTCGACAGCCTGCCTTAGATTCGCCCTCAAGATCTCCTCCGAGTTCAGCTTCACCGCCATCTCCTGCATCCTCTCCACAGCATCATCATGAGCCGCCTTCATACGCTGAAAATCCGCCAGCAAAGCCTCACTTTGCTGATTGGCACACAACGCCAGCTCCAAAGCCTAAAGCACACCAAATCAAGTAAGATATAAAAAAAAAAAAAAGAGAGAGAAAAAGAGAAAACTTCAAAAAAGGTCTACCTCAAAGGAAACCTCAGCAACGTGCTTGGTCAGGTCCTGAAAAGGACGCTTCTTCAGAATAGAGGCAGAGGCAGGGAACAGCAAAGAGTTCAGAGTAGGCCAAAGCTTGATCTTGGACCCTCCAAAACCTCCAGGAATCTCTAGTTGCAGAGGAGGAATGGAGGACTCACCAGAGGACATCCGAGGCAGTGGCTCCAGGATAGGCTTGAAACCGGGAGTAGGAATGGTAGGAGGGATCTCAAGAGGAGACAAGTCATTAAAGGGAGTCTCAGGAACCGATTCTTGGACTGGATCAAGAATATCAACCTCAATCGGGGCAGCCTGGGACCCAGCTCCAGCAGGGCTCCCCTCAACAATCTCAACCTTCTTTTTCTTTGAGGACCCCGCGTCCCCAGGAGTAAATCTTTTTCTGCGCAGTTGCATAACTCTGCTCACATCAACCCTGGCCTTGCCTG
This sequence comes from Silene conica, assembly GCA_029255685.2. NCBI lineage: Eukaryota > Viridiplantae > Streptophyta > Magnoliopsida > Caryophyllales > Caryophyllaceae > Silene > Silene conica. The sequence continues at coordinate 68,369,439 of CM055318.2, read as the reverse complement.
GGAAAGCAGACGACGCAAAATCAGAACAGATTTAATACAACCCTACTCAAAAAGATAACAAAAAAAGACACCATACCCTCCTTCTTCGCCGCCGGAGCAGCAGAATCCTGGACCAGCCTGGAGAAAGACCTGTCCTCCGCAGGAAGGTCCAGGAGCTTGGCCTTCGAACTAGCAGGATCCGCAGACTCAGGAAGTTTTGCCAGGTTGTGCCCTGGAAAAACACGCCAGCTATCAGAACGAGAACAAACATCAAAGGCAAATCGCAAGAAAGAAACCCAGAATAGGAACCATACCTTAAATCGGCTGCCACGCAGAAAAAATATAGTCTGGAGAGGAAGGCAATGTGCCAATCTTGACAAAGATAAAACGGGTGTACCATTTACTGTCATCCGGAGTAGTAGGAAAAACGATAGCAGAGGGCATATTATCATGACCACGAATTGTACACTGGAAATGACCCAAAGAACGTGGGTTGAACCATTGGCCCAGATCCGCCAGCCCGATGTTCAAGCCACGCTCTCGGTTCAGAGCGCAAATACTAAGCAGAATACGCCATGCATGAGGGGCAACCTGACACAGGGCTAGCTTGGTTAATTTTAAGAAATCAACAATGAGATCAGGAAACGGGAACCTTAGACCCAAGCGGAAGGGATATTCATAGAAGCAGGTCCACCCCTCCCTCGCAAAGTCCGCCTTCTCACCGGCGAGGGGGAAGTGGTAGACAACCTCATCTGGGAAGCCGAATCTGACCTTGATCAAGGCAGCATGGAACTCATCAAAGGCAGAATCACAGAGATATCGAGGAGCCAGCAACTTCTGCGATGGAAAGGGTCCAGAATAGACCCCTAGAGCAGGGGAAGAACCAGATGAGCAACCAGTGGGAGTAGCAGCGGAAGAACAGGGAGCAGACATTGTGTAATTTCGAGAGTTGGAGTAAAAAATATTTTATTGCAAAGTAAAGTGAGAACGAGCAAGAAAGAAGTAAAAGAAGATGAATTTTGAAGATGGTAAAAGTGACAAAGTTGGATGAAAGGCAATTTATAGAGAAAGTGGACGGTAAAAGGTAAAGAGTAAATTTTGAATTCAAAAGTTGAAAGTAAATGCAAGTGGGAAGTTGAAATAGTTGAGGGGACATGCAATTAATGGGTGGTTGAAAAAGCAGCCTAGTGGGTAGCCTACGTAAGCAGCATCAGCAGTCCCTAACAACCCATACAAATTCCGGAAGCACACTTGAAAGCAGAGTAAAATTCCCGCCCAATTGAAGCCAAGTTAGGCAGAAATTTGGGGGAAATTGTTTAGCCCAAAAATCTTCATCACAATGTTGGGCCCATAAGTAGTCTCAGAAGCAGCAGCCCATCACAGAAGTAGACCAGACGCAGGAAAAGAGCTGTTGGAGTAGGAGAATGGGTCAAAACCCTAAAGGAATATCCCCCTATATTCCCTCCTACATTCCAGGGCCAGAGCAGAAATTGGTTGAGCTTATTAAATCCGCAACTATAAAAGGAAAGGCTAGGGCATTCTTTATTCATTCAGTTCATACGTTGTAACTTACGACTTACGCAAACACTTGTACTCATACAAAATAGTGAAATCACTCGATCATAGTAAAAAATATTGGTGGGATTTCGTTCCCCCCGCGGTGGTTTCCCTCATTGGGTTTTTCCGCGTCACCAAAACCTTATTGCGTCATTCTTTTTTTTTTTCTGTTCTTATATTCGTTTGTACGTAAGATTTTAATATTGGTTGACACTTTGACCCGCATCACATAAACATTGACCCGGTAGAAATTTTACCAAAACACCTATTTAATTTAATATTACTCAAAAATATTTCTCAGTAACCTAATTAATTTTTAATTTTTTTGCGTTGTTGTAGAAATCAACCTAATTAATTATTATTTAAATAATAATAATTGTAGTTTAGTACAATATGTGGCATTGAAGTAGTCGCCACTTTCCCCTCTTAATTACTCTGTCTTCTCTCTCCAATGATCTCTTGTCCTCCGCACATCTCTCCCCCTTTTTCATTTTCTCTCTCTTAAAAAAAATCCCCTTTTCCATTTCTCTTCACAAAAATTTAAAAAATTAAAAAAAAAAAAAAAAATTCTTACAACATTTTTTGTAATTATTTCATTTTATTTTTTTATTGCATTTTCTACTGTCTTCAATTTCAAACATTTGTGAATTTTTTGTATGGAGTATTGTTTGTCTGTAATTTGATTGATTGATTAATTGATTGATTGATTTTTAACTTGTCATTTTTCGTGTGTGATTAATCTGCTCGCCTTGAGTTGTTAGTGACGATTTGTTGTTAGTAGATTGTTGTAAAAGTTTTTGTATTACTGAGTTAACTGAGTTGACCCGGGCCTAATTCGGCTCGGGAGTGAGTAAGCTATAGCTATGGGATCGGAGATTGTAACTGGTAGCAGCAACAATGGTGAATCGAAAAAATGCGAGCAGAATGAGGTTGTTTTGGTTGAGGAGAATACTGAACTTCGAGATGTTAAATCGTCCAAGAGCGAGCAGAATGATGATGTTTTGACTGAGGAGAATACTAAACTTCATGATGTTAATGAGGAATCGCTGAAGTGCGAGCAAAATGATGATGTTATGTTTGAGAAAAGTACTGAATTTCAAGATGTTAATGGTGAATCATCGAAGTGCGAGCAAAATGATGATGTTTTGATTGAGGAGAATATTGAAGCTCAAGATGTTAATGGCGAATCGTCGAAATGTAAGCAGAATGATGATGTTACGTTTGAGGAGAGTACTGAATTTCAAGTTGTTAATGGCGAATCGGCAAAGTGCGAGCAAAATGATGATGTAACGATTATTGAGGAGAATACTGAGCTTCATGATGATAATGGCGGTCAAGTTGAAGATGAGCAAATTGAGACTAGTTCATGCTATTATCTTGCCAAATTCAAACTTTACGAAACTCGCTCGGTATATTTCTTATTGATTTGATGAGCTCGTTGAATTTGTCGTTGTTTAAATTCGTTGACAATTTGTGTGTTTTAATCTGAAGTATTGAAATTGATTTGAATATGTGCATTATGTTGATGGAAGTTTATGTGATTTGATGAGATTATAGTATATAAATTGTTTGTTGATTGTTGTTTAAGTTGTATGATTTGTGTTGAATTAGTCAAAGAGAATTTGTTTGATTCTTGATCAATGGAATCTGTGTGCTGTGAAGTTGTGATTTGATGATGAGAATACGAAGCGTACTGTTGTCGATTTTTCGTAGGAATTTGAAAATGAGAATATGGAACAGTCAACAGTTGATATTGATGTTGCTGTTCTCTATGTTGATGGTGATCTTGATCTTGATGCTGTTGCGTTATGTTTTCCAATCCATTGCTTAGTTTGTGTAATTAATTTGGTGATTGACTTGGAATGAGCTACAGTTTTTTGCTTAATCAAAAAGTCGTATTGAAAATGAAATTATTGGACTCCTAATCCAGTTATTGCTCATGAAGTAGAAGCTTCGAACTGTTAATTTCCTAATTCAACAGTATAATTAATTGCGATTGTCAATGTGATTGATTTATGTCAGATTGTCAATTGTTAAGGCGATGTTATGCAACAGTTGCTTTACTGTATGATTTCATAAGCATTGCAGTATCTTCAATAGGATAATGATACTACTGCAATTTGTTCTATGGGTGACGGCTGATGAATATGTGGGTATATTAGTGTTTTTGTGTCATGTTCTGTGTGTCTTATGCGCCTGTTTCTATGGAACAGTATTTCTACATGGTTGGAAGAGACAAAAGCAAAAAGTATTGGAGAGTGCTCAAGATTGATAGATTAGAGTCGTCTGATCTTGTGCTTTGTGAAGACCCTACAGTGTACTCGTACTCTGAGTGTTGTGCATTACTCAGACGGATCCATGAAGGAAATAAGCATACAGGAGGACTGAAATTTGTGACTACATGTTATGGAATTGTTGGTGAGTATTCGCTGCATCTTTTTTGACAGTTAGGATGTAGTTCCCAAAAGTTGCCTCGCCGACTAAATTTTATACTGTTCTTTTACATGCAGGTTTTGTTAGATTTTTAGGACCATATTATATGATCCTTATCACAGAGAGGAGGAAAGTAGGCATGTTATGTGGTCATGCAATATATGCTGTTGCAAAGAGCAAGATGATACCGATTCCTCACTCTACTGTGCGGTCCAATTTGGGAAATTCTAAGAATGAAAACAGGTCTTTTGTCTATTCTGCATGTAAATGTAAAATGTACCTCATACATGTAAGAGGGTTAATAAGCATTCAGAGACCTTATTGTGTATCAAAATTGTGCTATTCCCTTTCAGTCGCATGTTTCCCTTTTTTTCTTTCAAATGTACTTATACCTTTTGATTCCTCTAGAATTTCCGATGCATCGCTATTGTCATTTGCTTATAGACTTGGTATTTTTTTATTCTTGTTATGTGTTATTGTTTTGCATCTGAATACACATTCGTCAAACAACGTTTTTCTGTGTTATGTACTGCTGTTTAGAATTATCATTCACATTCCGTCGTTGAACACCCTTGAGAGGCTGCTATTGCATCTGTCTTTTCTATGTACCATTACAAGCTATTTGCAAATGCAGAGTGGCATATTTCATTGGTGTTTAACTTCCATTGGTGTTTTGATATTAGGATAACGTATTGACCAGGAAGAAGTATCGCTGGACTGTCAATGGACAATAAAATCCTCTTTTATTCAGCACTCCTGTTTTATTTTTAGTAAAATGTTTATTACACCTTACTATTTTTTTTCTGTTTATTGTCTTCGTCTAGTGTTGTTGTAAATATATGTATTTATCTTTGTCATTTGCTGTTGTTTCTGAAATTATCAGATACAAGAAGCTTCTAAGCGCTGTGGACATTACAAAGGACTTCTATTTCAGCTATTCGTATCGTATCACACATAGTTTGCAAAAAAATTTACGGGATCACGATTCGAAACTCGTGCCGTATGAGACAATGTTTGTCTGGAATGCATTCCTGACTCGTGGAGTTCGAAGTCATCTTGGAAATACTCTATGGACGGTTGCATTAATCCATGGCTTCTTTAAGCAGGTATTACCAAATTACACTATTACCATAATTCTATCACGTTACAAAGTGTTTTGTGATGTACGATTGATGGTGTGGCGGGTGTATTTTGGTCTGTTGCATTACTTGCATAGCAGTGGTAGTTATTATTTTTACATTAATGCACTATTGTAAATAGATTAGGTTGTTTAACTTGAGTTATCAGTCAATAGGCTTCTTGCTTTGTTTTTCCCTACCTTTTCTATTTTGCGCTCCCCTGAATTGAATGGTCGTGCTACTTGCTTTAGAATTTGTTTTTGTTAGTTAAGCTTCTTAGCGTGATGAGAATTTTCTACCGTGGGTGGTGGAAGAAAATCAAGTAATGGTAAATTGGGACTATTCAACTGATACCAATCTCTTGTGTTTGTTTCATTAGATCAAATTTACAAATTGTGGGCGGACAGTTAATGTGACTCTCATTGCCAGAAGATCACGCCATTATGCTGGAACTAGGTAGATATTTTTATCAATTCTGCAATATTAAGATTGCGATTTATCTTAACTTTAACTTTCCAAGTGCACCACTTTAAGTGCGGAAATCATTTCGTATTGCTTATAAGGAAATTTCTGCGTTCCTATTATGACTGCAGGTATCTCAAAAGGGGTGTTAATGAAAAAGGTCGAGCTGCAAATGATGTCGAGACAGAACAAATTGTTTTTGAAGATATTGCTGGACAACCTGTGTCGGAAATCAGTTCGGTTGTGCAGATCAGGGGGTCAATCCCGCTTCTCTGGTCTCAAGAGACTTCGAGATTGAGCATTAAACCAGACATCATGTGTAAGTTTATGCTATATCTCTGGTGAGCGGTTACCATTTTCTCTGATTCTTGTACTAACATTTTGATGTAACGCAGTGAGGCAAGACCCAAACTATGAGGCAACTCAGAGGCATTTTGAAAATCTTGTAGATAGATACGGAAATCCAATTTTCATATTGAATTTAATCAAGGTATGATATACACTTTTGTTTTATGCTGTAATGTTTTTCTTGCACCTAATATAGAATTTGGTGTACGGTGAGTAATTCGTTGATAATTCATCATAGACAAAGGAAAAAAAGCCTCGTGAGTCAGTTCTCCACGCAGAATTTGTGAAGGCGGTTGCCACAATCAATAAAGGATTGGACATACAGAACCGCTTGAAATTCCGGACAGTGGATCTCACAAGATTGTTCCGCTTGTAAGCTTTTGTGAACCTTGGTGTTTTATTATGTTATCATTTCCCTTGTTAATAAGGCATATCATTAACTTCAGTACGAATAACAGCCTTAACAAGTCAATTTACATCATATTTCAGGAAAGGAGCTAAGGTACTGACACTTCTTAGCAAAGTGGCTGGACATGCGTTGGATCAAACTGGCTTTTTTTATTATCCACTGCCTCCTTATGTGGATTCTGAAATGTCATTGAGCTTGAGTCATGCCACCACGGCACTAGAGGACGTCAATGAATACTCCGATTCTAAAGTTCCTAGATTTCAGAGTGGAGTTCTGAGGACTAATTGCATTGACTGTCTGGACCGCACAAATGTGGCCCAATATGCATATGGTTTGGTTGCTCTAGGTCATCAGTTACATTCCATAGGGATATATTCTAACCCGAAAATAGATCTCGATGACAATTTTGCTTATAAGCTAATGGGGCTTTATGAGGATATGGGTGATACGCTTGCTTTTCAGTATGGTGGTTCAGCAGCACACAATAAGGTAACTTGTAACCTGATGGGTTTTTTCAGTATTTGTGTTTTGAGACAATATGATCTTACCAGTCTTGATGATAACTAACAAGGCTTATTATTGCTACTTCTCGTTAGCTGATAGTTTTTAAGCTTCTTGTATAAGTTTTTAAGATCTGAGATGAGGATTAAGATTTACTATTCGGTCTCGTTAAAAACTCATTTAATCTTAAAGTACACAAATTACTAAAACTAACATCATTTAGTGATCTAGCTATAGAAATTTTATGGTAGTCTTCCCCAAGCTGTCTGCATGTTTCTATGGGGGGTGAACAATGAAGAGTTTTTAGCCCATACATTCTTTGTGTCATTTTGAGGCACAATCGTAGTTCCTTATCATGATTTCCTTGTTCATAAAAATGGTTAATGGATATTATTTTTGTCTTGACTGGTTATTTTCAGACGATGTATATGCTAACTAGCGGTCAGTGTGGTGATATTTCTCAAATTATTTTCTGAGGCATCTAGATATATTAGATGACTGGAAGTCACCCTTTTGTTTTTATTGAGTAATTCTAAGTCAACCAATACATCACACGACATTTGAGTAAATTTTGATCATCTCTTATGTCTTAAACTAGAGTACCAGGAGATGGTCAGGCAAGACCGTAATTTTTCAAGTATGTCATGATGTGTTAACTCTTTGGAGAGAATTAAGAGTCTAATATTTATTGAATGGCAGCTGGTATCCTCACCAATTGTACATCATTTTTGGTGTATTTGTCATTTATAACTTTTTCCCTTCAGTTACTCGTTTTAATGTCTCTTCTGTTGGCACTCATGCTGTCATGTTAACAGATATTCTCAGAGCGAAAGGGTCACTGGAAAGCAGCTACCCAGTCCCAAGAATTTATTAGGACTTTACAGCGTTACTTAAGCAATGCATACATGGATCCTGAAAAGCAAGACGCCATAAATTTGTGAGTTGTTTTTTGATAGCGTGTTCCCTCCACATTTACAATCCTGTCCGCGTTAGAATATTCTGTTTTCTTAACTCCTTTTGTCTTCCAGTGAAGTGATTCTTCTATGATAATTCCAAAAATTGAACTTTTTTCGAAGTTATTCTTATATGATAAATTCCAATAACTTTTTTTCAAGCAGGAAAAAATATGTCCGTATTTCAAGCAATGCTATTAATTAATTAGTTATCTTTGAACGTGGATGTAGGTTCTTAGGCCATTTTCAGCCAGAAGAGGGTAAACCAACATTGTGGGAACTTGATTCGGATCAACACTACAATATTGGCAGGCTTGCTCCTTCTTTGTCTGATGAAATCAGCAGGTATAGTTGTGATTTTACATGAATAGGTTATGGAACACGTTGATCCTTTTTAGTATTTATGCTAGAATTCATCTATCTAATTCTGATTAGCTAATATGAGAGGCTAGTTTTGATTTTCTTTTATCAGTATTATACTCTATCATTGCAACCTGGGCTTTGATGAAGTATTCTATATTGATTACATATGGCCATATTTAGAACTTTCAAACAAGATCGGGTTTGGATTTCACCTAACCGTTCTCATGGATTATGTGGATTAGTATATTTGAAATGACTATTGTCCTAGTCTCCTAGAGCAGTGGCCGCAGGTCATATCCTGTTGTAACTGACTTATAAGTGTTATAACACACATAGGATTAAGACTAATTGGTAAAAGTATTTACTTTCTGGGAACAGCAGATTTTTTTTTGTGTAGTACCCTAGTTTCAAAATACTGCCAAGTCTCATAATTGTAAGAATCTGATTTAAATGCCCCGAGCTAGAAAAAAGTGTTTTGATGAATTAGTTAATAGCTTGGATTTGTTTTTAGTTTATAGGAGATTTGATGAACACGTTAGGTGAGACTCACGAGAGTTAGCAGTATGCCCACTTATCTTTGCCATTTCTGTAACTTCTAGGTTATCCCTTAAGAGGTCGCTGTCAGATGGAGTTCTTGTTTATGAAAGTAATTCGCCTGCAATACCAGCTGCTGTAAGAGACAATACTAATTTTCATCAGACTTTGCCCGACCTAAAAGAGGACAAGACGGGTTTGTCTGAGTCAACACCTGAAATTTCAACTTGCAATACAACTGTCTCTTCTTCTAGGTAAACTCTCTGTTCTGTATCCTCTAAGCAGCAAACTCAATTATTTACATTTAATGTTGGAATGACCTTTCTCTAATAGGAAGCAACATTTTTCTTGAATAGTATTACTTTACTAAATATAGTAGCAAATTCCTAAACAATCTGTGTATTTCTCTAATGTTACGTACCGTTTTTAACAGAAAGTATAATTAACTAATTACCGCGGCCGTCTATAGAAAATTCCATATTTGGTGATCCACCATTAGGTGGAAAGGACCGGCAGACGAATTTCAAATGGATATAATAATCAACTATTATGTGATCATATGACCTCATTCTGTTTGTGGATACGACTAAAGTCTTGTGATTCTGGACGATTTGTGTAGGTATACACCATCTCTATCTGCAAGGCAGCTTTTCTCAGACACGCCAGATATCCAATATGTCAAAGGCGCATGTAGCTGTTATGATCAACACGGTGATGAATTTGACTGTGCTGATATCTTCGATCTAGACTGGATTTCTTCATCAGGAAATTCATGCGAAGAAGAAACATACGATAGGTATTACTCTTTCATTTGATGCACATATCTCCCCAATCAACTTTGTCCACTCGTTTACGAGCCAAGATAGTGCCCCAGAATAGAACCATAATTTCTGAAGCTGAAATGTCATGTTTAATCTTAAATTCTTAATGTGCTTGCAGATCTTCTCTTCTGAATTCACCAATCGGTGGTTCCTTGTACGGAAGCATTGTGAATGAAAACTCAGTTGAGGTTAGTCTTTTGTAATTTTGCTTCGCTTCTTTAGTTTCGGTTGAAAGAGTGCAATTCAATTTTTTGTTAAGATGATCTTGTTCAAGACATTCAACTGTTAACCTTTTCACATGCCATGGCCATGGATACACATATCTTAATTTTATTTGGAATTCAAACAGTAAACGGATAAAGAGTGGAACCATATAGATATGGAACTAAAATAGTTTCACTCGTGAACAGTAATTTGCTGTTTACATTGCTGTACTCGCTAGGTACGTTGCATTATGGGGGCAACTTGTAGGAGTAGAAAGTTATAATTGAGTTTTTCGCTTTGAATTTTCAGGGAAAAATACAACAAGCATCATCGTTACCTGCAAACTTTCCTGATAGCTTTGTGAACTGGGTCGAGTATGGAGCAACTTTTGCTTGAAATCCAAACTATTCAAACATTGATATCTACCATTGCTAACTCAACCTCTCCGAAGGACGTGGGTTGTGCACACCCAATAATACCAGAAAAGAAAAAGAACAAGTAGAGGTCTTGCAAAGTTTATATAGGACACTCAAGCGTTTAACAGAGGATCATCAAGAGTGAACATTAACCCGCTAATTCGCTAATTCTTTTTTGCCGAGGTTCTTCGTATCTCCGGTTCAACCCAACTTCCTAAAAATATTGATGGTATATATTAAACTTCAGTACTGCACATTGTTGTAAACTTGTAAATATGTGATAAACCATAATTTTGCTGACTGCAGCTCCATTTTGTATCCCTAGTTATCTTTATATTTCTCATTCACTTTGGAATTTCTCATTGTATTTTACTCCGTATTATTATGATATTCCCTACCCGATCTACCGATTTGTAATACTCTCACTCTCGCTGGTTATGTGACCGACTTAGTAACGGTACCAACGTGTTTCTACTTTGATAACATTATAATTTACCATAGCTCTATTTCTTTGGTGAAGAAGGGATCGAGATCTTGCCTACTATACTGTAAGTGCAGGTTTGACTAGCATTCGGAAACTTTGCTGGTTGACACTAGTAGTTGGTGCTGTTTCTGGTTTGAGAATTTTGGACAGTACGGATCTTTGGTCATGTTTGTGTACAGGTGACGACGTCAAGGATTCAGACGATGATAAAGCAGAACCTGGTCGAGGTCCATCCGACAATTCGCACTTATTTGTTTTTTATTTTACAGGTAGAGAAGAACATTCATCAATATTATTGTTCAACAAAAATTAAAATTGCCACACAGGAGCAAAGACAGACTGGCTTTGACATTGTTTCTCGGATAAAGTGACAGGTCGCGACAACACATTTCTTAGAAGGGGTAGCTTGCAACCGAAGCGGTCTTAGACTCTTAGCCTAATGCTTAAGACGGAGGTATTATGACAATAGATATATTGTATGGACCTTGCACCTCGTTTCACACACCCAAATAACCAAAATGATCCGAGTAGCTTGCACATTCTGATTTCAGATTCGTTGTCCTAATGATAATCAACAGGTAGTGCCTACTGCAATTAACCAAAAATAATCCGAGTAGCTTGCACAGGTGAAAACGGTTAACTTGATATCGGGGCGATTGTCATGTCTGTTTTTTTTTTTTTGCAACAGTAAAGAAAGGCGTATTACATACAGTTCGGGCACACTACGCCCTTAATACATTTAAGAGCAAATCTCACAACGATACAACTATGAAACACTAGCAAAAGAATGTCAGGCGGAAAAAGACGAGTTGGTGGAGTACGAAATATTGGAGGCAAGTCTCCGTTTTGTTGTTGTGCCACATGCTAACATTTCCTGAAAGCCTCCAATACCTGTGAGTTGTGGAATGACGAGAGCGTGGTGCACTTACGCCACAAGAGCGTAGAAAGGAAAGGTGGATGACAGACAATATGCTGCCTCCGATGGAGCATGAGCTCCTACACCAAGACAGACGAACTCTACAGTCACGCGCACGACGATTGTCATATATTCTGGAATTACCAAACGCGTACTAAAAATGGCAATTGGATACTTGCCAAATTTGAGCGAACTAAACAGCTCGAAGACCTCCAGAACGCGTTCGACCTCCAATTCAAGCCATTCTTCCGAATCCAAGCACAAGATTTAAGAAAGAGGTGGGATGCTCGTTATGTTATTAACCCTCAACCAAATAATTAATGAAAATAGTTAAAATCCCTAACCTCTCCCAGGCTCCCATGCCATCCCACAACGCCACAATCACCTCAGCAACGACACCAATCGGTTGATAGAATATAATCAGAAAGATGTGCTGAAGACACGGGAATGAATGATGTAGTGCCAAGGTTACTTGTTAGGATGAAAACATCGAGCAAAAGGGGACGCCTAACGACTAAAATAACAAAAACCAAAAGGACAAAACCAAGAAATAAATGTAATACTAACCTAGCAAGGTTTTCATATTAAAATTGTCGGTAGAAAACTATAATGCCATTAAATTTTGACGAAATAAAACGTAGCAGTAAAAAATCCATTTAAAAAAAACACGATGAGAGTGATAAACAAACATTTTGCAGTTCGACTAAATCCATACAACTAAGTACTAAACTCAAAATGCAAAACTAGCTCTCGATAGTCTGGTTGCCAACATTTTTCCGGAGCCAAAAATCAACCACCAAAAACAATGGTCTTAATCCCAACCAGTGACTGCTGGTGCCCCTGTAGCGGCATAAACTGGAGCAGCATCAACTGGGGCGGCCACCTCATCCCATCCTTCACCGGCCACGGCAGCTGCATTTCACATTAAATTCAAAGGAATCAATAATAATTACAGAAAAAACACTAATATTATAGGTTGCATATAATATAACCACTATGTTAAGGTTCTCTATGCCGCAGATATTCAGGCACGATTCTTCAGACTTAGCATGTCATTCTTCGGACCACACAAAAACAAACTCGGTTGTTATCAAAGGAAAATTTCATTGACAAAAAAACAAAAATGAAGCACTTCTGACCTGGAACTGCAGCAAAGTCGCCAACAGCAGCGACAGGGGTGGGTACATCAACCCATTGGGTTTCCGATGCTCCCCACTCACCAGGAGTAGCACCCAGTGCACCAGCTGCATATTCTGGCATACCATAATCAGCCACCTGTGCAACTTCCTCGTCTTCTGGCTCCTTGGCTTCTTCTGGCTCTCTGTAGAAGAATAAATCAACCTGCGCACACAACCATGTTACGATATAAATATTGTATCATTGCTAAGAACACATATCATGGCAACTTCCTCCATCTAGGAGGAATTGGATTTACATGTTGCACTTCATGTTATTACGCAACCTACTAAAGCCACTAAAAAATAACCACACCAACTAAAAATAGATGTATAGGGAGCAATACCATAACATCCCACTTCTGCCCTGGTCGGAGGGTTCCCCTCATCTGCAACACCATACGTGCAAGAAGCCAGAACAAACAACCAATGCTGTACTTGCCCTTGTTGTTGGCAGGGATACCAATGTCAACGTAACCCATAGGCGAATCAGTATCACAGAAAGCAATGGTAGGGATATTTCCCAACGCAGCCTCCTTAATAGGCTGAAAAAAGACGATCAATCAGAATTATTAGTAAAACTCAAGAAACATGTCCAAATCAAGTAACATTCACAAATATTTGGTGACAAAAGCAAACCTGGTGGTCAGTCCTGGGGTCAGTGAGGATCAAAAGACGGGGCTCGCTGAAGGAGGTCTGCAGCTGATTGGTAAAAGTACCAGGAGTGTGACGCCCAGCAATGGCATGAGCACCAGTGTACTGAGCAAACTTGAGAACAGCCCTTTGACCATATGGCCTAGCAGATTGAACAATGATATCCTGTGGGTTCTCAATAGCAACGATAACTCTAGCAGCCATTAGGAGCTTCTCCCATGTCTTGGCTAGGTTGATGATGTGAATCCCTATCACAAACCATTTTAACTCGTAATTATTAAACTCTATACAATCACAATTTATAGTAATTGAGGGCTACACCTGAGTATAGATTGTAAAACATGTCCATTTAATAACTATGTCTCAACCTATGGGCCATGTTCTATGCAATTGAGATCCTTATTACACGATATTAGAGTAAAACCGCCTCAAACAAGTCTAATTGAACAACAAGATCATATATAACAGGGGCGCTTTCTTTTTCCATACCAAAAAAATCCAAGCTTATTCTAACATTACTCAATTTGTACTCAAAAAAGGCCATGATTAATTCATTTTCAGATAAACAACTTGAACATCAAAAAAACTCTCAAATTTAATCAACAAAATTTCAAGTGAGAAAACACAATCAATCAATTCATATTCCTCACAACAATCAGAAATGCATAGTCATTCAGAAACATCTTTTATATCGCTAACACAAGGGTAAGGCTACGTATATCCAACACTGCTTTACAGATAAATCAGAAATACATAATCAAAACCTCCATTAATCACCATTTACATGATTCATTAATCACCATCTACATAATAAAATTACAACAATCATAATAAAAACAACATAGAATCACAAAAACCCATTAACAGATCCATCAACAAACCACAAATTACCCATCAAATATACAAAGCATGAAAAAGATGAAAACTTTAACAAAAAACAATGAAATAAAAAGTGGGAAAGTAAGGAAAAGTACCATCAGAACGACGCTTGAAGACATAACGCTCCATTTGATAATCACAATTTTTGGTACCCAAATGAACATGAGAACCCAACATGAGTTGGATGTCTTCTTCCTTTTGGGACAATACCCTGTCAGCCGCCATGATTGCGTAGTAAGTTAAGGTTAGAAAACAAGTGCAGAAAAAATGAAGGAAGGTGAGGGGAGTGCTGCTGCAATGGTATAAGAGGGAGATGTAGGGAGGGAGGGGGGTTTTTTAGGGTTTCTGAATTGGTTGGGTTTTATGTGTGTGTGTTTCTCGTTCAACCCTACTTGGGCTTTCTTTCTTAGGTTTATGATCCGTTTTCCTTGTTTGGTTTGGGTTGGATCACATTTTATTTGGAACTAGGGTTGTTCACTAAATGGTCCGGCCTAAATACTACGATCGAACCGTGTAATTTGACCCGACCATACCGGACAATATTTAGATGGAGAGTTGAGACCTTGTTTGGTAAATAACATTTTTAGATAGATTAGTAGATTTCGTTCTAACTAATAGGTTGATTAATCAATTTACTATCATATATTTATCTAATGCAGAAGCCAAGCTGCTGACGTGGCATCACCAAAAAAAAGCTTTGTCCTACGTGTCGCGTTGTAAAGCATCCTAGAGCTATTGTCCAATTAGATTCATCCTAGAGCTATTGTCAATAACATTCAAGATATGGAATAATGGTATAAATGGATCTTCAATATATGATTAACAGATTTCACGGCTAAAATTAATATTAATTTATCATGTTTTTTTCTCTAACAAGATTTCATTCCATATATTCCAATTAGATTCATCCTACAACTATTATACAATAACATTCAAGATATGGTATAATAATGATATAATGGAATAATAATTTCACGGCCTAAATCTATGGAATTAACAGATTTCACGCCAAAACATTTCCTAATTTATCATGCTTTTTTTCTCTAACAAGATTTCATTCCAGCATATATTCCATTTTACTTTGACTCAAATTAATTCCATTTCAATTAACGTCCAATAATATTCAAGATATTGTATATGGTATACAAGATATGGTATATTTTAAATACGCCATAAATCAGGAGGATGTGAGAGAAGTTGTTGAAGAAATGGTGGAAAACTAAAATCTGAGATTGGTAAAATCACAAGCTTGATGAAGATGAGGTCTATTTGGGGGAAACAATCCACCGACATTGAAATAATAAATTTGTTTTTGTTTTTTTAACTTTTATCGATGTATGCGTCTTAATTTATGCGACCGTATTTTAGTTATAATCTTACACGATTTTTGAAATAACGCTACGTAATTTTTAAACTAACAGTATTTATATTTTAGATTAATATTATTAACAATATTAATTTCATATTATTAAAATACTAAAATAATCAATTTCTTTATATTTACAATATTTAATAACTTTTATCGATGTATGCGTCTTAATTTATGCGACCGTATTTTAGTTATAATCTTACACAATTTTTAAAATAACGCTACGTAATTTTTAAACTAACAGTATTTATATATTTAGATTAATATTATTAACAATATTAATTTCATATTATTAAAATACTAAAATAATCAATTTCTTTATATTTACAATATTTAATAACTTTTATCGATGTATGCGTCTTAATTTATGCGACCGTATTTTAGTTATAATCTTACACGATTTTTAAAATAACGCTACGTAATTTTTAAACTAATAGTATTTATATTTTAGATTAATATTATTAACAATATTAATTTCATATTATTAAAATACTAAAATAATCAATTTCTTTATCTTTATATTATTTTCATATTTTGATTTTCTAAAATAATTAATTTCTTTATCTTTTAATTATTAACAATATTAATTTCATATTATTAAAGTTTTAAAATAATTGATTTCTTTATCTTTTAATTATTCACAATATTAATTTAAATTACTAAAAGCAGACCCGTGAATTTCACGGGTTAGAACCTAGTTTTCATTTGTTTGACAAACGGCGTATTCTATAACTTATTTTTTAGTATGCTTATAATGGCAATATGTTGTATTAGCATATTCAATTTATAAATGATATCATTCTAATTATTCTTTAATCTGCTAATTACCAAACATCATTTCTTAATATTTTGATTTAATTTGATAGTTAAACCTGCTAATAAAATTTGATAACTGTATTCTGCTAATGTTAACTGTTATAGTGGATCTGCTTATGTCGTTTGCTAAATAGGATCTGAGTATTTATTAATCTTGTTTTAAACTGTTATAGGTTTAAGTCCACGTTTTTCTGAACTTAGGTTTAGTTTCATTCAATTTAGTTCAGTTCAGATTGATTCAAATTGGTTCATCATACTTTAACTCGGGGGGGGGGGGGGGGGTTGATTGGCTATATAGGAATGGATCCATTGTTCGGTAGGGGTGATTTGAGATGAGGTTAGATATCCAATGGATTTTAACTCTATCTCTAACATTTGGAATCTCATGCCCACCCTCACCTTGGATTCAAACTTCATTCACACCCTTCTATAACTTGGGGTAAACCAAACAAGATTGGGGAAGGATGGATTTAGCATCTCATATATACCACAGTATAGATCTTCTATCTCATTTTGTGTCTCGTTTCATACATATTCTGACTTGTTGAAAAAAAAGACCCCCCCTCAGTGTGTTTAGTTCATATATTTTACAATCATTTCAACGTTATGACCATATATTATAACAGTCCGTAAATTTCACGCATTTAAACCTAGTTTTGTTTTAAATCGTTTTAAGTTTAAGACCCTATTTTTTAGGACTTAAGTTTAGTTTAATTTAGTTCAATTCAGGTCGGTTCAGTTCAGGTTAATTCATAGATCAAAGCCTAAAAAAAAATTAGTTATTGATTCTATCAAATAAACCACCAAGCATAAAAAAATGTCGTCTTAACTATTAAACGGTTTCAAATAAGACTTTGAGATGCTTTATTTAGTTCGGCGTTTAATAGTTTATGTTATTTGGGCCTTTTTGAACAAATTGAATGGATCCTAGACCAACACAAAACTCAATTTAGAGTCTCTTACATACAACTAAGTATTGTTCTTTTCGGCTGAAATGAGCTAACAAGTGGAGTAGAGTTTAATTGAATCTGAGGTAGAGTGATTGTATTTGAATTAAAAGTTAATTTTGTGAAGGGATTAATTTAGCATAATTGATTGAACTTAAATAAAACTTAACAAAATATATCTAAGCAAAATTGAAATGGGCTGAAATTAAACTAGAAAATAAAAAATAGGGCCTAAAGAAGCTTGCATTCCTACCAACACAAACCTTGCAATCTTGTAACGAAACAAGGCTTCAAAGAGATCATTGATGATAGTGTTTCCACAACGGTTGTGATTGTTAGTTTGTTACAACTTACAAAGGTGAAATTTCTCCCAAAAGTATGAAGTACAAAGAGCATCAACGGTCGCCCTCTATAAGGAGTGTCGGAAGCACTCCATAATGAACTAAAATATGAACACATAATCTACAAACGGCTTATAGTGTAAGCGATGACAAAGGTAGAGTACTGTCTGTATAAAATAATACTGACATTAATTTAATCAAGATTTACATTGTATAAAAAGAAAAAAAATCGCATTTTAAAGTTCAATAACAACCATGCAACTATACTCTTCTGTAAGTGTAAGTGTAACTACCTCCACAGCTGGAATTTTTTGGTTAATGGGTGTTATTTACCCAATTAATTGGGTAATTGGTGTTGAAATAAAACTATTTGGGGTTCTAGTGTCCACGTGGACACTTTTCTCTTTTTTTCCAGATTCTCAGCAAAGCCGCTGAGGTTTTCAGCTGCTCCAGTCAGTGTAATTTTTTTTTTGACAAAAACTTTTCCAGGAGGTTTGGAAAGTGAGGTGGAATAGTGGGAGGGGTAAAGCCGCTATGAAGATGAGCGACTTTGCCCAAAAATTCAAAAAATAAAAATAAAAAATAGTAAAGCCGCCAAGGTAAGCAACGGCTTTGTTGTTTCTATGGACAAATTCCAATCCAGAAGCCAGTGGTTTGTGTGTGTTTTAATTTTTTACCAAAGCCGCTAAGGACTTAAGCGGTTTTGTGTGTATTTTATTTTTTTACATTTCCAGAAGCCACTAGTTTAATTTCAGTGCATGGTTTTTTGCTCACCAAAATTTGGAAAAAAGTGAAAGTGTCCACGTGGACACTAAAATCCCAAATAATTTCATTTCAACCCCTTTACCCAATTAATTGGGTAAATAACACCCATTAACCAAAAAATTCTCCACGGCTCCACTGTATGGTTTCCGGCATTTTCTGAAACTAAAAATTACATGGCCAAATAATGACCGGGACGAAAAGACAGGGACCGATGCATTGGAAAACGATTAGGCATCAGTGCCTCATTGATCGGTAGGAGTAGCGTCAACTGCATACGCTTGGCTTTACCATAATCATATCAGCATTCAACCACTTAGTCCCTGTTCTTTCTGGCTTTTTAGAGCTGAACTGAACTGGGCTGAACTGAATGGGGCTGAGCTGAGCTGAACTGAACTGAACTGAGCTGAGCTGAACTGAATCGAGCTGGGCTGAACTGAACTTAACTTAACTGAGCTGAATTTAATCAAGCTGAACTGAAGTGAGCTGAATGAAACTGAAATTAATAGAAATAAATTAAGTTTAATTAAAGTGTAATAACTACTACTACTACTAATAATAATAATATAAAAAAATGTTTGATTAATACAAATTTGCACTTTTTTAAAAAATTATTATATTAAAAAAAAATATTAATCGTCTAGGTATTTTTTTGTAATCAACTCTAGTTGACTTTGCGTTTTCTTTTCTTGTATTTTAAAAATAACAAAAAACAACATTTCCATCTTTCTTTATGTCTACTGCATGGAGACATGCTTTAGTTTTTTGCACCAAAAAATTCTAAAAGATTTTTACCCACTTCCAAGACCTAATTTCTCCCCAACTACCCTTCTATATATTTTGTTTATATAACTAGCAAATCCTACATCCATTCTCCATATTATAAACTGTTGAAAAAATCAAAATACAGTACCCTTCGGTAATGAAGCACATGAAGATGATACGGAAGTCAATAACGAAGCAACATAGATGATGTCTTTGTTAATGATATCTATATTTTCAAGAGTATGATTTTCGATTGTGTTAACAAATAATTATTTGAATGTTATCAAATTTTACTTCTCAATTACATTTTTCTCCACTCTCTCATGTTTACTACTACTACTAATAATAATAATAAAAATAATATAAATAATAATAATAAAAAAAGTTTCGCTATTGCTAAGGGAGTGGGCGCCCAGCTTATTTCTCGGATGCCCACCAATTTCATGTAATCTTTCTTTGCTTCTTTAATAAAAGTTCCCGTTTATAATAAAAATAATAATAATAAAAATAATAATAATAATTATCATTATAATAATAAAAGTATAAAATAATAATACGAAGAAGAAATAACAAAAACAACATTACTAATCATAATAATAATTATTAATTAATAATAATAAATAGAATAATAAATAAATAAATATAATAATAATAATAACAAAAACAACAAAAACAACAACAACAAAAATAATAATAATAATAATAATAATAATAATAATAGTTTGAGAGAGGTAAAGGAGCGACGATTTCGCGATTTGCGTTTTTAAGGCTGCGTTCTCCTGTCGTCATCTGCCGTCACCTGATCTCACCAGCCCGCGGTGTCCAGACGTCGCCGACAACTTCTTCGCCGGCTTCTCTCGTCGCCGACCTGTCCTTGGTTGGTGGTGGTTGTCGGTTTCAGGTTCGTTCCCTTTCGCTGCTTTCTCGTTTTTGTCGCCTGTAACCACTCTCACCGACGACAACCTCACGTTGTCGCCGTAAACTAACTCCGGTGTCGGTTACCTCACGTTCCCGGCGCTTCAACGTGGGTGGTGGTTTTTATGTGCGTTGGCGGTTTCGGTGTTCCTTCCCGGTTTTCTGTGGAGTTTTGGTAATTTGTGTTGCCGGTGGTTGCGGATGGTCTCCCCTGTCGTGTCTTCTGTCCCCGGGGGTTCTGACGGCGCAGGTTACTACAGGGGTGTCTCGGTTAGTCGTGTACTCACCGGTGTAACAGGGTTGCCCCTTTTGTGGTGGTCGCGGTAGTAGAGTTCTCCTGCCGTCATTGTTGTTGTCTTCTGGCTCCGGCGTGGTTGTTGTGGTCTGGTCGGAGTAGTTGCTGCCGGTACAGTAGCAGGGGTTCGAGGGGTCGCGTGTAGGGCTGTTTTATTTGGGGTTTTGTGGTGTTCGTGCTTCTTTGTGGTAATCCCTCGCGGGGTCCTCCGGTGTGTTTGACGTGGTCAAACAGGTTTTGTTGCTGCTGTCGGTGCATTAATAGGGCGTGTGTGGCTGTTTTTCTTTTTGGTACGTTGATGTCATGACCGACATCGTCCGGTACCATTGTCCTTTTGTGGGACTTTCGGGTTGTCAGGATGGTCGTGGCAACGGTCTCAAAAAAGCTCCCATGATTACTCATATGCATGATCGGCACTGTACCGGTGATTCTCAGGTTATCACTCGACAATCTTTTACCTCTATGTCTATTTGTGTCGAGGCTGAGACTACCTTTAGTCGTATGGGCATTTGGTTATGTGGGGTCTGTTTTAGAACGCATGCTCATAATAAGCGTTGTCTGCATGGGGATGAGTCCTCTGTTGAGGCACCCGATTCGGGTGATGGGGTTGTCTCTTTCGTTCTATACGATTTTCCTAGGCCGTCTGATCCCGACCCACCTTTGCATTCTGATAGTGTTGTTCCTGAGGTTGGGGGGTGGGTTCACTGTTACTTCTCTTGATCGGTTGTTGTCTAAGGGTTTGAGGACCGTGAAGTCCATCCCCCCTCGGTGTCGTCTTGGTTTCTCTCGGGTTCTTAAAGGAGCCCTTGATGCTGTGATCCGTTCCCCTTCCGATCTCTCATCTTGGGTTGCCTTGCTTGTTTTACCCCTTTGTATTCTCAAGAGTTTCTCTCTGAGGAGCAGTCGTGAGTGTCGTGTCGCTGTCCGGCGTCAGCGGCAGGAGGAGAGCATTTCTAGTGCTATTTGTTCTTGGGGTGCGTCTGGTGGCATGTTGCAGGTCCTTCGGGATACCTTAGCCGCGTCTTCCCCTTCTTTTCGGTTTGATGAGGAGCTTGATCTGGGTGAGGCTAATATTAAGCAGTGTCAGAGAAAGATTTGTTATGGTCATTATACCGTCGTTGTTCGTGTGCTATCATCTTCGGGAGTTGCCCCTTACAATACGGCTACTCTCGCGGCTTTGGCAGATAAGCACCCCATCGTCCCTTCACCTGTTTTGCCTTCTCGGTCGGCGGGTCATCCTCCTCTTGTTGCCTATATCTCGGCTGTCCTGGGTATGATTCAGGGGTTTCCGCGTGGTATTTCTTGTGGAAGGGATGGTTTTCGTGCTCAGCATCTTCTGGATTATTTGAGTGGTGTCGCGGTTGCCGTTTCCGATGAGTTGCTGGCTTCTATCACGGGGGTGGTTAACCTCTTTCTTGAGGGGCGGTATCCGCTGGTTCTTAGTGAGTATATCGCGAGTGCGCCACTGACCCCGCTTGTTAACCCAGGTGGTGGTATCCCCTTATTGCCGTGGGTACGATTTGGAGGCGCCTTGTATCATATCCAAGGTTAGTGCTTTTTTGATTGGTCCATCTTTGAGTGGTTATTTTGATGGGCTTCAGTTTAGGGTAGGTGTTTCTGGTGGGGGCGAGGCGGCTATCCTGCGTGCCTTGAACCGGTTGGTTGAGAGCCGGGGTGATGAGGTGGGTCTTTCTATGCTATTGGTTGATTTCCAGAACGCTTTCAACATGGTCGATCGGGAGGTCATGTTGCGAGAGGTGCGTAGTCGTTGCCCAGCACTTTCTGGGTGGGTGGAGTTTTGCTATTTTCGCCCCGCTCGTTTATATTATGGTGAGCATAGTTTGTGGTCCTGTCAGGGTGTTCAGCAGGGTGATCCTTTGGGCCCTTTGCTCTTTTCTCTGGTTTTACACCCTTTGGTTTGTAAGATCCGAGATTCTTTCGACTTTAGTTTTCAGGCTTGGTATTTGGATGATGGTACTATTGTCGGGGATACCGTAGTTGTGGGGAAGGTTGTAACACCCCAAGAGTATGAGAGGAAAGTTGTCCCACATTGGTAGAATGTGAGGCTTGTGATATGTTTATAATAGCTTCGACCCACCACTTAGTAACAAGGCCTTGTGCTTTTGGGCTTAAGTGAGGACAAATAATGGGCCCAAAAGTGCACACTCATCTTATTGGGTTTGTGTTACGACGATGGCGGGTCGGGTTGTTACAAATGGTATCAGAGCGACCCTGCGACCGTGGGGTGAGCCTGTGGTCGGGAGTACCCGGGTCACACACCTAGCGGGGGAGGATTCTGGCCCTGGTTGTGGTCAAGTTTGAGGCACAACGAGGACGTTGTGTTCTTTAAGTGGGGGAGTTTGTAACACCCCAAGAGTATGAGAGGAAAGTTGTCCCACATTGGTAGAATGTGAGGCTTGTGATATGTTTATAATAGCTTCGACCCACCACTTAGTAACAAGGCCTTGTGCTTTTGGGCTTAAGTGAGGACAAATAATGGGCCCAAAAGTGCACACTCATCTTATTGGGTTTGTGTTACGACGATGGCGGGTCGGGTTGTTACAA
Organism: Silene conica; assembly: GCA_029255685.2. NCBI lineage: Eukaryota > Viridiplantae > Streptophyta > Magnoliopsida > Caryophyllales > Caryophyllaceae > Silene > Silene conica. The sequence continues at coordinate 68,346,458 of CM055318.2, read as the reverse complement.
AGGTTTTGGAGATAATTATGGAGGATGGGCCGCGTTTAGGTCTCCATCTTAATATTGGCAAGACCGAGGTTTTTTGGCCTTCCGACGACCCAAGGAGCCGGGATTTGGGTGTTTTTCCCTCTAATATTGCTCGGCCGCAGCGTGGTGTCACTGTCCTTGGTGGCCCGATGAGTGTGTGCCCGGATTTTTGTAGTGAGGTTGTGATGGGTAGAGTGACTCGGACCATTTGGCTCATGGACTGCGTCTCTCAGATTGATGATCCGCAGTGTGATCATCTCTTGCTTCGGGCCTGCACAGGTATTTTGAAGCTTTACTTTGCTTTGCGTACTTGTTCCCCTGTTGCTTTTGGGGCCGCTGCGCTTATTTTTTATGCGTCTCTACGCTCTCATCTAGAGCGTATCGACACTGCTTCTGGGCCGGGTTTCGGTGACTGGCAATGGCGGCTTGCCACTCTCCCCTTTTTCCTTTGGTATGCTTGGTGTTTACGCTGCGGGAGACATCATTCATTATGCTTTTCTAGCTTCTCGGTTGCAGTCTATGGCTTTGCAGGATCGGCTTCTTCAGGTTTCGGGTGTCCATGACCCTGGACCATCGTTTCAGTCAGCTATGGATGTTTTTGCTACGGTTTCAGGTTCTAACTTCCTGCGCAACCCTTGTGAGATCGCTGCCACCAAACTTGTGAAGAAATTGGCAGATGTTTATTTCACGAGGGTTGTTGCTTCGGCGGAGTCAGTTTTCTCTTTGACCCCTCGTCAGGTTGTGCTTTGGAAGTCTCAGCTGGGAGGTTGCTCGTCTGATTGGTTGCGGGTGGTCCATATTTCTGGGTTGGGGCAAACTATGAACAGTAGGACTTACCGGTGCGTGCTCAGCTATCGTTTGGGGGTTCCGCTGTTTCCGGTGTCCTTGCCTTGTTCGGCTTGCTCCCGGGTTTTTTTATGGAGATATCTTCGGGGATCACGTTGTCTCTTGCGTTAGTGTTGTTGGTGTCAAACATCGGCATAACCTTGTTCGTGATACTCTTTTGGATATTTGCTACCGGTCGGGGATCTCTACTGGTCGGGAGGTGGATATTGGGTTGCTCGATGGTGCGGGTGGGCCTTTGCGACCTGCTGATTTGCTGCTCTATTCTTGGGACCGGGGGGCGCGATGTTTGTGTGGATTTGGTAGGGTCCTCTCCTTTGACTCAGTCGGGCATGGCTGATTTTGGGCCAGGAGGGGTGGTGGTTGATGCTGCTCGGAGGAAGTGCGCCAAGTACACGGACTTGTGCGCGGCGCATGGTTATGGCTTCTTGCCTTTATCCTTCTCTTCTTTAGGGGAATTAGGGGAAGATGTTGTTTCCTTGCTCAAGCGGATTCAGAAGTTTTCTGTGTCCCAAAATGCTGGATCGCGGAACGCTGCTTTTATTTTTTCTCACCTTAGTTTTGCTATTGCTAAGGGAGTGGGCGCCCAACTAGTTTCGCGGGTGCCCACAAATTTCATGTAATTTATCCATTATTTTTAATAAAAGTTCCCGGTTCATAATAAAAAATAAATAATAATAATAATAATAATAATAATAATAATAATAATAATAATAATAATAATAATAATGTGGGCTGAACTTAATAAACTCGAGCTGAACTGAACTGAATTAAATGAAGCTGAGCTGAGTTGAGCTTAGCTGAACTGAACTGAACTGAACTGAATGAAGCTGAACTGAACTGAACTGAGCTGAACTGAACTGAATAGAGCTGAGCCGAACTGAAACGAGCTGAAAATAAGCCAGAAAGAACAGGGCCTAAAACTACTTCTTATTAGCTTCCTCATCTTCTGGCTAACTACTGGCTTGGTTATAAAGACTTTTTTCCATTATCCAAATTATGCAAATTGTCTACTCTGTAATTCTTTGCTATGGACACTAGCCGAGTATCTCTAAGGTATCACACATATAAATATATAATTGGCTAAGAAGTAAAAAATGTATAAACTTGGTATTATTTTTGGTCTCCTATAAGACGGTTTTATATGATAAGAGTATAAAATCGAATATAGAACTTCAACTGTGACACCCCGCGATATAGCATAAAAATAAACAACTAATTTGCAGCGAAAATACGATACTTGTAAAAACTTTTCGACATATTTATTAAAACTTTTTCGCGGAATATCAAAACAACATGCGGAACACTAAAAACTAATGAGAAAGTATAAATTATACAAAATAACTTAAATAGACGAGGGATAAGGTACCCACGATAATAACATGAATTAAATCTAAACTAAGCGTAAGGGTAATTGTCGAATTATCAACAATGCTCGCTAGCCACACGTCTTCCCCAAACAGCACCAACCTACATTCATGAAACATGAACGCCACAGTTAGTGGGGAGTAACTCAGGGTTCTCCCAGGCACTTTACGTCAGAAAACATGTAAACAGTAATACAAAACATCTTATACATATGAACATGTATATAATTTCAGAAACAACCATATATGCATTTTCAAACGTAATCAACATGATCAATGCATGAGCGATAAACCAAAACATGTGGGAAAAACATGAATCAACATGTGAAACATAATTAAAGCCAACAAGCGAGATGATATCGAAATCAAGTAGACATCCAAATGATCGACTCAGAGGCCAACAACTAGGTGGCATGTCCAATCATCAAATCAAGTAAACATCCAAGTGATCGACTCAGAGGCCAACAACTAGGTGGCATGTCCAATCACGCATACAACAAGAAACAAAGAATAGAATGAACGCCATCAGAGCGCATATGCACGACCTCTGACTAATGGAGCGCTTAGGCACGACCTCCAACGACGGGAGCGCTTAGGCACGACCTCCAACTACCGGAGCGCTTAGGCACGACCTCCTACAACAGGAGCGCTTAGGCACGACCTCCAACGACGGGAGCGCTTAGGCACGACCTCCAACGACGGGAGCGCTTAGGCACGACCTCCGTAACTATGTATAGCGTATAACCACTGCCTATATGCCTAAGACCTGGCCAGACCTCTCGATGTAATAACCTACATCGAACGACACACGGGGACCGGAGCGCATATATCACGACCTCCGACCAATCCCGAACATAGCTAAAATATCATTCCATGGGTGGCATTTGTTCATTACAATGGTACACAAATCGCACCACCGATATCTATTCACAAACAAGGTAACATAACTGTCACCAACACAACTTAGGTTGACATAACCGTCACCTACACAAAGTTAGGATGACGTAACCGTTAACCAACTCATTAACAACGCTTGAGCTAACCATTAATAAATAAGACAACACTTATATCCATTCCATGCCGAAAGAGAACACACGGGATTGAATAATAAAACAAAAGTTCTAAACGCATTTCACATTACAGTTGTCCTCTGCCGTAAAATTCATAATTAATTCAAATAAAATCGAAATGATACAAGGCCAATTGGGTCGGTTTAATATGACTTTTATCTACAATATTTGTCAAATAAACATTTCCAAAAGACGAAATTAACAAGGGGTTATTGTCTGATCTTTACAGTGTGTCAGAAATCGTCACACAAAATGTATTGCTTCATAAAATGGGTTTAACAAATCATTTTTGGGCAAAGAAAACTCCTAATATCATCTAAACTCTTCAAAGTTTAATTATTGAAAAGGACCATAATAGTTTCAAAGTATAAAAATGGTTTTCGAAACAATCTTTGAGCTACTGTACATTCTGCGAGTATTTCAGCGCACTGTTCGTAAATAATTTATTGTGAAGAAACGACATGCAAGAAAATTACGAAATTTCAGAGGTAGACTCTACACTCAAAATAAACAGGGGTTTCTTTTCAACATTTTCAAAGACGGATACTCTAAGTTGTCGAAATAAATTGTACAAGACAATGGACAGATTTGTCAAGGTGCTGAAACTTATCAAATAACCCAAGTAAACCAAGCATTATGAAGTTGAAAGACTATCAAACTAATCATCCTCAAAGATCACAAACTCATTTAACCATACAATCCTTAATGAATTTCCACAACTATAATATCATCCAACACAACCATGCAAGATGAAAATCATCCAAACATATGACTTATAAAACTAATCATGCAACTAATTAACCAAACACAATTCTAGTATAATAACCATTACTAGCATATAGAACACATGCAAACAAAGACGATTAAAGTCGAGTAACCCATGACCGTTACCTTATAGCTCTTCAATAAGCATGATTTTGACTCAAAGCCACTTCGGTTTGGACAACCGAACTAGCTACACATAAATAAACGAGGTTAGCTATGATCAGAACCGTGCCTTAAAGGCCACGACCAGAGTATATTAAGGAATAAATTTGATACTTTTATTACCTAGAAAGAAGGAGGGCGAGGAGAGGAAGAGATAGGCGTGAAAATCGTTGAAACCCGATAAGAAACGGAGATTTTACGATCGTTTTACGGTGGAGGTAAGGAGGTGTAACAATGGTGTTTGTGACTTTGTGTTTGGGTGTGTTTGTGCTGAAAAAATAAGTAAAGGATTGAAGAAGAAGGAAGGAAGTAGAAGGAATGACCTTGGGCAGCAAGGCAAACTTCTATACTTAGCCAAGTGTCCCAAAGGACATGTGGAAAAGAGTAAAGAGTAAGCGACGAGCGAGATTTTGTTAGCGGATAGTTCGTGACAGCCTTTCGTATTTTGGCCATAATTTCTTCCACAGAACTCGTATTAAGGTGTTTTCGGTGGCTTTGGAAAGCTAAGAAAAAGATCTACAACTTTTATTTTATAAGTAAAAGCTAGTAATGCCTTTAAAATATCTTAAAATTAACAACAAGGACAGAGTAGCGTTTCACAAGTTTAAGGAGTATAAATTTAAGACGGACATATTAATATCACTAGTATTTTTGCCCGTGCGATGCACAGATACTACATTTCTTGTGATACTCATAAAACTTGTCACCATGTAAATCAAAAATAAATCATAATACTTTTTTGCTGGATATAAAAATAGTATTAGTTCGTTCTATAAATATGATATTTTGTTAATAAAATTATCTCGTTTATATTCATTTATGTCATTAATGCTATCATTATCCATAAACCTATCATGGTTCCATCGTATTAAATCACAAATACATTTAACCACCCAACTCGCCGCAGTCATCTTCAGTACCACACGAAAGAACGCTTTAAACTATTATTTTTACCCTAAGACATGAAACGCTCCACAATTCAAAGTCACGCCTACTAACCTATCATGAAACACTACTACAAAATATCGATACGAAGACGGTTAAAAACCGTTCTCCTATGAGTGGCGGAACCGTGCTCCCCATGGCCGTCCTCTTTACCTAAGAGAACGGTTCAACCGTCCTCTTATGTGTCCACTTTCCAGCACGGTTCAAAAAGGAACCGTCCTCTTTACCCACTTTCCAGAACGGTTCCAAAAGGAACCGGTCTCTTTCTCCACCCCCTTTCCAGCACGGTTCATGGGAGAACCGGTCTCTTTGCCCCCTTTCCAGCACGGTTCATGGGAGAACCGGTCTCTTTGCTCCGTCCTATATGTTCACTAACCGTGCTCTTTGCTTGACATCTAACCCACTTTCCAGCACGGTTCCTAGATGAAACGTTCTCGTTTGTTCACCATGTTCAAACTTCGCGCCATATTTTTGAATTAATAGAGCACGCTTGAGAACATAACCGTTCTCTTTGCACCTGCTATTTTTTTTTTATAAATTAATTTATAATTCTTCCGGCCTATTATATATAATTTTTCCTGCAAATAAGCTACATCGCTAATAGCGTACAATAACATTGCTCCAACAACTATATTCAGGTGAAAAATTAGCCATATATAGAGAAAAATCTCCAAATACTACATCATTCATATATATCAACATACTTTCCGATCCACAAATTCTAGCTACATACGTATGTACTTAAGCTAAACTTCTAGCTACGACTTAAGCTAAACTTCATCATGCATCGTTCATGGCTGACTTAAATTGGAGCGCAAAGTTAGCCCATATATCCCTCACCTCGTCAATTTGCTCAAGCGAATATGTCACCGGGGCTCTAAGCATGAACTATATACAAACAAATTTTCAAAAATTGGTTAGAAAAATTCTATCCAAGACTCCTATATAAGTAAAATGATAGAGGTAAGTAAGTAGATGAACTAAAAATCCAAAAACATACATTTGGAGTAACCGTAACATATCTTCCTTTGACGATGTCCAACATGTATCGACAAATATAGTATCCACATAAAACGGAACCAAGAGGCTGCAAAGGGGCCTGAAAGGGGAGCTCATATTATAAATAAATACTTCATTCACATGCACTATACTTAAATTAATAAGAGAAACAATATGTTAAGATACCTTAATCTTTTTCCAAACAACGTCGGTGGCCTCATATTTTGCAAGTGCATCGATAGAGTTCCTTTTCTCAAAGGCCCTGTATATATATATATATATATATATATAGCCAGGTTTATATATTTATTCAGTTTTAGTTGATAATGAAGCGTTAATTTCAAGTATAATAGAAAAACAAGCTAATGTCTATGATTGATGGCTTTTGGGTGGCTTAACTTTTGTTCCTAGCCTACAGAAACATTTTAAGGCAAATGCAGGGGAGTAACGGGAGGTATATATAATATATGAAGGCAAAATAAAAAGATCAGAAATAAGTTAGACATACTGGGTAATTGTATCCACGAAAAATTGACGAGGCTCTGTATGTCCGGCAGGATCACACCAATAGACTGTACTTTGAGCCGGATTGATCACGCCCAACATCCAATGCTTACTACAAATTATAGAGAAATACAACGAAGATATCAACTTAAATATTGACAAAAAATAATAAAATAATTAATCAAGTCATCAATAATAATACTATGAAAAGAAATTTATAATTACGTACCCCTGGGCATATGGAGCAAATATAAGTTTCCGACCTTTTCCACAATCGGTACATGTCATTGCCCTAGCAACATAATCGGATCGATACTTTTCATCCGGAGCAATGGATTCTGAGGACATTATCTCTGGGCACAAGAATCCATAGTAACTAGTAATTTGCATATTATCGGCAAGATCACTCAAATACCTACAACAATAAGAATCCATATTAACTATCTAGTACTAGTTTGCATATTATCAGATATATACTAATAACGGGATTGCAAAGGGGCAGCTTAAACAAAGAGACCGAACCTCATAAAGAGTGTAATGTGAGAGGCACCAATCATTTGTTCATCTAACAAATGAACAACCTCTTCATAACTAAGGTAGCAAGTTTGTTTATTGTGTAACATATGTTCATCAATGGGAACATTGATCATTGTCCCACTTGCCTTTAAAACCCGAGCCTCAGTTTCTAATAACTTCAAATCCATGGTCCTCTGCTTTTGCTTAAAATTGTGACTAACTTCAATTCCAAGGAAAGAAGATGGCGAAATCGAGGGCGAACACTTCTGAGGCTTGGACTTCTTTGCTGCTGCTTTATTTTTTCCTTGATCATTCTTTTTCATGGTTACCTAAATGTTGGCATAAATAAGTTGATAAATGGTATAACTCTCAGTGTATCTTATATCATTATACTAGCTAGAAATCTTAGTTACCTTATCAACAGGACTATGTAGTATGTATATGACTTTGCGGCCACTGAATAAATGAACCCTTAGCATGAGTCAATGTTATCATATCACCAACAGGCAATGGTAAATCAGCATTTTCCGACCCAGAATAGATTTCCTTGATTGACACTTTTCTAAAACCATCACGAAGGGCACTGCCATGAATGGAAACAAATTCGTCCTTACTTGATAGGTATACCATTCCTGAAGCCACTATCTTCGATGATTTGTTTGGCAGTGATAACACACAATCTTCCCAAGCCTGAAAATTTAAGTTATAGTAGAATTTCAAACTTTTTTCATTTACTTTAAAGTAGCGTATTTAATGAAAAGCTTACATATATATACCTGTTGTGTTACTGGGCCAGGAATCTTGGGTGTACCATAATCCTCCTCTCGGGGTGGATCCTCAGTCACTTGTAGTGATTGCACTCCTTTTAGTGAGAGTGATTGCCTGTGAGACCCCTGTATATATAGATAGATGAGTGTTTTCAAACTTTCAACTAGATAGTGTTTTAAATGCAAAGCTTACAGATCCTTCTTAATGAAAACCTTTTACAACCTGCCGTGGTGATATGGTAGGAATCTTCAGAACATTGGTCTTGGGTGTTTGATAATCCTCCTCTCGGGGTGTCTCCTCTGGGCGTGGCTCTTTGATACGTGCCTATTCTATGCATTTTATTTACTCTTTTGGCACGTATTTTCTTACACTTTCGTGACTTTTTAGTTGCTTTTTCTCCCATATTGTCTACTTTGGTATTTCTATGTTTTGTATGTAGGAATAAGCGGAAGTAAGCAAAACCAAGCCTTATTTGCCTTTAGGAAGTTGTTTTTGGAGCAGTAATTCGGATGGTGCATTCAAGTATAATTATCGGGCCGGATCAAAGCTAGAAAAAAAGAGAAGCGGTCGACCGACCATCGAAACAGGTCGACCGACCGATGTCAATTACGTAATCGGCCCAGTTCTCCACGGAAGCCCAAATTCGCAGAAAATAAGTCCGCATTGGCAGAATCGGTCGACCGACCGAGAAAACAGGTCGACCGACCAGACCCTGTTTCGAGACTTCCGTTTTCTTTTCGGTTTTCCTAATCTTGTAATATTTCTTATTTAAGGAGACCAAAAACTCTTCTATGAGGTTAAGCAGTTTTTCAGCAATTTTCTACCCTAGTAATTTTACCAAGTACTCTATGTTTGAAGGCTCCATTGTTAGAATGTTGTTACAAAGCTTTCATCTTTATTCTTAGGATTTCCATTCAAATTGTAAGTTTGTTTTAATTAATCTTTCCTTTAATTCAATCTTGTTGTTCATCTTGTTGTTATTTCTTATTTCATGTTTTCCCTTTTATTGTCTTCTTTAATTATGTTTATCTCTTTAATATTCTTAGTAATTGTTAGTTTCATAATCAGAAGTATGCATAACTAATTCTTGTGATTAGGAATTAGGGGAACCATGTAAAAAACTTGACTTTGATAAGTTTGATGATTAAATTACCAATCCCCCATTGTTGTTGGTGAACTAATCCTTAGGATTGAAAGATTATTAGGATTAGTTTAACAACAACTTTGGGATAGCCCTTGAACGAAAGTTTAGTGCTTTTCTAGGAACCCTAAGACCGTAAGGATTGGGTAGAATTTTGACCTAAAGGTTTATTCTTTGTTCCTTAGGATTGTGTTATTTGATTATTCTTACCCTTCATTGACTTGTTTTGACCATGGGGAACCAAAGTTCCTAATCCCCTTTTTTATCTTATTTTAATTTTCTTGTTAGTTCGTCACCTTAGTTGTTAGTTTAAATCCCAATTCAAAACCCCCTTTCTTGATTACTTGCAATAGACTTTAAATTCACAAACATAATTAACCTTGTCTCTCTGTGGTTCGACCCTTGACTTATCCTATCTGAGTTTAAGCTGAGGTTTTATAAATCTTATCTTTGGCACCCCTCAACGACGGGTGTCAAATTTTGGCGCCGTTGCCGGGGAGACGGTATAATTCTGTTTGTTAATTTTTAGTTTATTTTTCTTGTCTTAAGGAACTTAGGTTCCTTAAGACCGTTCTTACCTTTTCTTCTAGTGCTATTTAGAAGACAGGTTTTTGAGAGGAAGGCTTGAGTACTCTCTTTATGGACTCCATTTATAGCTACCTACAGCCGAAGCCTAAAGATTTACCGAAAGGATTCGCCTTGCCTAAACCCACCACTGGCTCCTTTGAACTCCGCCCGACTCATATTAACTTGGTGGAGCAGAGTCAATTTTCTGGTCTACCTGATGAAGATCCAATAAAGCACGTTACAACCTTCACAGATTATTGTTGTTTCATACCCCTACCTGAAGGGGTAACTAGAGATGAGGTGCTGACAACTCTGTTCTTATTCTCCTTAAAAGGAGACGCGCAAGAATGGTACCGGGACCTTAAAAAGACAAGTGAAGGGATTACAGATTGGACCACCTTGGCCTTGGCTTTTTACAAGAAATACTTCCCTCTTGCAAAAGCTGAGGACTTGAGAAACCAAATCCGTAACTTTCAGCAGGGGCCTGATGAGGGATTTTGTGAAGCATGGGATCGATTCAAGAAATTGGTCCGTTCCATCCCTCACCATAACCTTCCACAATGGGACCTGTGTAACTGCTTTTACAACTCTCTTTACGATGACTATAAGATGATTCTTGATGTGGCCGCCAATGGAAGATTCCAGAACAACACCGATCATATGAAGGGTTGGCAAACCATCGAAGACATGGCGGCGCATAAGGCTACTTTTAAAGGTTCACGTGGGAATTCAAGAAGGCTGAATGTAGAGATGAATAGAGTGATGGCTCTTGAGACAACAGTTGAAGCCCGTTTTAAAAAGCTTGAGGCAACCCAGCTAAAGCTTGAAAGTGCGAACCTAGTTACTACGGTCGACAACAAGGGAGAAATTGAGAGATTAAGAGCCCTTGTTGATGCCTTAACCACGGCAGTTTTTAAGATGAATGAGGCTCACTGCACTTCCACGAAGATTTTTGAGGAACACTTGATAAATATAGCCAACCAAAGAAAAAGCTCTCCACCTAGTTCTGAGGGACCCATGGAGACGCTGAATGCCATAAATCTAAGGAGTGGCCGTGTTTGTGAAGATTCAACTCAAGAGGATGATCCAGCCGAAATTCCAAGTCAAGAATCCGATCCCGTCAAAAGAACAGGAGGTCGACCGACCACTGTTCCTGACGCGAGATCAGATTCTGAAAAAGAAAAAAAATCGGATTTTGCAGACTCTGGTCGACCGACCACTAATACTGGTCGACCGACCGACGCTTCTGAGCAGAGTGCCGTTTTGACTCCGGAATCGCTGGACCCTTCCCTCATTCAAGGCCTTACTGAAGTTTTACAGCTGAAAAAGCCAAAGGTTGCTGATCCTATGGCTAAAGTCACCATTCCTTATCCTGAAAGACTGAAAAATTCAAAGGAAGATAAGAAATTTGGTAAGTTCTTAGAGATGGTGAAGAACCTTGAGGTAACCATCCCTTTCACTGACTTAATTACCCAGGTACCTTCTTATGCTAAATTCATGAAAGATATTTTAAGTCGTAAGAGGAATTTTCAGGACGACGGTGCTGTTGCTTTTGTGGAAGAATGTTATGTTCTTTCACAAAATAATATAGCACCCAAGTTGAAAGACCCAGGTAGTTTTTCCATCCCTTGTACCATAGGTAATCATTTAATAGGGAAAGCCCTTTGTGATCTAGGGGCTAGTGTCAGTGTCATACCTTATTCTGTATGTGAAAGACTTGGTTTAGGTAGACTTAAGGTCACCAATATTACTGTACAGATGGCTGATAGATCAACCCAAAGACCACTAGGGGTCTTGGAGGATGTCCCAGTAAAAGTGGGAAAGTTCTTTATTCCTGTAGATTTCGTTGTTTTAGACATTGCTGAGGACAGTCGAATACCTATTATTTTAGGTAGACCTTTTTTACACACAGCTGGGGCTGTGATAGATGTCAAACGCGGGACCATTACTTTAGAGATTGGGGATGACTCTATCGAGTTTAGTCTTGCCCATAAGGCAACTGTTCCTACTGATGATACTTGTTGTTCCATCGATATTGTAGACAGGAATGTTATCCTTAATTGGAGGGAATCCTTGACCAAGGATCCCTTAGATGATCTGACGGTTTTGGATAAGTATGCAGGTACTCCAGCTGAGGATGCTGAAAAGCTGGATTTGATAGAAGAAGAGGAAGAGGAATGTGAGCTCACTGAAGAAGAGAATGAGAAGCTCATAAGCCTAGCTAATGCAAGTCTGGTAAACATGTGCTGTTTTATAGATACTAACTCTGTTCAGGCAGTTGAGGTAAAAGCACCAGAGCGTAAGCCACTTCCTCCTAATCTTAAATATGTTTTCTTAGATGATACTGAGCAGTACCCTGCGATTGTTAACTCTAAACTTAGTCCTGACCAACTTTCTGCCTTAATGACTGTTCTTAAAAAGAATAGAAAAGCTCTAGGTTATTCTTTGGATGATATTAAGGGCATAAGCCCTGATGTTTGTATGCACAGAATAGATTTAGAGGAAGGGCATAAGCCTTATAGACAGGGACAGCGTAAATTGAATCCTAAGATGCATGATGTAGTTATGGCTGAGGTTATGAAGCTTCTTGATGCAGGTATTATTTATCCAGTTGGCAACTCTAAGTGGGTTAGCCCAGTTCAGGTGGTTCCTAAGAAAGGAGGGACCACAGTGGTTAAAAATGATAAAGATGAGTTAATACCAACTAGAGTTGTGACTGGGTGGCGGATGTGCATTGATTATAGACAGTTAAATGCCGCCACCAAGAAAGACCATTTCCCCCTTCCTTTTGTTGACCAAATGACTGAAAGATTGGCTTCTAATAAATTCTTCTGTTTTCTAGACGGTTATTCAGGTTTCTTCCAGATTCCCATCCATCCTGATGATCAGAGTAAGACTACTTTTACATGTCCACAGGGTGTTTTTGCTTATCGCAGGATGCCTTTTGGGTTATGCAATGCTCCTGCTACTTTTCAAAGGTGTATGATGGGTATTTTTTCAGACTTTATAGAAAACATTATGGAAGTATTTATGGATGATTTCTCTGTTTATGGTAATGCTTTTGATCAATGCTTAGCTAATCTTGATAAAGTCTTGCAGCGATGTATTGATGTAAATCTTGTCTTAAATTGGGAGAAGTGTCATTTTATGGTTACTGAAGGGGTAGTTTTAGGGCATCTAATTTCAGATAAAGGTATACATGTTGATAAAGCAAAGGTGCAAGTGATTGAGCAATTACCCCCTCCTATTAATGTCAAAGGGGTGAGAAGTTTCTTAGGGCACGCAGGTTTTTACAGGCGTTTCATTAAGGACTTCTCTAAAATTGCTAAACCACTTACACAATTGCTTCTTAAGGACGCCATGTTTGAGTTTTCTGATGAATGCCTTTCAGCTTTTAACAGGTTGAAGGAAGCTTTGGTCTCAGCACCAATCATCCAGCCACCAGATTGGGATCTCCCATTCGAGATCATGTGCGATGCTAGTGATTATGCTCTGGGTGCTGTGCTTGGTCAAAGGAAGAACAAGGCTCTTAATGCTATTTATTATGCGAGCCGCACCCTGGATGAGACTCAAGTCAACTATTTCACCACAGAGAAAGAGATGCTAGCTGTCATATTTGCCTTAGAAAAATTTAGATCATATTTAGTAGGTAATAAGGTAATTGTTTATACTGACCATGCAGCTTTAAAAGGTCTTTTTCAAAAGAAGGATTCAAAGCCAAGGCTTTTAAGGTGGATCCTCCTTCTTCAAGAGTTTGACATTGAGATCAGGGACAAGAAAGGCGCGGAAAACGTGGTAGCTGACCATTTATCTCGCCTGCAGCTGACTGATGGGGAAGATTCTTTACCTATTGATGATTCGTTTCCTGATGAAAGTTTGTTTATCATTAATAGTTCAGGTTCTTATCCCCCCCTTGGTATGCTGATTTTGCTAATTTTGCTGTTACAGGTAAAATCCCTCCTGAGTTGTCTTGGCAACAAAAGAAGAGATTTATGTTTGATGCAAGACAGTATTTTTGGGATGACCCTTACGTTTTTAAAGAGTGCGGAGATGGACTTATCCGGAGATGCGTCCCCCAATGGGCACTACAACAAAATGGCACTTGCGCCACGATTTATGTCACGGGAATTCATAATTCGTGACCTAAATTTGCTTAGTCACGGGAAAAAAAGTCCCCTTCCTTCAAAATTAATTGGTAAAAAAATTTATGTCACGGGAAAATATATCCGTGACAAATAATTGTTTTTAGTCACGAATTAAGCCATGACCGTGGCTAACAAATGCGTTTAGTCACGCATCAAGTCACGAATGTGGCTAATAATTATTTTTAGCCACAATGTCGTGGCTAATTATGATTTATTGTCACATCTAAGTTAACCGTGACTAATTAATGTGCTTAGCCACACTGAATTCTTAACGTGGCTAATTATGATTTATTGTCACAGCTAAATTATCCGTGACTATATTGCTCTTAGCCACACACTGAATTCTTACCGTGGCTAATTGTGATTTATTGTCACAAGTAAATTACCCGTGACTAATTATTGCTCTTAGCTACGCATTGGATTTTTACCGTGACTAATATTTTTGATATGATAACAAATAATAGTACAAAATTATTAGTGCAACATGGTGTGTACTTTGACATCAAGATGAGTGCGCCGTATTATTGCGAGATGTGAACAATATTCGTACTTAATGTTCTTCACTATTGACGTAAATGATCATATTATGATTATTCTTATTATTGGATTTAGTCTGTCACAAGTGAAAATTTGTGCAATTTATTATGATTATTCTTATTAACACTACTGACTTGAAAATGAATATGATTATATGAATAAATGATTGTTGTTTAACAATTTATTTTGCTTTATTTTCGTTGAATGCTGCTTCACTTTAAGTATACGTTTAATTATGTAATGACAATTTTGTAATTTCAAAGATACTTATCCAGTTACTCAATTTATTAAATTGCGCAACAAGTCCGACAAAAAATACACTACAACAAAATGACACTTGCGCCACGATTTATGTCGCGGGAATTTATAATTCGTGGCTAAATTTTGTTTAGCCACGGGAAAAATTTTATTCACTATTTTAGAAAAATTTTATGTCACGGGAAAAAATTTTCCCGTGGCAAAAAGTCAATTACGCCACAATTTAGGTTACAGTCGTGGCTAATAATCATTTTTGCCACGAACAATGTCACACCCATGGCAAATATATATTTATAATTCTTTTTTTGTTAAATTTATAATATTGAATAACATTATTTAGAGACCGCATCACATTTAAAGAGAAAGTATGTCCAATTAAATAATTAACTTATTAACACCTATCATTGAGAAGTCTGAAACTAATATATTGTTAAATAAGTTTTTCATTAGAAAATTGATTTACAACTTTATTTGTAAAATATTTTTACAAGAACTTGAATTCGAGATGTTAAATTGGAAAAAAATTGGGGAAGTTTTTAAGGAGAAAAAAAAAAGAAAAGACAATTAGATTTAAAATATGATTAAATAAAAAAAAAAGGTAGTCTAAAAAATTAAATTCAAAATGATTTCCAACAAATCATTGAATAAAATGGAAAAAAACATATTGATAAAGTAACCGTATATAAAAAAATCAATATAGAAAAACATTTTAATTATTGAAAATGAGCGTATCACACCGAAAAGTAAAATGGAAATTAAAATAATAAATTTACATGTGTAAATAATGTGAAATTCTGTTGACAAAAAGAAATATCAAGAACAATGAAAAGAAATCAATTTAGAGAAAACAAAAATTTATACGATATTTTTTGTGTTTTTTGGCAAAAACTGATTATTTTCGAGTTAATAATGTCTTGGTCATTTATTTTAGTAATAAAACTCGGTCATTGATACCCATATGTAATCATTATTCAAAAGTGATCATTATTTAGTAAAAAGTGATTAAACGTTTTTTCGTTACAAATACGACGATTTTACAAATAGTATTTGTGTGGAAAATATACGAAAAAATGGATAAAAGAAAAATAAAATAAAAATGCCGACAAATGAAAAAAAATAAAAAAAATGTATTAGGGAAACAAATATAAGGAAAATGTGATTAAATAGTTTGGAGAAAATAGTTTTGTTGACTCGGGCAAAAAATGACCCGAGCATCATTAGTCGGGAGGTCAACATTGAAAACTCGAGTAATTTCAGAAAAATAATATTTTTTTCGCAAAAATATGTAACTCATTTAATATTTTTTCGCAAAAATAATAGTGGAGGTAATTCAGAAAAAAACAAGAATATCATTTAAAAAAGTTTCAAAGTGTTAACTATATCAACAGGCTTAAGTTTCACTTTCGGTAGCTCATCATAAGAACTCCACAGCTAAGTGTGCTCAGGTGAGAGTAGTCTTGGGATGACTGACCTCCTGGGGAGGATATACGATTCGTAAAAGTGAATGACTTGTGATTGTAGGTAACGAGTTGAGATAATTAACCAAGCAAGGATTAAAACTTGACAAAATTCCATATGTAACCAAATGTGTTTGGTAGTGTGGTGGTTGCTCACCTCATCCCTTAACCCTGAGGTTAGGGGTTCGATTCCTACCCATGGGAATGAACCAACTCTTTGGCAAGCCGTTTACCTCTTCGTGAGAGAGCCTACGGCGAGGGGATTATACACCGTTGTCGACACGGTGGACACCCGGTTTAGACCAAAAAAAAGATTCCATATGTGAAAATATTTTCATTGTTGGTAAAAAATAATATATTACATTTTGTTTATTTATTTTTTATTTTTTTGTTTGTCACGGGAATAATTTTGGCCACGAGAATTAATTTTTGGTCACGGGAATTATTAGCCACGAGAGAATCTGTGGCTAAAAACATAATTTTAGCCACGTTCTTGTTTTTCCCGTGGCTATCTGTTAGCCACGGCCACTTGGGCCACGGAAGGTATTTCCGTGACAAAGAGCTTTAGCCACGGGAAATTAGTACTTGCGCCACGAATTTAGTCGTGGCCCAAGTGCTTAATTGTAGTAGTGGGGAGGTGAAGGACATTCTGGAAGCATGTCACTCTTCTGCATATGGTGGTCACCACGGTCCATCTAGGACCGTGGCCAAGGTATTACAGTCTGGTTTTTATTGGCCTACTTTACATGCTGATTGTAGAAATTTTGTAGGTAACTGTGATGCCTGTCAAAGGACTGGGAATGTCTCAAAAAGACATGAGATGCCACAAGTAGGTATTTTAGAGGTAGAGATTTTTGATGTTTGGGGCACTGATTATCAAGGACCTTTTCCCAGTAGTCAAGGTAACAGGTATATTCTTGTAGCTGTTGATTATGTGTCTAAGTGGGTAGAAGCCATTGCTACTCCCCACTGTGATGCAAAAGCTGTTATTAAGATGTTTAAAAAAATCATATTTCCTCGTTTTGGTGTCCCTAGGGTTGTCATAAGTGATGGAGGTATGCATTTTAAGGAGAAACGATTAGGTGACTTGTTAAATAAATTCGGTGTCCAACATCGTAGGGGTTTAGCTTATCACCCTCAGACTAGTGGTCAAGTTGAGATCTCTAATAGAGAACTCAAGGAGACCCTAGCCAAGGTAGTTTCTAAGTCTAGGAAAGATTGGAGCCTAAAACTTGATGATGTTTTATGGGCCTATAGAACCGCGTTCAAAACTCCAATAGGAATGTCACCATTCAGATTGATTTATGGTAAAACTTGTCATTTACCAGTTGAGTTAGAACGTAAGTCTTGGTGGGCTATATGTGATCTTAATTTAGACCCTAATCTTTCCCGCGAGAAACGTTTATTGCAGCTAAATGAGCTAGGAGAATTCAGGTTGTTATCCTATGACAATGCCAGGATCTACAAAGAGAAAACAAAGCGCTGGCATGACAAGAGAATCATTAGACGTGACTTTCAGGTAGGTGATAGGGTACTGCTTTTTAATGCTCGTATTCGTCTTTTTCCTGGTAAACTGAAATCCAGGTGGAGCGGACCCTACACCGTCACAGCTGTCTCAAAATTCGGGTCAATCGAATTAGAAACCTCATCTGGTGAGAGGTTCAAAGTCAATGGCCAATATGTGAAGCACTTCCGGGGAGAAAATGAGTATGTCGGAAAAGTCGAAGTTTCTTACTTTGACCCTTTTTAGGATGCTCCTTAGAAGGTAAAAGGTCGTGCGGGACCTCTTAAACCAGCGCTACACGGGAGGCAACCCGTGCTTTAGTTTTAAATTTACGTTTTTTCCTTCTTTTTTTTCGTTTTATCCTCAGATGGAAATTGAAATCACTGCAGAAAAAGAAAAAAAAAAATCGGTATTAATCAGTACAGTGGTCGACCGACCGACTTTTCTGGTCGACCGACCAGACTGACAGCTTTTTGAATTTTTTCTGACATAGTAAGTAAAAATCGCAGAGCAGGTAAAAGTACAGTGGTCGACCGACCAGCTTTGCTGGTCGACCGACCATGATTTTTTTTTACGGTTTTATCTTTTCAGAATCAACGTCATGGGTTTGTTGTGTTTTGAACATAAAATTATTGCTTTGACCTATTCATTCTACCAGCACTCCCTCTCTCTCATAAAACCCTAAAAACTATTCACCCTTCTTCCTCCTCCACCATTTTACTTACTCTCTTCTTAGCTTCCATCCTCAAGGTATGTGTTTCCTCCATTTTTTTTTTTTTTTTTTTTAGTTTTTACCTTCTTATTTTCGTTTTAGGTAGTATGAGTTTATCTTTTTAAAGTTTAATTTTGCTCTTAATTCCGTTTTCACGCTTGTTTATGTGTTTTTATGTTAGTTTTTTCCTTCTTCTTGAGTTTATATGATTAGATCTGAAAATTTTGGGTGATTTTGTGCTAATTAGGATAGTTTAATTCTTCCTTACAATTTTTATGCCTTTTTCCGCGCGAAATTCAAACCCGACGCCATCGCTGTTACGGTCGGTCGACCGGAATCGGAGGTCGGCTGACCGAAATTTGAATTTCTGGGTTTTTAAATTTTGCAGATCTGGGTTTCTTTTCTGACAAAGGTCGGTCGACCGACCGGAAATTGAGGTCGGCCGACCAGAGTCGCGTTTTCCTGAGTTTAATTGTTGAACAGTTTCTGATTTTTCTCGTAATTTGGTCGACCGACCTGTTTTTACGGTCGACCGACCATACCTGCGTTTTTCATGATTTTTTTTTTTTCAGTTTCTGATTTCTCCGTACAGCAGAAAAATACAGACCATCTTGAGAAATCTGGTCGACCGACTGGCTACTATGGTCGGCCGACCAGAGCTGTGGCAAAATTTCTGTTTTTGCAATTTTTCGTGCCTAATTTTGTTAAAGCAATGTTTTCTTATGCTCATAAGACTTATATTTTTAATTGAACTTTGCAGCTTTACGATGTCTAGCCGTGATCAAGGAGGGAAACGCGCACGCACTTCGGGTGCAAGCACTTCTAGAGGACGTGTCTCTAGGTCTAGAGGTCTAGCAGTTCAGGACACGGATAGTCTACCGGACTATCCGCAGATCACTTTCATCTCTCCGGCCCAGAAGGCCCGATTCCTCCATCTGAGCGCTCATTGCGCGGTAGTGGCGACCCGTTTCCTTTGTGTTTCAGCTCTGCATGCATTGGGATGCCATGATGAGGTGGTTGCTATGCTCATTGGGACCGGGTTTGCAGGCCTTGTCACTATGGACGAGATCACCTACCGCCTTCTCACTCTTGAGTTCTTCTCTTCCTTTACCTTTGATTTAGGGGCTCTTCACCCCGGCTATGATAGTTTTTGTATCTCTTTTCGCATGTTCAATGAAACTTATGCTTTAACTTTAACCCAATTTGCTCAAATTTTGGGTCTGTCTTCTGAGGGTCTTACTGATGACCCCACGGGGTCGTATTCTGATATGTGGTCCTGTATTTCTGACTCCAACGATGTGAAGAAGAAAAACAGTACCGTCCACCTTCCCACCCCCCGTTATTTTTTGCGTCTGTTGGCCAACACTGTTTTCGGCCGCAAAGAGTCTCAAAATGTTAACAACATTGAGCTCTCTATTTTGTCCGGTTATCTTAACATCGGACGTACGGGTCAGCAGTCTTATAACACTGCTCATTTGGTCGCTTCTCATTTTGTGTCAGTCGGTGAGGGAACTTCTTTGACCACTATTGTCTGTGGTGGGCTAGTCACCCGATTAGCCCGCTATTTTGTACCCCAGTTCCCTCGCTATGAGGATGCGGTCACCCCTCTATCCCGATACATGGACATGGATTATGTCAGGTCTGTGCGTTGGGTAAACAGTAGAAGTGTTTGGAAAATAGACACCTATCTCACTGACCGCATCCCCATCACCACGGCTCCCCCTATGTACCCCCTTTCTATTGTTATAGGGGAGCCCCGACCACTACTCCCGTCTTACCGCCTCCCGCTTAGGGGAGGCACTTCTAGAGGTTTCAGGGCCCCTGCTCCCGGTGGCCACCATGCCACACCTGGGACAGGGTACCCATCTGATTTTACTGCTCCTCCTAATGTTTACGTTCCTCCTTTTGTTGATGACAGATCTATGCCACAAATGCTGGCGAGTCTTTGCACGCAGTTCAGCCAAAAACGGTTGGACGATAGTCTCTTCCAATACCCGGTTTACAGGGAGTATGCCACACAAGGTAGGCTCCCAACCGGCCCGTGGACTCACCCCACCTGGTACACACCTCTCGCAGGCGGTCGTGACCATGGTGAAGCTTCAGGCTCTGCCTCAGGAACAGGAGTAGGGTCTGAGGAGGATGGCGATGAGGGAGAAGGTGAGGAGAATGCTGAGCCGTTCTACGACTCAGCGGGATAGGGACATGCTTAACCTTACCCTCTTTGGGGTTCGGTTTGGGGAGGCCCCTATTGATTGGTTCGGTTTGGAGAGGTCCACATTTACTTTGTAAGTGTTTTCCCTCCTTAGATTTCCAATTTTCCCCCTTAGATTTCCAGTTTTTCCATCCCTATGCTGTGGTTGTATGCTGATGAGCACAATGGGGGCATTGTGCGTTTTGGTTTGGGGAGGGTGTTTGCATACTCCTTTGTGAGTATGCAATTGTTTTTGTGTCTTTTGTTTTTCCTTCCTTTAGGTGTTTTTCTTGTTTTCATCCTCTCTTGTCGCGCGTCCTTCCCTGTCGGGCGTTCTTCTCTGTCTTAAGTCTTTAGGTCGAGTCGGAACGGATAAATACATTTCATGCCTAACATATCACATGTTGCTTTACCTTGCATTTCAAAAATTTTCAAGCTAGTCTTTTGCATTATCTACGAATTTTTGTTGATTTCATGCTAAATTATTAGACTTGACTCTCTTTTTGGCAAGCTACTACATTTTCTAAGGATTAGAGCTTAATAAATCGGTGACATCCATGACCGATTTCATATAGGTTGTGAGTAGTTTCTCCTCTTGAGGCATGTTACATCAATATGCATAAACATGAATTTTGTCTTCTTAATATCTGTATGCATTCGGTTTTGTGGTTTGTTGACACATGTGGTAGAGGTACCCCTTTCTCATTATTCCCATTATCCTCACATAGCCAAATTGAACTCTTTTACCCATTGGCTACATTCTAAAACTTGCTTACCCTAGCCGAGCTAATAATTTAGTAATGGGACTGTTTTCCTTGCCATCCTTTGGTTTATGCTTCATCGGTGAATTTTGATTTTGGGAGAATGATGGAAAAGAAAAAAAAAAAAGAGAAAAAGAAAGACACAGAAAACGAAAAAAAAAAAGAGAAACGGGAATGATAGAAAAAAAAAAACGGAGCAGCCTGTTTTCAAGGCTGGTCGGTCGACCAGTTCCCCCGGTCGGTCGACCAGGACCATTGAATGGGCCGATTTTTCAAAGAAAGAAAAAAATAGTAAAAAGAAAAATTTGGAAGAATTGTGGAACATTGGCATATATGAAAAAAAAAAAAGAGCAAACAAAAAGAAGTGATCTTATATTGGATAGACGGATGTTAGCTCGGTTTAACCCCTCTTCCCATAACTTATTTAAACCCCTTCTTACCTTTAGCCTCACAATCCCAAATTTGCCTCGGCATGTGTCATGGTTATTTAGTGTGGGAATGCATATGTACGGTTGTAGAGATTCTATTCATGTTAGATTGCAGGCATGTTCTTACGGGTCGTAGATAGGTGAGAGTCCTTACTTTTATTTATCTTCTTATCTTTCACATATACATTTGACCCTTTGCTTTCATGAGTGTCTCGAGCGTACCGCGAGAGTCCAATTAGAATGGGTCTTGCAAGGTCGAAATTTTAGCATGCTTTTACAACATGTTCAATTCGTTTTGCTTTTGACATTTTGTTTGATTATAGTTGAAGGATGCATTAAATTGGTTAAGCATAGTGTTGTGTTTGGTTGTAAAAAGTATGAAGTCCGTTCCATTAGAAGTTTTATTTTCTTTTGAGTCTTAGTGCTTGCTTGAGGACAAGCAAGGTTTGGTTTGGGGAGTTTGATACGTGCCTATTCTATGCATTTTATTTACTCTTTTGGCACGTATTTTCTTACACTTTCGTGACTTTTTAGTTGCTTTTTCTCCCATATTGTCTACTTTGGTATTTCTATGTTTTGTATGTAGGAATAAGCGGAAGTAAGCAAAACCAAGCCTTATTTGCCTTTAGGAAGTTGTTTTTGGAGCAGTAATTCGGATGGTGCATTCAAGTATAATTATCGGGCCGGATCAAAGCTAGAAAAAAAGAGAAGCGGTCGACCGACCATCGAAACAGGTCGACCGACCGATGTCAATTACGTAATCGGCCCAGTTCTCCACGGAAGCCCAAATTCGCAGAAAATAAGTCCGCATTGGCAGAATCGGTCGACCGACCGAGAAAACAGGTCGACCAACCAGACCCTGTTTCGAGACTTCCGTTTTCTTTTCGGTTTTCCTAATCTTGTAATATTTCTTATTTAAGGAGACCAAAAACTCTTCTATGAGGTTAAGCAGTTTTTCAGCAATTTTCTACCCTAGTAATTTTACCAAGTACTCTATGTTTGAAGGCTCCATTGTTAGAATGTTGTTACAAAGCTTTCATCTTTATTCTTAGGATTTCCATTCAAATTGTAAGTTTGTTTTAATTAATCTTTCCTTTAATTCAATCTTGTTGTTCATCTTGTTGTTATTTCTTATTTCATGTTTTCCCTTTTATTGTCTTCTTTAATTATGTTTCTCTCTTTAATATTCTTAGTAATTGTTAGTTTCATAATCAGAAGTATGCATAACTAATTCTTGTGATTAGGAATTAGGGGAACCATGTAAAAAACTTGACTTTGATAAGTTTGATGATTAAATTACCAATCCCCCATTGTTGTTGGTGAACTAATCCTTAAGATTGAAAGATTATTAGGATTAGTTTAACAACAACTTTGGGATAGCCCTTGAACGAAAGTTTAGTGCTTTTCTAGGAACCCTAAGACCGTAAGGATTGGGTAGAATTTTGACCTAAAGGTTTATTCTTTGTTCCTTAGGATTGTGTTATTTGATTATTCTTACCCTTCATTGACTTGTTTTGACCATGGGGAACCAAAGTTCCTAATCCCCTTTTTTATCTTATTTTAATTTTCTTGTTAGTTCGTCACCTTAGTTGTTAGTTTAAATCCCAATTCAAAACCCCCTTTCTTGATTACTTGCAATAGACTTTAAATTCACAAACATAATTAACCTTGTCTCTCTGTGGTTCGACCCTTGACTTATCCTATCTGAGTTTAAGCTGAGGTTTTATAAATCTTATCTTTGGCACCCCTCAACGACGGGTGTCACTCTTCACTCACGTGTAGTGATGTAGAATTTGTCGATCCCTCAGTACTCATAGATGCTCCTCCGTGCATTAAATCGTCTAATACTTTAGTACTTGGCTTCTCACCAGTTAGCCAAAACTGCATCATCACTGATTTCAGCTTTTCCAAGTCATCAATTTGGAGTTGCATGCAATTGATCTTCTCGTACAACTCTTCTCTTGTCGGTTTTTTTGGTCCCTTCCCAAAATACTCAGTTATTGAAATACCTTGAGGAATTCCTCGCACACGGCCCGGATGCTCAGGCTTGCCTATCGCCTTAGCGAGTATGTCTTCCCGTCCTTCGGGCACAAATAAACCAGCCTCAACATCCTTTTCAAGGGATTCCTGCAAATCAGCAATATTAATTAAGTTTTTAGCAGCCAAAAAAAATGAATAAATAGCACTAATAAATTAAACAACTGAACTAAACCGAGTTAAATTACAAATATGTTCAACTTAAAATTTTCAAAGCAACTTCCTTATCATAATCAGTCATGTCCCCTTTCGCTGACTTGTGAGCCCTTAGCCAAGTTAAATATCGATCAACTTTTTCCACTAGTTTTCCCTTGGCAGCTAAATCTTCTTTCTATCAAAAAAAGAAGAGAGTTCATCAAAATTCATGCCAACTTTTGACCTGGAAGTTAGCTAAAAAATGAAATCAATACATAGAACTTACGACTTTAACTTGAATCCCTCGATATCCTGCTCGTGAGCCAAAGTATTTCCCTTTTTTTAGAGGCATTCTCCTTATTCTTATCACTGATCGCCTAATAACATAAATCATATAGAGAAGAAAATAGTACGAGATACTATATACATATATATATTATCATGAAATAATTTTCCGTCCTCTATAAAAATAGAAATATTACCTTGAATTTTTCACTAGTGTGAGATGCCAGAAACTTGTTCCAATCATCTTGTGTAATCTGCTTATACAAGGGTGGTGGGGTCTTCTGGATAGCTCCCGTCTCATCATACATCCACTCACGAACCAAAGTGCATTTCCATTTTCTCCATAATTCAGCCAACTTTTGGAGACACCAATCGTGACGCTCTTCAATGACATGGAAAACACCCTGAAATATGAACCAACTTTTAATTAGTTTAGACAACCTTACACATTTAACGAGACTAAGAGCAATAGCAAAAAAATGAAGAGCAATAGCAAATTAATTAATAACGATCAGAGTTCGCATCAAGTGTCATTTAGCTACTGTCCATACCTCATCCTCACAACTTTCTCCTCGTCAAAGGAGAAAGAAAACACAAACAACAGGCTCAAGCGTCTATTCTGCAAGAATCGACTAGCTACAGAAGCTAGTCATGAGAAAATCTAAGAGCATTCTTTGTCCCTTCTAAGTTCAGAGATGGCTAGTGTTCTGTTGGTCGTCTAACTTGGATCCGATAAGATGCGGAGTGTCAGATTTGTGAAAAAAGTTCTTTGTCTTTTGAACCAACATGGGAGAGCGTCGAGTCAGAAGGTCTGTATATCAGTCATCAGACACGAGGCAAACAGCCAAAGCAACATAGACTTGGTACATTTGGAGCTTATCACCAGGCATAACCATTTTCGACTCCTCATCTTTATCATTCATAATCTTTGTTAATGTTCAAATCCACTCTGAAATGATGATTGCTTATAAATTTCATCAACCAGTTAACAATTTCAACACAACTTTCAAACTTCATTAACAATCACATCAAATTTCTTGGAAAAAACTTGAAAAAAACCATCAACATGAACAGTAGCAGTTGCAGTAATCTGAATTTAAACACTTTGGTACAAACTCATTTTCCAATTCCAAAATCTAGATCATCAATTTCACCTAATTTCATGAAAAAATTGAATATTATTCACAATAATAACAGTTTTTATAATTATAATTATGGCAAAATGTCCCAAATCAAATCAATTTTAAAACATCAAGGAAATCAAACACCAACTCAAAGACCCCAATTCAATTTCAAGAAGTACTTGCTGGACAAGGCAAGCAAGATCAACAAAGCGCTTTCGTAGGCGATACCCGTAAAACACCCAGAAATAATCTATGAAGCGATGAGACACGGATTATTAGCTGGGGGAAAGAGGGTTAGACCGATGCTGTGTATTGCGGCGTGTGAGCTTGTTGACAGTTTGATCGAGTTTTAAATGACTGAAAGTCTGAACAGCTACATTGGGATGACAGCCCTTTATGCTACTGTATTCAATACTTAGCCGGGCATTACGAGTGTATATAACATGTCGTGTTCAAGTAAGGTCGTTTAGCATTCGAGTAACACGCAGACACGCAGCAGTACAGATATGCAGGAACATATATGCAGACAGAAGTAGGAGTAGTACTAGGTGCACAGGGACACGAGCTGGGGGTCTGTTACAGCAGCAGTAACAGGTCTGATCAAGACCAAAGAGGACAGTGCAGAGGTAACAGTAGTAGAGTAGCAGTGCAGCAATGAAAAGTTAGAAATGCAGAAATGGGGGAGGAGCTGTACTAGGTGCACAGGGACAGGAACAATAGTGCAGACTGGAATGTAGGAGTACATAAGAAATTAGATAGTAGATATCATGTTAATAGTTTAAATCTTTACCGAACTATTCATTTTATCCCGAGCTTCCTCTTCAAAACCCTCATACAATGTACAAACATGGAAAAATTGAACACCGGAAACAATACTGACAAGGTTTGCTCTATATTCGGATTTCGGAGACACACCCCTACACTGTAACAATGATTCCCACTCCTATACCACATTGTAACGTTCACTTAAACGAAACAATAGGCAGATAGCACTCCTCCATACTAGTGGAAATCACAAATAATAGTAGCATACAAAACTAAGCATAAATGATAGTAGTATACTCGTAGGGTAGTAGTCATAGTAGCGTATAGCAGCGTAAGTAGTGATGGTTTAGGTGCTTTGTTGTTGCTACCCTGGTCTGCACAGTTCAGAGGAACGGCAGACAGTGCAGCCGCGGTTAAAAGACGCGCAGGGGCAGGAAAAGGCAGAAAGAGCAGAGGTAAAATAGCAGTAATACGCAGAAGGTGGAGGGAAAGTTGTACAGGAACAGTGGAGTGATAGCGCGCAGCAGTACAGACGTGCAGTAGAGTCGAAGTGTCGTGCAGCAGTGACAAGTAGCGGTAACCAGTAGCAGTACATACGCCTAGGAAAGTAGCACGTACAAAGGACATGCAACAGCCATGAACCACAGGCTTACACAGAATGTCGTTCCACAGTTACAACAAAATAATAGTAATTTAAGGATGGAACGTGAGGAGAAGGAGGCATCAGTTACGGGATTTATATAGCAGCATTAAAACTGAAATAGCTATGTTTATAAGGACAGAAATAGGGCAGACATATAGCAGCACTTAACCGAACAGAACCCATAGTAGCTAGGGCAGACATATAGCAGCACTTAATCGAAGTGCAGTGCGGAATGGGGGGGTCTGGTAGTAGTACTGCAGTAGCGGGAATGTCATGATGCACGAAGGTAAAGTAGTACTGCAGTGGTTGCAGATGTGCAGGGGTACAGACCCAGAAATGCAGTAAAGGCGTGGTGTAGTGTTGCAGAAATAGAGGTAGGAAGTAGTAGCAACAATAGGATCATATGAGTAGTGATGTACAGCAGCTAACTAATAAACGCATTCGAAAACGCAGTAATAAGTAGTAGCATAGAGCATCAGTACATGTGACATGGTATTTCATAAATTGTTAACACCCAAACCCAAGCAAACTAATAAGCCCTTCATCAATTACATTTCGGCAGAGTTTGAGTCCGTTCTATTAAGCTTATTTCTTCACTAAATTAACTCATACTTCAACTTCATTGAAATAATAAAAGGATCATTATATAGGTCTTATATCTGTACAACCCACATTCATAAAACTTAGAACATGAAGCAAAAAAAACTTAGAACATGGTTAAAATAACATATCGTCAGTTCACTCAGCATAAGGTTCAACGTCGGTTGATCCACATCCTCCCAACTCTCGAGTGCGGGACTAACATTCCCCCGAACAGTCACGCCTATCCATGAACTAAACTTAGATGCATATTTTCCTGTCGGCAATTTATCTTCTTTGTCCCACTCAAGTTGTATGGGTTGTTTCTCTTTAATAGCTCTTGCAGGCATATCTAAAACAGTTCGGCCCCTGTGAGAAGATATCCCCTTCTTTCCGCTTGCGTCCTCAACAGAGTTTTTCTTTCGACTTCTTTTACGTTTTTGCGAGCCCATTGTTCAACTGTACAAAAAAAACAGGGATAGCAAGTCACAACAGGGAAAACAAGTCACAACAGGGAAAGCAAGTCACTCGAGCATGCAAGATAGGAAAACATATAAGAAATGTAGATGAGGAATGCTTCTGATGAAAAGCGGTAAAATGTGAGAAATTATATTAAAACATCAATAATAGAGCCAATTACAAGAATTTCAGCAGATGATGTACATACAACAAGTCTCATACTGCCACTAAGCAAAAATAAACAACCATGAAAACTAAATTATTCTATATGATAATAATAATAATAATAATGGGACTGAAGCGTTGCTTGGACTGAAGTCAGGTCGTTGCTGCCCATAGTAAAAAAAAGGAAAAGCATTTAATAATAATAATAATAATAATAATAATAATATAATAATATAATAATAATACTATTAATAATAATAATAATAATAATAATAATAATAAAAATAATAAATCGTACCTAATCATGCGTCAAAACCGCGAGGGCGTTTTTTCGAAGAAGACTCGGTATTGGTCCATATCCCTTCGTCATGGTCATCACGAACATATAAACTAGAAGGCTCGAATATATCCGTATCATCTAAATGTGGTACACGAGGATCAAAGCCCTCAAATACCACATCGTCATCGCAACTATCCATTGTGGTCTTACTTCTTACAGATAGCACAACTGACCACTTTTTATCCGATGGATCGGTGACATAAAATACTTGTTTCGCTTGTGTCCCTATAATAAAAGGATCCTCCTTATGACCAAATTTATTAAGATTTACTAAGGTGAATCCTAGTTCATCCTTGCGAACTCCACTAGTAGTTTCAATCCACTTGCATCCAAATATAGGTATTAGAAAATCTGTGTAATCTAACTCCCAAATCTCTTCAATGAATCCATAATAATGCATTTGACTTAAAACTGGTTTCTTATCTTTCGAACTAGCAAAATGCATGCCTTCTGCCTCTACACTAACACCACTATTTTGCATCGTGCTCATGTCATCTTGCCCACGAGTGTAAAAGGTGGATCCATTAACGGCATAACCAGTATAAGACGATGCAAAAGTCTTAGGCCCAAAACAAAGCCTCTGTAATCTAGAAGAAATATACTCAGGATATTGTTGCAAGTCTTCTATAACTCGACCCTTGAACCAAACTCTAAAAGTCTTATTGTGCTCACTTGCAATCCACATCTCTGATTTATTTCGATGCTTCGCCTTCAACAATGCCTTGTGTTCCTCAATGTACGGTTGTACCTCATCCTCGTTATGAAGAACATATGTATGTGCTATATGCCATTTCTCAGTTGCCATATCTAGACGAACATGACCCCTAAGACCTTTGCCCATCATCCACTCACTGTGTCTATTTTTAGGAATCCTAGGTAGCTCAGAATCTGACAAGTGTGCATAGCAATAAAAAAGTGCTTCATCCGTGATTGCACGCTCGGCAATAGACCCTTCAGGACGATATCTATTAGATGTATAATCCTTATACACTTTCATCAATCTCTCAAAAGGATATTGATACCTTAGATAAACTGGACCAAGGTATTTGATTTCTCTAACCAAGTGTACAGTTAAATGCACCATTATTGTGAAAAATGAAGGAGGAAAGTACATTTCCAATTGACAAAGAGAA